>CM062062.1:15841148-17091148 GCA_030954485.1 Citrullus mucosospermus
AAAATTATGCTAAGTTTTGAAAAAAAAAGTAGTTTTGATTTTTTTTTTAAAATTTGACTAAGAACTCAAATGTTTAGTTAAAAAATGAAAATCATAATAAATAGAGAAATTGTCTTAAATGGCAAAACTGTTGAACATATTTACAACTAATAGCAAAATACACTGTCTATCTACGATAGATCCCAATAGATCGTGATAGACTACTATTTGTGTCTAAGAATAGCTTGTCGCAATCTATATTTTGCTAAATTTGTAAACATTTTGATTCATTTTGCTATATTTGAAAAGAACTCCGATAAATAAGATGTAAAAAAATAAGTACAAATATTGAAAACCAAATGACTGCGAAATCGATCTAAATAATTTGAGAAGTCAACTTACTTTGTAAAATATCTCATTATTCAAACCCTAATCTATCTTTTTAAACTTGGACTTCAAACAACTTTAATCTAAATTAAAATTTTCTAAAATATAGTTTATTTGTTATAAAAAAACCATGATTAGAAATAATTTTTAGAGGACATTCAAATCAGTATTCACGGTCTCCTTTTTAGTACAATAATGGTTGGAAATGGAAGTGGACGATATGAAATGGGAAATATGAAGCTTGTCAATAAAAAGACCTTGTTGGGGTGAAACTATCTAAGATTACTTTTCTAAAAGTATATTAGACGTCTCAAATATTTATATATATTTCATATTTCTTAATTTGTAAAATATATAATTAATTCATAAAATTAAAAGTTAATCATTTAGGTCCTATTTGATAACTATTTGGTTTTTAGATTTCGGTTTTAGTTTTAAAATTAAGCTTATAAACACCATTTCCACCTCTATATTTATTGCTTTATTATATAATTTTCACCAAGTTTTGAAAACTAATAAAAGTAGTTTTTGTTTTTGGAAGTTCTCTAAGAATTCAATTTTTTTATGTACAAAAGATATGGGTATTCAAATGACCCGACAATTCGAACAACTCGGACTACCCAACCCAAAATGTAAGGGTTGGGTTGGGTTAGTTTGGTTCTTGGTTTGGGTTGAGTTCAACTTTTTCTATTTTTGTTCGGCTGAATTGGATCGCAAATTGACTAAAAAAATTTTGGGTTGACCCAACTCAACCCGAATTATATATATTTCTTTTTGTTTAAAGTTTGATTACTTTGTATTGATTAATTTGTAAATTTTTAATATTTTTCTTTTTAAAATTGTTATGATCTTTGTTTTGTGTTAAGTTTGTAATAAGTATCAAAGATAGTTGATTTTTTTTTAGATTTTAGTTATTAGTCATATGTTGTAGATAAATTTACATATTTTTAATTAAAAAAAAAGTTATAACCCAAAAACCCAACCCAACTCAACCCGAATTTTAAGGATTAGGTTGGAGACTTTATTTGGATTTTTTGGGTTGCCAATCCAATGAACCCGAATTTTTGGGTTTGTCCAAAAAACACCCTCAATCTAACTCATTTACACCCCTAACGAAAGATGCAAAATTTTATAAGAAATTAAGAGAAAATATGTGTAATTTTTTTAAAAAAATAAATGATTACCAAACCTTCGCTTTTGAAATTTTAAAATGTCCATTTTGACCCTTGAAAATTAAAAGAATAATAGTTTCTAATCATTGATATAAATATGCATTGAAAATTAAAATTGAAAAAAATTGAAGGTTCAACCATTGAAATATGCATTTAAAAAGGAATTAACCAAAATTTCAATTTCATCATTAGAGTTCTTTTAGATGGTAAAAGATAATTACCCCACCATATGATACTTTTTAATACTATAGTCTAAGGTTTTAGTAGGGAAATTATCCTTTTTAGTAAGTGTATATAAATGGATTGAGAAAAAATCAAATCTATTAAAATTATTAGAAAATAGATGTTTAAATTGCTTAGGGTCCTAAAAGGTCCAATGTCATTCTTTCATCAAGCTAAATGTTAATCTCCATTTTTTTCATATGTCCAATGCTAAAGTATCCCTATGTAATTCTACCTTCTACTCATCAATTTGCTTATAAATAATGGCATTTGGTGGAGTTAAAAGTGGAGTGCACAATTTTTATGGTTTTATAATTTTAGTTATTCTACTTTATTTATTATTTTAATATTATAATTTAGGTATTCGTATTTCCGTTATGCCTTGTTTTGCTCATCAATTTCATAACACGTTATTAGCACGAGCTCCTATTGTTTCCCCAGCTAAAGATATGTCCTAAAGATATGTCAGTTTTCCCATATTCATTATAATTAATAAATTAAATGTTATTTTGCACATATTAAATTTCTAATATAAATACAATATTTTGTGATAGTATTACCATGACAGATTTTACAAAATTAGAATTTGTAGCATTTGATTTTAATAGTAATAATTATTTGTCATGGGTGTTTTATGCTGAAATACACCTAATGCCATAAAGATATGATCATTGGAAAACAATTGTTCTTCTTAAAGCTTGTTATGAATGGATGCACCTGATGTTCCAAAATTTTAAATCAGTAAGTGGTTACAACTTCACATTATTTGAAATTAGCTGAAAATTATAATTATGCTAAAGAAAGTTATTGATGCAAATATGTTAAGGAAGATATTTTCTACAATTCATGTCTTGAATATGCTCTTGAAGTAGCAATATCGAGAGAAGTATTTTAAAAGTATTTTGAACTCATTTCATGTCTTCTCGAGGCTGAGCGAAATAACGAGTTATCCACTAAAAAAAATCATGAACCTCAACCAACTAAAGTAACAAAACAACGTTCCATAAAGTGAATGTTGTGAATTTTAATTATCATAGATGAAAAATCATGAATCTCAACCAATTGGAACAACACCATTCCTTGAAGTAAATGTTGTGAATTTTAAATAATCGTGGTCTAGTCGAAGTCATGACCACGATAGAGGAAGAAATAAGTATTCTTTTCGTTTTGATCATTATAGTCATCCAAATTTTCAAGAAAATCACACATAATATGATGATTAAAGGATTTTAGATGTGATACAAAACAAGACATATGTCTTGTACTTGTTGTACTTGCCGTACTTTTAATTTCTTCTAGAAATTATAATATCTCAATATAATGAAACAATATGTGTGAAATCAAACTTTGCAAATCTCCTAAAAAGATGAGTTAGTTTTGAAAATATGAAATATTTAGATGATGCATGTAAGCCCCGTACTTAATCTTGTGAGAACGCAAGGTAAGAAGGGGCCAAGAGATGGACGTTTGGGTAGGAGTAGTTGGCTGGACTATGATCGGGGCGGAAAAATGACTAAGTATCAGCTATGCGTTGGTGCTTTGATGGAAATAGTTTTGGCATAAACGCAAAGGTGAGGGAGACTGTTAGGCGTTGAAGCCACGAAGCGTTGAGGACATAAGGCGTGAAGAACCACCTTGTACCAAAGTTTGTTTTGCGGCAAACGCATTGTAGGCAGCATGGCGTTGGAAGTTAATGGCCATGAGGAGTTGAGAACTGATTTGCGATGAGGCCATTATGTGGTGAACGCTACCATGCGTCGAAAGTGGGTATGCGTTGGACAAAAGAAAAAAAAAGTTGGCCGAGAGAGAGTAATGCGTTTGCTAACCATTTGGCGGGAGAGTTTTGAAAAGAAACATCATCAGAGGCTGTGTGTGTTGCTGAAGCTGAACATAGAAGGTATGCGTTGAACATATTATAGTATAGTGTTGAAATGGAGAATAAGTCGGTGGTATATATATAAGTGGATCGAGAATTCAATTGTTCTGATTGCATTTCAGAGCTCGAGTTGGGTCCATTCTAAAGCTAAACATCGGAAGGACGTAAAAGAAGATGTTCATGCTGATTTGGAGTGGAAATCTCATCGTAACCATGGAAGAAACTTGAGTTGGGCAGAGGACTCAGCTGGTGTTACTCCCTCAGAGTGACGCTCGGTTTTGGAGGAAGAACAAATTGAAGAAACGGTGGTTATGGCTGAAACTTTGAGGTTAGTAAGTTAACTTGATTTTTAGCAAGTTTCATGAAGGATGCTTGAGCTGAAATTGTATAAATGTGTGTCAAACTCAGGAAGAAGAGAATAGAGCTGAATTTCCGGACGATTAAGGGTAACTCGGAAGTTGTTGAAGGATATATCCTAAACAGAGAGGATGTTCTTCATGAAATCTGGAGGTAGGATGAAGGACTTACACCTTAACAAGTTTGTAGAAGGAAGAAAGTTTTGAAATTGACCAAAACGTAATGTTTAGCAGGTTGAAGAAGGAAGAGGAAAGGAAGAAGAAAACGATTCTGCTGCAGCGGTAGTATCACTAAGAGAGCGAGAGACAGGGCAGCGAAGCAAGTATCGCTGTAACGCAAGAGAGGCTTTGTGTCTCACGATTCTCGCTAGAGTATCGCTGGGTGTCGCTCCTCAGGTAGTCTCGCTGGTTACATCCAACTCAGTGTCGCTAGTACAGTAGTATGTGATGAATATCGCTGGCAGCTTTTAATTGTCTAAAGAATAACGCTATTATTGTGTGTTAAAGGAAAAGGGAGATTATGAAAACTAAACATGAGGAATATGTGTTTTCAGGCCAGGAAGAGCTCGGGGAGGCTTATAATCCACTTAGTGCCGAGACCAATCGTGAGTGACCATTTGCTATATCTTGTGATAAATTTAGAATGCTTATTTGATGAGGAAATGTGATCCTTCGTAGTATTCATTATGAATGTGATGTGTTAACAAGTTAAAAGGGTACTAATGCTAATGTTTAAATATAGTAGTGGCTGAGGGATCTTATGGTGAAAGCCTATATGTAAGTGAGCATGAAGTTAAGTGCTGAGGGACTTTGTGAAAGCACTTGAATAGCTATAAGGATTGGATTACAATGCTGAGGGACTATGAATGAAAGCATGTAGTAACCCATCACATATTAGCTCGTGCTGAGGGACCATGAGTGAAGGCACTTGAGCGAAGATAGAATTGGTTACCAGTGCTGAGGGACTACATTTGAAGGCACATGGTAATGTAAACAGAATCGATTAAGTGCTGAGGGACAGAATGTGAAGGCACTAGATAGTTGCAGAACTGTGTGACATGAGAATTTGACATTTATACGTGTAAATTGAAAGGAGAACCTTAGTAACTCTCTGATATGTGATATGTAATGGTTACTAATGGATAAGCTAGCTCATTTTTGTTAGTGATAGTGAATAGATTTAGTCACTCACTGAGCTTTTTGCTCATTCAGTTTGTTGTTGTTGTTGTCGTTTCAGGTAGCGAGCGTGTCCGAGACGCCTAGCCTACAGGAGAATCTCGTCTGGGCCTATTTGGAAGCAAACCTCTGGGATAGTTGTAAATACTTAGTCTGTGCATATGTCTTGTAATGTGCATGTTTCTTATGAGATAAGGGGAGATGTGTTGTATTATATATACATGCAGAAAATACTTGTTGGGAGTTTGCATCTTTTCCTAGTATTTCAATAGAAGCATTGTTTTTAATTTTGAGATTCATCTGGTATCTATTTTCATTATGTA
Organism: Citrullus mucosospermus; assembly: GCA_030954485.1. Lineage (NCBI taxonomy): Eukaryota > Viridiplantae > Streptophyta > Magnoliopsida > Cucurbitales > Cucurbitaceae > Citrullus > Citrullus mucosospermus. The sequence goes on from CM062062.1 coordinate 15,846,640, forward strand.
TTTGATGGAGAACAGTATCACGCTCAATCCTAGGTATAGTGTGAATCTAGGATGGGGTGTGACAATACAAATTTATTTGAATCTCCCAAAGAAAAAATGAACATCATTGTAGAAGCAACAAACGTTATGAAACTATTTAATATTTTTGTTATGTTTTCTCTCATATTTCCTTGTTAAAGTATAATTTGATATTTTTGATTTTGTTTATCATTATAGCTCATTACTTCTTGTTGTCATTATTTTTATGAAGAAATTTCTCAATTAATTGATAACTCTAGGATGAATAACAAAGATGTATGTTTGACAGATAGTGCAACAATGCACACTATACTTAAAAACATAAAATATTTCTCAAAATTGACAATGATGAAAGAAAAAATCAATACAATCTCAGGTCCTACAGACTTGATTGAAGGCTTTGGAAAAACAAATATATGTTTGTCTAGAGAAACAAAATTGAAGACTTTGGAAAAACAAATATATGTTGTCTAGAGGAACAAAATTTACAATTTTCAATGTACAATGCATTGTTCTCTAGTCAACCAAAGAGAAATCTATTGAGTTTCAAAGATATCTTTATATTATATCTATTGTCTCATGTGAAAAATGTATACCGAAAAAACTGTTAACTTTATTTTCTGGATTATATTATGCTCAAATTACTGATATTGAAAGTCATGCAATCATGAACCTGAAGTTCATTAATGCATATATGTTTTATGATTAGCATGATTGGTTAGGTCATCCTGGGTCGATAATTATGAGAAAAATTATTGAAAATTCACATGGACATCTGTTGAAGAACCAAAAGATTCTTCAATCCAATGAATTATCATGTGTTGTTTGCTCTCAAGGAAAATTATTTATTAGACCATCACCAATTAAAGTGGAAACTAAATTACCTACATTTTTAGAACAAATTCATGGTGATATTTGTGAGTTTCTTTTAATCTACCTAGTGGATCATTTAGATATTTTATGGTATTAATAGATGCATCTAGTAGATGGTCACATATGTGTTTAATATCAAGTCAAAACCTTGCATTTACAAGGTTACTTGCTCAAATAATTAAGTTAAGAGTACAATTTTCTAGTTATACAATTAAAACCATTCGTCTTGATAATGCTGGTGGATTTACATCCCAAGCTTTTGATAAGTATTATATGTCAATCGGGATCATTGTTGAACATTCTGTAGCTCATGTTCATACACAAAATAATTTAAAAGAATTATTTATAAAATGTTCCTTATGAGAGCTAAGTTTCCTACATCTGTATGAGGTCATGATATTTTGCATGCAGTGTCACTTGTACCCATTAGACTAGTAGCTTATCATAAGTACTCGACATTACAACTAGCTTATGGCTATAAACCAAATATTTCTCATCTGAGAATTTTTTGATGTGCAATATATGTTCCAATTGCTCCACCACAACAAACGAAGATGAATCCTCAAAAGAGGTTAGATATATATGTTGGATTTGATTCGTCATCAACTGTTAAATATCTTAAACCCCTGAATGGTGATGATTCTACTGCACGATTTGCTGATTGTTATTTTAATGAGATAAATTTTCCAACATTAGGGGGAGGAATTAAGAAGTTGGAAAAATAAATTACATGGAGTGCATTATTATTGTCTCATTTAGATTCCCGTACAGATCAATGTGAATTTGAAGTTTAGAAAATAATTCATTTGCAAAATATAGCAAATCAATTACCAAATGCATTTATAGATGTTAAGAATGTGACTAAGTCATATATACCAACATCAAATGCTCCATTGAAATGTAGCAAGTTGTCACTAATGAGTCTGGGACATGCCAGAAGCGTGATAGACCATTGGGTTCCAAAAATATAAATTTTCGAAAAAGAGGCAGTCAATAATCAAAATGACCCAATTAAGAATATGGATATTTCAGAAGAAATCCTAAATATGAGTATTCATAAGAATATTAAAGTAAATGAGGATAATAATGAGATCTGGATAACTTATGTCATGACATGAAAAAGGTGGAACCATATAAATTAACAATATTTTTGCATACAATGTTACTCACGATATTATTTATGAAAATGATTATGAAAAATGTCGACATAGAAAACATTAACTTAGGTGGAAAGAAACAATCTAATAGAAATAAACTCATTTTTCAAATCGTGAGGACTTGTAGTCAGACATTAGAGAATATTTGAACATGTGGGATACAAGTGGAGTATTTGTAAGAAAACAAATAAAGTGAAGTCTCAATATATAAAGCGAGACAAATCCCACAATAATTCTTGCAATAAACTGGTATTGATTATGAGAAAACACGTTTTCTAATGGTCGATATACAATACCATGAGAATATCCAATTTATCTGATTGTGTATGAAACGTTTAAAATAAATTTTATGGATGCAATCATACCACATTTATATGAATCTCTTAATAATGATATTCATTTATGAAAATCCTTGAAGGATTGAAGGTATCATAATCATATAATTCAAATATTAGAGAATCATAATGTCATAAAGATTCTTGTAAAATACTCCTGACGAATGTGATATAATCACCTTATTCAATATTTGTTGATATGAGGGTACAAAAGTAATCCTTTTTGTTCGTATCCTTTTATAAAGAAATTACAACCTGAGATTTACTATATATACATATGTTGATGATTTGAGTAGAAGCTCCTAACGAGATTTCAAAGGTAGTAGAGTTTCTTAAAAAAGAAACTAAGATGATAAATTTTATCTTAGCTTACAAATTAAGTATAAAGCAAATGAAATTGCATCAATTTATACATAAAAGATATTTTATGGATTATGTACATCATTGAATACTCCTATAATGGTTTATTCACTTGATGTGAAAATGATATATCATCTAATCTCAGAAAGATGATGAAGAATATTAGGTCTTGGAGATCCATAAATTTTGAGAAATAAGTACACATATATAGCTTTACTAGTTTATACTTTGCACTTTGTAGTATATTTTAGTAATTTTGTTACATATATATAATTTTCCTTAAGTAGAATATTGGAGTAAAATTAAACACATTGTATCTTTTATTTGAGAATTAGTTTACATAGATTTATTTTATTCTAAAAAATCTAATTGTGAATTAGTTGGTTGTGAAGATGGGTTAGATCTTAAATATGTTACTTAGTACACATGGAGAGGAGAATTTTTATTATGACAGCCTATAAACCAGATTATAAGCAATTACTAATTTAAATCATGTTGAAATTCTAATGATTCAACAAATTTCTTCAAAAGACGACTTAGAAGACTTATTGACGATGACGTAATCTACAACAACATTTGAAAAGCTAACACATAACATTGGAAAGTGGAAATTGAAAGATTTCAAGTGATGTTTCCATGAGGGAGAGCAAATATATTATATTGTTTTAGAATTATTATTAGATTATATGAAGTATGTACTATTTTTCCTTCATTAGGATTTTTTTTTTCATTGGATTTTTTTCTTAGTAAGGTTTTAACAAGACATATTTCATATATAATGAGCATCTAAGGGGAGTATTAAAAATATTAGAAAATAAATGCCCAAATTGCTTACTAAAAGGCCCAATGACATTCTTTCATCGGGTCAAATTTAAATCTTCAATTATCCTATGTGTATAATGCCAAATCATCTTTAGCGTCCATGTAATTCCACCTTCTACTTGCCAATTTACCTATAAATAATGGCGTTTGGTGGAGTTAAAAGTGGGGTGCACAATTTTGGTGAGAGATATCCATAATTTCTTTCTATAATTTCATATATTTTTTATTTCCATTTTTCCTATTTTATAATTTTATAATTTTAGTTATTCTACTTTATTTATTATTTTAATATTATAATTTTTGATATTCGTATAGCTGCTGTGCTTTGTTTTACTCCTTAATTTCATAACAAATCTTAGATTTTGTAGGGTTTTTATTTTTGTTAGTTGGACCATCATATAGATAACCAAATATATTGGATTAACTTATAAAATAATCTCTCCCAAATAAGTAATTATAAGTTGGTGTAACAAAATTAAAGTACACATCTTTCATTAATTTATTTTTATTTTAAGAAGTCTTAGCACACATAAGGTAGCTAACACATAATTGCGAATAAATAAATAAATAAATAAATAAATAAATAAATAAATAAATAAATAAATAAATAACAACACCGACTAAATAAATAAATAAAATAAAAGGAAAAAACAATATACTAGAAAAGTAATTGTAGCTCAGGTAAGTTGAGGTATGATCATATGGACAAAATTGAAATACTTTTTAAAAATGTTACAAACTTTAGTAGTTAATTTGTTGTAATAGGTTGATATGACAATACACATCTCAAGGACTAAAAAGGCTTTCTCCAATACCTTTCGAGTTCGATAAATCTACATAATATCAAAAAACTCGGTAATCTACTATGAGAATTTTCACCGAACTTTAAACCACATAAGTTGATTTGAATCAATCTTAATATTTATTTGTCAATAATTTCTTGAGTTGAGGACTAAAAATGGTTGATATTTTTGTTATAATGTTTAAGACTATCGTGTCATCAAGTAAGACATATTTGAGAGTTTTACAATCACTTTTGTTTCAAAATGGGGGATGTTAGCAAAGATAGATAAGTGATTTTGGAAGAATCCAAAATCACTTTTGGGTGTTCCATGTCAATCACTTAAGATCCCAAATGTTTTTGGATAAGTTATGATAAGATATTTTGATTTTAAAAATTGAGTAATTTTCAATTTTTTTTTTTTTTTTAAGTCCTATTTTATCCGGGAAATGGAGAGAGTAAAACACACACATATTTTTATTATATTTGAATAATAATAATTATTATTTCTTCATTTAAAAAATTTTAAAGCAAGAAATCGAACCTATCGTGTTGACATTTTTCGAAAATTGTTATGGTTTGATTTTTTTTTTCTTTCAAATTCAATAGTTTTATTTGTTAAATTTTTTTTTGACCCAAGTTTTATTTGTTAGATAAAACAAACTAAATTGGACCAAATCGAATCCATTGGTTCGTTCAAATTGGTTTTTTTTTAATTATGTTGAAACACGTTTTTGCATTTATTATTGTTATTATTATCATTATTATTTTCTAAAAGAGAATATATTCTGATAAATTAACCATAAATAAATAAAACTTAGCTAAATTATTGAATAAGATCAGTATAAGAACTTCTAAATTAACTGTTTATAAAATATGGAAGAAGATCATTGAAAGATATATATTGAAATTTAAGTGGGTAGCGTAAAAACGTTATCAACTTTAGATTTTACAAATAGAGTATAAATTTGACTTCTCTATACTTATTTTATATTTAATTTGTATCGGTTTTGATTATGCTATTTTTGTAAAGTCTTAAACTTTTTACTATATTTGAAAATACATATTTATATTATATTATGCTATTCAAATAAATATTCTCTGTATATATTATAATTTGATAAAACCTAATTGAATAGAACCAAATTAATTATAACATAAAAGTCAGTTAGATGGTCATTTGGGTATTAATTTAATTTGATCCTATATCCAGAAATGAAACTAAAATGAAAACGAAAATGAAACTTTTTTCTTTGTAACCCATAATTCCAAAGGCTAATAATAAACTAAACTAAAAGTGTGTTAAATCTTTAAATATTATATTTTAAAAGTTTGTTAAATTTAAATATAATTATAAAATAAACTCAAAAGAGAATTTAAAGGCAAGTAAAATAATTGCATTAAATTCCAACAACTTTCTCGGTCATATTTTCTAATAAAAATGAAAGAAAACCAGCTAAGATTGTAAAATTATTCAACTGGAAGATATTGTTGTATTGACCTACTTATAAGGAAATGAAAAAAAAAAAAAAAAAAAAGAAGAAGAAGAAGAGAGATATGGAGAGAGAAATAGAGAAGTAATTATATATATATAAAGGTAAATAATAAATAAATAAAATTATAAAAAGGGTAAGAAATTAAATTACAGAAAAAAGGAAATACAGCAAAAGAAACAGTAAAAAGACAGTACGTAATTTTGTATTAAATCACTTTGCATCCAAATTGCAAAATTCCGACAAATCGTGCATGTTTCACGACTCCTAAGATGGCAATTCCATATAATTTCGACACAATCATATTCTTTTATTTTATTTTATATTATTTTACAAAAGCAAAAGGCAACATTTGACCTTAAAGAATCTTTGTGAAAATAAAAAAAAAATAAAAAAAATCCGTATTTATATAAAATAAATAGAAAATGGTATGTTATATATATATTATCATACTAACTTGGAAACCAAGGATCTACTACAGTGGCATTATCGTAAATAAAATGAACTATTGGGCTTTTTATATACCCAATAGAGTAGTAGGACAAACAGCCCGACAATGCACTGACGGCCCGCTGCGCCACTTTCCCACTCTCCTCTTAGAAGCGCGTGGGGGATTCTGTATGAGAGACGATCCGAAAGTGAGAGACACGCGCCTTGAGAGCGAGTGGGGGAATTGTGGTGGGTAACGGCATTATACACATGAAATGGTGGATGGGATGGGCATATCGCATGAATGTGGCATGAGATGGAGGGAAGCACATGCCATATAAGAAAATATGAGAAATTAATTTAAAATTAAGAAATTTCCATATATATAATTAATTAATTAATTAATTTTTTTTAAAAAAAAAAAAAAGGTTGGGTTTTCGTTTTAATAATGCGGGTTATTTGACTGCTTGGGGAAAGGTGAATGGGTAAAGAGGAAGGGCCGCAGAGTCATTGATTGGGACGTGGGGAATAGAATACACACACACACTATACACATAAACTGAGGTATTTTTCTTTTTTTCTTTTTTAATAATTTGGGTCAAAATTAAATGGGTTTGGTTTGATTTGCTTTAAATTTTGTTATTTTTATATACCCACTTCTCCTCTTCTCCTTCCTGGAGATTTGTGTTTTAGGCAAGACTTCATTGTGTTACAGAGTTTTCTTCTGTCTCTTTCTTTCGCTCTGCAACTTGAGCGGTTTCTCTGAGGTCCATTTCACTGCTTTTCTGCAGAAGCCATAGGCATAGATAATAAGTTTTTAACTCTTCCTTTATCACGTTTTAAGCAAAGGCCAACTATAGCCATTGATTTGTAATCTTATCCCCTTTTCTTTTCTCTATTCTCTTTGCTTTATTTATTATCTTCGTTTTGCTTATTCTTGTTCTGTTTGAAGGGGCAGAGCGAGAGAGAGAGAGACAGAGAGAGAGAGAGAGAGGGAGAGGAGGGTTTCCCTTTTTTTTTTTTTTTCCTTTTCTTTTTTCTTTTGGTTTATTGGATTCTCTTTGTGTTTTTGAGGAAGAGGAAAGCAGAGCTCTAGGGAGTGTTGAGGAGGTGGAGATTTATGTCGGCTGGGTTTGACTTGGCTGTGATTGGGGCTCTGTTGCAGCTCTGTTTTTCTTCCTTGCTTCTCTCTTGCTGTATGATTCTCTGCTCTTTCAAGCAGAGCCTCAATCTGGTGTTTTCATCTGTTTCGATGCGTTTGAGACCGAAGAGGTTTGTGTGGTTTTCTTTTTACCTTCTTTATTTACAGTTTTGATTTGATTTGTTTTGTGGGTTTCAATCTGATTTTTGTTTTGTGGGTCTTTTGCAGGACTTGTTCTGGAGTGAAGTGCTTTGGAGCTTTTCATATAAAACGATTCTCATTCCTTCTTTTGCTCTTCAGAAGAGGGGGTTTCACCTGATAAACAAAACCCTTGGTTTGATTTTTGATTCATTCTTCTTGCCCTATTTTCCCTCAAGTTTTGGCCGGTTTTTCTAGAGTTTGAGTACGATTTTTCTAGAGTTGAGTTTTTTTCCCCCAAAAAAATGCCAGAGCCTCGAGTTTTACAGCTAACGAATCATAAAAGTTTTGGAAAAAAATCCAAGTCGAGACCCGAAGAAATGAAAATGACTCGGAAAATCCGAGTCATCTGTAACGATCCAGATGCAACCGATTCGTCTTCGAGCGAAGATGAGAGTGAAATCGAAACTAAATCTCTCAAATTGAAACGAATCGTTCGAGAAATCCACTTACCCTTGTTCCCTTCTCACTCGAAATCAATGGATGTAACTACCAGCACTCAGAGCTCTTCACAAGACAGCAACAATGGCGGCAAAAACCCAGAGCTGAAGAAAAGGGTTTTAGGCACTAAAACCCTTTCCACCAGAAGATCCGCTTCCCAATACAGAGGAGTTCGTCAAAGAAAATGGGGCAAATGGGCCGCGGAAATCCGAGACCCTTTCAAAGGAGCTCGCATTTGGCTTGGAACTTACAACACTGCTGAAGAAGCCTCACAAGCCTACGAATCAAAACGCCTCGAGTTCGAAAACGCCATGGCCGCCACCCCTAAAAGCAACATCATCATCTCTTCCTCATCTTCTTCTTCCGAGGAGAACGAGGAAGAATCCGACAGTGTCGTTTCTCAAACATCTCCAGCCGCCGTTGTTGAAATGGAAACCTCTTCCTCTGTTTTGATCAAAGAGGATGAAGAAGAAGCGATAGACACAAATTTGATTAACGAGCTTCAAATGCCCGATTTGGGATTCGTGGATGAGGCTTTAGAAATCAATTTAGGGCTGCCGGAACTGGACCCCTTTTTCATGGACGACATTGGTCAATTCTTGGACGATTTCTCCGCCATGGACGACATTCAAATTTATGGATTCGATGACGATGTACCCAGTTGCCTCCCAGATTGCGATTTCAACGATTTTGGAAACGATGACATTTCATGTTGGGTGGATGAAGCTCTGAATGTGCCTTGCTCATGAGAAGAAAGTTTTGCAGATTAGGGTTGAAAGACAAAAAAGTGTTTAATGTTTTAATTTAATTATTGTTATTATGATGTTTTGATGATGAGGTTTTTTTTTTTGTTTTTGTTTTTGTTGGGGTTCTGGTAAAAGACTTCTGATTTTCTCGGGAAAATGTTAAACATTTTCCGGGAAAGTTTTTTTTTTTTTTGATGGATAGAAGAGATTCACATCCTTTGGGTTTTCCTGTGCTTCGAGAGCCGTCCAGGGATATGAATTTCTTTGTTTTTTCTTTTTTATAATTTTATTGTTCTTCGAAAACTACAATGATATTATGGATGGAGTCGAAACAATTTTATCTTTTTATTTGTTATTCTTACAGCTCATTTTGTCTGTCTTATAGAGAAATGTGTGGTCCTTTTGGTTTCAATGGATGTGTTTTTCCAATATCATTCATTAAACATTATTTTGTAAAAGTTCAAGTATTTTAATTATATTAAGTGTAGGGTTTAACTTAACTTGCCCTTGCAGGGATGATTGAATGATTTAGGGTTTAATTAGTCAACTTGTTTTTGTTTAAATTTGATATATATTTAGTTTCATTGCAATTAATTTAGTGGTTGAAGGTGTTAAATCTCTCTCGTTCTTCATGTTTGTTTGGTTGAATAAGAAAAAATAGAACAATAAGTAAGTTGTCTCATAATTGTTCAAACTTTAGGGTTTAGGGTTCAACAGATGAATAAATGAAAATGAAATTGGAATAAAAATAATATAAAAAAAAAAAGAAAAAATATTTAATATTTGGAATTGGAATGAAAATATCTTAATATTTTAAAAGGGAAACTAATTCATGGGAGTTAATTGGGATTATTTTAAGAATTTAGCTGGACGATATGATTCCTTGCTGGATCGGAATCAATAAAATTTGAAAATTCCAAATCAGTTTCAATAATTCCTTTGGATTCTCAGCCTTTCATCACTTTATTCGCTTTTGTTTCTTTCTTTCTTTCTTTCTTTCTTCACATTTTGTCTTGAGAAAACAAAATCATTTCTTCTTTCCATTTTATAATTATTATTAGGTTAAATTAAAATTTTGTTCAACGACTTTGAACTTCCATACAACTCCCAATTTTATGTCTATAAATTTAGAAATGTCGAATAGGATTTAACTTTATTATCTTTATTTTATAAAAATATTATTCATATTTGGTGCAATAACATGTACTAATATAAATATAAATAGGTCTATGAATTTTAAAGTGTCTAATAAATTCATAAATTTTCAATTTTCTACCTAATAATTTCATGAATTTTAAAAAATGTTGAATATCCTAGGAATATATTAGAAAAAAAATTTAAAGTTAAAGTATTCATTTGACAGTTTTAAAGTTCTGAAATATATTAGACCTACTAAAAAATTGAAAAGCCAAACTTGTAATTTAAATTTATTGTTATTATAAATTATTATTCACAGTTGGTCAAATCTTTAACACAGCATGTGCTCATATAGAATATAAATGTAAAGGTATCAATACTGATAACAAAGCTAATATAATTTTTGTATCAGAAATAGTTATATATAGTTGACCATTTTTATTAACTCAAGGTTGGAATTATATTTCCAATAACAATCCCTTTTACAGTAACCACTTTTCAGTAGAATGGTGATTAATTTGACATTTTTTTTATAATAAAAAAACAATAAATTCCCATTACATAATCTAACTTTGCTGTTGAATTTACTTAAAAAGTCTTGGTATTAGAGGAGATAGTTGTATCACTTGTATACTATGATGAATTTTCCTCTTATTTAGTCAATGTGATATATTATTTGCATTTCCAAACAATCATTCTCTCAAACAAGTTGTCATTGGCTAAAGAGAGCATAGCTCAACTTACATCTGTATGTGCTGGCAACCACGAAGTGGGTGATTTGATTCTCCCAACCCTTTAATGTGTAATGCCTAGATCCAGGATTTGGATTAGGATTCAAAATCCGTATTTGACAACAAATGACCCCATCATTCTCTTACATCCCCTGTGACCTGGAAACATTATCCTTGCTTATAGACTATCCTCATAAATCAACATGAGTTTTTTTTAACATGCTTTGTCGGATTTTTTTTTTTTTTGTTAGCCTCCAAATGGAGGCTCAAATGAAAAATGGCCACTTGTACAGAAAAAATGAAAAGTGACCTTCTGTTTATGACAACCACGTGTGAAAGTATGTATTTGCCCTTGAGAAGAGAAAAAAAAAGGTGCGCATTGTTGGTATAGGATAGTAACTTTCAATTCGTTTAATTCTTTCTTAACCATATTTTCATATTCTCAAGATTTTTGTACCAACAGCTCAACTAAGAATTTTACTGTTCCATAAACTCAACTGACCAACTACGACTATATGTCGAGAATTGCAACTTCTTTGTAATTCACGACTCCTATATATATCACTACCCTTAAGAAAGTGGTCAAACTAAAATAATGGGTCACATTAGCCCACATCCTAATAATGTATCTTATCTACCTTTAATCTATTGAATTCAAGGAATCCAAACAATTTTTACAAACAAAGTTTTGTTTGATTTAAATTATGGGATTCAAACAGCGAAATTTTTTAAAATAAAATTTATTGAAAAAATATCAATTTATACCCTAAACTTATAGGATTATATTAATTTAAATCTTGAATTAATAATTTCATCAATTTAAGCTCTAAACAAATTATAAGTGTATTAATTTACATCCTTCATTATGTTCTGTTCGGAAAAACCTTGTTATAGATCATTTTTGGACTAGGAAACATGAGGTCGGGAGGGTGGAGTGTTAAAGTAAAATTGGAACAATGACAATCATGTGAGGGCTACCGAAGTAGAAGAAACGGGCCAATGGGCGAGGGAGGAAGAGACTAAAGAAAGGAAAGATGCTGGGCCAAATGGCCAAACTTGCCCCTTCGCCCTCAGAGTTTAATGAAATCGATATTTGAAAAAGTCTGCATACAATTGAAAATTAATGTATAGATATATATTTTCAAAGGTTATAGTAATGAACGGTCAACTAACTTATAAAATTCTAAGAGTTTAATTAACTAATAAAATGATAAGTTTGTTAGGATATTAGTTAAAACTAAAAATATTAAATTTAAATTAATACAATTATTATTAAAGTATCCAATTAAAGTTATAAATGGATAGATGCAGTGATAAGTGGAAGTACATAGTAAAAGAGAAGAGAAATGAATGGTTGATGAAGTTTGGTAGTAAGCACAATTTTGTTCTTAATATTATAAATATAAATATATATATTATATTGAGATGATTTTATAAAGTCCAAGTGTGAGGATTTGGCAATTGAATTTGATTGAGCAAATAAGAGGAAGTGGAAGGGCAGAGTGAATAAGTGGAAACTGATATTAGAAAAAAACAGAGAGAGAGAGAGAGAGAGAGAGAGAGAGAGAGAGAGGGTGGTGTTTGGTGATGCAGCATTAAATGTGTTAGGAATGCCAAGCTTCCCATTTTTGACTTCTTTTATTCAATAATAATTGTGATGGATATTCATGACTTTTCATGCTCATTTAACCAACCAAACAAATTCATTCTTAAATCCAACAATGCTACTACTCTTACAAACATGTCAATTTCATATAATATGTGTATATATTATAAACTATGCTATGAGTTAGTCTAGTCAATAACAATCACAAGTTTAATTACAAATTTAAAAAAGAAAAAAGAGTTTGCCACCTCATTACAAATTATGGTTGGATTAATAAAAAAAAAAATGCAACCCAAGATTCATTTAAGTATTTTTTTTTATTACAAAAGAACAAAATTTTTAAAGGATTTTTTGCAAATGTAGTGAACTGAGCCAAAATGTCTATCAGTAATAGACAATGTTAGACACTAATAGACTACAATCATTATCACTGTCTATCAATGATAGACATTGATAGATGTCTATTTTGATAGACCATTTATATTTTGCTATATTTGAAAAATTTTGTAATACTTTTGTCATTTAATACAATTATCTTTTTAAAAAAATTATTATTATTATTATTGGTATTTGGTATAAATTTTACTTGGCTTTTGGGACTTGTTCAGTTCTATTTCCCGCACTTTTAATATATCTTTAAGTTAGTCTTTTGAAGTTAATTTGTAATGAAATTAGTAAAAAAAAAAAATAATAATAGAATTGTAGTAGAAAATACACTATGTGAATATATTTCAAAATTTGTAGTTAAAATACTAATAAATAATAAAAAAAAGTTCTGGAAAAATCAACGATAAACTAGCATGATTAAATTTGAGATTTATTGGAATTATATAGATTAAAGTTAACAAGTATCAAAGTATAGAGATCGAACAATTGGTATAAAAAATATATAATTAAGTAAAAGAAACATTAAAGATAGAAGTAATATTTATAAACTTGATTTTCGAAAAAAATAAAATAAAATAGTAGTTATAATATTTTGAACGTAGGAGTTCATATATATACACAATTTATAGAGCTTGAATTTTAAGGCTCCATGTGATAATCTTTTGGTTTTTTTTATTTTTTTTATTTTTTTTAAAAAAAATTAGCTTATAAATATTACTTCCACTTATAGATTTCTTTGTTTTGTTATCTAATTTTTTTTTTAAGTATTTTAAAAAACTAAATTCAATTGGATGAAAACTGAAAAAAGTAGTTTTTAGAAACATTTTCTTTTCCTTCTGAAATTTGACCAATGCTTGAAAAGATGAAAATTATAATCAAGAAATTGTGTAGGAAAACAAATATAATTTTTAAAGTATTACATTGGCTAGATGAGATGATGATTATGAGTATATAAGAGAGGATAATAATATCTAATGGTTTGAGGATTTTTGGGTGAAACCAAAAGAAAAGTCATGATGGTTTATGTTCAAAGTGAACAATATTATACCATCTGGAGATATTTAGAGATACGTTATCTCTAAAGTGGTATTAGAGCTATATGCCTTAACTTAGCCATGTAGGTAGAGTCCTCAGGTGTTGAACGAAGAAGTGGAGTCTCTGATGTTTTATTCAACCTGTGCCCATCCGTAATTGAGCTTTTGGACAAAAAAAAAAAATGAAATCAAGTATAGTTCGGAGGGGTAACTCTTCAATGGTTGAGCTTCGAGACAAAAGTAGTGTGCTTAAGTATAATCGAGAGAGATGACTGAAGGAGGAGAGGATTGTTGGGAATACAATGAAAGTCCTACGTTAGCTAGATAGTGGGATGATTGTAGGTATATAAAAGAGAGCAACCATCTCTAATGAGTAAAACCATAAAGCATTCATGTAGATTTATACTAAAAAATAGACAATTTTATGCTATATAAAAAAAATATTTAGAGGACCGTTATCCTTAATAATATATAACAAATTATTTGAAGCAAATGGAAAATAAAATTTTGAGTGAAACAAGAGAGTTTAAGATAATAAACGATTTAAGAATTTGATGAAAAATATGTGGTTTGGGTTGAAGTTTAGATGGTGTCTATTAGGGAGAGACAAAAAGATCAAGTGTTGGTTGAATATAATATATAATATATAATATATATATATATATATATATATATATATATATATATATATATATTTCTTCTTTTTGAAAAGGGTGGTGGTTGAATATTAAGAAGATGGTGACACTGTCTAAATTGGATGCATTTGGAATTTTGACAAAAATATTGGATTTATTAGGCCCATCACACCAACGATTGTGGGGTATATTTCTTCACCTAATTACCTTAGACAATTTTTAAAGTTATTAAAGCCTTTATTTATTTATTTATTATTTATTATCTTTTTTATTTTTTTGGTTCAGTATACAACACACTACTTTGTAACTAGAAATTTAAACGTTAATTTGAGTTCAATCTCAAATCTCAGGAACTTTCAATTTATTCTTCTACTTCTTTTACAAGAATTTAATCTTTGTAGTTTTTTTTTTTTTAATATATAGAAAATTTAATCTTTTTAGTTTGTGAAAAATTTCCATTAAAATTTTAATATAATTTAATTGTATTATGATATCATAAATTATCGCTATATTATGATATTGTTTTTGTAACTTTTACTCATTTGAAAACCTAACAATTTCCCTAATTTCTTTTTTTAATTTAAAACAATAAAATCAAATAACACAAAATTAACTTAAATAAAAAAATACTATTTAGCCAAAGCCAACTTAGTTCAATGATAATTAATATAATTTTTCATACTATAAGTGAGAGGTAAAAAAAAAAAAAAAAGAAATACACTTCAAGATTAACCCAAATAGAAAACATCATTACTTTATAAATAGATATATAACTGTCATATCGATATGAACCACTAAGGTCTTTTAGACTTTTATTCGTAATCTTATTATATAATTTTGATTTATGTTGTTTCTTTTTTACTTTTATATTCCCTAGAGCATTTTAAATAGGAATATTTTTCTTTTTTGTCTTGTTTAATGATGTGTTATTGAAATTTGTTGGGAGGCTATTTTAGCATTGTCAAATAGATTTTGTTGAATGAATTAGAACTTTTGTTTTTTTTTTCCTTCTTTTTTAATAAAGTTTAGACAAGAGCATTACTTTTTGAAATTCATCCTTTGAAATGCATGTAAACAACGTCGAAGTAAGAATTAATTATTCTATCTTGTGAAATGTTGGCTCTTGCGTCATTTTTTTTTTTTTTTTTTTTTTTAAACAATGAGATCTCAAGACAACCAATATCCAACCAAAGGCTAAGTATTAAAGTCAAATCGATGTGGAAGATTTTATTGTTTGTGAATTAAGAGTTCACATATACAAATGGTTATTAACTCCAATTCACTACGTCTTTTATACTACTAGATATCATTATGAGACCATTTTCGGTATCATATTTCATGCTTTTTTAAGAATGCTATGGCCAATATAAAGCTAATCACAAATCATATGGATCAAATCCAATATAAATTTTTATTCACTAGATTATAGAAAGTACTCTTAAATTTTGTACTTTTTCAAAGTTATTCTTGAACTTTAAAAAATTCATCAATATCTTTATAAACTTTTAAGAAGAGTTAAAAAATAACCTTACGATTAGTTTTTGTTAGAACGGTCATTACATTGTTTGAAAAATATCTTTTAACTTTTTCAAAAGTTGCATTACTCTACTTAACCTCTTTTAAAAAAAAGTTAACAAAATGCACTTACCATTAGTATATAGATATAAACTATTTATCATCATCTCCCTCTTCATTTCCTCTCTTTCCTCTACTTCAATCAAATGACCTAATACTTTCTCATTCCTCTCTTCTTAAATATTACAACGTTAAATAAACAGGAGGAGCTCTCTCATTTTTTAGCATGCGCTAACATAAATATAATAAATTTCAACACCTAAATAATAACCTTTTTTTTTTTAAGTTATCTTGACTTGAGAAAAAACTAACTTGAAAGTAATAGGTAGATACCCTCATTTTTTTTCTTCATATATATATTTTCATTTTCCTTATTTGTCCAATTCTTACAACAATTTTCTTATCAGCCAAATAGGGTATATAACTTCAAGTTAAGGGATAAAATTTCAAAAAATCATGCAAAGTTTCAAAATCAAAATCTCCCCTTAAAACTCATCAAATTGATGAATCGCCAAATACATAAAGAGCCGACAAAAGAATATCATCTTCGATGATGGAAAATCTTCATAACTAACTACAACAAATAGACTAATTTGAACTTAAAAAAAGATCAACAAAATCTTTATCCCTCTAAATTTAATAAAGTGTACATGTTTTATTTTTCTTAATTCCCTCCCACCGATTGCTCTCATAATTATGACTCAAATTCTTAACTTGTCTCTCTTTTTGTGTCTAAATCTAAATGTATTAACTCACATTCAGTTACTAATGTATTACTTTTTAAAATATTTAATTATAAAACTCTCCTAATGATTCCATTATATTATATTATATTATTTATTTATTTTCGTGCTATAACTTGATACTTCGATTGAAAGGGGTTAACCTGGTAATTTTAGAAATTAGGAAATGGAAGAAATGGAAGAAGGACAGAAACTAACCCTAAAAGCATAAAAGTATTAATAAAATTTTTGAAAATTTAGAGATATATAGTAATAAAATAAAATACAAAGTTAAGAGCATTTCACACGGTGATTTTGTTATCAACTAAAAGCAAAATGATTCATAGTTCTGACTTTTGAAGGGAAAAGAAAAAGGGATATATTTGGTGATTAAGTGGCAGAGTCAGAGGATAACATCAATATCTTCCTTTGATTTATGACAATTCATAATATCATATCCATCTGAATGATTGATTACAAAATACTGAGACCAACAACAATGGAATGACAGTAATTTTCAAAATGGTTGAATCATTATGTCAATCAAATATACTGGGCAATTTATTTTAATATTGTAGTAGAACAAAATAATTACTAAAATATGATGACTTATAAAATATTTAGGAAAATGTGGTAGTTTTTAGGGAATAGAAGGTTGAGAGTTCAACTTTTGACGAAGGAATAATATTTTTAACAAAGTCGAGAGTCGAACTTTTGAGAAGCAACGAGTTTTTCAAGAGATCGAGAGTTGTCTGCCTCCTTTGCTGCCATTCGCGTCGTCTGCCAGTCCCAAGTCAACATTCCCTGTGGCTCATCCCTTTGCCTGCAGGTCAAGATAAGATTCATTGCTGCTTGTCCCGTCGCATCATCTGCCTCGAGATTCCTTGCTCGCTATCGTTGTTGGTCAGAGTTGGGTTTGGTCCGTGAGCATGGTCAAAGGTTGAAGCCTTGATCTCTTCCTTTTTAAACTGATGATCTCCTCTTCTCTTCCTTTCTTCCATCGGGTTCTTCTCTTCCGATCTTCCGAATAGTCTTCTCACAAATTTCTCTTCTCTTCCAATCTTTCGAATACCTCTCTTCTCTCCAAATTTCTCTTTACTTTTCCACATACAAATCAATTTCTTCCCATAATTTTTTACTACTTTTCTCCTCCTATTCCTTACTTTAAATCATAATTTGTTTTAGTTGGGTCACTTAAATTGTGAGGTTTGTGCATTTACTCTATTAAATTCCTATTTTTTAAAAATAATGTAAATTTTGTCTCCATTCTCATATTATTCTATTCCTTTTAACCGTGTTTGTTGCTATTTGGGAAACAAAGAACCAAAAAGAGGTACACTTTCTATTTGTCAAATTCCTAAAGTTATAAATCCATATTCTCATATTATTTTTTTATTTTATTTTATTTTTTTTATAGTTTTTGTTGCTGATTGGATAACAAATAACCAAAAAAAAAAAAAAAAGCGATTGTTGTCACTTTGAGGAAAAAAAAAGTAGAACAGTTGCTGAATTTATGAGTTTCCTTTTCATTTACTACTATTTTTCTAAAAATATTTTCTGATATTTATATTATGCTAGACATATCAGTTTAAGCTAAACATATCATTTAAATGTTCTTATTTATTTTTTTAATAGTCATCGAATTCAAGAATATTTTATATATTGATGTTAAGAGTTTTTTTTTTTTTTTTTTTTTTTTTTTTTTTTTTTTTTTTAGTTTAATGTTCTTGTTTGTATTATGCTAGATCTACCATGTTAATATTTTATTTTTCCTTTTAAATAATATTAATTTTTTTTAGTATAATATTTTTGTAATTTGAGTTTGCTTTGCATTTTATATTTATAGTTTTTTAATACAAAATGTTTATTATTCTTGTTTATTTTTCTTTTTTAATATTAATTTTTTAATTGAAAAAGTTTAGGCTATCGTTTAAGGTTTTCTTGAAAAAGAAATTTAGTTTCAGAATTTGGTTTTTTAATAATATTTTATTATTTTAGTATTTTTTTTTTAAGTTTAGCATTAAACCAAACTTTTTATTACAAATTTGAATTTTCTTTACATATTAAATAATATTAGATTTTTTAGTATTAGAGTTTTTAGTTAAATAATTGGTGATGTATATTATTATTATTATTATTTTTTTTTTAGAAATTGGCAGACAAATGTTTAAGATTTATGGTGTTTACAAATGGTCATATGATGGAGGTTTTAGCATAAATGTGAACAATGAACTTGTTTTCAATCGCAATGTCACTCCCCAACTTAGTGCATTTATACGTTAATGTGAGTTAGGGTACACTTAGATAGAGACTTGAACGCACAACTATTTAGTCAGTTTGAAGACCTGAATCAATATATTGACCCTGATCCTGAATCAGTTGCACCAGTTTGTGATGATGAAGATATGGTTGCTAATAATCAATATAAGGATTTTAGAACAGAAATAGACGATGAATTTAAGGAGTTGGACTTTGATGTTCGTGAACATGATATACCTTCAAATACATTTACTGATTTAGATATGGATGTACTAAATAACGTTAGAGAACATGACCCAATTGTAGCTCATGTGGTTGTTGACAATACCCAATTGTATAAGGGTATGATTTGTCAAGATAAAGAAATGCTACAACATTTGGTCAAGTGTTTTGTTGCTATTAAGTGATACACACTATATGAGGTTGTGGAATCAACATCGAAAATTTGGCAATTCTGTGTAAGAAGTGGGAAGATGATTGCAAATGACGATTCCGTGCAATAAAGAAAAAATCACATAATTTGTTTGAGATTACTAAACATACATGTTTTTACTCAGAACTTAGTCAAAGTCGTGTGCAATTAGATTCTTTAATGATTGCACTAGAGTTTTGTGAAGCTGTGAGGGAAAAACCGTCCATTAGTGTGGGACAACTACAGTCCGATATAAAAACAAAATGTGGATACCATGTTCCTTACCATAGGGTGTGGGAGGGTAAACGAAAGGCGTTGGCTAAAGTGTTTGGTGATTGAGATGAATCATACAAACTGTTGCCCAGGTGGTTGTATATGGTCCTTGTATAAAAGCATTTAATAGATGTCAACCAATTATTCACATAGGTGGTACTCACTTGTATGGAAAATATTGAGCAAAATTACTAATTGCTACATCGGTTGATTTGAATGGGCATCACATTTGTCGTTATAGATGAGGAGTCTGCTGACACATGAGGATGGTTTTTAAAACACCTGAGAGTAGATGAGAAGTCTGTTGAACCCCTACTACATGACATTGACTTGAAAACTGCAAATTGGTCTGAAAAGGTTGCACATTTGGTAGTATGATGACACTATCTTATAAGGTTTATTGCATTGAGTTTTTCAATTGGGCAATTTGTTAGGGATGCAACTCAAGATTACATCCTTTGGTATAATAATATTACGAGACACTACATTACTTGTCCGAGAGCACCTTTGGGTCATTTGGTATATAATCAAATATTGTCTAATTATTTTTAATTTAAATTTATTTTAAATATTGTTTAATTTTTTTAATTCACATAGATCGAGCAACAGTAGCCTTCACAATGTTGCAGATGATCCAAATCAGGTACTTACTATATGTAGTAATAACGTGAGTTGCATGAAGGAATTACATTACATGTACGATATACCTATTGCACATCCACCAGTACCTAGACATAGGGGACGTGCTTGAGTAGAAGAAGATGAATTTGAGGCGATTGACCATAATGTGGAAGAATTGCCTCTTATGACACAGATGCAGAGCCAAACTGGGTATGCTGGTCCGATGATGATGCATCAACCTTTGGTTCAGGATATTATGGTTCAGAGGCTGGTCCGTCGTCTCCATACATACATACACATGGACGCGGTGGTGGAGAACATAATGAATATCTATACTATGAAGCGTCACCAGAGGTATCAGAGCCACCAGAGCAACCTAGAGTTTAAAGTCGATGACAACAGCTAGCTCGAAATCGATGACGTCCGTCTTGTGGGACATATTGAGTTTTTTTTATTTTTTTTTATTTTTTAATTTTTAGTGAAATAAAAATATTAAATTATTATATTAATATTGACATTTAAATTTTATATATTATTATTTTCTCATTATGAACGATAGTTTTAATGACATTTTTTATTTTTTTTTGTTTTGTTTTTTCTTTTCGCATTAGTTTGGATAATTTCTTTGCAAAACTATTAGTTATTAATAAAATATATTTTTTATTATTAAAAACTATAACGATATTTAAAAAAATGTTAGTTAAAATATTGTTAATAATAAAATATATTTTTATTATTAAAAATATAATTGTAAAAAAGTTATGTTAAAAAAAAAATTGGTCGAGAGTTGAAGATCTGACCATTGTTACATTTATTTTCATTTAAATAATTAAAACTACAATATTTTTATAAATATTTTCAAAACTACTACCTTTTTCTATTTTTTTTAAAGGTACAATTTACTTCTAATATTCCTAAAATAGAATTACCAACCTCAGGTGGTATCTATTTTGGATTTTAGAACAAACACTTTTGATTATGTGCAATATTTTACAAATGATTTGAGTAATATTGTATATTTAAAATTATTTACACTACTTTTTTTTCTCCTTACAAATTAAATAGACAACACTCTCAAATTTTAAAAATAAAAAATGTGTTATTTTACTCTTAAAAAATTGATACACATAGTTCATCAAAACATAAATTTAATAATATATAATGACATTTATCAAAAGTTGGATCACTCAATTTGTCCCGAATGTAGTCAAAGTCCCACATTGACAAGATAAAGATAAAGAGATGATCATAAGCATATAAGTACGGATAACTATCCCGAATGATATTATTTTTATTATTATTATTATTTATTTTATTATTATTATTATTTATTTTATTATTATTATTATTTTTTTTTTTGATGTAAAAGGAAAATTTTGAGATTTTATTCTCAAAGTCAGACAATAGCATACTTCACTTATTAAATTTATAAAAGAAGGTGTAGAAATTTGTGAGGAGTAAATCTTCAAAGTTTTATTTTAACGTAATTCTACCTTTTTAAAATTAAAAATTAAAAATTTTAAAAAGATAAATTCAAGAGTTACAATACAAATATGTTAAAATATTAAAAAAAATATTATTTTATACTATTTAGAAAAAAGAGAAAAGCAAATATAAAACATATGGTAAATGTAAATTTAATGGGTTTAGCAACGCCACACTCTTACCCATGCTCCTTTGTCATTTTTTATTATTTTTGTAATTATTATATTAATACATGTCTGAAGCAGAAATGTACTTAAAAAATAAAAAATAAAAAAAGAAAAGTATGAAGCAGACAAGTTGCAGTGGAAGACTTGTGCAAACAGAACAAATTTTCAAAAAGAAAAAATAATAATAATAATAATAATAATAATAATAATAATTATTATTATTATTATTATTACTACTTTACTACTTTTCAGTTTTCACAAGCTTCTCCCATTCCTTGCAATACTGCTTTGTTTTCAACTTTTGGAGGAAAAATAAAAGGCATCTTTTGTAAATTTATAATTTAGAAAAAAAAAAAAAAGAAAAACAAGTAATTTATATATAGAAATCTTAGAGAAGGCTTAAAGCTCAATTGATATTTTTTCTTTAAAAGGCTGTGTATATTTCAGTAAAAAAAAGGAAAAAAAAAAAAAAAAACAAAATCAATCTCAGTCAAAGGTCAAGGCAGCAAGACCATCAAAACAAGACAAAGAGACAAGAAAAACAAGTACACTCAGCCCTAAAACAAACCTATGAAGAAGATGAAGAAAAGATAGTTCAAAGAACAAACCAATTAGGTGAATTAATATTGACCTCGTAATTAATTATTAATTATTTAATCATTATATATCATTTTTATTATTTTATTTGCATCATTATGTTATCCATTACATTTTGAAAAATTCAAGGTTATTAGTAAATTTTAAATATAATATGGATGATCCAGAGGAGAATTATGTTCCAAAAATAACTTTAAAAAAGAATTTAATTGGTGTTTAATTCAATTGATTATTATAGGTGCACCATCCTCTCCAATTATTTAGAGGAAATAAAGTTGATGTGAATGAAATAATTGGGTCTGTTTGTAACCTATTTTATTTTTTTTGTTTTTGGTTTTATAAATTTAGTTTCTTTGCTTTAATTTCTTACAATGATTTACGTCTTTTTAAGTACAAGAATTAAATTCTTAACCCACTTCAAAAAAACAAAAATAAGTTATGAAAAACCACTTTTTTTAGTTTTCAAAATTTGGTTTGGTTTATTAAAACATTGGTAAAAAATAGATAAAAAAAATTAAAGATGGAATTAGTGTTTATAAGCTTAGTTTTCAAAATTAAAAAAGTGGTTATCAAACGAAACCTACCCAACTAAAATTAAAGAAAAACTTCAAGAAAGAAAGGCTATAGGAAATTGATTTCACCCCTTGAATTACCAATATTTAATTGATTATTAAACAACAATCATGAACAAAACTATAAGCTAAGAAGTTAAAGGTAACAATTGACTTTTCCAAGCTTAATTGAATCTCATGCACCGTTACAAAACTAACATCCTTGTCTATTCTAATGCTCTTAGTCATGCTACATTGTTAATTGTGTAACAGATGGATAGCACATCTTTGAAATATGTGTACTATGATGTTGATGTGGTATGTATAGGAGCCACAAAGAATTTTGTTGAATGAGTATTGATGAGTGGATATTGTGACAAAATAATATCAACCAAAAAAGAAAGTTGGATTTTTAAAGTTTAGGACTAAAATATTAGACTTTTACAAAATTTTGAGTTAAAAATATTTATTTTTAGAATGAAAGGACTAAAACAGACATTAAAATATCAAATAGAATTAGAATAAATTTGAGATTTGAGATTTGGATGAAAGTCTAAGATACTCTAAAAGCAATGAAAAATAAAACATTTAAGCTTCCTCAATATTATAAAAAAATAAAGCCTTGTACTTCAATAATTTTGTTTCATAAAATTTATGATCATTTTTTTTCTAATTTCCCAAGTACAATTTTTACCTTTGTTAAAAGAAGCATTTTAATTTCCAATCAAATTCTAATAACAAAAGTAAGTTTTTGAAAAATATATATTTTTTTAATTTTTAAAATTTAGCTTAATTTTTAAAAATATTAATCTAAAGTAGATATCAAAACATAGAAATTTACATCAGAGAGTAATATTTATAAATTTAATTTTATTATAAAAAATTAAATAATCAAAATGGGCTTTAATTTTAAATTTTATGTTTTTCTTTCTCAATTTCTTTATATTGATCTTCGTCTTTTTTAAGAAATTATTTAACTTTATAGTCTACTTTTGAAATTAAAAAAAAAACATTTTTTTACATAGGTTTTGAAAACATACTTTGGCATAAAACATTTTTAAAAGTCAATGAGGAAGTAAAGATATCTATTATGTATAATAGTATTTATAAATTCAAATTTTAAAAATAATTGATTTAAAAAATAGTAAAACAACCCAACTTATTTATAAATATAACAAAATGTCACTATTTATATATAGACATTAATAGATATTTATTAGTATAAGAATAAATAATGATAGATATTATTTATGATTATTTATCACTATAGTTAATATTTTGTTATATTTAAAAATATTTATGATCGTTTCAAAATAATTAACCTTATAAAAATTAAAACATACAAAAGTAACCACTAAAGTAAATATAATAATAAACGAGAATCGTGTATATAATCTTACGATAAAAGTGGGGAAAACAACAAAGAACTGAAGAAGTCAACAATTTCTTTTTCTTTAAATTTTTTTTTTATCGATATTCAAATCAGTATGATGTTAATATTTGTTTATTTTCATTAAATTCACATAATAAACTTGATTTAAATGAATAAATTAACGAGAAAATAGTAATTATGTGGACCAATCACGTGAGGCGGCTCTTTCCACATAAATCCAAAGTAACATTAATATTTATTTTCAAGAGAAAAGAAAAACATTAATATTAAATTAATCGTATGGTTGGACACATTAAAAATATGCAATTTGTCTAAACTGGGACAAGATATATATATATATATATATATATATATATATATATATATATATATATATATTTATTTATTTATTTTTCCTTCTTCTTTTCTCTAGTTTTTATAATAATGAATTAATAAAGAAAATAAAGGATCTTATTGGGAAAGCTGCACGTGCATTCTCTCGTGAGGTCTAGCCAAGATTTGGCCATTAGAATTGGATTTATTTATTTATGTCAGCTTTGTTTATTTTATTACATTAATTATTATGAATTTTATAATACTGATGACAAGATGCTCAGTTTCCCACGTTGTCACTCTTTGGGTTTTTTTTTTTTTTTCCTTTTATTTTTTTTTAATTTTGACAAAAATATTTTTGTGAAATGCTTTAAAACAACTAGTTTTCGCAAACTCCAATGTTATTAAGAAAAAAAAAATACTGCATTAGTGTTCTTTGTTTTTTTTTTTTTTAAATTGCAAAAACTAATCTTAAAAGATAGTAGTAGTTCCAATTAGAATCCTCAAATTTATAATAATTGTTTTTTTTTCATAGTTTTAATTTATTCAAATAAAAGTAACGGACGTAATATAATTAAACCGTGGTCGAATTCTTTGTCTAAAAAATCATTTAAATATTTTCAAAATTTCATATTAAACAATACTCACTTTTGTCAGAAGAAAAAAAAAAAAGCCTCCGGTTGATTCATTGCTTGATAACATATGAATTAATATTAACAAAATATTTGAATTTTATACATAAAATTACTATTTATTTGATTCTAACTTTTTTTGAACTTAGGTTAAAAGATAAATATATATATATTTTTTAAGCTAATAGATTAAAGACTCAATTTATTTTCTACAAACATATTTTAACTGACATAAAATATATACAGTATTTAGGAATATTATTTCTTTAATGTTATTTGCTATAAGTTTTGAATCTAAGTTAGATGTTAAACTCTATCCAGCCTAGAATTGAAATATAAATCAAACACATTACCATTGATTTTTACTTTATCACTATTATTATTATTAATTGAACCATTTATCTAATATCAAAAAATAAAACAAAATCGTCAACTAACTAGTATTATATAATTTTATTAGATCAACTTTCATTATATAAAATATCATTAAATCTTAATAAAATAAAAAAAAAACAACATTTTATATATATATATATATATATAAATAATTACCAATCAAAATTAAAAATTTATTAAATAGAAAATTTCAGTATAAACTTTTATTAGTAGTGTTAAATGAGGGAGTTAAAGTTGTAAAATAATTTTAAAAATGTCAAAGATATTGTTACTAGATGAGAAAAACTATATAAGTTGTAAACTAATAATAAAAGGTTGTGGAGCGAAAACAACCTAATAAAATGAGATTAATAAGAGAGTTTTTGCTGAGAAATAGAGATTATTTCTCCTCAAAGAGTAATTGCAAAAGTGATGATGATCCGACCAATTAATTTTGTTTTGCTGTTGACTACAAAATTTTGTCCAATCATGGATTACTACATCATTCATTTGAATTAATCATCGACAAATTTAAGACCAATTATTAATTGGGCCACTTGTAAAAATAGAAAAAAAAATATTAAAATTACAAATTTAGGAATGATTTTTTAGCATTTACAAATATAGCAAAAAAATATTGAGGTAGATTCCCGTTTTTTATTATTCCAAATTTACTCTTATTGGTGTATCAATAGTATATCTGATATACTTTATGTCTGGCATATCAATTATATGATATTCTTTATGTCTGGTATATCAGTTGACTAATACACTGAACATAAAGTATATAAGTTACATAATTGATATATCAAAATTACCATGTTATGCTCAAAATTTTATTTAGATTAAATGTTGATATACTGATATACTAATGATATACTTGAAATTAGTTTTTTATGAGTATTTATCAATATTAATAAATTAATTTATACTTTAAATGAATTTTGAATAAGTGTCTAACTATCACTATTGATGTACTAATAATCTATATACTTGAAAATTGAATTTTGAATGAGTATTAATATACTACAATACTTAAAATGGATTTGAATGAACAATATACTATTGCTACACTAAACTAAAAATGTGCATAAAATGAATTTTTAGTGACTATTTACATACTCTTGGTACATTTATGTTACCGTTTAAATAAAATTTGAATGTGTGTTAATAAACTACTAATACATCAAATACTTAGTATTGCATAATTTTGAGCTCATTATTGATATACACTAGTGACCAACATGAAATTCATTTTGATTTAGTACTAAGTATCCTTCTAAATGATATACTTCATATTTGGAATATCGACAATACTATGGACATGTTTTTTTTTTTTTTTTTGGTCTAAATCAAGTATATCGAGTAATTAATATATGAAATACAAAATATTTGTTATATAATTGATATACCAAATTCAATATAACTTAAATATCATTAAAATCATACAAACAGTTTGAAAATGAAACAGATTAACTAATATAATTTTAATATAATTTATATTTGATATATCATTTGACAAAACTAATGCATTTAACATATACCATCAATATCAAAATTTAACTAATCGAATGATAACAACTCTATATTAAAATGAAACAAAAATAAAATAATATTTACAATAATCAAACAAACAAAGTCGACCATAACACAATTAAAGTCATGACATATCAGTTGTATAAATGTTATTCTTTAAATAAAATATATCAGTTGATTAATATACCAAATATAAAGTATCTCAGATGATTGATATACCAAAATGTAAAGGATATACCTACTAATACACAAACTGCATATTTGCAATTTTAAAAATCAGGAATCAGGTTTAAACTTTTTGCCATATAAAAATCAGGAATTAGGTTTAACCTTTTTGCCGTATATGCTATTCTAGAAAATCATTGCTATCTTTACAAATATCCTTATGTTTTTTTGCTACCCATTGTAATTTTTCTTACTAATTTATATTTGTCCTCAAATTATATTAAAAGACTTAAAACTTGGCAAATCAAATGATGCAACTTGTCTAAGCATTGATCCATCGGGCAATATCACCTCATCCAGTAAAATTATGCCACATGATGATGGGGTCCGAAACTAAATCAGCCTCATTTTATTAAAATAAATTGGGTCAAATTTAAATAAAGGTCTATAAGAAATTAGATTAAATTAAGTCTAAGCCTAAATGTTGGGTCCAATGTCAATCAAACCTAAGCCTGCAGTATGACCTTCCAAAACTTTATAAATATAGGAAACCACCCATCATTTGAAGCATGATTTCATTGAGAGATTCGGAAGATAGAGAATCCAGAGAACTTCAACATTCATAATTTAGAAGATTCAAAGACCAAAAGACTTCAACAAATTGACCGTCTCTTTTTCAACAAATTGATCGTCTCTTTACCATCTATAAGTTGAAGACTAATCTTCTCAAAGACTTAAAAAACTTCGACAAACTGGTCGTCTTTTTGCCATTTACAAACTGAAGGCTGATTTCCTCAAAGACTTGATGACTTCAATAAACTAATTGTCTCATCACCACCTACAAGTTGAAGACTCAATCTCTTCAAACTCAAGAAGAAGAAAAAAAAGAAGAAGAAAGCCAAAAGCATATCCAAGTTGATGAACAAGCTAGAAGCCGATTTAAATCGATTGACAAGCCAGAGGGTGATTCAAGCTGATCAACAAGCCATAGGTCGACTCAAGTCGATTAACAAACCAAAAGTCGATCCAAGCTAATCAACAAGGATGAGGTCGATCCGAGCCGATCAACAAGCCAAAGGTTGATCTAAGCTAATCAACAAGCTGAGGTTGACGATCAACAAGCTAGAAGCCAATCCAAGTCAATCAACAAGCCCAAAGATCGAACAGCCAAGAAGATTATCAAGCCCAAAGGCCGATCATTCAATAAAATTAACAAGCTTAAGGATTAAAGTTTATGCATTCGAGGGAAAGAATTAGAGGAAAAAAATTAGAGATTGTAACGTTTATATGAAAAATCAATAAAATCAAGTTCATTTCCACGACTTAAATTTTCTTTGTCAAAATCTCGTGTGAACATTCATATCTTTGTAGACTGTGTGAAATAAAATAAGTTATTCAAATTCTTAGTCCCTTCAAGGAGTTGTATATTTATTTTCTCTAGAAAAAAAATTCCTTAATAAAATATTCCTATGTTTCTTAAAAAAAAAAAAAAAAAAGAAGAAGAAAAAAAAAAGGGTAATATTACAACAATTCTTCTTTCACAAAACAAAAAGATTATTACAATTTAGAAAACAGTTTAAGATAACTCCAATTGGAGAAATGTGAATGTTAATTATGTTTTTAAAAATTGTAATGGGGCAGCCCATTAGATCTGCGATTGGCTTTCTGTCAATATGCAAATTAGCTAAGATCAGTTATTGAGCTCCATACTCTTATGTGTAACAAAGTGGAGTGTGATTTCTTAAAAAATGAAAAAAAAAAAAAATAGTCACAATTTTATGTTCTTTACATATCCAATATTCTTTGTCACTAGACTTCTCTATAAAAATTGGTCATTCTTAATCAAACCCTTAATTTTGGATTTCAATATGTAAATTAGCTGTTGATATCAAAATACCATTTTCTAGAAACCATTTTTGTTTGACTTTGAAATTACTTCATCATTAATTGTTTTATTTTTTTATCACTCTAATCAAATCTCTCTATCGTCCTTAATTTAGTAACACTAGCAATGAACATATGTGATGTATGAACATATGTGATGTACGTAATAATGCAAGAATTTTAATTTAAAATCTTAAAATAGTATTTAATTGTCTAAAAAATCAATTTCATGATATAACATATATAAATGTTTTATTTTCTATAACTATAATGTAATAAGCAAAATAAAAATAGACATAAATTAAATTATTTATATTACAACCATGAACTTCCTTAACTTCAAATGTACCTAGAATCAGTGATAAAATATACCTAAGATTTGATGTCATAACAAAAATAAAATATACATATAAAAATAACTTAAATTTTATTCTTTCTTTCTAGGCTTACTTTTGTTTAATCTCTCTTAGTTTTCTGTACTTTTCTCCATTTTCTCAAGTTTTTTTTTTCCTTGAATAATTTGTATTTGTTATCTCTCAAAAATCTTTCTTCCTCTATCTAACATTTTTCACTCTCTAAAATTTTCTCTAAAACTTTTGTCCATTCTCTATATTTGAAAATTCTAATAACTTTTTGTCTCCAAAATAATTGTTATTTCTTTATAAACTTATTTATTTATTTACTCTTGTGGTAACATTTTTTAAACTATTTTAGAAACCTACAAATTCGAAAACCCAATTCTAATATGTTCTACTAAAGTTTTTTTTTCTTTTTCTTAAAGTTTATTTTACCTTTATATCTGTCGAACTTGTGTTATTTTCTTTAAATCTGGATTTTATGAAATCATTTTTGAGATTGTAAACAACGCGTGTTTTTTCTAATACATGCATTTCATGAGGGAGTGAAAGTTGCATCAATTTGATTTTTTTAAATTTATTTTACCTTCAAATTCTAAAATTTTTATTATTTTCTCTAAACTTGGACCATATAAAATATTTTTTTTTAAGATGCTAAACAAACACATTTTATTATGATTATTATTATACATGTATATCACTTCATAAGATGCTAAACAAACACATTTTATTATGATTATTATTCTTTCACTTATTAAGTGAAAGAATGCACCAATTTAATATGTAACCACCTCCATTTGAACAGTCGCAGCTTGTTGATATAAGTTGTATCCATTGGACTCAACAACTATCTACAATCTAAAAATCATGCCCTATCTTGAAGAGTTGTATTATATCAGCATCAATTGCACCTATGAGACTCAACAGACACCTCACTCAAAGAATTATATCCCATCTTTGCAAAACATGAATTAATTAAAAAAAAGTAAGAGCAAATGAGGAGATAAAGATTTTCCTTGAATACTACTTTTTATAGATACATAATATTATATAGAGAAGGGCTAAAATATAAACAAATAAAATAAAAAATGGATCATTTATATATTGCCAAGTGATTAAAAATATTTGTCTTGGAAAAAAGTAATTGACAATATTTATGTTGATAACATTCCAATTACATGTTCGATGAGATTTCTGGAGAAATTTAATTCGTTAAATAAACTTGTATTTGTATTGATTTCAGTATAGTGAGTACAATCTTTAGATCTTCAGAGCTTCCAAGCTCCAATCTTCAAAGCTTTGGAGAGTTGTGTTCTTCAGATCTTCAGAGTTTTGTTCTTCTAATCTTCAAAAAGCTTTAAGAGAACTGTGTTCTTGAAATCTTCAGAACTTCAAACTTTGAAACTTTAGATCTCTAGAGCTTCAAAAACCCAATGACCCAAAGAACATGTAGGTTGGGTTCAAATAAATGAAAATTATATGAGAACGGTCGATTCATGCGTTGACCCAAAATAGCCGGAACCCACTCGAACTTGTTATTAATTATAAAAGGTATATTTCTTTTACTTAGAATACAATCATACATACATATATTAATTTTAATTTAATTTAATTTCATGTTTTTTTTTAATTATTATTCTCTAACCATTCTTGAAAATAATTCACATTGGAAATAAAACTTAAATAATTTAAATTTAACTTGAGTTGCTAATTGAAATTTAATATATTAAAGTAATTTAATAATTTTTTTTATAGATATTAACATTTTACTCTTTTTTAAAAAAAAATAAATTAATAACTCAAATAATATGAGCCAATCCAATCAAAATATTTAATGGTTGGATTAGATTTATTATTTGTTAAGGGTTGTTTAGGTTGAAAAAAACATACAATTCAAATAATAATTTTCAATAATTTTTCTATTTTTGAAAACATTCCTTTATTTATAATTTCACAATATCCTCATGCACTTTTTTTTCTTTTAAAAAATATCCTGTTATACATTTATAGATCCATGGGTTACATATATATGAAAAGTATTTATAATACAAACTTGTGTCGTATGCATATATGTAAGGTACATGCACAATTATATACATTTTCACACCTACAAAGACAAACCCCTCAATCGAATGGAAACTCCCTCCCAATAGAAGGTAAAACTCAATAGCCCCAAAACCACCGCTTTCCTATTTCTCAAATTTTGTGTACTCCACTCAAACTTCCATCTAGACTTAAAAAAAAAATTTGGCCAAATATCAATTTATACCCTTGAACTTTGAGACTTATATCAATTTAAACTCTAAACTTTAAGGTTGTGTCAATTTAAACTCCAAACTGATAATTATATCAATTAAAACCTTAAACTCTCATAAGGATATCAATTTAAATCCTGAACTTTCATAAATGTATCCGAATAAAACATAATGAAAAGTTTAAATTGATACATTTATGAAAATTTAGAGTCTAATTTAATATACTAATGAAAGTTTAGGGTTTAAATTGATACAATTATTAATTCAGGGTTTAAATTGATATAACTCCCAAAGTTATACAAGGTTTAAATTGATATTTTCCCAAAAGAAATTAAACTAAAATGGTGTTCACCATAGCTTCCATCTCTCAAGTCTGGAGAATCTTGATTTCGAGTGTTATTGTAGCCACTGTGAAGCCACCATGAAGCCAAAGTTCGAGATGTCAATATCGTACGATAAAATTACTCATTTTGCACAGTATTTTACGATGAAAAATAAATTGTAAGAAACCCAGTCCCTTTGCCTCTGCAGTTTCGAGGTGGCTCCTTCGATTCAAAACCATGACAAACCTAACCACAAATGATTCCAACTGACAAATATTGCCAAAAAACAGAGGTGCCAAAACAAGTTCTCGACCAAGGAGCGAAGGGAATTGAGTTTCACTTCCAGGAATGCTCTCATATGGGATGGAAGTTTTGGTAAATTATAAAAGGAAATTTTTTAACATGGGGTTGCTTATGAAATCTTGGAGCATTTTAAAAAAAGAAATGGTCATTATGGTGAGGCGCAAAGTATACAAGATCTTTTATTGCGTTAAATATAAAACATTCACTTATGGGCAAAATGATAAAATTAAGAAGAGTTGGAGTTGATAAAAATGAAATTAGGCTCTAAAAGGTGATGTAATTATCCCTGAGTGGGAGCCAATTACGAAAAACTTGTAAAATAAAATCCAAAGAATCTGGGTCCAATGTTTTGAAGGGAACACATCTTGTTTGCCAAAGAGTACAAAAAACTGGAAAGAACACCCTGCCCCTAGAATCAATTGATGATGAGTAGTTGAGTACATATCTATTGCTATTTCAAATGGCAATACCTTACAATATCCTAGTATTTAATAGAAGACCTGTTTGGAATGATTTTTTAAATGCTTAAAAAAAGTAGTTTTAAGTGGATAAAAAGTCAATTCAAACAAACTCTAGAATCAATCTGAAGAAGTAATCACAACAATAGAGTATAGATATTTAAACAAGTGCAGAAAGCTCATCGACTTCGATATACAGATTGAACAAAATAGATGAAAAAGAGAATCATGCAAGTATAGAGAAAAGATTACAAGAGCACGATCAAAGAAGCGCTTCAGCTAATATTCAATTTAGTTGCAGTGTTTCCTCAATCTGTGACTTAATTTAGCAACTTGCTTCCAAAATTGCAAACTTCAATATTGAATGCATCACATACATGGTTGGTATTCTTCAGTCACCAATTTCCCAATAACAAATTTCCTATCAGACTTGCACAACGCTTGCAAAAAAGCATACCCAGGAGATAACAAAGTTTTCAGTTTTGACATGGCCGCAGAGTGAAGACAACAGACAACCACCTCCTATCTCTCAACATTTTGTGCAAAAACTACATTCTAAATAGCATCCTTACTGATACCGAATCTACTGCTCCAGGTCTCTGACTCTACTTAGCAGATTGTGTTGTTGTGAATAAAAATGCATAGCAAATCATCTTTGTGGCAGGTTTAACATCTTCCTCACAAGTTAACTGGACAGGACAGGGATGAAGAAATTGGAGTCTCTTATCACAAATTTCTCAAATAGGTCTTCTGCTGTAGGGGCACAGTTTCATCGGTTGAGGTATAAAAGTAATTTTAGTCATGAAGCGAGAATCGTCAAAATTGGTAGAAGGCACTTAACCTACTGATCAAATTAGGAATATAGAAACTATGTTTAATATCCAACGAAATTAATAAGAATACTAGAGTAACTTATGGATGTATGGGAAAATGTCTGAATAGGCTTCTTATATCTATTGTTCAACACAACAGGATTCCTCTCAAAACTCTTATGACCAATATAGGGTTCTTATCTCCAACAACTGCACCTCTCAATACATAGCATATTGTCAAGCAACTTTTGCCTACCGTTGTCAAGCAACTCACTTACATGGGTACGTGATGAAAACATCTTACAAAAGAGTACTTATCATACTCAACGCAATTGGATAACTCATGAAACTGACACATTATAAAGCTTCTCCATAAGCCAAGAAGCTGTATCCCTCCATACAAGCCTATATTTTGGAAAAACTGAATATAGGAATAAGAATCACAATACGTCCCCCAAAATATATTTTCATCACAATACTTGTCACGAGAATCAAACTTCTACACACACCAACATTTATTCTGCTAATTTTGCAGAGTAACTATCTCATAAGAGCTTTTTTTCTTTTTCTTTTTTTAATGATTAATTGAAAAACGTCTCAAAGACTGTTTTCCCCCAGCCAACAGTCTATTCTGTATTAAACTTGCATAAAAACAACTCATTGTATAATGCAATGAAAACAGAACTTTAGTCACATAGAGTAAAATGTACTACAGTTACAAATCTTAACTAGTTGATACTTCACACCATGATCATGGTAATTCCCAAAAGCAGCTTCTCCAAAAAAAGTAAAGATGTTAAACCAGATATTGAACTCCAATGAAGGACATCTAAGAGAAAGGCTGAAACTTAACGTCGGGTACGCTTCTCATATGGTGCCCAAGAACTACCATAGCTACTACCATATGCACCACCTGCATATCTCATTTCAGGACTTCTGTTCAAGATCCCAAAACCCTCAGCACCTAAAAATGTATAACAGAAGCTTAAAACCAACTAGCTACCGTCGTTGCAAGAAACCAGACGACCACATGTTGATAATAATTTTGTTAAAAGGAAAAGGAAAGAAAAATTAGAGAAAGAAATAACCTAATCCCCGTGCTCTCTCTATGTTGAGCTTCTCTGCTCGCAGTTTCTCTATTTCACGAGCCATTGAAACAAGGTTCTTCTCCATCGCTTGCTTTTGTTCAATTTGTTCTTCATTGGCTTTCTTTTCATATTCATAAGCCCTCCTATAAACATTGTGCACGATCAATTCAATCATGGAATAGACTAATTAATGTGGTCTTGAATTTATCTAGACTTGTCCTAGTGCCAAATCCTAACTAGAAAAATAACAAAACATAGACTAGGATCCGACACCAATCAATTAAAATTTCCATTTCAAACCTGGCCTCAATAAGCTCCTTGTGCAATCCATCCATATCAGCTCTCATAGAATTTAGCTGCTGATTTTCAGCTTGCAATCGAGTAACATCCTTGGTGAGGCTTTGGACTTGAGCAGACAAATCCTGCCTTAAAGTATTCAATTTCTGAATCTCAGCTCTTAATTGCATAACCTCAGACTTTAAAGGCTCAGAAGCACGTAGCTCAGCTTCTAGCTTCAAACCTCTTTCAAGCAACTCCCTGGATTGTGATTCTTTCTCAGACAGAATTTTGGGTATAGCCTGGTTCAATCGGTGAATTTCTTCTTTTGCAGCTGATAACTCCCTTTGAAGTATTGTATTATCATCAATCACCATGCGGTTATCAGAAATAATTCTCTGCATTTCCCTACGCTGTAATTCAAGTTCCTCCTCCAAAGCTGCAGGATGAATAGGCAGGGGTGCTGGCGCTCGTTCTATGTAGGATCTAGGGACATCACGGGAAACTCGGTAACCATCAATGTGGCGTGATGACCGATTTCTTCCTGCCATACGTCCTGCAGAAATGATGTAACAATTACCTAAGGGTGGAAGCACATTTTTCATTTAAACCAAGCTGAACTCAAATGTCAAGTAATGAAGTATTATCTTCCGAGTCCACAATAGGGAACCTAATGTAGTAAAAGCTTCTGGAAGTTTTAAGTTATCCTGGCACTTCTGAAAATCCATGCATGCCAAATTAAGTCCACTAGGCTTAAGAGAAGCTCCTTATCACGCCACAACACAGGGAAGTTCAATCACTAAATGGACATTGAATATGTCAACCCTAATCCCCCCTCCACCAAATTTCGCTGTCTTCATAATAAGAATGCTTTTTTCTCCAAAAGAATATTCTGCTTCGCACAACAAATATCTCTAACATGAACATCAAGGTCTCAAGCATCTATGTTATTCATAGAAAATTGGAACCTAGTCTCATAATCCAAGATCTTATGGCAATGTTCCACAGCCAGATGAATATGAACCTTAGTATTGAATATATGACTAAAAGAATGATGGGAAATTATCAATGACCATCCTTCTTTCACCTCATGAAGAGAACTGAACAGCCTATTTTGGTATATCAATATCAATGGGAACTAAAATCAACCTAAGAAGAATGTTGCACTTGATAACATCTCAGGTTGGAGACCTAGGATTTGTCAAACTGCACGAAGGAAGGTTTTGGATTTTTAATTAGTAGCAGAAAACAATGATGAACTGCTAAGCAATCGTCCTAGAGGCCTTCAAAAGAACTCTTAAAGATGCATAATGCAGTCAATTTCGACAAATCGCGAGAAGTAAATAACAACAAGGGAAATGATAAGCTGCCAATCACTAAGGTCTATGTATGCAAGAAGAAGGGGAAGATAGGTGGCATGTGAGCTGGAGGGAAGAGAGAGAGAGTTTGTTATTTGTGGCCCCCATCAAAGTGGAGCAAGTGGCTTCCTTGGCCAAAGTTAAGCTACAACATCGCTTATCATTCATCTACTAAGAATATCTACCCCTTTTGAAGTGGTTTATGAGCGGCCACCACCCTCTGTCATTCCCTACCAAGCTGATTCATCTGTAGTTGCCAAGGTTGATGTTCAACTCCAAGACCTGAAACATTGCATACTTTGAAGGCGACATTGCTGCAAACGACATTGCTGCAAACTCAGCAATGGCAGATACAACCAATAAGAAATGGTGGGATGTGAATTTTGACTTCGATGATTGGGTCTATCTTAAACTAAGGTCATATCAACAACTCTTAGTTTTTCAACACAAGCGTCCCATGTTAGCCCCATGTTTTTGGCCTTTTTCAAATTACGACTAAATTAGGTCATGTGCCATGGTAAAGATTCATCTAGGGTTTCATGTGTGCATTCTCCAAAAGGCGATGGGCAAGAATTTGCCTACTTTTCCAATACACTTCTGATCTGTCATTACCCTATCAGCCGCTAGAATTTTTGGGGTAGTGAAAATATCCTTCTATGAGAGGTGAATTGGAAGTGTTGACTAGTAGTGCTCGTGCTACTCAAGTAGACACCACGTGGGAGATTGTGTCCACCATTCAAGCCCAATTTCCAGATTTTTACCATGAGGACATGGTGGCTCGCTGGGGGCAGATAATGATAAGCCTCCAATCACTAAGGTCTTTGTACGCAAGAAGGGGAAGATAGGTGGCACGTGAGCTGGAGGGAAGAAAAAGAATTTGTTATTTGTGTTTGTGGTCCCTTGTAAACCATTATGCTGAGTGGTTTCGGAGGAGATATACAAGTTTCTTTCATTGTTTTATTACATTATTTTTTATCTTGTGAATTCTGGTTTTCTCTTTGAGAAACAGGAGTGGTAGAAAGCTCTCAAAACATCCTTTGTATCTTGCTATATATAAATAAATTGATCGGGCAAGGCCTAACAGGAAATTTTTCTCTCCTTATATTGTATATCAAGAAACCTTGTTTGATCTACAAAGGTACTTCAAATTCACTTCAAGGACCACCAAAAATTCCTTCAGCAAATACCAATACTTCTTCTTAGGAACCAACTTCGTAAAGAGATCAATCAAGAAATCAAACTACTGATTAGGTACAAATTATTTTTGGAACACCATATTTAAGAACAAACTGCATGCCTTTAGAAGCTAATCATGCAGTTCTTAGATTGTCCAAAGTAGTAGCACCCAGGTCTAGAGTTTCCCCACACCACAGCACAGGCCTCGTTGCCAAGCCCAATGCTTCTTTTTCCCATATAGTTTAAATTCATCGAATATTTTCAGCCGCCGCTACTCCCATAGTTGTGAAGTCCATACTCTTTCCGGGTCCAGTGCTTAAGCTTCGGAAAGTATCAATCAGCGGAAAGGTATATTCCCCTCTCGATCGTATGAAAGCAAATATGTGAACTCCAACCAACGCCAAAATATTTAAATAAAACTCACAAAACTCTGATAGCCTTCGAATTCAACAGTGGAAATGATCTAATAGCTTACCTTAACGATACTACCCCGGAGAAGAACCTTTGCCTTACCAATGGAAAACAAGACACCGAAAGGCTAAAAACATATGCGTACATGTATATACACAGCCACAAATAAATAAATATAGAACTATATTTAGCGCTTTCTCCTTCGATTAATCGCTTTTAAGGAAACAACCGAAGGACGAAGAGATCCCTATCGCTAAGAAAAAACAATCGTTTCGGAAGAAAACGGCGTAAAAATCCATTGCTCCCATGGGGACAGCCTGTACGCGAGGATTTTCCAATCCATTGGCGATTAAAATTGAAGTAGTAGAGAGAAGAGCAACTTACAAGGAGTAAAAGAAGAGGCGGAGAGTCAGGCGAAATGGTGTAATCTCCGGCGAGGGAAGATTTGGGGATTCACCAGGTGTGGAAAATTGGGAACCCTAGGGCAAGTTGTGGATCATCAACGGATTGTTTCGAAGTTTCGGTTGCCATCGTATTCTCGGGGCTTTTACAGCTAATTGGACAATTCGGCCCATTTTACCCTTTTCCTTTGCCTTTTGGGATATTTTTCTTCCATTTCTCCGCAACCGATATCTTGGATATGAGATATTTAAAAATAAAATAAAGGTTTAATTATCATTTTGGTTTCTATATTCTAGATTTTGTTCAATTTTAGTCCATCTAATTTCAATAAATCTAAAATTTAGTCTCTACTACTAGTTTACGGTAGACTTTCTCATTACTTTTTATTTTTACTAGCATTTTCACAATAAATTTTGAAAAAATATTCACATATTTTATTCTTTATATGATAATTATTATGATTATTTAATCAATTTTAATTCAAATTAGCTTCAAACGACTAAATTTAATATTTTTTTAAGGTACATGGACTAAAATTGGACACTTGAAAATACAAAAACTAAAATTGAACAAATTTCAAAGTATAGAGACCAAAATGGCATTTTAGCCTAAATAAAATACAAACAAATATCATTTATTAATTTCTCATATTTTACCGAAAAATTATTTTAAATGACAAAATTGTTGAAAATATTTACAAATAATAACAAAATATTACAAGCTATATGTGATAGACGGTGATATTATAAATATTTTGGTTCATTTTTCCATACTTGAAAACAACTCTTAATTCATGGATGAATCATCAATGTTAATTTTGTAAAATTTTCAAGTTTGCCATTTTCCTCCAAGCCTTTCCCTCATCTTACCATTGGAAAGATAAAAAATAAATAAATAAATAAAAATAACAAGGGTGTGTTTAGAATGAAAGATTTGAGAGTACACCATCGTTTTCTCAAGTGCCTTAACACTAATAAGCCAATTGTCAGGTTTGATAATTAACGTTAAATATAAATACCGAATAGAAACAAAAAGAAACTACTTTTTAGTTCTTAAATTTGCACTTTTTTTAGAATCATTTCTTAAAATTTAGAAATTAGAAATGAGAATAGTTATCAAACAAGTTTATTTCTTAAAAAGTGAGAGATAAGAACGTTATCAAACGGGTCTATAATTTTTTTTTTATACGACTTTAGTCTGAAGTCAATCAATAATAAACTTCTATAACTGATAGCCTATGATATCGCTGATAAACTAAGCATATTATAGTTTATTAATGAAAGGCTTCTATGACTTATGAACTTTTATCAACTAATATATAATAATTTATTAGTAAATACTGAAGATCAAACTAAAAGTCTAAAACTAATAGAATCTAGTAATAGCTACCAATGATAGACTTCTATTAATATGACATAATATAAAGGGCAAATTGCAAAAATCACCCTTGAAATATCATGATAGTTACAATTACACCCTTAAACTTTCAATTTTAAAAATTGAGCCCCTAAACTTATACAAATGTTAAAATTGGGTCAAATTGAATCATCAAATTTACATAGTTGTATAAGTTTAAACATTTGCATACATTTGTGGGTTCAATTTCTATCATTTATGGGTGCAATTTCTACAATTATTGTAAGCTTGAGGGTCAAATTTTAACATTTATAGAAGCTTAGAGGCCCATTTTTACAATTGAAAGTTTAAGGGTGTAATTACAACTACCACCATACTTCAGTGGTGGCTTTTGCAATTTCCCCCAATATAAATCTATCAATGATAACCATTGATATACCTATAAATTAGTCATTCAAAGAATTCTATCATTGATTGAAGAATTTATTAACTATCACTCATGCCTTTTAAATCTTATAAAAGAATTCACTAAAGCCCTATTTAAATGTGGAAATCTAAATTTGGTAATTTTAGTGTTTAAAATTGATGATATCAGTAATACAACTTAGGTAGATATCTGTGATATCCATGTATTAGTGATATTCGTATATTAGTTATATGACTTAGGTATAGAATTAGAACTTCTTTCCTTCTACAAACTTGTAGTGAAATGTGTTTTCTTGCTGACCTCAATATTTCAAGGCTTAACTCCTCTTCGTTCATCCTGTAATCCAAATTTACTTTACCCTGCTCTAAATTACTAGAGAAATCGGTATCAAACACTTCCACCTATAATTAAAACTTGTTTCTCTTCACATTCAGCTCAACCATCCTTCACAAAAGTTGTTAAGAATTGAATTAACTTACTAACCTCAAATTTGCAGTTTTAAACTTGATTTCTTCCATTGGCTATTCACCAAATACCAAACTTTGTTCAAACTGCGCGACAACAGAACAACCTTCAGTTTCAGCTTCAATTGCACCACAAATTTGACCTGAGTTCCACACCAATTTGCCCTAAACGCCTTCTTCTTCCTCTCTTCGACATGCAGCTATAGATTTAGGTCAGTTTGAGGTTTTAGAAATGGGATATGATCGACAATCCAACTATAAATACAAATATGTTTTGCTGCCGACTTACTCTCCACTACTTCCATTATTATATTTTTATTTATCTATTTTTTCTTTTCTTTCTTTTCCTTTCTTTTCTCTTCTCTTCTTCTTATATTTTTCTATTTAAACCTTCATTATTAATATTTATGTAAGATTTGGAACAACCAAATTCCATAATAATTCATTTCTTCACTTCAGTTTGATCGATGACACTTTTTTAAGTCTTGTGTATGTTCTGATGGTTATGTCAAAATAGATTCCATGTTCGGTTTAGGATTCAACTTACCATGGATGCGCTCGGCCTTCCTTCACTTCTCTCTTCGATCTACACAAAGGAAAACAAAAAAATCCACAACGATATTACGTACTTAAGTTTAGTACCTACAAGTGAAAGTAGGGTTACAATAAGTGAAATGCTTCTATCACTGATAGAAGTCTTCCAACAATGAACTTCTATTATTGATAGACTTTAATGTATTTTATTGGATGTGCTTCTATATAGGATGTATCAACAATAAACTTCTATCATTGATAGACTTCCCTTCTATATCTCTTTTTATTATATAATGTTTGTCGATGATATTAGTGATATCGATGATATGACTTAGGAAAATATCTGTGATAGTCACTTATAGACTTCTCATTGATAGATTTCTATCACTTATAACTTTAAATGTTAATCTTTGAAAGTTGATAGTTTCCTTTCAAAGTTGATAGCCATTGATAGAAAGTCTATTAGTGATAACCACTAATAACCATTGATAATCAAAGATTTATAATCAATCATCATCATAAATAGAGAAACCAATACTAGATGAAGCATAAGTGAAAAGCATTGTTTAATGGAGAGCGTTGTTTGAACCTCAACAACTTAGCTAATAGCCATTGATATGAAGGGATTGAATCCCGACGGAAGCGTGTGATTGTGTTCTTTGAATTCTTGAAAGAATTAAAAATACAAAAAACTAGAAGAAAAAGGTTAAACAACATACCTTTGTCGATCCACAACTGCAACAAAATCTCTCATTGGACCAGTAAACTTCTCCTTGAAGTCTTCCTTTTCCACAAGGTCTTCCATGGCAAGGATTCAACTTGTGGGAACCGCTCTTCTACTTCTGCTTCGCATCTATGCTTTTAGTTTCAAAATCCACAATCCAAATAAGATCCAAGATCTTTTAGCACTTTCAATTTCTGCTTCAGCCTTTAGTTTTTGTTTTGTCTTTCGTTTCGCTTTTCCTTCCATTTACAATTGTTTACCAGATCTCTTTCATTCACCACCAACTGAAAATTGCACCCCACAGCAACCAACAATTACACTACCACCCCAGTCGAAAATCATTACCTGCCAAACTTTTTTTTTAAAAAAAAAAAAAATCAATTTTAGTTATTGAGTATGTGACTGAAAATCACCACCAAACGACGACTCGACGACCTAACCCTACCCAACTTGAAGATATTTGAGTTGGGTTGACCTCGAGTATAGGATTGGTTGGGTTGGGGGTTTAACCAGCCCGAATTTTCAGGTTGGTCCAAAATAATCCTCTAACTTAATACATGTGCACCCCTAAACATTACAAATGAGCATTAACAATGAAGGAATGCACAAGCACATCCATGAGAAACAAAAATTGGACTACATCACCACCCATGCCAATTATCCACCCATCAATTGAATGCATCTTTGCCTTCATCAACTTTAAATTCTAACCAAATGTTTCTAGTGGAGTTCAAATTCTACTTTAAATTCAAATAAAATCAAATTTTGATATAATTTTGTCTAACTCTAAATTATGATTTAAGTAGAAACCAAATCAAATTATGATAAATTTACTGTTGGTTAAGAAAATTAAAAAATTGACCATATATTTTAATTAATTTGGCACATGTAATATGTTTTTGACCTTCATACATAAGTATGCTTATGCATAATTATATGTCATTAAAATTTACACCAAATGAACTTAAAAAGAAATTAAAAATTGACTAATTAAATAATGTCAATGTTGGGAAAACGCAATGTGAATAAAGAACTTAAAAACACTAGCAAACTTACAACTCAATTGGATACAAATAATTATATTGTAAACATACAAATAATGTATACAATAACTGTTGAAATTTGTGCCATAAAACCTCATAGTTAATTAGTTATTTAATAATTATTAAATATTCAATATTAAATTATCCATTACAGTAAAAATCCAAGGTTATTAGATGTAATCTTGAATAGTATATGGCTGACATACATGTGGATCATGTTAAAGTAATAACCTAAAGAGTCTATAGTATATGGATAAGGTTGGATGTCGTATCAGCTTTATCTTGGTGACGCTATGTATACAATCCACTTTGTAATTGTTACAATGGTTTGATCTACTTTGTAATTGTTACAATGGTTTGATTCAAATCGTTC
The DNA here is from genome assembly GCA_030954485.1 of Citrullus mucosospermus. NCBI lineage: Eukaryota > Viridiplantae > Streptophyta > Magnoliopsida > Cucurbitales > Cucurbitaceae > Citrullus > Citrullus mucosospermus. The sequence goes on from CM062062.1 coordinate 15,890,062, forward strand.
ATGTGGAGACATGTGAGTGGGGGTATCCTATACAAAGAATTTGTTTAAGATTTGACCGCCAACTAAGTAATCTCTCTTTGTAAGTACGTTACAAGATGACTTGATCTTAATTTTGAGTGAGTTATGAACTTTTGCTTGTGAGGCTTATCCTTTGATTTGCATGGGCAAGAGTGGCACTAGTCACCGATTCAATATGTCTACCAATTTGGGACTTGACCAGATGGGGAGTTGGGAACGTAATTTCACAATATGGAATTCACTCCTTCCCGTATAAGAAAATTGGATAAATAGTTTCCTTAGGTGTGGACTTCGAGACTTGAACAATGGGACCCCACCCTCTCAAGTTCATCCATCTCAGCCCCACAAACAAGGGAAAACCAATCAGGGAAAGCATTAGTTCAAGTACAAGATGAAGAAGAAGACAAAGTGATGCGCACTTTGAGTGTTAACCGCAAGTGTACGAGTCAAGTTATAATATAAGATGGTTAAGTCCGAATATCGTTCCACTGGAGATCCAATTGGGAAGGTTTAAGTTACTTAGCTATTCTAGAGTTGAATCAATTTTATTTGAGGATTGAAATTGAATATTATAAGTTATGGAAAATACAAATCAAATAAGGAAAGTATTAAAGTGAGAAACACAAGAGTCAAAGAGAGTTCTAGGGTAATGAATCCTTATTTATTTCATCATGCAATATTATAGATTTCATGGATTTTATTGTAATTCATATGCCTAAGTCTAGAAACTTAATTCCAAGTTATTTTCTCTAAAAAACAACCCTTTCTCATGCAACTCGATTGATTATTAATTTCTTAAAACCAATACAAAATTACATGGCATTAAAAATAGTCTTTAGCAACTTTTATTATCAACCTAACTACTCTCATGATAGATTAACAATAATTCATTGTTATAGATCAAGTTAAACATACAATCTCTCAATCATACATCTAACCTAACATGTGAAGATGGCCAATCCACAAGAATTAAACACAATAACAATGAAAAGCATAATCATTCCAACAAAACCATGAGTCTACAAAATTAACATGAATTCATAAACAATTCATCAAAACCCTAAAACTAAAGAGTTTAGCCACTCATAGCTTGAAGCAACATGTTTAAGAAAAATAAACAAAGAAAGAGTGTAAAGAAAGGGAAACTCTACTGAAAAGAGGCTCTTGATTGAAGTAGCACCGTCTCGATCTCCTTGGCTCTTACGTCGGACTTCGAAGGGCACCAAGACTATCTCGAACTCTTTTCCTCTTCCTTGCAACTAACTCACTCTTTGAACCCTCACTTAATTCTCTCCTTTTTGTATCTCTTTAGTTCTGCAACTTCTTTGCTTTGCCTGGATTTTTCTTGATGAATTGGACTGCTGGAAACCCCCAAATTTATAGAGTTTGGCCGCCCAAAAATTTTCCAAAAATACAAAATTTTCATTTAAGGAAAGCTGGCGCCGCGGTGCTGTCCCATAGCACCGCGGCACTAGAGCTGCTTCCGAAAAAGTTTGCTCTCGGGTTTTAGCGCGCGGTAGCGTCGTCCAAGCGCCGCAACGCTAAAATGCGTTTCAGAAATATTGCTCTCGGATTTTAGCCCCGCGGCAGTGCCGTCCAAGCGCCGCGACGCTGTCATGCGTTCAACAAGATGCGTCGAGGTAGCGCCATCCCGGGGCCGCAATGCTACTCTGCGTCCAGAACTATGCGTTGATGTTTCAGCGCCGCGGCGCTATCCCCAAAATTTTTCCTTTTTGGTTTTTCAACTCTTTTTCGCCGTATTCTTGTTCGGTTTTGATCTTTTAGTTGTTTCTTCTAATTTTCCTCGTTTTAACCTGAAAATCACTAGCAAACAAGTGAAATCTAATATAAACTCCCTTAATTTAAGAGAATAGAAAGCACTTTTCAAGTGCTTATCATCCACAATTCTCAACCTACACATCAAAGCATAAGCCTCAGCAAAAACAACACCATAAGGGAAAAGAGAGAAGGACAATGAATGGAACTGTTTCACAACACCCTCAGCATCAGATTTGATCCAAATTTCTTCACATCCCAACTCCTCGACCAGTTGCAAACCAATCAGAACAACCATCACCTTTCTGGCTTCAGCTTCAAAACACCCATGCCTGAAGGACGTCTGAGCAGCATGGATCTAGTCGTGAGCATCCTGAGTCACAACACCCAAGCCAACCCCCATTTTATTAGCATGACAACCAACATCTATGTTTAATTTTAAGACATCTAACACTAGTAGCACCCAACGAGATCTTCTTATAGTAGGATTTGCCTGCCCAACACCAACCCCTTAAACGACCCCCTAGTCGTATCATTTGCAACAGACCCCAGAACCAAACATGCACTACAACCACCAATATCAGAACAATAATTTAGAATCCAATTGATTTCATGCTCGATTGGAGCAATAGGGCACAAAAAGTTTAGCTTATTTTGGTCTTCCCAAATAGCTCAACAAGCAACCTCAGGCAGCAAAAACTCCTGCTTGTTCAACCTTTTAGCCGCACCGATCGACACATCCTGAAAGTAAAGCAGACTACTCATCAGACCAAAAATCAAGTAATATTTCTTGCCAAATTTTTGAAGCACGCTTGCACTTGAATAACACATGCGATTCAGATTCATAATCATATCTATAGCACACACACCACCTAAAAGAAGTAGTTTTTTTTTATTTGCAAGATTAACATTAGTGGGGAGGATGTAATGGAAAGATTTCCATAAAACTATTTTAATTTTAGAAGGAAGAGCTCAACTCCACATCTTCTTCCACCAAGTCAAAGTTGGACCCTCACCAGAGGAAGAAGGGAGACATTGGAACCTAACAAACATCTTATATGCACTCTTTGTTGAGAACTGCCCATTTTTTGTAAAGCGCCAAGCCCAACAGTCAGCCTTAGACAATTTTGCAGATCGGGATTGAAAGAATTTTTTCAACATCAATCTCCCATAATATTTGTCTCATCTTAACCACATCCTAACCACCCTCCTTCAACATTAACTTACACACCTTTAACCCAACAGTTCCCTCGATCGGTGGGGTTAAGGCCTTAAAAGAAGCCTCCCAAAGGCTCTAAGGATGATGGAACACAAGTGTGTCTTCTCCCATACCAATGTACCTTCTAATCTCAAGCTTCAATAGCTCCCTCCTCAACAAACACTCTGTCAAACATAAGACCTCTATCCCACCCTAGCCTCCAAGAATTCCATATTCTAAAAATGTCTTCCTTTGAACAACCGAGCAACAATGGAGCTTGGATGGTAAAGGAACTTCCAAGCTTGTTTGGCAAGTATGGCTTGGTTAAATCCTTCCAAATCCCTAAAGCCCATAACCCCTTCAGCCTTAGGGAAACACATAAACTTCCAATTCATCCAATGAATTTTCTTTTTAACAAACAAAGATTCCCACCAAAATTGGACTATGTATCTAGATAGATTATGCCACAAGGACTTTGGGAGCTTTATACAGGACATGAATGCTTGCGCCTTCGCTTTATTCAGAATCCCCTTACCACTAATAGAAAAAAACTTCCTTTTCCACGAAGCCACCACCTTTTGAACTTTCTCCTTCATGGCTCTAAAATCCCAACATTTACTCTTTGGTAGGCGAGAAAGTAGGCCCAAGTACACTCCTAAATCTGACCCACTTTCACTTGCAACAAACTCCCCACATTGTTCTTACAATAAGGAGATGTATTAGGACTAACTATAACAGCAGACTCGTTAAATTCACACTATGGCCAGAAGCTTGTTAAAAAATCATGAGAATTTCCTTCATATGGGTGCAAACAACAGTTGAAGCTTGACAAAACAAAAGGCTATCATCAATGAAAAATAAATGGGAAATACTTGAACAATTTCTTGCAATTTTGCAACCAATAAGATTTCTACACATCCTCTAAGCACTAAATAGAAAAGACAAACTTTGAGCACATAAAATAAACAGGTACAGGGACAAGGGATCTCCTTGCCTCAGCCCACGATGTGGGTAAAAAAAAAACGAGGGATTTCCATTAATGAACACATAGAAGCTCACTATAGTCACACAATCCACTAGACGCTCCACCCACATCGGATGGAAACCCATCTTCAACATTATGACTTCCAAAAATCTCCCTTCCACCCGATCATATGGTTTACTCATGTCTAGTTTAGCAGCAGCCAAACCAACTTTCCCCTTTTATTTTATTCATAATGTAGTGCAAACATTCCTAACTAATAAGGATATTATCAAAAATCAGTCTTCTAGAAACAAAAGCACTCTGAGGTTCAGAGATGACTTAGGGCACAACAAGCTTCAATTTATTTGCAAGAACTTTAGCCACAATTCTACCCACCACATAACACAAACTAATTGGACGAAAATTAGACATCTCGATCAAATTATTTTTCTTGGGAATGAGAACAATGGAAGTGTTATTAAAACACTTAACAAAAGCTTTACCATTTAGTATCTCTAGACAGGTACCCACCAACTTCCCTTTAACCTAATTCCAAAACTTTTGGTAGAATAAAGCAGGAAATTCATCCAGACTTAGAGCTTTTGTTGAACCCATATGAAACAGCACATCCTTCATCCCTAGAGTAATCCTACAAAAGAAAAGAATTTATCTCCTCAGAGATACAATGATAGATAACACCTAATGCAAGTTGGATCAAATCATTTGATGGGTTGCTGGATTGGAACAACTCATTGAAGTACTGAACAAAGACTTCCTCCATCTCCTTGTTTTGAGAAACCCACTGCCCAAAGCTATATTTTATCCCCTTAATAAAATTCTTTCGTTTTCACATTGAAGCCTTTCGGTGAAACCACTTGGTATTCTTGTCTCCCCATTTCAACCAGCTTTCTCTGGACCTCTGCCTTTAAAACATTTCTTCGCGTTAAGCTTACACTCCAACTGTTTTTCCAGATCATGAACCAGCTTGAAATTAGGACCACATGGATCTTCCATTACTTGTTGGATTTGGTCTCTAAGACGAACCACATCCTTTGAGTAATTTTGCGGTTTTGATAGCCCTCATTCCTGAAGGGAGCGGGAGCAATTCTAAATGGTCATCTATAGATTAGGACTAATATCACCATGGCCATTAACATTTAAATTTTGTAAATTTTAGCTCATTGAAATAATATTTCCACACTCTTAAAAAATAAGCCACACTTCTTCAAGTCGAAAGGGTCTTTTCCAGGGTTTACCTCGACCACCATTAGATCTCATATAGAGGTCAAGACAAATAGGACGATGGTCAGATGAGTACCAATCAAGATGTCTGACCCTCGCCATCGAAAAATACCTTGTGAACCCATCATTTCCCAAAAATTTATCCAATCTTTTTAGAATCAAACTACTCTTTACGCATTTGTTCGATCATGTAAACATAGATCTCACATAGCCCAAATCTCTAAAACCAACACTGAACACAACATCCATCAATCTCTCCATACCAGGCTTATTTCAGGTGAAACCACCCTTCTATTCACTACCCCACAACGCTTCATTTAGATCACCCCCAATCAACCAATTAGAATCATCATTATTATGTAATTGTCTGATTAGCTCACAAGTAATAACCTTATTCTGACTCGCTGGACTACCATACAAGTTAGAAAATCCCCATTGCTTAGTGCCCCAGCACATAGAGCAATTAATATGATTTTTTGAAAATGATCTAATTTCCACTACCACCTCCGCACACCATAATAAAATCAAGCCACCACTCCTACCACAAGAATCCCTAGAAAAATAGTTCTCAAAACTGCAGCCAACTTTTAACAATTTCCATTCTCTGAACGGCACACTTTGTTTTCGATAAAAAGATAACCAGGATTTTTTTTGATTGACCAACAAATCTTTAAGGTCATTAAACGCTCCCGAGTTCTCCATTCTTCGAGCGTTCAAACATAAAATTTTCATTGTGTTCGACAGGGCTCATTTTAAGCCTCAACTGATACAATGCTAATCAAATCATTCTCCTTAGTACGTTGCTTCTTTCGAACTAATGCATCAACTTGACATTCCATCCACACTTCATCAGCCAATTTCCGCTTTCCTTTAGTTAATTCCACTAAGGAAACTTCCATATTTGATCCATCCTAGACTTTATTAGCTTTCCAGTACCCCTTTTTCTTGCGTTGTAAGGGCCTCAATTCAGATTGTTCTTCTATATTTACCAGCCCTACATTCTCCCTAACCATGTCAAACTCTTGCTCCATCTTATCATTTTCTTCCTTCTCCACCTCCTTACTCACATTTTCCTTTACATCCGAACCAATTCTATCTCCACCCAACTGAAGGGATCGAATCCCGTAGCAGGTGATTGCTTTGGTTTCAATTTTGCTTTGGAAATCATGAACATAGAAGAGAAGAACAAACATACAGTATGCAATTCTACATGGTTAAACATCAAAATTGATTTTGCAAAGAAAAAGATAAACTCACATTTGAAGAACTTTTCTTCAAGAATCCACAACATTCCTCTTCATCACCAAACAGATCATCCACGTACAATACAAAGATGCCTCCATAGGGTCTTCCTTGCTGTTCTCTTGGCAAGGACCGGTTTGTGGGAACTGACTTTTGAAAGAGAGAAAGGAAACTTTTTTTTAGAAGGAGAAGTTTTTCCACATAGACAACTTTTTTGTTTGTTGAGTTTTTTCTAGAGAGATTGATTTGGAGTTAGAGAGATTGAGAGAAAGAGAGCGGAAGAATAATATTTTACAATAACCAACTCCTTGGAAAAAAAAAATAAAAAACTCCCCTTCTTCCCTATTCAACGTGAAGTAGAAGATAAAATCACCCACTTCTTTTATTTAATTAAATTAAAATAATTTTAATTTAATTAGTTATTAATTAAAATGAAATAAAATCCATTTCATTGATCAAACAATTAATTAATCAAATTAATTAATTGATTTTAAATTAAATATATCATATTTAATTAAATGTACATTTGAATTATATTCAAATGCACATCTCTCTCATAGTCTATAGGTTTAATATGAATCATTTTCGTATTCTCGAAAAAAAATATGAATCATATTCATATTAAATTTTAACCTATAGTATTCGTATTAATTTATTAACCTATAGTTTTAATATGAATCTTATTCATATGAAATTGTTAATCTATAGAATCTTATTCGTATTAATTTAATATTTGAATCATATTCAAATATGTTAGATCTCCTTTTATTATGTAGTTTAATTTTGAATCTTATTCAAAATTAACTTTATATTATAATGTATCTAAATACATTATATTAATTGTGTAATATACAATTAACATTATTCCCTTAAATAATTTGAACAGTTCAAATTCTTTCAAAATTGATGATTCTTGTTTACGCGTAGTGAGCTAGCAGGAAGACCTAATAAACCTACAGATTAAAAGCTCCTATGATGCAATGTTAATTAATTAAACTCTTTAATTAAATTCACCCACATTCATTAACTATGGGTCACTCCACAAAAGACCCATACTACACTCGCACTATAGAACATGTTGCATCCATGGATCTAACCATTACACGTAAGTCGTTCCTTTACGAGTTGTTCTTAATTACAACTAGGTCAAATTACCGTTTTACCCCATGTAATTACTTTTTACTCCTTAAGTGCCAATGATCCCTTTAATAAACAATCTGTTTATCATCCTACCATAAACCAAGTCCCCTTTGGACCAGTGAGAGGGCGGACATCCTTTGTTCAAGATTTGAAAGCAGCACTTAAAGGAACTACTCATCTACTTACCCTAAAGGAGGAAAGGAGTGAATTCCATTTTGTGTAGTTATGTTTCCAGCACTCCACTCGGTCTCATCCCCAAAATTTTAGTCTTATTGAGTCAATGACTCAAGGCACTCTCACCCATAAAAATCAAAGGACAAGCCCTCATAGGCAGGAGTCGTAACTCACTCAAGATTGAGTACAAGTTATATATGACTATCCTATAAAATATTAATCCCTTCAGTTAACGATGTTACAAAGAAAGATTAAGTATTTCGTGGTTCAATCTTATACAATCTCATTGTATAGGATACCCTCACTCACAATATTTGTAACATTTACAAAGTGGACTGTTTCCATAATGTTACTAGGATAAGAAACCCAACCTTAATTTATATACTAATACTTTAGACCCTTTAGGTTATTACTTGAGCATTATCCACCCGTATGACCACTACATACTATTCAAGTCTCATGAAATAACCTTGGATTTTCCCGTATTAATGGATAACACATTATTGTATATTTAAAATAATCAACAATTATATCAACTAACTAATTAAGTACAAGACTTTAGGGCATAAATTCTAACACCAACGATGTCACACCCCAACCCAAGTTACCTTTTTAACCTAGGAAGAAATGTAAAATTCTGGATCCTTTTACAACATCTATTACTAATTCCATCATATTTCTTTTTTAAACATGCATAGTCTATTTAAACCATCAATTTACAGGAGTTTGTTTACAGACAGTATAACTATAACCTATACAGTTCCCTAACTATAAAAGATTATAGCATTATATCTCGGTAGACTTCGACTTCGTATCGCAACGGGAACTCAGTTGCAATCTAAAATGAAAACATAAAGAAAGGATGAGCTTCACGAAGCTCAATGAATGGTCAACGTATAACTAAGGCTCTCACGACCCTTTATAAGATAACATAACAAATGTATGAGAAATCATCAACATGTACAACTATAACTGAAACATATACTCAAACCTCCTGTCACACCCTATCCCAAACTACCCTCCTGTAGCCCGTGACGGAGCGTGAGCAGAGCAGTCATCGACTTTTCGGTCGACTCCCACTATTGAACTTACTTTATTTCCCATTTAACCACACTTCTTAGGATGGTGATACCATTAATTCTTGACAAACCTCGACTTTGACCGACAACGGGAATTGTCATGCTACCTAAAAAATGGAAAACATATGAAAGGATGAGCTAATAGCCCAGTGAGTAACGGTTTTGGAAATATTTTACTTTACTATAAATCTGATCATAATATAAACATTGTCAACAATGCATATAAAATATCGATTCAAATCATATTCTTGCAAAACATGCTCAAATGCCATTGTTAAATCGTACATGCTTTATTTTAGAGAAAAATACTAAAAAATTCCGTTTGTTTCAAAGCATTCTCCTTAGTTGAGGCATAGCAGTGCTCTAAGCTACTCAACATCGAAAACATTTCATATCAATTTTTCCTTAGTTCAGGTAGAGCCGAGCTCTACGCTACTTAACGTCGAAAACATTTCGTATCATTTCCTTAGTTGAGGCGGAGCCGAGCTCTACGCTACCCAACGTCGATTATCCTTAGCTGTGTGGAGTAATCTCAACACATCACCGTCGTATATTCCTCTATGTGCATATAGGTATTATAATTCGGGTTGCTCATATGCCTTCTTCAAGTCCTTGAGCATTGGGGTCCCATTTCCATATCTAGGTTACCCATTTGCCTTCTTCGAGTCCCTCAGCGTTGGGTACCTTTTCTATATTCCGGCTACCCATTGGCCTTCTCCAAGTCCTTGAGCTTTGGGTGCTATTTCAAGATTTATGAAATACACAACTTGTTTTGGAAACATCGTATCATAAATTCATAAGTTAAACATTTCCAAATCTTCCATAAAATCATATTACATCAACATGCTTTTCAATAAACTCATTTCCAAATCTTCCATAAAAATCATATAATATCAAACAACATGCTTTTCAATAAACTCAATTCCAAATCTTCCATAAAAATCATATAATATTAAACAACATGCTTTTCAATAAACTCATTTTCAAATAACCAGCATGCTCAAATGCTTGTTCAGTATAAACGCATGATATACATGTTGAAAACTCATGAATGCATAATCATATTCCAAACCATTGACATTAATCACAGAGAACACATTCATATTTTGAAAACATTAGATTTACTCACAGAGTTTGATAATCGCTTAAGGGAAATTCCCTTTCATTCCTTCTAATTATCTTTCCCGAGCTTCTTGGATGCAGGGTTGGCAAGTCTAAAACGCAAGGCAACTAATTTTCCCTTCTGACAGCTCGGTTTAACGCAACCCTGCATCTTGAACGCAAAGCTGATCCTTTAAACACAAGGTGCAGCCTTTCAACAAGCTCTTCCGGCTTCACCCCTTGGACTCAAGGTTCTATTTTAAACGCAGAGTCAATTTTGAATGCAAGGTTCACCTTGAACGCAGAGTTTATCTTGAACGCAAAGCTGATATCTTAAATGCTAAACAACTTGTTGAACGCAAGGTAGCTAGGTTGTTAGGAACACCTTATCTCTTGGCCGCAGACTTCACTACGGACGCAAGGATTCCTCTTTTCTACCTTCTCTCTCTTTTCTCTCAAGAACTCAGACTTAATGGTCATCACCTGCTTCTTTTCCCTCAAGGTCCTATTTATAGTTTTGGGATGAAGGTTTTTATCATCCAACTTCTCCTCTCTTTTTGCCACTTGTTTGCCACCTGTCACGCTGCATGACACATCCGACATGCAACCTGACACCTACTCCTTATAAAGTGTTAAGTTTAAATAAAACCACGTAACCTTCATGAACTTATCTTATGCGTTTGACTTGTTCCGAGATACGAACTATGCATACAATTTAGTGCCCCTATGTGTCCATCTACTTCTCCTTTTTAAAGTTTAGCTTCTTTATTCTCTTTCTTCCTCCCGGCCTTCCTACTTTTGACCAAGTTTCTCCCTCGCATACTACCATGCGTTTGTGCCTTAACCAAAAACTTGATGCGCACTTTTAGTGTTAACCGCAAGTGTACGGGTCAAGTTATAATATAAGACGGTGAAGTCCGAATATCGTTCCACTAGTGATCCAATTGTGAAGGTTTATGTTACTTAGCTATAATATAAGACGGTGAAGTCCGAATATCGTTCCACTAGTGACCCAATTTTATTTGAGGATTGGAATGGAAGTTGTTAATTATGGAAAATATAAACCAAATAAGGAAAGTAATAAAGTGAGAAATACAAGAGTCAAAGAGAGTTCTAGGGTAATGAATGTTTGTTTAGATGCAATATTATAGATTTCATAGATTTTATTGTCGTTCATATGCCTAAGTCTAGAAACTTAATTCCAAGTTATTTTCTCTAAAAAACAACCATTTCTCATGCAACTCGATTGATTACTAATCTCTCGAAACCAATACAAATTACATGGAATTAAGAATAGTCTTTAGCAACTTTTATTGTCAATCTAACTACTCTCGTGATAGATTAACAACAATTCATTGTTATAGATCAAGTTAAACATACAATCTCTCAATTATACATCTAGCCTAACATGTGAAGATGGCCAATCCACAAGAATTAAACAAAATAACAATGAAAAGCATAATCATTCCAACAAAACCATGAAAGTCTACAAGATCAACATGAATTCATAAACAATTCATCAAAACCCTAAAACCAAAGAGTTTAGCCACTCATAGCTTGAAGCAACATGTTTAAGCAAAATAAACAAAGAAAGAGTGTAAAGAAAGCGAAACTCTACTGAAAAGAGGCTCTTGATTGAGGTAGCACCGTCACAATCTCTTTGGCTCTCACGTCGGAATTCGAATGGCACCACGACTATCTTGAACTCTTTTCCTCTTCCTTGCAACTAACTCACTCTTTGAACTCTTCTATGAATTCACTCAATTCTCTCTTGATGGTCGATTGATCATTAGGGCTGCTGGAAACCCTCAAATTTATAGAGTTGGCCGCCCAAAAACTTACCAAAAATACCCTATTTTCATTTATGGAAAACAGGCGCCGTGACACTATTTTGAAACGGCGTCGCAGCGCTAGAGCAGCGTGCAAAATTTGTTTGCTCTCAGGTTTTGGCGCTGTGGTGCTGCCTCAATTTTTGTCATATTGAGTTTTTCTTCTCTTTTTCGCCATATTCTTGCTCGGTTTTGATCTTTTGGTCTTTTCTTCTAATTTTCCTCATTTTAACCTGAAAACCACTAGCAAACAAGTGAAATCTAATATAAACTCCCTTAATTTGAGAGGATAGAAAGTACTTTTCAGGTGCTTATCAACCGCATACTATCATGTGTCCATCACTTCTTTCCTTATATCTATATCTTAGCTACAAGCCCTTCTCTTGAGTAATAAACATCCAACTATGCTTGTTATTCTGTTAACCAAAATCATCTCAAGATCTTCCTTCATGCGTTTGTACTTCATGCGTTTATCTCTACTTTGTTATGCGTCCATGACCTTCCTTCCATCCTTAAAGATCCCTTGATTGTCCCTCTATGCGTTCTTGAGTTGTAATCCAAGGTTATGCTTCCAACCTCTTCCTTATGCTTAGCCATTTTCTCAACGATAAATCTAGCATACGTCCTTCTCCAGCTTCCTTCCTTTAGGCTTACTTCTCAACCTTCTAAATTATCCAAGACTTCAACAAACTCTTCCTTGATGGAAGTCATGCATTTACCTTAATTTACGATAGCATTTTTCCTCGATTTCACCTTATGCGTTTTATCCTTCTTTCTGAGACATAGATTTCCTTCCAAGGCACCACTACTCAACTTTAGTCCTCTTACTCATACGTCCTACTTAAACCAAGCTTACATTTACTTCATTAATTACCTCCTATGCGTTTACCTCTTTCCCCCGAGCTCTCGGGTTTCCTTACAATACTTCAACACTTACCCATTTCCTTTTCCACAATGGTTATCCTTATCATGCGTTTTCTTAGTCTTGACCATGCGTCCAACATGGTCTCTTACTTACCAAATATGCGTCTAACTCAACTAACTCCCGACTATGCTTTTAACTCTTTCCATCACTTGGTGAGATTTCCTTTCTTTTCCTTAGATCATACTTCCAAGTTTAAAGACATAGTTGCGTTCTCCTAGTCTGGTTATTCTACTTAGAAGAATTCTTAACTTTAAGAATTACTTCAATTCCAAGATCTGGAAATCACTCAATGCAACCTTCCAATCCAATCCTTCTAATCCAAAATTATCTACAGCTTACTCTTAACCCTATACTTAAGCACAAACCTCTCTTTCCTTTAAGTTCAACGCATACTCATTCCTATTTTAGCAACATTTCTTGGCCAACTCCACAAACTTGTGATCTAATTCCACCTCTCTTGTCTTACTTCTTTTCCTTATAAGTTCTTAAGTGCATAGGTTTAAAAAAGTAGAGTGTGACACCTCCCATTTCAACTTAAACTCGGTACCGAACTGATTTGCTAGCACACTCTAACACAACAACTGCATTTATGCTGTATGTGCACATAGCCTTACCTCATAGGAATCAGAAGCTAGACCCCTTGGTCCTTTGACCATCCCATAAGAGATACGTCTCATAGGATCAGGAACTAGGTTTCTGGCACCCTTTGACTATCCTGTGAGCTTAAAATCCAGCATAGACTCAGAACTAGATCCTCAAATCCTTTGACCATCCTATGTAGTCCTAAGATTCTTAACACACATTTATAACTCAAAACTCTATCATAAACTCATATATATAAAGATAATAACCACAATCTCACAATCATATGGATAGTAGCTTAATAGTAACATCATACTACGTAAGAGAACTTATTAATAACCACTCACAAGAAAAGAAGTTGCAGTACTTTAGAGCCTCCTTTCCCTGCTTTGAACACAAGTTAGTCTGGTCTGGACTTTTTGACTCTTCCCTAGCTTCTGGAACTAAGAAAACAGCAACTAGGAATCCTTCGGACCCTTGGAAACCATTTTGAAACGCCTGGAAAAACCTTCTTAGACACAGAGAAGATCCTTTGGATGAAGAGCAACTCCTCTAGATGCAGGACTGCACAATGTTGGATGCAGGGTTTCCTCTGTTGGATGCCTGACTGCTCACCTTGGACGCTTGGTAGTGTAGTTGAACGCCTAGTAGTGTAGTTGAACGCCTAGTTCTTCTCAGAAACACCTTTAAACTCTCTCAAACAAGCTTTAAAAGATGATTTTTGAGTGAATGAACAAGTGACTTCTCGGACCTATTTATAGGAGTTGGATGACAAGCTTTGTCATCTAACTTCACTCCATAAGTTGACACTTGATCAAGTACTTGTCACCTAGCATGTAGATTTCAACATGCATCAAAACACACTTGCTCCACAAGTCCCCTTGCATGTTGTCTTAGCCATTCACCCCGACATCTCCTACTTATGATGTGTTAGACTCAAGATAAGCCACTTAGCATACTTTTTCTTCCCTACTATGCGTCCAAGTCATGCCCGGGAGTAGGTCCATGTGTCCATCACTAGTCACCTAAGGTTGGTTCTCTCTTGCTCCCTTCTACCTCATCCAACTTTCTCACACTTAGTCGATTTTCCTTTTCAAACATCAAGCATGCGTCCAACTTGACTTATTCCTAGGGTCATGCCAAGCCTCCCTACACACTTCCATGGACTCCTTGTTAACTCTCTTCCTATGCGTCCATAGTGTCCTTTCCAAGCCCATGTTCCACACTTCCTTTCTTACACATACTTACCTTGCTTCCAACTTCAATCACCCAACAATTAACCATTTTTCCTCTAATATTTAGGCTATGCGTCCAACACACCCATTTCATCTTGTACTTAACCAAAATTCTCACCTTGATAGTCCTCCATGTGTTTCTCCCTTTGCTAAGAAACTTGACCTACTAGTTTTTCCCTTTACTCAAGACAAGTTGGTCCTTCCCCAACCCAAACTCCCACATCATGTGTCCATCACCTTCCTTCCACTCCTAGGTTTTGTTTTTCAACCAATAAGGTTATCCAATGCTTAACTAAGTCTTCCCCGGAGCATGAACCATGCGTCCAACACCAATGTCTAATGAGACTTTTCTCTCCTACTTGAACCATGCGTTCAACACTCCTCCTATGGCTTAGGTGTTCCTTTCAACACTTCAACACTTAGTCAAAATCTTCTCAGAATCCTTCACCATGCGTTGAACACCTCTGTCATGCGTCCAACATGGTGTCTTTTCCAAAGAGATTTGTTTTATCCCAAAATTAACTTCTAACTATGCTACCAACTCAACCTTTGACAACACTTAGTAAAATTCTCCTTTCCTACCAAGCAATATGTGTCCAAACTATGTTTTTTCCAAGCATAGTTGTGACACTTAGAGAATTTCACAACTTGCCTCCTTGTGGTCCAATACTTGGAAAAATTACCTACCATGGTTTTCTCCCAAACACATCTATGACTTATTCCCTTCTCAAAACTCAAGTTTGCTCAAACACTTTCTTTCCTACCAAGACTTCAACACATAGTCCCCCTAGTAGGACCAAATTTTGGCTAACTCCACCAGCCCAGATTTTTTGCCTTTAAAATTTTCTAACTCCTTAGGCTTGTATTCAACTTTTCCCTTATTTTTCCTTGTTTCTTCTTTTTATTGCATCTAAATTACTAGGTCAAGATTTTAGGTTTCACAAACGATGTCACACTATGTTCCTTACTTCCCTACACTTCCCTTTCCTCCCCTCTAGATATCTCCCCCTCCTCACACCCTTCTAAACCCTCCTTAATTTGCACATCACTTCCATCCGAATGGTGATCACCACCTCCTTTCCCACGCCTACCACTCCTTCCCCATATTCGCATGTCCCCTTTTCCGGAAGCATCTCACTTCCCTCAATACCTCTACCACTCCTTCCACTTGATCCCCCCACACCCGATTCCTTTAGTTCACCTGACCCCTTTCTCATCAACGTGGTTCTCATCCAATCCCTATACTACAAACCACCCAGCCCCCCATCACCTTGATTATGGGCCTCACTCACGCAAGGTGTGGCCAATAACACCACAATTATAACAAAAATTAGGGAGTTTCTTGTATTTAAAATCAAACCTTACCTCTTTAGAATCACTCACTCTTAATTTTATGCCTCTTTGTAATGGTTGTGTCAAGTCCAATCTAACCTTTATACGCATACATGGTCCAGTCCAAGCACTCTCTTTTTATCCATCAATTTCAATCAATTCTCCGATTACATTGCTAATTAGAGCTGCTATCTTTTGAGTCATCAGTCGAAGGTTAAATTATGGACTTGGATCCATAACGCCTCATGAGAAAGCATGAGAGATTTAATATTTTCATTATCTGTGATTTGTGTCTTAACAAGTAACCCATTGTAAAATGTCCATGGGCCATTATTAAGCATTCTTAATTTATCCTGTAGGGACTTGAATTGAATCACAAAATAGTTATCTCCAACTCCCTCAATATAATCATTAATGTATATAGATATATTATTATATAGTTAATTTGAATGAGATTTGAGTTAAAACTATATAATATGAGATAATTAATGTATTTGAAAATGATAGCAACCAAATTGCCATTTTTCACGATGTTGGCCTAATTGTTGAAATTTTGTCTTTCTTATGTTTGCACATTAAAGTGGTATTCCACTCTTACCACAAACCCAACAATTTCCTCAAGTGCACTTGATAGCATGAACCATGATTCATAGTTTTCTTCTTGAAATGTTGCTTCTTGAGCTTATGTCTCAAAGCTTCAGCAATATGATTCTTAGCTTCAACTTCTAGAGGAGTTTTATCTCATTTTCTGTTATCCTCTTCCATATGGAGTTGTACCGCAAAGTTCTCCATGAATAACTCATTTCGCTTGTGTTTGAGATATTCATTTGAAGCCTTTCCAGGAAGGAGGCAACTTCTTAGTCACAGCAGCAACATTGAATTGTGTTAAAATATAAAGCAACACTAACTAATCTAGAGAGTTCTTGAAGTATCAACAAAAGGATATAAATGTGTAAATTAGGATTTTCTAGAATTATGTTGAAATATGTAAATTGTAAATAAATATCACAAAATAAAGATCTAGAATAATCCTAGGTTTTCTCTAGGTTTAAGGAATTCTTCCTTTAGATATGAATAAACTAAGATATATCTAGAAAACTTAGAATTCAAGAACAACCTAGATAAATAATTTGCTTGGGCTCCAAGTATCTCATGCCTAATGGCCCCATATGTGAGCTAAGCAAGCAAAAGCTAGATAGTTAGCGAAGAAAAGTGAGTGAGTGTTAGAGAGTGAAAGTGTAATCTCTAAGTGTCCATCCCTAATAAAGGTTTCTTTCTTTCCAAAAGATTGTCTCTCTTTTGTGCCAATTTCTTCAACAAGTGGTATCAGAGCTAGGCTACCATAGCTCGTTTGGTGGAGCTTCTGAAGATTAAGTACAGTCTAGGACTGTGAAGCCTTGTTGGCTGGGACATAGCTACTCGTGGAGTATATTCATCACTACAAGATGATGAGAGACCTTCAAGTTGTTGGAGGAATCAAGAAGCTCAACACTCAAAACTACAAAACATGGTTCACAAGCATGAAGTCGTATCTCCAAGGCCAGGACTTGTGGGATGTTGTGGGAGGCACCAAAGTTAATCCACCTGAGAATGTTCCTGCTTTGAAGAAATGGAACATCAAGGTAGGTAAGGCCATGTTTGCAATTAAAACTACAGTTGTTGGAGCACATCAATATAGCGGAGACGCCAAAGGTAGCATGGGACACATTTGTTTCACTTTTCTCAAAGAAAAATGATGCAAGATTGCAGTTTCTAGAGAACGAGCTCCTGTCAGTTGCTCAAATGGAATGACTACCAAGGTAGAAACTCTATATCGTGAGATCTCTGAATTAGATCCTACTTCTACTATTTCAGAATCAAGGATAAGAAGAATTATTATTCATGGACTTAAACCTGAATATAGAAGCTTTATTGCTGCTATTCAAGGTTAGGTAGTCCAATCTTCTTTGATTGACTTAGAAAATATGTTTTCTAGTCAAGAAGTATTGGCTACGCAAATGTTAGAGGTCGCAATAAAGAGCAATAACGAAGAAGCGCTCTTTAGTGGCGAAAGAAAAGGTTAATCAAAATATCATAAGAAAGTAGGATCAAAAGAAGATGAAGTGACTAAAAAAGGCTCTCAAGTAGGGGAGCTAGTAAAATTAATGGAAATCACGAGCATAAAAAAAGAGGTGAATGTTATAACTGTGGAAAGCAATGCAGTCACCTCTCAGACTGAGAGCATTAGTGAAGAAGAATGGGATGCAGATGCTTGTTTTGCAACAGCAGATTCCAACCCTCAGTCAACATCTAATACGATGGAGAACAAAGAGTTGGCTCTCCTTGCAGAAGAGGTAAATTATGAAAATGAGTTGATTGTTGATTCAAGTTGCTTGAACCATATGACAGAAGATAAGAGGAAGTTGCAAAACACCTCAAAGTATAAGGGAAATCGAATTTTTGTAAATGCAAACAACTCGAAGTTGCCAATAGCCCACGTTGGCAAAACTATGATAATGACCTCATTCTAATTCCACTCAAGTGGAGCTAGGAATGTATATTATGTGCCTGGAATGAAGAAGAATTTGGTGTCAGTATCTCAATGGACATCAGCAGGTAATTTCGTCGTGTTTGGACCTGATGATGTCAAGGTGTTCCATAATCTCAAAGTCAATGGTACGCCATTGATGGAAGGGCGAAGGATGGACTCCATCTACACATGTCAGCAGAGGCCGCCTATGTGAATAAGACACGGAAGAATGAAACAACAGATTTGTGGCATGCAAGACTTGGTCATGTAAGCTATAGCTATAGTAAATTGAAGACAATGATAAACAAGTCTATGCTTAAAGGTCTTCTTCAAATTGATATTAAAGAAAACATGGTATTTTTTAGTTGCCAGTATGGGAAGGCACATCAACTACCATTCAAGGAGTCCAAATTCAAAGCAAAGCAACCATTGGAGCTAGTGCATTTTGACGTATTTGGTCCTGTCAAACAATCTTCAATCAGCGGTATGCGCTACATGGTGACCTTTATTGATGGATTCTCCAGGTATGTTTGGGTGTTCTTTATGAAAGAGAAGTCTAAAACAATTATAAAGTTTAAAGAATTCAAAGAACACATTGAAGGTGAATTAGGAAAGAGAATTCAATGCCTACGTACAAATAATGAGGAGAATACTAATGACTTCTCTTAGTACTTGCAAAAGTATAAGATACGTCATCAATTAACGTGTCCAAACACTCCACAACAAAATGGGGTGGCAGAAAGGAAAAAGAGACATCGTGTAGAAGTATGTCGTAGCATGTTACATGCAAATAATGTGCCAGGAAGATTTTGGGTTGAGTGCATGAGAACAACAACCCATGTGGTTAACAAACTTCCGCAACAGAGCCTTGGGTTCAAGTCGCCTTATGAAAGGTTGTTGAATATCAAGCCAACAGTTGAACACTTTCGAGTCTTTGGTTGTGTGTGTTATGTGTGTACTAGATCATCTGAGAAAGAAGTTTGACAAGAAAGCAATCAGATGCATCTTTGTTGGATATGATAACTAAAGAAAAGGGTGGAGGTGTGTTGATCCTAACAGTGGACGATGCTATACATCAAGGAATGTGATATTTGATGAAGCATCGTCATTGTGGATACCCGAATTGAAACAGGCACCCGCAGATCAGAAGTCTTTCAAAGAAGGATCAAAAGAAGAGATAAGTCAAGTGCAACAAGCTCCAATAGAAGAAGAAGAAAAAAAAAATGAAGACGACGAAGAGCAATCAAGGTCACAAAGTCCTTGGCAAAGTGGAGTTCATAATCAAGAGCCACAACTATAAAGATCAACCAGACTAAGAAAACCAAATTCCATGTACGTGAATGCAGCATTAGCAACATTTGAAGAGCCAAAAACATATGAAGAAGCATCACAGAACATCCAATGGAGAAAGGCCATGGAAGAAGAACTGGATGCACTAAGAAGAAATCGAATGTGGAACTTGGTGTCGAAGCCTAAAGATGTTAAACCCATATCTTGTAAATGGGTTTACAAAATTAAAAACTTGAGCAGATGGGTTGATAGAGAGATACAAAGCTCTACTGGTGGCTCGAGGGTTCTCTCAACAATATGACTTGGACTATGATGAGACGTTTAGTCTTGTAGTAAAGCTCACCACTGTTCGAGTCTTATTAGCATTTGCTGCTTGTAAGGGTTGGAAGCTATGGAAGATGGATGTTAAGAATGCTTTTTTAAATGGAGAGTTGGATCGAAATAAATATATGGAACAACCAAGAGGATTTGTGGATGAAGATCATCAAGACTATGTCTGCAAGTTGAGAAAGGCTCTATATGGTTTAAATCAAGCAGCAAGAGCTTGGTACGAGAAAATTGCATAATTTCTAGTTGAAAGTGGCTTTACAGTAGCTCTAGTGGATTCCAGCTTATTTGTCAAAGCTCAAGGCTCAAAGGTAACAATCATATTAGTCTATGTGGATGATCTAATCATAACAAGAGACCACATAAAAGAAGTTTGACAAATAAAGCAGAATTTACTATTCCGATTTGAAATGAAAGAACTCGGAGAACTAAAGCATTTCCTCCGGCTAGAGGTGAAGTACTTAGAGAAGGGATTGTTTCTTGGACAACAAAAGTATGTAAAAGTTCTTTTGCAGAAATTTGGCATGAGTGACTACAAGCCAATATCTACATAGATGGAGGTTATAAAAAGTTCTGCATGCATGAAGGAAAAGATCTTGTAGACTTAACGATGTATCATAAATTGGTAGTTAGTTTGATCTACCTTACTGTAACAAAACCCAATATCTCATATTCCGTCGAAGTTGTGAGTTGTTACATGCCGAATTCGAAGAAGCCTCATCTTGAAGCAGTTTGAAGAATTTTAAGATATCTAAAAAGAACAAGTGAATATGGTCTTTTATATAACAAAGGGGACGACTAAACATAGAAGGCTTCTGTGATGCTAATTATGCAGGAGATCATGATACACGACAATCAACTACTGGCTATTTGTTCCAACTTGGTGGGGGAGCAGTTTCTTGGTGTAGCAAGAGACGACCAACAATTGCATTATCTACCACAGAAGTAGAGTATAGAATAACAACCATGGAAGCACAAGAGAATATGTGGATAAAGCAACTAATGGAAGATTTACACCAAGAAGTTAATCATGTAGTGACTTTATACTATGACAACCAATCTGTAGTTCGCTTAGCTGAAAATCCAGTATTCCATGCAAGGACCAAGCATGTGGAGGTACATTATCACTTCATTAGAGAAAAGGTACTTCAAGAAGAAATCGAGATGAAGCCAATACAAACGGAAGATCAAATTGCAAATATATTCACGAATGGGCTACTTGCAACCAAGCATGCAAAGTTTCGACGACAACTCGGGATGATTGGGAGACCTAGAATAGTTAGTATTGAGGGGGAGTGTTAAAATATAAAGCAACACTAGCTAATCTAGAGAGTTCTTGAAGTATCAACAACAAGATATAAATGTGTAAATTAGGATTTTCTAGAATTATGTTGAAATATGTAAATTGTATATAAATACCATAAAATAAAGATCTAGAATAATCCTAGGTTTTCTCTAGGTTTAAAGAATTCTAGAGAATTTCTTTAGATAAGAATAAACTAAGAAATATCTAGAAAACCTAGAATTCAAGAACAACCTAGATAAATCATTTGCTTGAGCTCCAAGTATCTCATGCCTATAAATAGGAGGTGTGACCTCATATGTGAGCTAAGCAAGCAAAAGTTAGAGAGTTACTGAAGAAAAGTGAGTGAGTTTTAGAGAAAGAAAGTGTAATTTCTAAGGGGGTGTTTGTTGCGCAGAGTTGAGTTGGTAATAATTATAGGGGGAGTTAGATTGTCTGTGTTTGGGGTGCAGAGTTGGGTTGAGTTGAGTTGGAATGTCTGTGTTCGTTGTGCTTAGTTGAGTTGAGTTAGAAAATCTGTGTTTGGGGTGCTGAGTTGAGTTGAGTTGAGTTTAAGTATCTGGTGTAGTTTTCTTAAACAAATGTATTATATATATATATATATATATATATATATATATATATATATATATATATGAACATGTAAAGAAGAGATCAAATAGATATTTAAACCACAAAGCATAGATCTGAAAAAAAAAAAAAAAGAATTGTATCATAATCGAACATGCAAAGAAGAGATCAAAAAGAGATTTAAACCATAAGCATAGATTTGAAAAAAAAAATATAAAGAATCGTATGGCAATCGAACATGCAAAGAAGAGATGAAGAAGAAATTTAAACCACAAAGCATAAATATGACAAAAAAAAAAAAAAAAAGAATTGTATGGTAATCGAACATGCAAAGAAGAGATCAAGAAGATATTTAAACCACAGAGCATAGATCTAAAAAAAAAAAAAAAGAATCTTATGGTAATCGAACATGCAAAGAAGAGATCAATAAGAGATTTAACCCACGGAGCATAGATCTGAGAAAAAAAAAAAAAGAAACGTATGGTAATCCAACATGCAAAGAAGAGATCAAGAAGAGGTTTAAACCCAGAGCATAGATCTGAAAAAATAAATAGATAAATCAATAAGAATTATATGGTAATCAAACATGCAAAAGAATACATCAAGAAGAGATTTAACCCATAGAGCATAAATACGAGAAAAAAAAAAAAGAAACGTATGGTAATCCAACATGCAAAGAAGAGATCAATAAGAGTTTTAAACCCCCAAAGCATAAATCTGGAAAAAAAAAAAAAAGTCATATGATAATCGAACATGCAAAGAATAGATTAAAAAGAGATTTAAACCACAAAGCATAGATCTAAAAAAAAAAAAAAAGAATCGTATGGCAATCAAACATGCAAAGAAGAGATCAAGAAGATATTTAAACCACAGAACATAAATCTGACAAAAAAAAAAAAAAAAAAAAGAATCATATGCTAATCGAACATGCAAAGAAGAGATTAAGAAGATATTTAAACCACAGAGCATATATCTCAGAAAGAAGAAACAAAAAGTAGAAGAGTAATTAACTCACCATAATTATCGGTGGGTTTTGAGTGGGTTAAAACGGTGGGTTATTAATCCCACCGTTTTTCATTATAGGTTTAACAAACATGGGTATTTATTACCCACCCAACCTATACCCATTTATCAAGCACCCCTAAATGTCCATCCTTAATGAAGGTTTCTTTCTTTCCAAAAGATTGTCTCTCTTTTGTGCCAATTTCTTCAACAAATTGCTCACTAATGTCCAATCCATCACTTTGCAAATCACTAATGATAATTTGCAATTCTTCCATCTGATTGACTACCAACTTGGTATCAATCATCTTGTAATCTAAGAATTTTTTCACAATGAATTTCTTAGTACCGAGATCTTCTAGCTTTTACTTCTTGTCTAAATGCCTCCCACAACAGTCTTGATGTATTGTAGACATGTAGGCATTACAATAAACATTATACAAAGTGTCTTCAAGACCACTAAGTATATATAGTTGCGACATAGGAAGTCTAAATGCATCCATGCTTGCTTCGCAACTTGAGTTCTTGGTGAGGTAATTAGGCATTTCTCCATCAAAATGTGAGCAAGATTCAACGTGGTAAGATAGAAGATAATATTTTTGTTGCCTTCTTCTTAAATTTTCTCCTTTGATTTTTTTAGCATGAGGTTTGACAATGGTTGAACCCATCATGGGAAAAGTAGTAACAATGGTGGACTGTGCAACCATCAATTCAAATATTATTTTCTTCAGATTTTTGGGGGAAACACATTGTGAGTACTAAATAACACTAGAAAAATTGATTACAACTCAACTTGGTACAAACAATTAAAGTGTAAACATACAAACACTATATAATAATAGTTTCCAAAAGTAAGCGAGATGAAATATATAACAAAGACGGTAAGTTGAAATAACCACAAACTCATAAAAAAAAATTCAAGATCTTGTGAAAATATCAACAAGTAATCGAGACACACTTCTGATAAGCATTGTCTTGAAGACAATTGTTCACTCTACACGAGCTACCAAGCAGACTACAATGATTGTCTCAACAGGATACAAGGACTAATTCAGGTAAAACATCATTCTCGAACTACTCAAATCTAATAGAACCCTTGAATACTTGCTCTCAATAAAAACTCAAGATCAAAAGAAAGAAAGAAAGAAGAGAAGAACTCTTGAAATTAGAATAATATACTCCTAATGAAGAAACAAGTTGTTATTTATAGGCTAGCAACTTGGTAACTCTCCGAAATACAAAATAAAATCAAATAAAAATAATAATGGAAACATGTGTCAAATATAACTTATTGAGTTATTACTTGACAATTTTTTTTTTAAAAAAAAAAACTCATCAAATGGTTAATAACAATTTTAACTTTCATATATTAAATCTGTACTTGAAAAAACATCTAATTTGATAGTTTCAATCTAATTTGAAAGTTTCACAAATGAATTTAACCTACATATTAAATCCAACCAATTTTTCACTTCTTTCGCAACATCATAAATATCCAATTTGAAAGCTTCACAAATGCTTTCTCTAAAGAACTCAAGACATTGGAAACTGAAATCTTTTTTAAGATTTGAAAAAAATATATTATTACAGACAATGGTCCTCCAAATATCTTCATAATTGAATGACATTGTCTATTTTGGGCATAAAACACTTAGAACTTTGGTTTTGATTTCACCCAAAAGATCTATACTATTGGAGATAATTGTAATCACACTTATGTATCCATAATGTTTCTCCTTGTCTAACTAATATATGATCATGAGACTTTGTTTATATACCCAACCGATACTGAAAACATCTAGAAGATGTGTGAAGTTTACAAGACGACTGTTAAAAGCGCTAATGGATTCTTGAACAAGATAAGAAGAGATCTCAATGAGCGATCCAAGAAGATCGATCAACAAGACTAGTGTAGGTCATTCAAGAAGGTCAACAAGTTAAACAAGTCTAAATTTACATACATCATAGAGAATTAGTAAACAGATATTAGAGATTGTTTAAACGTGAAAGTTGAAAAATAAAAAGTTATATTTAGTCCATGATTTATTTTTGTTCTAGAAATCTCATGTAAACACAGTAACATTTTAAATATTAGTTTCTATCGTAATCAACTATAGAAAATAAAGTCTTATTCATAATCAATTACATATCTTAAGTTAAGCACTCATTGCATAGAGCCAAAAGAAGTTTTGCATTGCATGTAATGCTTTTGCTTAGTCTTTCATTTCATCTAGAACAATGATGCACACATCAATTCATCAAGACGTGGCATAAATATGTAAGACATCAAAAAGTTTGGTTTTTAAGCATCTACACAACTCTAATCAAGAGTGTATCCTTATTACCTCAAATTCTTAAAGAGATAAAACTCCTAATATTTTATATGGAGACGACTCATTTATAAATACATCACAATATTTCATACTTCTCAGGAAGGGCTCTCACCAATTAATCATTTAAAGTTTACATTCCTTTTTCAGATAACAGTTTGTTGGTTCCGTTTTTTAAATTTATGTTTGTTTATGCCTAATTTATCAATTATGGGTTTTAATTTGATAAATAAATACTTCAATTCTAGTCAAAATTTTGAAAACACCTAATAAGAAAATGGATTAAAAAAAAACAGAAATCTACAGGTGGCAATAGGGTTTATAAACATAAATTTCCCAAAAGAACAAAAAAGTAAAAAAAATTCAAATGGTTATTATTAAATGGAATCTTAATTTTCACTTTTTGGGTTTTGAAAACTATTCTTCATTCTATATCATTAATATATATATATATATATATATATATATATATATATTTAAAAACTACTTTTTTTTTTTTTCGAAATTTTTAAACTTATGTTGGATTTTGCAAAACAAAGAAATTGAAAATAATACTTCTAACCAAGTATTAAGTATTCACCGATTTATCTATCTCTTCTTCAATGTTTCTACATTTTTGTAAGTTTGATATCGACGTGAGGGGTAAATCAAAATTTCCATTATATCTTAAAATAATGCAACACAAAAATCTAAGCAACAAAAAATGCCACTAAGATAAATATAATATAAATAGCAAATGTTTTAATTTGTTTTAAAAGTTTAATTTATTAATTTAATTTTTTAAACTTTTTTTGTTTTATAATTTTGAATAAGTATCCAACAACATGATCTTATTTTATTGATATTTCAAATTAATATTTTCATAAAATTGAGATATCGATATTTCCCATGATAACATTATAAACTTTACTTTTAAAATTAATTTTCAAAATAAAAAATCAAAATTGAACCAAAGAATAATCTACAATAACTTATTTATTTTTTAGTTTTCAAACTTAACATAAATTTGAAAAATATATGGTTAGAAAGTTTGATAATATAAAACAAATGAACCCGTGAATAGATGAAAGCAGGTTTATAACTGCATTTTCAAAACTCAAAAGCTAATAAAAAACAAATAGTTATTAAACATATTATATTTATTTTGCATGTAAGAATATGCTAAGTTAAGTAATTATTTGGACCCTGAATTGGATAGAACAAGATTCAAGACTATAAAAACTAAGGCAAAGGCCAAAACGAGAGCCTTAGGCTAGATGAACCACGAGCCAAAAAAGTCCATGGGTCTACCTCAACTTGAGGTAGGAATGAGGTCACGACAGGCTTTTTCAGCTTAAGAGTCCACAATTTGCACACCCATGGCTCGTTACTAAGTGGGGGAGAAAAACTAAGGAATTGAAACTTAAATCTGAAGAGAAAGATGAGAAATCCTAGGTCATATAGCCTATCTGTATGCCATTATAATTTCAGAAGGAATATGTCAACTCTAATTCTCTGAAAACTTGTATCTTAATGTCTCTCACTAACTTATGCGTTGGAGGTGGCGTAATAAATACAATAATCTAAACCTTTTTCAAGGTCAATCTTCTTCCCTAATCAAGGAAATTCAGATTTTCGTGCCAACAGGTTAAAATTTTCTTTTGTTATACAATAGACTAAATGAAACTTTATTTAGAAATGCAAAACTTAAATATTTGAATGAGGTACTTAATATAATATATATAGATCGAAGTAAGCAGGAATCAAATTTTGAATTGTTATACTCTATCGATATCTATAAAGGTATCAATAAGGGTATTAATAAGCAGAAAATGAAAGACTAAGGAAACAGATTAATTAAGATATATAACATAAGAAAACTAATTTTTATAAGCTTTCGAATAAGCTTATACAAATTAAGCTATGATCAACTTTATTTATGATTGCGCAGAAGAGTAGTATTGGTGTAATAATAATAATGTACATGAAGTTTCAGATTTTGATTGGTTTAGTATTCACTTAATTAATACTAATAATTGGAAGAGTTGGTTGTGCAAAAGGAGTTCTCTTCACAAACCTCCCTTTCATTCTCGGCCTCTTCTCTGCATTCAATTTCCTGACTTCATACCTTATTTTCTTCGAAAACAACCTCGTCCGCCGCTTCTCCCTGTACCGTGAGACACGTGCCTCCCTCCCGCTGTCCTCCATCGCCGCCGTGCTCACCCCATATTCCCCACACGTGTGCCCGTAGCTCACTCCACAAACCGCCTGCAAAACATCATTTTTAACATTAATAACATTTATTAATTCATTGCCACCTATTTAATATATATATATTTTATCTTCTATGGTTCAAAATGATGTTTTTCTCTCTTTCCAAATTTTGGGTAGGCTTTTTATATTTCTATAAACCACATCTGAATTTTAAACCAAATTTTAGAAAGATAAAATTAAGTCTTAAAAAATTACTTATTTTAAATTTTTAAAAATTAGTTTGACTTTTGAAAATGTTTTTATAAACTACAAAAGGATTAAGCTTTAGGAAATTGGAGAAGAGTAGTGCTTATAATAACTAAAAAATTTAATTTTCACAATACAAAAAGAAAAATAAAATAGTTATCGTCTTTTTTTTTTTAATTTCTTAAACTATGTTAGTTATCTTTGGGTTAGTTTACTCTTTCACCTGTCTAAATATTTTAAAATTATATATACATAGATAGGGAATAGTTGCAAATATAACAATCACTAACAAAAAGTTTATTGATGTTTATAAATTTTGTTATATTTACAATTTTCTAAAATGTTGCTATAACTATTAGCTTTAAAACACTACCATTGCAATTACCTCTCTCAATATACATATATATTAAATTTCACAACTTAACTAATATTGAAAACAAAAAAAAATAATCATTATCAAATCGAATTGGACTATGTTTAGTTAATTCTATATTTAGTTTTTAAAAGTTAAGCTAATAAATAATTTTTCCTTTTTTGTTATTTGATTTCTAGCTATTATTTCATGTTTTTAAAATTTGAGTAAAAATTCACATTTTTATTAGGGTAAAAAAAACGTAAAATTAATAGAGAAGAATAAACGAAAAAATGATAGAGAAGAAATTTGAGAAGAATAAAGTAAAGATATTAGAAAGAAAGGGAAAAAAAGAAAAAAAAAATGTTACCATAGAATTAGGCCAATTAGGTTGGTGAGGGTCAAAATCAGGGCGTTCTCCGTTAGTCCATGGAGACTTAAGATTACCCCAAGCGGCAAAGACTGCCTCACAATCCAATCGCAAACTCAATACTTTTCTATTCTTCTTGTTGCTTTGGGATTCATCCTGTTCTTCTCTTTCATTCTTCACTTCCACTACCACAGCTGGCATCTTCATCTCTTGATCATCCTCATACTCCTCAAAATTCAACTGAAACGCCTCTCCCATCATCATCAAATCCACATCACCCTTAAATTGCTGCCCAACTCTACAATAATCCTCCTCCACCTTAACCAATCCCAACCCTTCCATATCAAAGCACTCACTCTCCAAATTCCTCCCCAACAAACTCTCCACATCCGCAGCAAAATCCGAAAGATCCACATCTAACTCATTCCCCTGCTCCAAATTCGGTACTCTATATAACGACACCTGATCTTCTTCTTCCTGGGAGCGGGAGGTGGCGTCGTCCGACTCCGGCACCACAGAGAGGAGGTCCTCTGATTTGGGGCGGGGCCGAGGAGTGCGGGGCTTACGGGTGAACCCGGAAACCCAAGACGGAGAATAATTAGGGGTTTTGGAATTATTGGTGGCGGAGTTGAGGCGGAGGCGTTGGTGGCGACGGGCGAGGGGGTTGGCGGAATGGACGGCGGAGTCGCAGGATTGGCAGAGGAAAGCATCGTCTGCGGCGCAGTACCAGCGGGCTCGCTTACGGACGCAGCTGTCGCAGGCTCTTGCGGTCTTTCCGCCCACTGCGTTGGCTATGCTTTTTCTTGACATCATTTGGTTTCAAATTTTATTATTCCACTTTGTTTGTTGTGGGTGGTGTGATTTGATGATATTATGAGAAAGAAAAGGGAAAAAGGGAGAAGTGGTCGTCAGAGCAGTGAGTTTGCGAAAAAATGTTGGCGTTGCTGCTTTAACTTTGGGGAAAGTTTCTAGTCCTACGTGTCAGAGTCATGGCCCACAATCTTCCTATATATTTTCAAAATTTGTGAATAAAAGTTGGATAAAAACAATAACAACGCTTTATCATCTACCTACTCATTACTCATTCCTTCTTACCCACCTCATTTTAGTGCATTTTTTCAAAAAAAAAAAAAAAATTATTGCAACATATTCACATATTATATTTTATTTTATTGCATTATTTTTGAGTCCTTTTCAATAAAATTTCATTTCAAATATGAGGACTAAAATTAAATAAAATCGAAAGTATAAGAAATCAAAATGGTATTATTACTTAGATAAAATAAAAAACATTTAACTTCTAGCGTATCTTAAGTTACATTTATTTTTTCTTGTTGCGATTGAAAATAAACAACATATAAAACTTACATATATATTTAGAAAAATAAGAATGAAAAGTTTGATGACGTGGCAAATTGTGATTTTAGATGTGGATAAACCTAAAGAAAAAGTATAGTTTAAAATGCACGCAACAATATTTTTTTAACTCTAAAAGATCTTTGACATCTTTCCCCTTCTTTTTCTGTCACATATGTTCTTACTCTCCTTCTCATTATTTCCATTATGGCATTGTGAAACTAATAATTTAAATGACAATGGTGTAATTTTCAACCTTATAAAACATAGGGTGAAATTGGAGGTAACAAAATTTGTTTGATATACTAAGAAGATTTGAAAGAAAAGGCTTCAATTTGGTGCAGCCTCAAACGAACCAAAGGAAAATTTGTACTCAACCCTAGCCAACTAGGCCTAGGAGTCACCACAAGCGAAAAGTTCAACCTTGCCCAAGCACATCCCTAGCAGGTCTTCAACTATATGGAAACATTCACTAGCCTAATTCAACTTCCTTTCAATTAAATCAATGAGAAAAAATGAAGTTATAACTCAAATGAAATTGGAAGTAGGTCCTACTTGAATCCTCCATTCTCCGAAGCCCTAATTTGTCACCCCTCATTCTATCTAATTTTCTAGCTTATGTACGTATCGAACCTTTTGTGGTATGTATTGAGAATGACTTTGGGCCTTTAACCCATAGCAAAAAGCAAAAGGTATTTTGAGGAAAATGTAATAGTTTATCACACATTGAAAGATTTTGATTTGCCAAAGGGGTGGTAGAAGTAGAAACTTTTTCCATGAGTGTTTAGTCGGACAAGTTCGCTATTTTCAAAATTAATTTATAAAAATGTTTTATGGTTGAGTGTATCCAAAATTAAGTCTTGAAATTAATTCTTCTTCTTCGTCCTCTATGATCTATTTCTGAGCTATTTTTCATATGATTCTAATATGTTTTCCTACGAGTGCACGTAAGAGATCGGTGTTGTGTTAACCTTGGAGAGTAACTAACATCTTGTGATTTAGCACCAAGGTCACATTGTTTTTGCTTTCAAGATAGTGGGTTCCTCCTGGACACAACGATCTAAATTTGGTGCTATCAATTTAAAAGCAAAAAATATACTCATTTTTCGTTCCAAATGTTGACGAAGAACGGTAAGATGCTTCATTTTATCCCATTTTCTAACTGAAGTATGGGAGCCTTTTGAATGTGCAGTTTTCTTCATTTTGTAGATCCATCATCTCAAATTTGTCGTTGAGTTCATGGGATTCACCTTGCAACAATTACTACAATTCAAGAATGGGTTGTGGGATTGTTGTATTTGATAATTAGTTAGAGACGAAATAAAAACATAAATGTAAAAAAGAAATGTCTCTATGTCTAATTGAATAAAGTGGAAAAGAAAGAACAAAAGTCGAGGATGGTTCGGGAAGAGTATATTGTTTTGTTGTGTTTCGCTTTAAGGCTGTGACCCACATTTTGATCGTTTTACAGTCTATTAGAATGGCAATCTGTCTTTCAAGCTTTGCACTTTGAAGGTTATCCCATGCAAGAGAAAGAAAGCTTATTTATTTATTTATATATTTATTTATTTTGTGTGGGGGGGGGGGGGGGGGGGGGGGGGGGGTGGGGCCACAGTAAAGTCTTATCTATTTTCCAATTGGCTGATGCCCTAAATATAATCCTAATCTCTGGATTCTCATTGGCCACCTCTCTAATCCCAGGGATTTCATGGTGGGGTATACACTATGAAAATGAACCAATTTCAAGTTGAAGGAGACTTTCTTTTGTGGGGTTTTCTTGCTTCGTTTCTCTCTTTTCTCACTTAAAAAGTTCAGTTCTTGTTTCAACCTCCTTAAATGGGTCCATTCTGGTCCCTCTTTAAAATTATTCTCTCTATCTAGCAATCTAGCAAAGTTAATTAAAATCCTACACATAAACCCAAAAAAAAAAACCCCATCATATCAGTCTCTTTCATTTGTTTCATTTTTCACTCCCACAGTCACTCAAAACAATTGAGTAGTTTTTACGTATTTACAAATGTAGGCAAGATTTTAAGGGAGAATGTTTTTCTTAGTACAATAAAAAAAAAAACACTTTCAATATCTCTGTTTCTTTTTGTTTTTTGGTAAGATAGCGTAGATTTTTAAACTAGCTAGTAACATATAAGTTGTGTATTAGTGCAAAAATATGGAACTCTTCCTCAAAATATAACTACACTACTTTTTTCCAATTATGGATGTTCCTACTAAAGTGTTCACACTCATTTTGATTTGTAATAATCTCTCTCTCTATCTCATACTTATCTAGTCTATTTCATACTTTTCTTTTTCATACTAATCTATAACAGGTGTTAGATGAAATTTATACTTTTATCTCTACTATATATAAAAGGGTAAATGGGGAGAATTTTTACATTCCCACTTCGCCCCTCATTTTTAAGCATATGACTATTATACCCTTGGTTTTAATGGATAGTAGTTAACAAATATATTTAAACGTATGATCTCAACCTTTTAATACCTTCACACCTTTATGTATGCTTTCAGTAGATCACAACTTTTCACCAAACAATCTATTCTTTTGCGTGTATTTAATTAGTGTGAAGAGGTAGATTAGAGATTTGACCATCTCTTCTCCAAAACAAAGGTAATCATCAATTTTTTTTTTTTTTTTTTTTTTGCTTTTTGTTTAGTTTTGTTTTGTTTTCTCAGACCTTCCCTTCTAATTACGCTTTCAATCACTACAAGAAATTGACCTAATTTTGCCGATGCTAACAAACATCGACGTAGGTCGAAAAGAGCGTCAGCGTATCCTATACCGATGCAATGTAGCCATCGAAGGATTCAACATTGACGCTAAAAAAAATAGACCTCGGCTTTGATTGGAACTGCCGACGACAGTCGTGAAGTCAAACCTATGCTGACGCTAGCAAAATGCATTGGCAGTTCTTGGATGCCAACAATATGCAACCATCATTGGCGTATCCCCACAATGCCGAGAACATGCACATGGCGTCGGTAGTTCTTATATGCCGATGATTATGATGTGTCGTCGCCATATCCTTGAAATGCTGATGCCATCTTAATGTGGCGTCGGCATAAGCCAATTTTTTTTTTCAAAATACTTGCTTCATACCAATTGGTTTTTACCTAAAAAGAAACAAATTATACCAAGTCATAAGCAACATCCATATAATATTATATAAACTTAGTAATACATCAATCCATATGGTTCATTAGATCCATAAATCCATAATGTTACAAATGTTGGGATTTGTCCCCTAGAAGCCTCTTAATTGATTAGTTAATTAATTTAATTATTAATTATGCAATATTAATTTATCCATTAACGGAAAAATCCAAGGTTATTACATGAAGCCTTGAACATGTATGTAGTTGACATATGGGTGGATCATGTTCAAGAAATAACCTAGAGGTCTATAGTATATGAACAAGGTTGGGTGTCTTATCTTGGTGACACAATGGATACGGTTCACTTTGTAATAGTTACAAATGGTTTGATAAAAAACGTTCATGTAGAGACATGTGAGTGGGGGTACCCTATACAAAGAGTTTGTATAAGATCGGACCACGAAATATTTAATCTCTCTTTGTAAATTCGTTAATTGATGAGATTAATATTTCATAGGATGATCATGTGCGTCTCGATCTTAATCCTGAGTGACTTATGAACTCCTATTTGTGACGTCAGTCCTTTGATTTGTATGGGTGAGAGTGGCTCGAGTTGCCGACTCAATAAGCCTACCATTTTTGGGATTTAACTAAATAGGGAGCTGGGAACATAATTTCACAAGATAGAATTCACTCCTTCTTAGATATGGTAAGTAGATGAGTAGTTCCCTTAAGTACTGATTTCGGGTCTTGAACTAGGGGCCCTACCTTCTCATTAGCCTGAGAGGGACTTAGTTTATGGTTGGATCATAAACAAATTGTTCATTAGAGAAATCAATGGTACTTAAGGATAAGAGGTAATTATAGGGGTAGAACGAACATTTGACCTAGCTGTAATTATGAACAACTCGTGAAGGATCGACTTGCTTATATTGATTATATCCATTGACACAACTTGTTCTACAGTGCATAAAAGTTCAACTATGGGTCAATAGTGGTTTGTCCTGTAGTTAATGAATGAAGATTAATTTAATTAAAGAGTTTAATTAATTAATCTTGGATCATTGAAGTGGTCCATAAGGTCCCCTTGCTAGCTCATCACGAACCAACAAGGATCAACTATGTTGAAAGAAAAATTTGAAATGTTCAAATTTATGAAGGAAAATATTAATTGTATTGGATACAATTAATTACATGATTTATTATAAAATTTATTTGAATAAGATTCAAATTATAACTTTGTAATATGGAGAATTAATTTATTTGAATATGATTCAAATAATCAATTATTTATTTGGATGAAATCCATATAAATAAATAGATGGAGAATTAATTAATTTAAACTGGATTCAAATAATTAATTATTTAATTTGGATGAGATCCAAATAAAAGATTTTGCATAAATAAATATTTAAATGAGATTTAAATATTTTAAACCATTTAATATGAGATATTATTTGGATAGATATTTATTAATATTAGATATTGTTAAATATTTAATTTAAAATCTCTACAGAGGGGTTATCCTAATAGGTTTAGGAGTAACCCACATAGTTCTATAAATAGGGCCCTTGGGAGCTCCCATAGAATGCACACTCTTTACAAGAATAATGTCACACCCCCTCCCAAATTACCCTCTTTAACCTGGAAGAAGATGTGAGGACAGTAAACTTCACCCCTCTTGTGAAGCTCACCGCCCACCTCTACTTGACGACCTTGCTGAAAATATGATTTAACATATCCACCCACAATGTGCACCCCTAAACCACCAGACTGATAATAATATCAACATAATGCTACATATTTACTCCAACAAAAACTCTAACACCGTTACCACCAAACTTAGACCATATACACAGTGTCTGCTCTCACTTCCCAACAATTAACACGCTATGTCTACATGTCACATATACATAGTTATTTACACATACTACAAAGTGATGGAAAGTGTCCTTGATAACTTGGAATTCTAGCAGGATAAGGCTTGTGAAAGCTAAGCACCGGGAACTCTTTCGCTACCTGGATGGAATAGAAAACGTGAGTTGAATGCCCAGTGAGTGACATAGCATTGAAAACACAACTTTAGAGATAAAACATGCTTAGCATTAGAGGAAAACATAGTTATATCATAAAAACCATGCTTAAGCAATGTATAAAGCTTTAGGGGTGTTCAAATAACTCGACAACCCGAACAACTAGGACTACCCAACCCGAAGTAGAAGGGTTGGGTTGGGTTGGGTTGGGTTATTTTTTTTGGTTTTTTTTTTCGGGTTGGGTTGGGTCTTAAATTGAAAATTTCAAAATTCGGTTGACCCAACCCAACCCAAATTACTAATTATTAATATATATATATAATTTATTATTTTTTTTAGGGTTTTTATTCTTTTTTGATTTTTCAATTTTGCTGCACCGCCTGCCTCCCTCACTCTCAGTCTTCAGACCTCTCCTCTCCCTCACGCCCGACTGCCTCCCTTACTCTCAGTCTCAGACCTCACCGATGCCCTCCCTCTCCTCTCGCTCTCCTCTCGTCGACGGCCTCCCTCTCCTCTCGGTCTCCTCTCGCCTCTTGGTCTCCCTCTCCTTTCGCACTTCAATCCGACAGTAGTTAGATCAGAAAGACAGAAACTCTCCCTCTCTTCTGACTCTGAACTCTCCATCTCCTCTCGGTCTCCCTCTCCTCTCGTGATTCTATCATCTGTTCTTCATTAAAAAAACTTTTGTTCTTCATTAAATTATTTTTTGTTCTTCTACTGTTCTGAACTTAATTTTTTTTTTGTTTATTTTTAAATTTCAGATCTCAGAAATAAAATAATATTTCTAAATTGACCAAAAAACAAGGAGAAAAGAAAAGAAAAGAGAAGAAGAAGAAAAAAAAACTCCAACTCACCAACCCAACCCAACCCAACCTGGGTTGGGTTGGCTACCCAATTCGGGTTTTTCGGGTTGGGGCGAAGTAATCTCAATACACCCAACGTCGAAGAGCCTTAACTGATGTGGAGTAATTTCAACACAACAACGTCGTACCTCACTATGTGCACATAGGAGCTATCTGGGCTGCCCAAGTACTTTCTCCATGTCCTTCAATACTGGGTCCCTAGGATACTCAAATGTCTTCTCAACGTACTTCAGCATTGAGTTCCTTTATATCATAGGGTTACCCATATGCCTTCTCAACATCCTTCAGCATTGGGTCCCTTAGAAAACATTTTAGGAAACAAGTATGCTTTGCATAAAAAGTTTATCATAAAAAATTTTATGGAAAACAGATCATTCCTCAATGAATAGCATCATTTAAACATGCTTTCTAAAAATTTGTGGAAAATAGATAAATCATACTTTTCATGCCATTAAACCAAATAATATAGTAATCATACTTTACATTTAGCAAATTATCATCAAATTACATTTTATAAGAATCACGGCTGCTAAACATTTTAAATAGAATTCTTTTTTAAGAAAGATGAGTGTCACTCATAATTCGGCCCTGTTCCTCGGGGTTTATAGGATTTTCCAATCTCAATGTGACCTGAAATATCATTTACGAGCCATTAGATCCTCTCCTTGAAGTCCTTACACACATTATTTAACTAAATTCCCTCCACATTGTCCATATCAAGCTTATTTTCCACCTTTTTCATCATTTCCACCACTTTAGAGATTATTTTGCAAAATTCTCAAAATTTCCAAAAATATCCAAAAATCAGCTTAAAATTCATATTTACCCATTTTAAGGCCAATTATTCAAGAAAATATCAATTAGAGTTCAAAAATACCCAAAATTACCTAAGATGGTCGCGGGCACCCTTGGTGGGCAGCAGATGGGCAAGGGGGTGCTGGTAGGGGCGTGTAGGGCGCTGGGAAGGGCGTGGCGCTGGTGTGTGGGGCCTGTGCCGGCGTGGGCAAGCTCTCTAGGCAGCCTCCAGCTAACTTTGGCTAGCAGTCTCTTGTTTTCAACCTGATTTTTTAGAGCTCCAAAACACATTTTCCTTTCAAATAAAATTCAAATAAAAATTATGGGGCTCATAACTTACCAAGAAAATTGATCTTCAAAAACCTTCCCGAGTGTCCTTGAAAAATTCATCAAAGGTAACTCGTCTGGTTTGCTTGGTTTCTGCGATAACCTTCAGTATTTTCAAGTTTTCTCAAGCTTTTCGACCTCAAATCACTCCGGCAGCCCTAGGTTGGATTCCTAACTCACAGAGCTCTCTCTGGTCCAAAAATGGAGAAAATGGTACGAGGGAATCGGGAGAACCAATGTTGTAATTGAGCTGCTTGCTTAGAGTCCGAGCTACTACCCAGTCCAACCAATCAGCTTTGACCACACACCTCCTTGCTTCAACGTGGCTTCTTCATTTTTCTTCTCATCCTAGCCTCCCAACTTAAATATTATTTCCCCTTAAATAATTATTTTAACTTAATTTAATATTTATTCCTTAATTTTACATTTTTCTCTAAATTAATTCCAACTTTTGACCTTTGACTTGAGATTTTCTTCACACTTAGCAAAAATTTTCCTAAGTCCAGCCTCACCTCCTTGTTCTACTACACCATTAACTCCATCCATTTTATTCCTTAATATAGTAAATGGAAAAAGAAAAATAGAAATCATAATTACTTAAAAGTACACTAGAATTCCACATACATTCCTATTCATTCAAGCCAACCCTAGCCAACCTTAAACCATGATCTTTAACTTGTGCTAAAGCAAAGAAAAATAGAGGTTAGGACTTACAAATAAGCTCTATGATTACTCTAAAACTCTCTCTCAAGAAATTCTCCCAATTTTCTTAGAAAAGTTCTAAAAAAATGTCACATTCCCTCTATCTGTCAAGAAGCGGTTCCCACAAACCGGATCCTTGCCAGAGTCATAGCAAGGAAGATCTCCTGGAAAAGGAAGACTACAAGGAGAAAACTATCGGTTCGAGGAGAGATTTTGCTGAAATTATGAATCGAAAAATGTATGTTGCTTAACCTTTTCTTAACTTTTTGTATTTTTAATTTTTTTTAAGAATTTAAAGAACGCAATCACACGCTTCCGTAGGGATTCAATTCCCTTCAACAAATACATAAAAGAAGTTTGACAACAAAGTTACATAATTGTCCTAAAACACAGACAAAAAAGAAAGTGAAAATCGACTTCTAGCTTGGTTGAAAGTTGGTCCTGAAAAATAAACAACAAAAACAAAAGTGAAATACTGATTATAATTATAACAAAAATGTATGAAACACAAATTTAATACGTCTTATAGAGCGATAAA
The DNA here is from genome assembly GCA_030954485.1 of Citrullus mucosospermus. Classification (NCBI taxonomy): domain Eukaryota; kingdom Viridiplantae; phylum Streptophyta; class Magnoliopsida; order Cucurbitales; family Cucurbitaceae; genus Citrullus; species Citrullus mucosospermus. Next base: position 15,928,116 of record CM062062.1, read on the forward strand.
AATGTATCAAGTACAAATTTAATACATTTTATAGAGTGAGAGAGAGAGAGGAGAGAGAGCGAAAGAGAGAGAGAGAGAGAGAGAGAGAGTTCGCTCTCTCAATCTCGTTGTCACTCTCTCAATCTCGCTCTCTCACTCTCTAGCTCTCAATCTCGCTCTCACTCTTTATATCACTGTCACTCTCTCAATCTCACTGTCACTCCTGCACAAATCTATTGAATTCTATGACATAAATATCATCATTAAAAGTCATAATTGGGCAAGCAAAGTTAAGGAAGCAGTGTTCATATGATTCAATCAAAGGAGGTCTTCATTATAGACATGAATGTTTCTTTGAATATTTACAGTTTAAAGGTGTGGTTGATAGGGATCCCAACTATGCATACAAAAAATAGAAGGTAGACGGATAAATTAGACTGCTCTTTACTACTTATAAGAAAACATTTGTAAGAAATTTAAGTTCCCTCCCATTGCTCTTACATTCCAAAATGAAGTTAGAAGTCACACAAAAGCTATTTCCTTGATGCCTGAACTCAAAGACTTCCTAACATATGAATGCATTATCATTGCTACCATAACTGCAGGATAGCAACAAATTTCAATCTCAATATGCAAGACTTCCTAATATATGAATGTATTACACTTGCTACCATAACTGCAGGATAGCAACAAATCTAAAAACAAACTCGATATGCAAGACTTCCTAATATATGAATGTATTACACTTGCTACCATAACTGCAGGATAGCAACAAATCTTAAAACAAACTCGATATGCAAGACTTCCTAACATATGAATGTATTACCATATCTGCAGGATAACAACAAATCTCAAAACAAACTCAATATGCAAGACTTCTTAACATATGAATGTATTACCATAACTACAGGATAGCAACAAATATCAAAACAAACTTAATATGCAAGACTTCCTAACATATGAATGTATTACACTTGCTACCATAACTGCATGATAGCAACAAATCTCAAACAATCTCAATATGCAAGACTTCCTAACATATTAATGTATTAAAAAAATAGTATTTCACCTAGTTTCAAAGGTCCTCCCTGTGAAGCCATAAATTGTTTCATCATTTCTTTCAGAACGTCTATCTACCTTATTTGTCATAAGTTCTACCCTCGTTGCATTCTTTGCTTCCCTCTCTTGTTGAATCTCTGCCTTTTCTTCTTTAAGTTGCTCTTTAAAATTTTGTATCTCAATTGCTTGTTTGTACTCTCTATGTTGCATAAACTCAATCAATGATGAGGAGCTATACTTTCTTGGCTTTGGTTTTGGCCTCCAACCGAGACTTTAACATGTCCTGGTCGTATTCCCAACACCATCTAGCATATTTCTTCCTGTGAAAGTGGTTGACTCCCTTCTGAAATTGACGCCCTTCCAATTCCATCTATGTCTATCATTAAAACAATATAAATGAGTAATAATATATAACACGTATTTAAATGAGCATATATTATGTAATGAAAAACAATGTTACATGTGCATCACTGGCGACCTGGTTCACCCATTAGTCATCTCGCGAGTTTGTTTTCTCAAATAGGTCAATTGGTCCACACTGCTGACCATCTTTCGCACTCTAAAATCCAAACCCCACGGAAAGTAAAGTTTATTAGTGATTAAATATAGATAATGAATCACTGTCAAGCAAATGTCTCACCAGTTCTTGTTGTATGTTGATGAATGTCTTAGCCCAACTCGATGATTTAATTTTAGTTCTGTTTGATTTTTCTTATTAATCTCTGCCAATTTCTAATAGAGATAGAACAAATGCTTAAGAAACACCAAATTGTATAAGGAGGAAAAACTAATAAATGTAAAGTAAGACCATACTTTGTTTCATATGTATTGCTTTAGTGTCCATAAACTCCTTTCGATAGGATACATCCAACTATAACTAACAGGACCCACCACTACGGAAAATGAACTGATAAATGCACCATTACGTCGAAGAATGCAGGTGGAAATATTTTTTCCAATTTATAAAGTGTGATTACAATATTTGTCTGTAACTGATCCAAGTCACTTATGTGTATTGTTTTTGCGCACAAATCACAAAAGAATGTACATAACTCAACAATAGTAGTTGACACATCCTTCCGTAAGTATGCTCGAACATCGATAGGAAGAAGTCTTTGAAGTAAAACATGTGAGTCATGAGTTTTTAGCCCCCATATTTTTCATCCTTCTCACTCACACATCGGGATACGTTTGACACAAACCCATTCGAAAATTTCACTGATTTTAAGAACTTACAAAATTCAACTCTTTTGTGAGTAGTCAATGTAAATGTGGCATGTGGCTTTACAAATTTAGGCCCTTCTTGTCACAAATGTAAGTCTTTTCGTATCTTTAGATCCTGTAAATCCAATCATGCATCGGTCGTGTCTTTTGTCTTCTTGTCAATGTTTAACGGTGCCAAGCAAGTTATCACAAATGTTTTTTTTATGTGCATCACGTCCAATTCATGGCACAACAACAGTCATGACCAATACGGAAGTTGAAAAAGAATACTTTGTTTCGTCCAATTTACACTTCGCTTCCTTTTCTTATCTTATTTTGTTGGATGTTTGCTAAGCACTGGAAGGTTTATCGTACTCAATTGTTCTAACATTTCTTCTGCATTCATTGAAACTGGAGGAGGTCTATGTTCAACCCTTCCATCATGTTGTTTACTTCTATGCCAACTATGATTTTCAGGAAGATAATGTCGATGCCCCATGTAAGAAATGTTTCCTCTTATTCAAAATGATGATGTATGTTCCATATAAATGGGCATGCTTGGTGACCCTTAGTACTCCACCCAGACAGATCACCATATACAGGGAAGTCATTAATAGTCCATAACAAACTTGCACGTAGTCTAAAGTACTCACCACTAACACAATCATAAGTGCGAACAACATTATTCCACAATTCTTTCAACTCCTCTATCAATGGTTGCAAGTAAATGTCTATTTCTTTTTTGGGAAATTTCGGTCCTGGTATAAGTAAAGACATGAAGAAATTTGTTTTCTTCATGCATTTCCATGGTGGCAAATTATAATGAATCAGCATAACGACCCACTACTATATGAAGTACTCATATTTGCGAATAGATTAAACCCATCTGAAGCTAATTCTAAAAGAACATTTCGTGGGTCTGAAGCAAACTAAGGAAATTCACAATCAAAATGTTTCCACCCTTCTACATCAATTGGATGTCGTAGCATATCATCTGTTACAACACGCTTTTCTTTATGCCACCTTATTTTAGATGTAACATGCCTCGATGCAAACAATCATTTCAACATTGATATCAATGGAAAGTAGCGTAGGACTTTATGTGAGATCTTCTTACCTTTTACATCGTTAATTTTATACCGAGGCTCATGGAAAACTTGACATTATTGTGAATAAGAAAATTCCTTCCAATATAAAATATAAAATGCAATCAAACTTGCAAGCATGAATTAAGTCATACCTTAGACCCAAGTCACGTAACTTCTTCTTAGCTTCATAAAATGAACTAGGTATAGATGCACCCACTGGAAATGCATTCTTTAGCAATTCGAGTAGCATATCGAATGACTTGTTTCTCAGTTATTAATAACTTTAATGTGCATCAATCTTACCAAAAAGTTTAGTGAAGAGTATTTTGTACAACCAGGGTATAATTAATTATGTGCTTCATCCAATAAATCCTCAAATAACTTTGAACTATCACTCTCAATCATGATATCTTCTTCATCTAAATCTTCATCGATAATTTGACCTAGTAAATCATTTAGAATATTTAACATCTCATTTTCTTCAGTTGGCACATCATTAAACTCTACGTAAATGAATCCTTCATCTTGTAGTAAGTGAGATGTCTGACTTAATTCCGAGGACAAATTAACTCCTTCCCCATGGTATACCCATTGCCTATATGAGGAAAACATTCTGTATGTGAATAAATGTCGTCGAACCCCGTCTAATGATTCCCACACTGTATTCATATAATTTTTGCATGGACATCTTGTTTTATCAAAGTTATTAACATGGGACTTCGCTTTCTCAAGGAATTGGGTTATTTCCTCCATATATGCCATTGATAACTTATCTCAAAGTTGAATCCAATTTTTATTCATTCTTAATGATATTCGTTCCAACACTAAAACTCTTGATTTCTAGTCTTAAACTCTTAAACCTATAGGAACTACACAAAAGATCAAAGTTAATATTAACTAACATATATGATCTTTATATGTTAGTTAATAATGCACAAATTCATCCAAATGATGCATACTTTGATAAAGTTGGTGAAATTAAAGGTTGCTTTAATGGCGCATCTCAATGCATCTCATCTAGATCTAGAAATGCAAAAAGTTAGCTTCTCATTACATTTCAACTGTTGATTTTTTGGAGCTTTCTTAGTTGAATTATGACCAGGACAAAATAATTAGTCCAAATAATGCACATTTTGAATTTAACAAATACCACAACCATAATGCACAACCATAAGTTAACAAATAATTAACAAATTCGTCCAAATACCACAACCATAATCAACCTACTTCTCTAAATCAAGCACATATTAGTGAATACCACAACCATAATCGGGGAAAACATCAAATTAACTCATAGTAAGAAAAATTTAGAGAGATCTTACCTCAAGAAAATCGAATTCGTCCAAGCTTGGCCAAAACCCATGAATCCGAATTTGAGGAGAGTGAAGAGAGGGAAAGACCAACGAGATGGATAGACCGAAGAAAGCGAGAGACGAAGGAGATGGAGATGATCGTCAATAGAGAGATCCACGGCAGATCTGCAGAAGAGAGACCAACAGATCTGGATTTGAGCGAGAGCAAAAAGTTGGAGACGAGAGCAACAAAAGAGAGCAACGGCGAGAGGAAGGTGAAAGGGAAAGAAAACCAGGGTTTTTTGGTTTTAGAATTGTTGATGCCTTAAGTCAGGCATCGACAAAGGTCACCTTATGTGGATGCCATGCAATCCACCGTCAGCAAAGACACAGATTTTTCGAGCGTCGGCATTGTTTTCGTCGGCAGAAGCCCCTTTTTGTCGACAGTAATAATCAACAGTTGGTAGAAACCTTCATCTGTCGACCGACAAAAAAGTAGCGTTGGCAAATACCCCTCTCTGCCTACGGGTTAATATAATGGTGTCGACATATGACCCTCTATGTCGACACCTCATTTTTTACCGTCGATATGGAGAGTTATTGCCGACGATTCTTTGCATCGTTAGTATAGTCACGATTTGCCGATGACTTTTTATAGTGTCAGCATGACATCTATCAGCATAGTTGGATTTTCTTGTAATGAGTTGTAATAAAATATTGTAAGTGTATTTTTTTTATGGGCTTTATTTTGATCCAAGACGAAGACAACTACCATTGACGGGTGTGTGTGTTTTCCTTTTTGTTTTTTTTTTTCCAATTTTTCCTTCTCCAAAAGCAAAGGCAATACTCATTCATGTGTGTTTGCCTGTTTTTTTTACTTTTTTTTTTTTTTTTTCCAATTTTCCCTTGTAACATTTCCACAAAAGCATCGCTTTTTTAGGGGGTGTTATTTTGATTAATTATGTTTATGGCAATCTCTTTCTCCCATATAAATGTAACTACCATTAATGTGTGTGTTTTTTTTGTTTTTTGTTTTCTTTCGTTTTTCCGGTTCTTCCTTCTGCATTCTCAATAATATTGTAAGTGCTTTTTATGGGCTTTATTTTGATTTAATTTTAATATTAAACCATATATCATTTTATCGCATTGTTAATTCAATTATTATATTCATTCTCCTTGTATTTATAAGGTGAGTATTTTTTTTCCTCTACTCCTCCAATAAAATTAACATTTTAAATTTCTAAAAAATGCATGGGTTATTTGGTAGTATACATTAATTAGCATTTTTTTTCTTTTCTAAATCAATGGATAGAGAGTGTTAAAAGATATAAGAAAGAGTTTGTTGGAGTGGGTGAGAAAAACGTGAGAATCAATTAGAGTGAGAGAGATATAAGGGAAGATTTGAGAATATTACAGAATGAATAGTTATAGAGAGAAGTTGAGAATACATCCTAATTTAAATTCCAAGAATCTAATTTTGATTCAACTATATAATACTCATTATCCCTTCATTTTCAAAAAAGAATTGTTTAAAATGTTTTAAAATATAATTAAAATTGAGTTTATAAAAACAAGGTTTAAATTATATCTATTTATGACCTAAATAAAATTTAAACAAAAACTAAAAACTCTTTAGTTACAATTAAACCTAGAAGGTTTTAGGTATACATTCTTTTTCTTTGAACATAAATTTCAAAGACTCAAACAGGGTAACAGAGGAAAATCCGTTGTCTTTTTCCTTAAACTTTTTATAAATTTTCATCTTTTTAATCTCTTCAAATAATTGCAATAATTCCATTAGAGATGTCCAATATTCATTGAGAGAATTTGAAATAAAATTCCTCTTTTCATGTATGAGAGTATATGCTTTAACAATAAATATATGAGAAAATATTAAAATAAAAAAATGGTGCATTATCTATATTACAAATTACAATACCAAATTTAATGATATGTATATATTTATTTGCTAATTTAATTACAAACATTTTTTTTTTTACTTTGAACTATATATATATATAAAGACTATAATATGAAAACACTAAAAAAAAAAAACTATATAATTCTTATTACATAAAAATTTCATATATTTTAAAATTTTTAATTAAAAGTACGAAATTTTACGTGCATTGTGTTCCTAAACTAATTGTTAAAAAATGATAATGAATGAAATCTTTTTTTTTTTTTATATTCGCTTGAATAGTTGTAGTTATTTGAAAAGAAAAATAAAATAGAAATTCTTGAAATTATAAATGAAAAATGACATAATTGTCTCTGTTGAAACATATCATTATCATTAAGTCGTGGTGTTTCATATCTATAATCTAGATCAAACTCATACACAAAAAAATATATTATATTCGTTGTGTAATCACTTTAGCTCAAACAGTTGTAATGGTAGAGAAAAAAATGTTGTTTGTTAAAAAATATCTCTATTGCTAGATCATAATGTTTCATATCTATGGTTTGCATCACACTCGTAAACAAAAAGATACACCATTTTAATTCGAATAGTTGCAATGAATGATAACTAAGATATTATTAAAAGATTAAGAACAAAATGGGGATGTAGAATATTCTCTCTCATCATAGCCCCTTTCATATTTATAATATAGATTAGTAATTAACGCTAGATTTTATCTACAAAATATTTTATTAATAAAAAAGAATATTCTCTTTTCTTTGTTGATGAATGATTTTATTTCACTCGTACATACAATACAACTTTTGATGCCATTGTATGTTGCCTTCACAAAGTTTGTGGTTCGAATTTTCTAACTCAACCTATTTGAACTCAAGAAAAAAAAAAAAAAAAACTTTATCATGGTACCATGATCATTTGAGAGTGAAGAAGTCACTTTGCTAAAAGAAAAAGGAAAATACATTTTTAGTCCCTAAGATTTGAGTTTAGTTTCTATTCAATCCCTAGGTTTCAAAATGTTTTACTTTTAGTCTTTGAGTTTTGTGTTTGGTTTCAATTCAGTTCATAGGTTTCAAATGGTTACAATTTTACTCTTCAATTTAGTCCATAGGTTTCAATTTCATCCGCGTTGGGCTTCGCTACAAGTGCCTAACAGCTTTGACCTCTACCCTGCTTCTACCTAGTCTGGTCTTGAGATACTTTGAGCTGACCTACGTAATAGATTCTCGCACCAATGTAGTGTGGAGCCTACTACACTTCGATGCATAAGTTAGTACAAGGAGTGGCTAATTCAGCTAAGCACAAAAAGAAGTAAGGTTAGGTCTCTCATTTGAAGATTACCTACTCTCCCTTCTCGGGTGGTCGAATGGGGCTATTTATAAATCTATCCTCTAACAAACATTTACAGTTACATGTGACGGCAACAGTGTTAGGGACTTTCTAGTGCTTGAGGTTGCAGGGGTGCCAGATTGGATTTGACTCGGTTGCTTTCTAATTGGTATATAATCACCAGCTCAACCGATTGGCCCAAACTCTAAGGCACTGACATTTTTCTTTTGAGATGTGGGTTCCCTTATGCCTCTTCCCAGTGCCCTATGGGCTTGGGCTTACCTGTGGACTTTAAGCCTTGTCTTGGACAACCCTCAACAATTATAATTCATTTAAATTAATTAATACAAAAAAGTGAATATTTAGTAAAAATTAAGGTTAAAAGTGTAAATTTTGAAACTTAAGGGTCAAATTGAAACAAAACTCAAATCTCAAAATAAAATTAGATATTTGAAACCTAGAAATAAAATTGAAATCCTAATTGAAACTTAAACTAAATGTGTTATGTTTTAAAACCTGGGTACCGAAGGGAAACTATACCCAAAATTTGAACTTTTGCATTTTTCCTAAAGAAAAATAATGTAGCCGAAAAGGTAAAATAGAATAAAAAGCAATTTTACTAAAGACAAAATAAATATAATCTTGTCCACTTTTAAATTTCTTTTGAGTTTAAAGGACAACGTTGAGACCCTAAACGTTTGTGTTTGCTTAACATAAAAAAACAAAAAGTATCTAATGAGCTATTAATTTTTAATATCTAATAAAATTTTTAATTCTGAAAAATATCAAATACAACTTCAAACTTTTAATTTTGTATTCAAGGGCTCGACCTTGACATATTCAACATTTTTCAAAATTAATGAATCTACTAAAATTTCAATTTTATGATGAATAAGATCTTGAATTCTTAAAAATATTGAATAGGTCGACCTATAAAAAAAAAAATTGAAAGCTCAAGGATCTATTGTATACGAGGACGTATAAGACATTGTTTTAAACAAAAGTTTGGAGACCTACTTAACACAAAATTAAATATTCATGGACCTATTAGAAACTTTTTAGAATTAAGGGATGATCTAATTGATATAAACCTAATAGTCTAGTGATTAAGCTTCTAATTCAATCCTTCTTTTATTCCAATAATTACAAACGTAAATTGAATGGACAAAATTGTTACTCATTAAAGTCTAGATAAAAATTTGTTACAATTTATAAAGTAACCAACAACTAAATCATTATAAATTAAAGGTTAAATGTGAGGACTAAATTATTATAAAAAGAAAAAAAAATCACAAAACTGAAATATATAAAGATAGGCAAATGAAAGACTTTCGAAAGATTTTTATCCATCCACTTGATATTTTGAAAATGGGTTGGTAATTCAAAAATTTCACCCAATTGAGCACGTCTAGCATATTTTTTCAAACTTGATCAATCATTAACGAGTAATCCTAATGTGAGAGGATTTGGTCAAGAAATAGTCCTTCAAAATCCATTACGTGTCTAAGGGCATCCCCGAAGGGCGGGCGATTTGGTGACATTTCGGAGGGGTCTGAAAAATTGTGATGGAGAGTTTGATTGAAATGAGTATACAAACTCCTCAAAGTAGATTTCACCTCAACCCTCCACGTTGCATGCCTTGCTTCACTCTAAGATGCGTCCATTTTAAACTGTCAAAAATAGAACCAAGGGTAAGGTAAGAGTGACAACATATAGAGTTTCGAAAAATACAAGAGCAAAACTAAAGGTACGTTTAGGCAGTAACAAGTTTTGGGACCACATCTCTGTCGAAGGAACCAAGTCCTATAGTAAGATTAGGATACTCTTAAATGGACTAAGTTTCGGTTTCAGAAAGAAGCCTCCAAATCCGCCATCTTAAAAGCTTTAGGGTTAAGGATTAAGGTCTCCATTCTCTTTTAATAACGTCACCATAAATTACTATTTCTACTACATGCGTATCTTCTTGCTAATCATGTACTTGCGATACAATAATAAAATTTATAGTTTAAATTGATACAATTATTAGTTTGAGGTAAAAAAAAAATATATATCTTAAATGGCAAAACTATTGAAAATATTTACAATTAATAGCAAAATTTCACTGTGGTCTGCGATAGATTGGATAGACTACTACTATCTATTTAAGATAATTTCTTTTTTTTTTTAATCCTAAACTAATAATTGAGATGAATAATTTACTTTTTATATATATATATTTTTTTTCTAGGGAAATGTAATTAATGTTATCTGAGAAGGATACAACATGAAAAAGAATAAAAAAAAATCTAAGAGTATATAGGAGGATTAGATCTGCATTTTGAGTAGTAATTTTCCGATCTAATCTACTTCTCATATAACTATTTCATAATCATAATCATAATCCACATCAGATCAGGCTGAACCATGAAGGCAAAATTTTTAATGTAAATAAGTTAGAAGAGTCTTTCTTCTTAAGACCTATTTATGTTTCTTATTTTAATTTATAACACGTAAACCTTATTCATTAAGTCTTTATTTCATCATATGCATACACACAGTAATCAAAATTTAAGATAAAGTTCAGCTAATATAAATAAATTCGAAGCTTACTTCTATGATTACTTTATATAAGAAAAAGATAAAATATATTATCCGAAATAAGATGGGTTAAAAAAAAATGACGGATAATAAAGTTAAGATTACTTTCATAAAAGTAAAAATTCAATCCCTGAACTTTGGTTTGTAACGATTTAGTCCATGTATTTTCAATTTTGTAACAATTTAATTAGTTCCTAAATTTTACTATGGAATAATTTAGTCCGTGTACTACTTTAAAATTTATAATGATTTAGTCTCTTCGTAGAAATTAATGTTAAAATTTAATAATGTTTTTTTTCATACATAAATCAATAATCAAATTAGAGATTTAATATTTTTATAAAATATAAAGTCTACCTCATAAATTAATAAAAATTGGCATCTAATTTTGATGATTTTTTTACGACTAAATTGTTACAAAATTTGAAAGTATGAAGAACAAATTATTACACACTAAAATTCAGAGACTAAATTGTTGCAAAATTGTAAGTATAGAGATTAGATTTTTACAATAGGGGCTAATTAAATTGTTACTTTCATGAAAATTTAGGGACCAAAAGTATTTTTTAACCTAAATTTAAAGCAAGATTTACATTTACAAGCCTATGTTTTACCTTTTTATTCCAATTTAATCTTGATATGCATCATGCACGAACAAATTTCACTATCTTATTCCTATGTTCTGAAGTAAGTTTATTAGGTGGCCTTCATATTATGAATGAGGAACAATAATTTTTTATTTTTTTATTTTAGTTTTTCAAAATATAGGAACAATAAATTTTGAGTCAGATCAACTTTTTTTTTTTTTTTTGGTATTTGTTGCATCTCATCCTACCAAAAGAAAAAAGTGAATGTAAGTATGTAATTTCTTTACATATTAAATTTACATTATTTCCTACTAACAATAGAGTTATCTTTAGCAAAATCATTGAACACAATAGAAAACAATGGCAAGAAACTTAATTAGTCAATTAGAGAAAAAAAAAATCGTAAATAAAACACTATTTATCGTTCCAAAAATTAATTATTCAATTCACTTTTATAGAGTTGAACTATTAAGAATATTAAAATACTTCTCTTTCTCTCTCTCTCTCTCTATATATATATATAAACCAAAAAAAAAAAAAAAAAAAAAAAAAAAAAAAAAAAAAAAAAGAAAACAGTGTAATTTAAATTCTAACATTTTCCTCTCCTTTACTCGTGACTTGGTAGGGTCCTTTCTTCTTGTCCCCTATAGTATGTCATTTTTATTATGATGATGTAGGCATATAATATAGCTCAAAGAGATATTGTCTATTTAGCTATAGTCGGTTTTCACATTGATGTAACAATCATAAATGTTATCATAGTGTTATTTTTAAGATTTAAATTTATAGTCTCTAATATTTGGATTTTTTTTTTTTTCATTTTGTTTTTCAATCTTTTAAAATGAACCTTTTTTTTAAAAAAATAAAATCAATTTTACCCTGTATTTGTTGTTTTTTTTTTTAATAAATCATCACAATTACTAAATATTTTGAGAACAATGGTATATTAATTTAAAAACAAAAATTTCTTATTCTTATGTGATAGTCTATTTTTTACATCTAAGCTTGCTTTTTCATTATTTACTCAATTTTATTATGACAATAATATGGATTTGATTAAAAAACATGATGCATATAGAATAAAGTTAATTTAAAGAAAAAAAAAAAAAAAAAACTCACGAGGGACTAAATTATGTATTTAACCATGAAAATAAACTAAAAGAAAAACTCACGAGACTAAATTATATATTTTGCCAAGAAAATAAACTTTAAAAAGATTATACATTCCAATTATTCTCAAATTTAGACCCTTTTTATATTTTCTAAGCATTGTTGAGAGCTATTTTTCAAAACTCTTTTGAAAAGTTGAGGTTAAAAATCGTTTTTAGTCTTTAAATTTTTATAAAAAGTAATAATTTAGTCTTAAGATTTAGTCTATACTTTCAAATTTGTAACAATTTAATTTTTGTATTTATATTTAAAAATTTGTAATGATTTAATCGGTAGAAATTAGTGTTAAAGAATTTTATTTTTATTTATTTTTAAGTTCTAAATGGTTATGAGAAGTCCACGTGGTTGGTGTAAAAAGAATTTGTCTGTGACATATAAATAACTTTGAAGGACAGGAAAATGATTTGAGAGAAACACTAAAATGATAGCCAATAATGTGCCAATGAAAGGCATCAATTTTCAATGCTGGGCCTAAGCAATTTATAATGTCAAAACTCAAAAGACAACTTTAAATTATTATTTTTTTATTTATTTATAAAAAAAAAAAAAAAATCATAGTCTTGTTAGGAGAAAAACAGGTGGATATGATACATTACATATATATTTTTGTGGGATAAAATTGATGTTTATAATTTGTTTTTTCCTCTGTTCTATTTTATCTTAACGAACCGTCAAAATTAAATTAGCCAACCATCAAATAGATCAAAATTGATTGAAATTGACAAAATTTTATTTAAACCCAAACCAACTGATTATTTATTTATTTGTTTGTTTTTATTTTTATGGTATGAAACTGAAATAATAGATTGATATCTACTGTTGGAACTGGATGAACGACTATGTTTGGAATATTTTCTTGATTTTTTTTTGGCTTCTTAAGATATTATTGGAGCATTTAACTATCAATATGTATATATAAATGTGCACTTCAATAACAAGTTTGGTTTTAGCCTTTTAAACTTATGTCTTTTGAGTATTTGTATGTTTAAAGGTTGTGTTTATCTAACTTATTGTCTTCTACAAAGTTTTTAATATCTTACAAAATTATCTAATAGTCCAATATATACTTTTTTTTTTCTTTTTTTTGACAATATGTGGGATGTAGAAATCAAATCTATGACCTTATAATTAATAGTATATATTCAATATCAGAGTTATATTCATTATGGCATATTGTGAATTGATTTATCGGGTGCTTGGTCTACTAATTAAAGTGTTTGAAGATTATTGGTTGAATTTCAAGTAGATTTGGTAGATTTGGATGTTTTGGTAGTAAAAGAGTTAAATTGCAAATTTTTGCGTGTAAATGACTTTTAAACAAAAAATTTAAAGTCGGTAGATTATTAGATTTTTTCTTTCTTCTTTTTTTAAAAAAGTTATAGACGTAGTATTAAATTTTCATCAATATGTCAATATTCCATCAATATTTTCACATTTCAATAAGTTTGAAATCGACATGAGAAGAGGATTTGTATTTTATTTTATTGTATAAAAATTTCCAAAACATAAAAATTAAGCAACAAAATGTCATTAATGTAAATATATTGATAAGTCATAGATATGTTAACTGGTTTAAAAATTATAAAATGTTTATTTACTAATGTAAATTTATTTTTTTAATCTTTTTGAATTATCTTTTTAAAAAAATATCCATTTACATACATCAACATTTTATTGATATTTCTATTGATATTTCTATTGATATTTTTATAAAATTAAGACCTCGATATTTTTGTCAACATCGACATTTTAACCTATGTTTCCTACAAAATAAATATACTGAGCATCAAATAACTCTTATAAGCAATACAAATAAATAAATTCTAAGCCTAAGAAAGCACATTTTATGTGTTTTTCACATCATGTCTAGACAGTGACTTAGTCATGGGCAAAAAACTCCTCCTATTTAGTCTTATATCAAGTTCCTTTAGGAGCTCTAAGCAACTATTGTGTATATTTTTATGGTTAATTGAATCTTAGATTAATTTTATGCAGTTTCTTTATCCTATGGTGTACCTTATTTCTAAGACTATGTGACAATCTTATTTTTAGGTTTTTAGTCTTATATTATTTTGTGACATCAGTTTACATCTTAACTTTTTCAGCATTAAAACTTCACTAGTATGATAAATTAAGAAATCAATTTAACTTAACAAAACAACAATAAACTCAACAAAGGAAATGTATAGGTCAAAGCAACATGATGAATTAGCATAAACTTAAGCCATATTGTCTAAGTTTATCCACAAGACCAAATCTTGTAGAACTTTAGCCCATGAATAGATAAGAATAGACTTCATTAAATCCAATGTCATGTATTACAATATAGAAAATAATGAAATAACAAGAAGAATGCAAAGAAAAACATCAAAGAACTAGAAGAAGAATTATGGATAAATAGTAAATAGGGCCTTCGAATCAAGCCAACAAATTAAGGTGCTCTCTAAGATGGATTTCCTTTCTCAAGGTGAATCCCACTCTACAACGTTTTCACGGATAGGGTTGACGTAAAGAAGCTATATCTTCATATGAACTTTCATTCTTGAAGAGAGTAGAATAATTTTCGTGAGTGACAGTTACATCACCTTCAAATATCATCAATTGATCAATGGAATGATGTTTCAACAAAATTGCCAACACTATGTAAGTGTAGAAAAATGATTCCAAGGTAATATTAGTTACTTTTTACACAAAACTAAATCACTTAAATATAAAAGGAGATTTAGAAAGAAAAACAAATAAGGGGAAAAAATGTAGTTGTGTACTTATCTAAAAGAAATTCTTCAAGAGATTTGATCATCATGTGGATGTAGGATTCAAATTTGGCTGAACCACGTATATTTTTGTGTTAAGCTTCTTCTTCTCCTTCATTCTTCTTCATTGCATGTAAGTTTCCTCAATTTTACTTTGAAAAATTGCCATTAGAGATCCTAAAAGAAACACTACTACAATTTTGGCTTTTGTTGATGGCAAAAAAAAAAAAAAAAAAAAAAAAAAAGAAAAAAAAATCAAGAAAGACCTATGTTGATGGCCAAAAAACATTAAGAAAGCTCATATTAAGAAAGCCTGACCATCACGGCCAAAAAATGTCAACACAAACTCTATCTTGATGATTTTGGCCATCAAGATAGGTTAGGTTGATGTTTTATGTCCATCAAGTATTGGAGAAAACCATCAAGATAGATACTTTTGTTGATACTTTTTGAACGTCAAAGTAGGTTAATATTGATATCTTTTGTCCATCAACTATTTGTAAAAAACATCAAGTTAACCCTTTTTATTGACGTTTTTTGGTCATCAATTATCAATCTTTCTTGATAGTTTTTTACCGTCAACTATAATAATTTGAGAAAAAAAAAGTTTGGGTCATTGTGACCCCCCACAAGCAACCTGTAATCTAGCCCAAGCATGCTTTATACCTACAATTTGCATTCACTCCAAACAACCAACTTGTGAAACAACTTTACACAGCTCTTGCAAACCACCAACTACACAACTCCAATTTTTCAATCACACATTACTCTATCAGAATCAGATAATTACACCAGATCATTTCTACTAACACCATCAACTACGTGACTACAAAACTTCAACAATGACATAACTCCAAATTTTCAATCACAATATATAAATTGACAGCATCAAACCATCTCATTGAAACATCATAGCACAACACGATGAATCAAGTAATTTTCATTAATCAACTAGTAAAATACCTATCTACAAAAATTTAGTACCTTGAAACCAAAACATATAAGGCCTAATCCTACCAAACTTTACATCATATCACTTGTCCTTAAACTTAACAATAAACTATGAAGTCATAATACTCAAATGTAACGTCCTATAAAGTCACAATAGCCAACTTTTACCGTGTCTAATTCCAATTGACTGTAAGGTGTTTCTCTCATCAATTGCAAGTTACTTAAATGCTAATGAAATTTTTTTCTTTTTGCTTTGATGGCACGTGTTTCCATGAAGCATATGAAATTGGGACATAGTTCCTCACACAAGTCCACAAGTTCCAATATAACTTACCATTTTAGTGACATTTTCCCCAATCCATTGGCCTTGATCATCATAACAACCCACTGATCTTCATCCGATCTAATATGTGTTAGTTGAATCATAGTGGTAGGACCACGAACCGATCGCTAACTAGACGGTGTCTCCAAAACATGTTCCATCTTTAACTTGTGACCATCACTACTAAGTGAGACATGGTCATTACTACTAGTGTCCATCTGTAAGTATCGACCAATGAAAATAATTGTTATTAGTGAATTAAAAGTAAAAGTAACTAATAAGCAAAACTCACTAATGAAGTTAATTGAAACACTCAAATTGTTGAACTAAATATAATAAAAAAGTAAATAATTATATGTTATCTAGAATTAACATTATAATAAGTCATACTATTTATCCTTCATTATCATTGACTATCCAAGTGTCATCATAGTCAATTTGAATATAGATTGAATCATCTTCGTTCATGTCCTCAAATGCATTTCAAGCAACAACATTGTTAGAACTACTACAATTTAAAGTTATATCACCTAACTCATCTTCTTTGATATGATCTTCGTACTCCCTACTTGGAGGATCCAACACAACATGCCATCAAAAATCACTTGAGTCTACGATAAAAAATACATTTTCGCTTGTGATGCTAGTATAAAAGAATTAGACTTATATCCAAAATGTTTAAGATCGACTAGTTCTGACACACTAGCACTATCAATCCAATTACATTTAAACATTAGAATCTTAAAAGTAATATAATTCAACTCCCATATCTCTTGAGTCACACCATAAAATGACATGTTTGTCACTATTGGATTTTTATCTTTTGCACTAGTCATCTGCATTGTTTTCGCTATTAAACAAACGCCACTACTTTGCACATTATGAGCACATTCACGGTTTTCTGTATTGTAGTGAATTCCATTCACAAAACAACTAACATAAGTTATCATAGTAGGCGAAAGGGCACGTGTTATCTATCTTACAATATTAGATATTGTGTTGTTCGGTAACTCAAACTCTATAGCAACCTATGAGTGTATGAATTTAAGTTATAAGCATGAAAATAAAAATTTGTAAAAATACTAAATCAAAACATAATAGTCATTATCCTTCGAAGCATACATGATCACGAATTCAAGAAATGAAAGTTCGATTATGCTCATCTTATAGCCACTTTTGGTTCTTGACTTTGATGGATACATTTTTCTCAAATGGTTCATATGTTTCCTAAAATGACATAATTTCATCACGGTTGTTATAAATATCAAATTATAGGCAACAAGATAAAAAACATGAGCTTAAGATTAAGTCAACATACTCTATGTAAAGTTGTACATCATCTGTATTTTCTAAAACATACAAATGAGCCTGCCTTAGTTGTTCCTTGTCAGGATTCATGTGTGAAGCTGCAAATGAGGGTCGTCCTACTTCATCATTCTGACCTCCATCGATTGCCTTTTCAAGTCCAATCGGCATCCCATCGTGTAAAAATTATGTACAAAATTCTACAGCTTCCTCAACAGCATACCCTTCAGCAATACAACCCTCCGATCAATTTCGATTTCGAACATATCCCTTAAGAACTTTCATGTAACGTTCGAAAGGATACATCCATCGAAGATACATAGGGCCACAAAAATGAACTTCTCTGACTAGATATACAGTTAAATGCATCATTATGGTGAAGAACGTTGGAGGAAAATATATTTCAAATAGACACAATATTACTGCAATCTCATGCTCCAAGACGCTTAAATGTGTAATAGCTACTACCTTACTACATATAGCGTTAAAAAAAGAATAGAATCATGTGATAGCATTTCTCACGTGTTTAGGTAGTACACTGCGAGTGCAACATAAAGGAATTGTTGCATGAGCATGTGACAATCATAAGACTTTAACTCTGTAACTTTTAAGGTGTCAATCGATACAATACTTTTTATGTTAGAAGAATAATCATCAGGAACCTTCATTTTTTACATTGAATAGCAAAAAACATGCTTCTCATTTTTGGATAACGTGTAACAAGCCGAAGGTATGTATGTCCTTCTCCCCATAACCTTTGGCGCCAACTCAGGACGAATGCCTAGTTGTTCTAAGTCATGACAAGTTTGCAATCCATCATTTGTCTTGCCAGGAATGTCAAGCAATATACCCATCAAAATCATGCATACATTCTTCTCAATGTGCATAACTTTTAAACAATGTCGAACATGAAGTTTTTTCCAATATTCAAGTTCAAAAAATATAGATTTCTTTTTCCTACAACTACGTAAAGAACTTATCGTTTTCTTACCTTTCGACGAATGAAACTAGTTAGGAGAATGATTATTAATGAACATTTCAAATATACATTCTCTAGACAACGATTGTAGAGTCATCACAAGTTTTTTTTCATTATTGAATGCTTTCTTTTGTTTTCGAAACAGATGATCAGGTGAAAAAAAATTTCTATATCCAAGATATGCCATCTTTTTTCCAAATTTTAAATGTATGGTAGATGTGTTTTCGTCGCATAATAGACACGCACAGTACCCTTTAACAGTGCAACCTGCTAAATTACCATATGTAGGAAAATCATTAATAGTCTACAACGATACTGCTTTTAATGTGAAAACTTCATCTTGATATCCATCATGACATGGTACACCATCATTCCAAAGAATTTTCAAATCATCTATTAAAGAGGCCAAATATATGTCTATGTTGTACCCCGGTTGCTTTGGCCCAAAAATTAACATTGTTAACATCATAAATTTACATCTCATGCATAACTAGGGTGGGAGATTGTATGTTGTCAATTGAAGGAAATTGAATCCCGGCGGAAGCGTGTGATTGCGTTCTTTGTTTCTAGAAAAAATTAAAAATACAAAAAGTAAAGGAAAAATTAAGCATCATACCTTTATCAATCTATAATTCTCGAATCGATAGTTTTCTCCTATAATCTTCCTTCTCCAAGAGATCTTCCTCGCTATGACTCTAGCAAGGATCCGGTTTGTGGGAACTCTTCTAAGAATGGGAAGAAGAATTTTCTTAGAATTTTTCTAAAAAAATTGGGAGAATTAGTAGAGGAGGATTTTTAGAATAATTGTAGAGATTATTCTCTTAGAGAGTGTTTTTATGAAGGCTTCCAAGGGCCTTATTTATAGAACTCAATGGGTTACTCCTAATCCTATTAGGTTAAACCCTCTGCATATATTTTAATCAAATATTTAATAATATCTAATATTAATAAATATCTACCCAAATAATATCTTATATTAAATGGTTTAAAATATTTATATCTTATTTAAATATTTATTTTCTGTAGAATCTTTGATTTGGATCTCATCCAAATTAAATAATTAATCATTTGAATCTAATTCAAATTAATTAATTTATTCTCCCTCTATAGATTTTATCCAAATAATAATTAATTATTTGAATCATATTTAAATAAATTAATTATCCATATTATAAAATTATAATTTCAATCACATTCAAATAAAATTTATAATAAATCATGCAATTAATTGTATCCAATACAATTAATATTTTTCCCTCATAAATTTGAACATTTCAAATTTTTCTTTCAACATAATTGATCCTTGTTGGTCCGTAGTGAGCTAGCAACGAGACCTTATGGACCTACAGATCAGAAGCTCTAACGATATGAGATTAATCGGCTAAACTCATTAACCACATTAATCAATATTCGTTAACTGTGGGTACACTCCACTAAGACCCACAACTGCACTCTTCTCACTGTAGATATATTTTTGTGTCCATGGTTATAGACCAATAATAGCAAATTAGTGCTTCACAAGTGTTCGTAACACCAACTGGGTCAAATTACCGTTTTACCTCTAGGTTACTTCTAAACCCTTAAGTATCAGTGCTTCTCTAATGAACAACCTGTTTATGGTCCAACCATTAAACAGAAACCTCTCTCGGGCCAGTGAGAGGGTAAGGCCCTTTGTTCAAGTCCCGGAGACACCATTTAAGGGAACAATTATTTACTTACCCTAAAAATGTGAATAAGTGAATTCCATCTTGTATAATTATGTCCTTAGCTCCCCACTTGGTCTTGTCTCCAAGATGGTAAACATATTGAGTTGGAAAATGACCACTCTCACCCATATAAATCAAAGGACAATCCTTCGTGGACACGAGTTCATAATAGACTCAGGATTCAGACTAAGTTGCCTAGGTCATCCTATTGAAATAGAAACCTAACTAGTTAACAGAGTTACATTTAGTGATTACTATTTCATGGTCTGGTCTTATGCAAACTATTGCATAGGATACCCCCATTCCCATGTCACCTACACGAACGCGTTAGATCATTGCTTTTGTATCAAATACAAAATGGGTTGTATCCATAGTGTCACCAAGATAAGATACCCAGCCTTATCCCTATACTATAGACCCTTTAGACTGTATCTTGAACATTGATCTCCATATGTCCTCACATATAGTTCAAGACTCATATAACAACCTAAGATGTTAGTTTATTGGATTTAGAGTTATTAAGACAAAACAAACAAAAACAATCAATAACGTTTATTGAAGTAACACGTCAATAACTCTTTATTAATGATTTAATTACGGTCAAATTATTACATTTACAATATACGAGTTTTAGGGCATAAAACCCAACAAACTCTCACGTAACTAAAACTCTAGTGGGTTGTACATAAAGAGAAGTGAGAATGGTAAGTTTGTAAATACAATAAACTAGGGCATCCATATACCCATTACACATCTCCCACTTGCCCTAGATTACACCATGTATATATTTTGCAAATCTAAACTTTCTAGATGACCCTCAAACACTTTAGTTGAGAGAGCCTTTGTAAATGGATCAGCAATATTATGCTTCGAAGCTATTTTTGTGACGATCACATCTCCTTGTTGCACAATCTCCCATATCAGGCGATACTTCATCTATATGCTTTCCTCGTTTGTGGCTGCGAGGCTCTTTAGATTTTGCTACTATCCCACTATTGTCACAGTATAACGTGATGGGCAATTCCATGTTTGGAATGATTTCCAAATCATTTAGGAACTTTATGAGCCAGACTGCTTCCTTTGCTGCTTCACAAGCAGCTACATACTCAGCCTCCATAGTAGAGTCTGCAATGCATCCTTGTTTGATGCTATGCCATACTACAGCTCCTCTGTTTAAGGTGAACACTGATCCTGACGTGGATTTCTTAGAATCCTTATCAGTTTGAAAATCAGAGTCGGTGTATCCCGTAAGGATCAAATCCTTAGCTCCATACACAAGCTTGTAGTCCCTCGTTCTCCTAAGATACTTGAGGATGTTCTTAACTGCAGTCTAGTGGTCTAACCCTGGATTGGACTGGTACCTATTGACTATTCCCATTGTATAACAAATGTTTGGCCTAGTGCAAGGCATAGCATACATTAAGCTGTCCACAACTGGGGCATAGAAAATATGTCTCATATCCTGAATTTCTTGTGGTGTCTTAGGACACTGTTCCTTAGACAAATGAACCCCGTGCCTGAAAGGTAATAAACCCTTCTTAGAGTTCTGCATCGAATATCAAGTCAACATTTTGTCGATATAAGTTGCTTGAGAAAGGGTCAACATTCTGTTCTTTCGATCCCTAATGATTTGGATCCCAAGTACATACTGCGCCTCTCCCAAATCTTTCATTTGGAATTGGACTGCCAACCAATTTTTAACATCAGTAAGATATCCTATATTATTCCCAATGAGTAGGATGTAGTCCACATAATGTACTAAAAAAGCTACTTTACTTTTGATGATTTTCTTGTATACACAAGGCTCATCAACATCTTGTTCAAAACCAAAAGATTTGATCGCAGTATCAATCCTAATATTCCAAGATTTTGATGCTTGTTTCAACCCATAAAGGGATCGATTTAGGTTGCAAACCTTTTTCTCCTGACCTTGGGCTATGAACCCGTCGGGCTGAGACATGAAGATACTATTTTCAAGATTGCCATTAAAAAAAACAGTTTTGACATCCATTTGCCAAATTTCATAGTCATAATATGAGACTATGGATAAGAAAATTCTTATAGACTTAAGCATAGCAACAGGGAAAAAAGTTTCCTCATAATCAACCCCTTCCCTTTGGGTGTACCCTTTTGCTACAAGTCTAGCTTTGAAGGTCTATACCTTCCCAGCTAAATCTCTCTTTCGTTTATTGATCCATTTACACCCTATGGGTTTGACCCCTTCAGGTGGATCTATAAGTTCCTATACTGAATTGATGTATATAGACTCTATTTTAAGATCCACGGCTTTGATCCAATGGTCCTTGTCTACATCATTCATTGCCTGTTTATAAGACAATGAATCCTCAACACCATCATCTGGCATGACTACCTATGTTTCAATTAAACCCAAGTAACGGTTAGGTTGTGATACAACCCTCCCACTATGTCAAGACATTCCCAACAATTGAAAAGGATGAGACTGGCCAGAAGTACTAGCTCCTTTATTAACTCTTGATGAAGGACCAGTCTCATCAACAACTCTTGTTGACTCTTCAGTAGCTTCATTTAATACCATTTTGCTTCATGGTTTATGATCTCTCATGTGGTCTTCTTCCAAGAATGTAGCGTTTGTCGATACAAACACTTTGTTTTCTTGTGTGTCGAAGAGGAGACCACCTTTCGTTTCCTTAGGGTAACCAACAAATTGGCATAATCTTAAACGAGGTTCTAATTTCTTAGGATTTGTCACTAGCACATGTGCAGAACAAACCCTGATTCTAAAGTAGAGCAAACTAGGTTTACGTCCCCTCCATAATTCAAAAGGTGTTTCAGAAACACTCTTCGAGGAAACATTGTTCAAGATTAAACTGTAGTCTCTATTGCATACCCCCAAAACGAGCTAGGCAATTGAGCATAGCTCATCATAGAACGGATCATGTCTAACAAGGTTCTATTTCTCCTTTCTGATACACCATTCTACTGAGATGTACCAGGTGCTGAGAATTTGGATTGGATTCCATATTCTATCAAATAATCCTGGAATCTTAAATCCATGTACTCTCCACCTCGATCAGATGGAAATGTTTTAATTGTTTTACCTAACAAGTTTTCAACTTCTGCTTTATACTCCTTGAATTTTTCAAGTGCTTTAGACTTACGTTCCATTAGGTATAAGTAACCATACCTTGAATAATCATCTATAAAAGAGATGAAGTATTCGTACCCTTCTCGAGCTTTTACATTCATTGGACCACAAGGATCCGAATGTATGAGTTCTAAAGGTTTTTTGGCTCTATAACCTTTTCCACTAAAAGGTCTTTTAGTCATTTTACCTTCAAGACAAGATTCACATGGAGGTAATGAATTATCTTCTAATTCATTTAGAAGTTCATTCTTTACCAATCTCCAGATCCTATTGAGATTTTTGTGACCTATTCTCAAATGCCAAAGATAAGTACTATTGTTACTGGGAGAAGTTTTTTGCCTTTTAGTTTGAGTATTAGCAGTTTTAAACATCTCATGTTTTAAAAATGATTTTGCTTCAGTTGGTCTTAACCTTTGTTTTTCACAGCAGCAGGAGCCTTCCCGTTTCCTCCTTTCTTTTTTTGGATTTTCTTAGAATCAGAAGATGAGGGAATAGACTTAGTTCCAGAGGATGAACCCTTGAGAACTTCTTGAAATTGGCAACATTTGTCTCTCTATCGATCGGTCCCTTATTTTTCATAAGAGATTGATAAGTTTGTAACTCATTTAGGAGGGTTGTCATAGTGTACACAATTTTATTCATAATCGCATTGCTGCGGAATTGGAGAAAGCTCTTCGGAAGAGACTCTAGAATAAAAGACACCTAACTCTGCTCGTCACTGACCGCGCCGTTCATTTCAGCAACATTGAATTGGACCATCAGGTCGAGAACATGTTCATTCACCGATTGGCCTTCCTTCACACATGCATTATAAACGTACTTAAGGGCCTCGTGTCAAATTTGTGAGGACGGTTGTCCAAACATTTCCTGGAGAGACTCCATGATCTGTCGGGCATTCATCACGGCCTCATATTTCTTGTTGAGTGCGTTAGAAAAACTCGCCAAGATATAGACTCGAGCTTTGTCATTGACCTTTGTCCAACGGTCATATGCATCCCTAACAGATTGGGATGCATTACGAGCGAGATAGGATGACATTCCTCCGTTAAGATAAACCGTAGATCATCTATAACCAGAATAATATTCAGGTTTCCACGTTACGTAGTTTTTACTGGTTATTTTTTATTTTTAAGCAGTGCGACAATTGCGGAAGACATGCTAAATTATAAACAATTAACCGTTTTAGTTATCTTTGCCTTAACCCATTACACAAGCAAAAAAAATTACAAGTAATCCAATCAATTCAGCAAAAACAAGCAATCTAAGAAACCCTAATAAACTATTGATTTAGTTTTTGTAATGATGTCTTAGACGTTTAGAGTAACAACCACCGAAGGGTGATTAGCCACTCCTCCTTTGAAATGAGACAATTCTCAGCTAATTCTAATGCCAGAATAACTCATATTCCTATAGACATTAGCCACCGTTGTTTGGTCAAGGATTCGTTAACTCTTAATTCATCCCTATAAGAATAACCCTCCCACTTTCAGATCCTAGAGATACGCACCAACAAGCTACTGTTAGCAAAGACGAATGCTGGTAATTAACATAAGTAAACCTATCATTTTCAGGAGTTTGCGGTGTTTTGAAACCTATGATTAGGCCCTCCGAAGGAATGGTCGCTCTATGACGACATGTAGGCGGATCATAAGAATCTTATAGTGCGACCTAGGGTTGGAGACCGAGGGATACGTTAACATACGTTTCGCTCTCACTTACTATAGACATTTTCCCATTCACCTTGTTATTGAACCATACAAACACTTTCCGAAGGGAGGCCACTCCGAGGGCGACATGAAGCCGAGTATGGATCTCAAGGTGTGAATAATCAGGGACGTAAGAGCAAAACTTGATATAAACATCTCGTTTTGTAATTTTCCTCTCACTAAAATGTCCTACCTTATCTTAGGGTTATTTAACTTAGATAAATTTGGCAAGTCAATCTATCTAAGTCTACGTTATTATAACTCTTATAAAAGGTTTTTACACTGATGTTCTAGGTGAATTAAATCATTTAATTAACCTAGTGACAATGCATACTAATAGGACTTAGGTTAATTCAACTCAGGTTCCAATTCTGTTCCTAGTTAGGAGGTGTTCTGTAAATCGCCAACTTAAATACCCCCAATCTTGACAGAACTGAAGTGGTAGAGTTCCCTTATAACCTAAAGTCCTATTTGTCTTACTTAGTAATATTTTAAAACTATTTTAGAACAAAGTAAGAAAAAATTCTAATATTATTAGAGTTAATGTGATCTTAGGTCTAAATTAATTTTAAACAATTTAAAACCAATTTCCTAAGATCTTATATTTGCATGTAATTCTTAATTATAGGTTGACGGTTACTAATCATAAATTTTATGACTATTATGAATTTTAATGATTAACCCTATAACATGCTTTCTATGGTTTCATTAATTAAAAATCAGATTCTAATTAATTAACCAACCATATTACATGCATTTCATGACATAATATAACAATTATATTATTCTATGGATGTATCATGCTCAATGCAAATTGATTTTCATTTTAAATATAACACTTATATTAAATAAATCATGAAAATCAATCATACATTAACAAAACATTAATAAATATAATTATTTGTATTTATTTAATTAATGTCATATATCATACTTTTCCAATTTCATATATTTAATATATCAACATACATTAAATAACTCATGAAATTATTATCATGCATTAAAACCATATCATATAACATTTATAATATACTAATATGCATGAACATGCTTAACCTATGGTAGTATTTTAATCTAAATGACATACTTTATGCAACATTCAATTTAATTTAAATCATACATCAAAAGCATAGTTAAATTAAATAAAGCAAAATTGATTGGCATATTTGGCATATCCTAGAAATTAAAGGAAAAAAAATTAAAATTAAAATTATTTGAATTTTCAAGACATATCTTGGTCTTCAATTTCTTCTTTGGCCATCAAAATTTAGGGTTTGAAACACCTAAATTTAATCCTTTGATATTTCAGGCGCACATGCTTTGATGAAATTTGCCAAATGCTTTGATGACGCACAAAAGATGACGCACAGCAAAATTTTCAGATTTAAAAAAAATCCAGATTTTTTAAATTTCAATATTTCAGGAAAACCAATGTTTTTGTAAGAATTTACAGCACTTTTACATAAAAAAGATTACAAGAAAACCCTAACCGTTGAAGGTTTTACAATTGACCTAATCAAAACTTTAAAATCTAATGCACAAATATGCCTATATATGAACAATTAAAATACCCACTATAAAAGATTTTTAATTCAAATCAAGAATCAAAGATTGACTCTGATACCAATTGTAGGGATTTGAATCCTAGCGGGAGCGTGTGATCGCATTCTTTGATTTATTAAAAGATTTAAAAATAGAAAAAGAAAAGAAAAGGTTAAGCATTATACCTTTGTCAATCTGTAATTCTTGAACCGGTAGTCTTCTCCTTGTAGTCTTCTTTTTTTAAGAGATCTTCTTCGCTATGACTTGACAAGGATTCGGTTTGTGGGAAACACTTCTTTGAAAGAATGGGAAGACGAATTTTCTTATAATTTTTTTAAGAAAATTGGGAGAATTAGTAGAGGAAGATTTTTAGAGTAATCGTAGAGATTATTCTCTAGAGAGTGTGTCCTATGAAGGCTCTCAAGAGCCCTATTTATAGAACTCTATGGATTACTCTTAATCCTATTAGGGTGGGAGATTGTATGTTGTCAATTGAAGGAAATTGAATCCCGGTGGAAGCGTGTGATTGCGTTCTTTGATTTCTAGAATGAATTAAAAATACAAAAAGTAAAGAAAAAACCTTTGTCAATCTATAATTCTCGGATTGATAGTCTTCTCCTTGTAATCTTCCTTCTCCAAGATCTTCCTCGCTATGACTCTAGCAAGGATCTTGTTTGTGGGAACCGCTTGTTTGTAACAATGGGAAGATGAATTTTCTTAGAATTTTTCTAAAAAAATTGAGAGAATTAGTAGAGAAAGATTTTTAGAGTAATCATAGAGATTATTGTGTGTTTATGAAGGCTCCCAAGGGCCCTATTTATAAAACTCTATGGTTACTCCTAATACTATCCTATTTTAAATCAAATATTTAATAACATCCAATATTAATAAATATCTACCCAAATAATATCTCATATTAAATGGTTTAAAATATTTAAATCTTATTTAAATATTTATTTCTGCAGAATTTTTTATTTTGATCACATCCAAATTAAATAATTAATTATTTGAATCCAATTCAAATTAATTAATTCATTCTCCCTCTATTTATTTTTTGCAGAATCTTTAATTTGGATTTCATACAAATTAAATAATTAATTATTTTAATCCAATTCAAATTAATTAATTAATTCTCCCTCTATTTATTTATATGAATTTTATCTAAATAAATAATTAATTATTTGAATCATATCCAAATAAATTAATTATCCATATTATAAAGTTATAATTGAATCACATTCAATTAAATTTATAATAAATCATGCAATTAATTGTATCCAATACAATTAATATTTTCCCTCATAAATTTGAACATTTTAATTTTTCTTTCAACATAGTTAATCCTTGTTCGTCTATAGTGAGCTAGCAAGGGGACTTTATGGACCTACAAATTAGATGCTCAACGATATGAGATTAATCGGTTAAACTCATTAACCACATTAATCAATAGTCGTTAACTATGGGTACATTCCACTAAAGACCCACAGCTGCACTCTTCTCATTGCAGATATATTTCTGTGTCCATGAATATAGACCAGTAATAGAAAATTAGTCCTTTGCAAGTGTTCGTAACACCAGTTGGGTCAAATTACCGTTTTACCCTTAGGTTACTTCTAAATCTGAGAGGGGTTTCTGTTTAATGGTTGGACCACAAACAGGTTGTTCATTAGAGGAGCACTGATACTTAAAGATTTAGAAATAACTCATGGGTAAAACGATAATTTGACCCAGCTATCGACCCAGCTAGTGTTACGAACACTTATGAAGGACTAATTTGCTATTATTGGTCTATATCCATGGACACAGAATTATATCTGCAATGAGAAGAGTACAATTGTAGGTCTTTAATGGAGTGTACCCAAAGTTAATGAATATTAATTAATGTGGTTAATGAGTTTAGCCGATTCATCTCATATCGTTGAAGCTTCTGATTTGTAGGTCCATAAGGTCCCCTTGCTAGCGCACTACGGACCAACAAGGATCAACTATGTTGAAAGAAAAAATTGAAATGTTCAAATTTATGAGCGAAAATATTAATTGTATTAGATACAATTAATTGCAGATTTATTATAAATTTAATTGAATGTGATTCAAATTATAACTTTATAATATGAAGAATTAATTTATTTGAATATGATTCAAATAATTAATTATTTATTTGGATAAAATCCATATAAATAAATAGAGGGAGAATTAATTAATCAATTTGAATTGGATTCAAATAATTAATTATTTAATTTGTATGAGATCCAAATCAAAGATTCTGCAGAAAATAAATAGAGGTAGAATTAATTAATTGATTTGAATTGGATTCAAATAATTAATTATTTAGTTTGAATGAAATCCAAATCAAAAATTCTGCAGAAAATAAATAAAGATAGAATTAATTAATTGATTTGAATTGGATTCAAATAATTAATTATTTAGTTTGAATTAGATCCAAATCAAATATTCTGCAGAAAATAAATATTTAAATAAGATTTAAATATTTTAAACCATTTAATATGAGATATTATTTAGGTAGATATTTATTAATATTGGATATTATTAAATATTTGATTTAAAATCTCCATAGAGTGTATATCCTAATAGGATTAGGAGTAATCCATAGAGTTTTATAAATTGGGCACTTGGGAGCCTTCATAGGACACACTCTCTAAGAGATAATCTCAACGATTACTCTAAAAATTTTCGTCTACTGATTCTCCCAATTTTCTTAGAAAAATTCTAAAAAAATTCTTCTTCCTGTTCTTTCTATTGGCTTTTTGGCTCTTAATTCTCAAATTAATTAATTTTAATTGATTGATTAACTAGTGATTTGATGATAACAAACCTGATTTTATTTATTAACCATTTCAGTGTTTTGAAGAGTCTATTGCGTGGAGCTTGGAACACCAGTTCCAATGCAATTTGAATCACTTAAATTGGAGTTCAAACGAAGAAGATATGACCGAAACAAGCTTAATGGAAAAATCCCGAGTTGATGATGTGGCAGATTTTTTTAATCAAAGTGGACCAATTGAAATGTGCCACTTGGAGCAATGGTGAAGTGACAATTGGTGGGTTTTTTAATTTTTGGATTGATGTTAAAAAGAAAATGATTTTAAAAAGAAAATGAATTTAAAAAGAAGATGAATTTAATATTATTATATGTTTGTGTCTAACGGCTAGTTGCTTTTTAAAAATATTAATTTAATATTATTATATGTTTGTGTCTAACGGCTAGTTGAGTTTAAATCTCCACCATTCAATTTTCTTTACAAAGATCTAATGGTCCAAATTAATTTGGTTTTCACCTACTTTCATTTCTTTTTAAACACTTCATCTTCTCCAAAATTTTACAACTCTTATTATTTTCAATCCTCCATAATTCACCAAGCCACCATTGTTGCTCTCTCTCCAAGCTTCAATTTTCTTCTTTTCATCTTATTATTGAGAGAGATATATTGTATTTTGAGGATTTATTTGTGAAGTGCTTAAACTTGTAAATCCACTCTATTTAGAGAGTTTGTCAAATGTGCTCTTTGTTTTTCCAAACTTTTGTATGGGTTGGCTCTTGATCCCGAGAAAAAGAGTTGTTGTAACGGTTTGATCCTTCACCGTGGAAAGGATCAGGTTTGTTCTTGCGCCCAGAAAAAGAACGTTGTAGTGGTTCGACTCTTAGCCGTGGAAAGAGTCAAAGACTTTTAGTGAAGTACCCAAAAGGAGCTTAGGAAGTGGATGTAGACCGGTTGTGCAGTGAACCACTATAAAATTCACGGTGTCATTTTCTCTATCACTCTCCTAATTTATTTTTGCAATTAATTTTTGTTATTATATTTTATTGCATGAAATTAATTGCATTTTTTATTTCTTGAGATTAATTGCTCATATTTGTATATTCTGATTGGTCGTTATTAATTTTCTATATTCATTACCAATCTTTTTATAAGAATTAAATAGGGTACTTTAAAGTGTGATTCTTAATTTCTTATTTAATTCAAGGTGAATTTATTTACATAAAAATATTTTTTAAACTACTTATTTACAAAGAGTTTGTTAATTTGCTTAATTGATCTCATTTTAGTAAAAAGTTTTAATTAGTTTTAATAAACCCTATTCACCCCCTCTAGGGTTGCCATACCGATCCTACACTTTCAAAGAAGCGGTTTCCACAAATCAGATCCTTGTCAGATTCATAGGGAGGAAGATCTCTTGGAAAAGGAAGACTGTAAGGAGAAGACTATCGTTTCGAGAATTATAGATTGGCAAATGTATGATGCTTAACCTTTTCTTTATTTTTGTATTTTTAATTCTTTCAATAAATCAAAGAACGCAATCACACGCTTCCGCTGGGATTCAACTCCCTACAAAATACCCTTCAAGAAATGGTCTGCTTGATGGTTTTCTCCCATCAATGTATCAAAAAATCGGGGAATTGCTTTTTGACGTGAACATACGTACGTTTGTATCAAGGAATGTATTTTTCTTGACGTTTGTGCACGTCAAGTTAGTTATAAACAATTTTTTATATTCTATAATCATCAAGATTAAGGTTTTGTTGAGGGTCGCATGTCACGAACATCAAGAAAAAAAAAATCTGTGTGGCAAAAAAACCCAAAATTGTAGTAGTGAAAGAGAGAGAAGTTTGCTGAGAGAGAGGGTGAATTTTTACTTTTTTTTTTTTTTTTGCAAAATTACAATCAAAGGAAAAATTCAAGAAGGAATGAAAACTTCCTTTATGTATTGGAATAAATCAAGCGACGTGGCCTCTTCTTATCCATACACGACAACCACCCCTGTCTTGAATTTGGATTAGATTTGAAATTAATTTGGGCCTGCGAAATGATTAAAGCCCAACAAAATTGGTATCAAAGCAAAATTGACATCAAGAAAGCAAATCTTGGAGGTTCAAGATTCAAATTCACACTTGAAATGGCAATGGGCTAGATTTGAGATTGAGAAGTTTGATTTGAAGGGTGATTTTGGCTTATGAAAGCCAAAATTAGAGCCATTCTTGGACAACAAAAGGCTCACAAGACCCTCTTAAACCCATCAAAATTCCTTGCATCAATCACAGCACAAGAAAAAGAAGACATGTAGCTGGCAACCTATGGAACATTGATTTTAAATCTAAGTGACAATGTCGTAAGGAAAATCATTGATCAAGATACAACACATAAGATTTGGATCAAGTTAGAAGAATTGTACGAACTAAAGATCTCCCCAACAAAATGTATTTGAGGGAGAAATTCTTCACCTACAAGATGGATTCCAGTAAGTCTTTGACAGACAATCTGGATGAGTTCAAGAAAATAGTCTTAGAATTCAAGAATCTTGGAGAAAAGCTAGATGATGATAACGAGGCCTATGTGCTATTAAATTTCCTACCTGAATCTTATAAAGAGGTAAAGAATGCTCTAAAATATGGTAGAGAAACAATAACTACTGATGCTATCAAATCAGTGTTAAGAATTAAAGAGATTAAGCTTCAAGTCATAAAAAGAGAACAATCCAATGCTAAAGGACTGTTTGTGAAAAGCAAATCCAAGAATAATCAGCATAAGAATGGAAAATAGTAGCCAAATGAAGAACATAAATCAAAACAGAAGTTAGGGTGCAATTATTGTAAAAAGAAAGGCCACATTATCAAGGATTGCTTCATTCTAAAAAGGAAAAATCAGGAGGAAAAAAAGGAAACTAAAGGGAAACATCCTGAAGCTTCTATTGTTGAAAGCTCATATGTCTATTCAGATGCACTTGCCTCAACTCAAGACCAAGCTAATCAAGTTAGTCCTTTAGAAAACATGATTGGGTGCTTGATTCCGATGCACCTATCATATGACTCCTTTTAAGCCTTGGTTCAACACATATAGAGAAAGACCAAAGGTCTTGAATGACCAATCCGACAGAACAACTCAAAAGATAAAGAAGTCTCGTTAATTTCTTCATGCTTGTTCCAAGTTCGAAGTACCATTTGTACAAATAAGACTCCCCCTTCGTTACATGATTTCTTCTTCATACATTGGAGAATCAGTGTATATGGGGAACAATGAAGCATGTAAAATAATTGGGATTGGATCAGTTTCATTGAAGCTAAACACTACAACAATTTTCACTTTCCATGACTCTTGTACAGTAGCAGAAATAGAGGAGAAAGAGAAAAAACAGTCATTAAAGCCAAAATCACGCGTTTTTTGCGGGAAAAAACGGAGTTTTTCGGATTTGTCGGAATTGATGATTTTTTTTTTTGTGTCATTAATTAATGACTAAAAAAAAAGTCATTAAATGTAAGAAAATGAAAAATATGGTTTCGGCGGGAAAAGACGTAAATTTTCAGATTTTTTTTTTACTATTTTGACTTTTTTTACTTTCCCTCCTCTCACTTTCCCTCTTTTTTTCTTTTTCATTTTACTTTTATTTTACATAAAACAAATAAAAAATCTCCACCCATTCCTTTCATCTTCCCCACCCTCACCCCACAAAATCCTCTTCCCACAACAAGGCTCCCGACAACAAGGCTCCCGAAGAACGACGACGCCGCTGCTGCTGCTGCCCCGACAAGAAGGCTCGACCGCTTCTCTACCCGACGTCGCCTGTTGCTACCGCCAGACGCCGGTGCTGCTGCCTCCAACGCCGCTGTTGTTGCCTCCAACGCCGTCGCTGTTGCCGCCAGTTCGACGCCGCCTGTTGCTGCCGCTTCTTCTGCTGTTTCCGCCCCACGCCGCTTCTTCTACCAACGCCCGCCTTCTTCTTCTGCTGACGTGGGTGGTTGCCACCATCTTACTAAACATGGGTGAGTTTTTTATTAACTATTCGTTTGGATCTAGAGTTGTTTTCCATAGTTATATAGACTTGTTAATTGAGTATTTTTTTTTTTAATCTAGAATTGTCCTCTACAAATGAATGTATGAATGAAATTAGTTGTCTTCTTGGAAGATTAGTTGCCGTTTTGGAACACATAGTTTAAATTAGTGGACTTTGCATTGTGAGACTTACCAAGTATTATAAATACCATGTGAAAGTTTGAATGAAATTGTAATGACAATGATGAAATTGCAATGAGAATAATTAATGTTGATCTTTTAGGTTGATTTTGAGTTCAATGTTCAAGTTGTTTTGAAAGTCATTAGTGTCATTTAGACACTTTTTAGATACATTTTTGTTGCTTTTGAAACTCAAAAGAACACTTAGACACTCTTGATGGGTTGAATTTAGGTTGGTTCATTTAGACACTTGAAGCCATTATGTGTTTGATGAATACTCTTGTAGGTGGACAAATAAGACTTTCAAGTGTAATTTTTTTATTAATCAACATGTCACAAAATTCTATTTGACACTTTTTAGGAACTTAAGATATTTTGAATTTAGGTTGTTTTGGGAGTTAATAAGTTTCTTGGATACTTTTTATGCACTTTTAAGTTGTTTTGAGGGTCAAAGTGAAACATACACTTTTTAGGTGGGTTTTGAGTTTGAAAGTCATACTTAGACATTTTGATGTTGTAGTTGGGAGTTAAAGTGTCATTTGGACACTTTTTAGTTACTTTTTGATTGGTATTGAGTTTGTAAGTCATACTTAGGTATTTTGAAGTTGTTTTTGAGAGTTAAAGTGTTATTTACACACTTCTTAGGTACTTTTTCGTTGGTTTTGGATATTGTGAAGACTCTTGAGAATTATGTAGGTTGTTTTGGGAGTTAAAGTGTCATTTAGACACTTTATAGGTACTTTTTGTTTGGTTTTGAGTTAAGAGGTCATAGTTATGCATTTTGGATTTGTTTTGGGAGTTAACCAGTCTCTTGACGTTATACACACTTTTTAGACATTTTTAGTACGTTTTGGGACTTAAGGGGTCATTTAGATACTTTTTAGATGAACTCACTGAAAAGTACGCAAAGATGGCAGAGCAAAATGAGAAGTTAATGAATCAACTTGTCAAATGGGAAGATAGATGGACCAACGTTCAAAAATTGTTGGGGCAAGGACAGGCGATGGACCTTCAACTTCTTAGGTTTTTTTTTTTTTTTTTTTTTAAATTAAAGTTCAAAATTATGGTTGTGGCTATCCTGCAATTACGGTAGCCAATTCATGCATTTAGTACCTTTTTCTATATGTTTAAGTTATAATGTGTTGTGGCTATCCTGCAGTTACGGTAGCCAATTCATACATTTATGGAGTTGTTTTTGTAGTCAAAGTGTCATTTAGACACTTTTAAGCCATTCTTTGGTTAGTTTTGAGTTTAGAGGTCATAGTTGTGCATTATGAAGTTGTTTTTGGAGTCAAAGTGTGATTTATACACTTTTTAGCCATTCTTTGGTTGGTTTTGAGTTTAGAGGTCATGGTTGTGCATTATGGAGTTGTTTTTGTAGTCAAAGTGTCATTTAGACAATTTTTAGCCATTCTTTGGTTGGTTTTGAGTTTAGAGGTCATAGTTGTGCAGTATGGAGTTGTTTTTGTAATCAAAGCTTCATTTAGACACTTTTTAGCCATTCTTTGGTTGGTTTTGAGTCTAGAGGTCATAGTTGTGCATTTTGGACTTGTTTTTGGAGTCAAAGTGTCATTTAGACACTTTTTAGCCATTCTTTGGTTGGTTTTGAGTTTAGAGGTCATAGTTGTGAGTTTAGAGGTCATTAAAAAATTGTTGGGGCAAGAACAGGAAGGGGATAGACCTTAAAATACTTAGGTATTTTTTAAAATTAAAGTTTAAACTCTGTTTATAAATGCATGTATATTATGTGTGGCTATCCTGCAGTTATGGTAGCTAATTCATCCATTTAGTGTTGTTATTATGTGCTTGAGTTGATTTTGATAATGTGTCACTTAGACATTTTTTAGGTACTTTTTAATTGGTTTTGATAATCAAAGTGCACATATGAACTATTTTGGTTGTTCGGGGAGTTAAATTGTTTCTTGAAAAACTTTTAGGTACTTTTTATGTTGGTTTGAGAGTATTTAAGTTATATATTTGTTTTGCTCATATTGGATTAATGTGCTTGAGTTCTAAGGAGATACCTTTTTTTTTGTGATAAATATTTTTTGTATCATGTTTCACTTGTCCTTCCCTAAATGAAGAAGTTTTTCATTTGACCCTTATTCTTTCTAATATACTAATATATGAGTATTTCTACTTTTTAGTAGTTATACTCCTAAAAGGTTGGACAAGTTACAATAATTATATATTTGTTTTGCTCCTACTATACTATGTTTCACTTGTCCCCCCTGCCCCTAAACAAAGAAGTTTTTCAGTTAACTCTTATTCTTTCTAGTAGACTAGTGTATAAGTTAAATTTGGAGGTTATCCATGTTATTAAGGTTGAAAAGTGAGATTATAATGTGATTTTGAGCCTATTTATATGGTTATATTGTGATTCTATGTATAATTTTTGTTTGAAAGTGTTCATTGAAGCTTACTTGTATGACTAAAGTGGGGTTTTCAGTGCAAATGTATATAACAACATGATATTGTCACAGTACGATCAACATATATATAACTTGCATATTGTTATTATTGTTCACCTTTATATATTGAGTTAAATTCTGAAATGAATGTTTTTTTTTTACAAGGTTCCTGGACAAGGCCATTGAAGTAAGGAAACCCACCAACCAAGATATTTAAATAGGTGTTGTATATATTTTTTTGGGATTATGCCAACACTTAGTTCTAAATACTAAATTTGTAAATGATGTACCCAAAATTTGGTTACTAGTATTGTTGTTGTTAGTTTCCTTGTAGTAATGATAGAAAGTATATTATTATATATGACAGTTAATTTTTATGTTTGTGTACATATTTTGTGTTGAAACTGAACGAAACACGGGTGTAATAACATGTATGAAACATATGTGTAATAACGTATATCATTGAAATGGTTTCTTTGATATTTGACAAAAGTCATCTATCAGACTTCTATGACTATAAATAAGTGACAATGTATGTAATTCAATTACCTTAAAAAAATGTCATAATTAAGGTATTATTGACACTTTAGATGTGTCATTATTTGTTGCTCGATGACAGAATTTTAATGTCAAGATAACTCTTTATTTGACAGAAAAAGTTAACATTTTCATTATTTAATGACTGTAGAAAATTGTCACAAAAAATGGTTTCCATGACTTATAATAAATGTCAATACATGTTCTTTGTTGACTGTATTTAAAAGTCATAAAACTAACAATGATGACTGATTTCTCATGTGTCATCTATACACTTTAGATGATGGGTGATTAAATGACTAGAAAAAAGAGTCAAGAAATGTGGTAATGACTGTTTTTTAGAGTCATAAAAGCCTATTTTTGTTGTAGTGAAAGGATGGAACTGTGAAACTCCTAAGAAATGTGAGACATGTACCACTCCTTAAGAGAAATTTGATTTCTTTATGGATGCTTGACTCCATTTGGTGTGAATACAGGGGAAAGGAAGGAGTCTTGGAAGTTCTTAAAGATTCTAAAGTAGTCTTGGTTGGTGAAAAGGTAAATGACCTATATATAGTAAGAAGTGTAGAGATGTTGAATGAAACACATACAGTAACTACATCAGACCTAATAGAGGCAGATATTTGGCATAAAAGGCTTACCCATATCAGCCCTAAAGATCTAGAAGCTTTATTAAAATAGGGTATACTTCCAAAGGGCATCACTAGTCAACTAACTTTTTGTGATCATTGTGTAATAGGGAAAGCTACAAGGCACGGTTTCACTAAGGCACAACATACTACCAAGGGAATATTGGATTATATTCATTCAAATTGATGGGGACCATCCCCAACTCCAAGCCTAAGTAGCTCAAGGTACATGTTGTCTTTAACAGATGATTTTTCTACAAAGAGCTGGCTTTATTTTTTTAAAAAACTAAGGATCAAGTATTTGAAAAAAATTAGAGAGTGGAAGCTTATGATAAAAAAACAGACAACCAAGGAAATTAAGTACCTTAGAACTTACAATGGACTTGAATTTTGTGGTGAGGAGTTCAATAAGTTATGTAAAGAAAATGGTATAACTAGGCATAGGATAGTGAGGTATACACCCCAACAAAATGGAGTTGTAGAAAGACTGAATTGAACTATCATAGATAGAGTTAGGTGTCTACTGTCAGATGCTATCTTAGATGAAAAGTTTTGGGCAGAAGTTGCTACCTATACAATGCACACTTTAAACAAGTGTCCTCACACCTCCCTAGACTTCCTAACACTTGAAGAAAAATAATCCAAACACCCCCTAATCTAGATGACCTAAGAGTTTTTGGGTGTGTTGGATATGTGCATCAAAATAAGGGTAAACTTAGAGCTAAGGCAGCCAAGTGTATGTTTGTTGGCTTTACTGAAGGTGTGAAGGGATATAAGATGTGACATCCTATTGAAATGAAATTTATAATCAAAAGAGATGTCACCTTTAAAGAAAAGGAGATGTTTATGCAAAAGGAAGAGAAAAAGGAGGAAAGCACATAGAGTTCTACCACTAGAATTGAGGTGGAGAAATTAAATAGTCAACCTACAGATGAAAGTCCTCTAAGTGAAATAGAAGAGGTAGAGTCACGGGAGCAAGTTGAAATTGTTGATGTACAACCTAATTTGAGCCAATACTCACTAGCTAGGGACAGGCGAAGAAGAGTAATTGTTCCTCTAGCTAGGTATACAGAAACTAATTACATAAACCTATTTTTGAATGTCATTGTAGGTTCTAATGATCAAGAGCCAACCACATTTGAAGAAGCAATGAGTGGTTCTAATTCTATACAATGGATTGAAGCAATGAACGAGGAAATGCACTCACTAAATGTAAATGACACATGGTCCCTAGTGTTGGGTTTTGTGCCCTAAAACTCGTAGATTGTAAATGTAATTTTTTGACTGTCATTACTATAGAGTTATTGCTGTGTTACTTCAATAAGAGTTATTGATTGTTTTTTTTTTTTTGTCTTAATAACCATAAATCCAATAAACTAACATCCTAGGCTGTTTTATTTGTCTTGAACTGTATGTGGGGACATACGAAGATCAATGTTCAAGATACAGTCTAAAGGGTCTATAGTATAGGGATAAGACTGGGTACCTTATCCTAATGACATTATGGATACGGCCCACTCTGTATTTGATACCAACGCAATGATCTAACATGTTCGTGTAGGTCACATACGAATGGGGGTATCCTATGCAATGAGTTTACATAAGACTGAACCACGAAATAGTGATCACTAAATGTAACTCCATTGATTAGTTAGGTTTCTATTTCAATAGGATGACCTAAGCAACTTAGTCTTAATCCTGAGTATATTATGAACTCCTGTCTATGAGGGACTGTCCTTTGATTTATATAGGTGAGAGTGGTCATTTGCCGACTCAACCTACCATCTTAGGGACAAAACCGAGTGGGTAGCTGGGGACATAATTATACAAGATGGAATTCACTCATGTCCATCTTTAGGGTAAATAGATAAGTGTTCCCTTAAGTGGTGTCTCTGGGACTTGATGAAAGGGTTTTACCCTCTCACTAGCCCGAGAGGGATTTCTGTTTAATGGTTGGACCATAAACAGGTTATTCATTAAAGGAGCACTGATACTTAAGGATTTAAAAGTAACCTAGGGGTAAAATGGTAATTTGATCTAGATGGTGTTACGAACACTTGTTAAGGACTAATTTGTTGATATTGGTCTATATCTATGGACACATAATATATCTGCAATGAGAAGAGTACAGCTGTGGGTCTTTAGTGGAGTGTACCCACAGTTAACGAATATTGATTAATGTGGTTAATGAGTTTAACCGATTAATCACATATCATTGAAGCTTTTGATCTGTAGGTTCATAGGTCTTCTTCCTTGCTCGTAAAGAGTGATGAGGTACTTATGTCTTGAATGAAATTTGAAATGTTCAAATTTACTTAGGGAAATAATACAATGTATGATGATACATTATAATATAAAGTTTATTTTGAACTTTATAATATAAATTTAATTTTGGATATGATACAAAATTAATTTTTGGGAGAATTAAATATTTGAAGGAGTTCAAATATTAATATGAATTAAATTCATATTAAAACTATAGGTTAAAATTAATATGTATTAGATGCACATTAAAACTATAAGTTATGAGAGAATAACAATTGAATATGATTCAAATGCAGGTCAAATTAAATATTATATATTTAATTTAAAAATTAATTAATTAAAGAATTAGTTTTCTTAATTTATTTTAATTAAATTTGATTTAATTAAATGAAATGAATTAAAACTTTAGGTTATATGGGAGATGTTCATTTAAATATGATTTAAATGAAATAATTAATTAAATTAGATTTAATTAATTACTAATTATTATTTATTTATTTGTTAAATTAAATAATTAAATTAATTAAAAATGTAACTCCAATACGTGGGAGTTATGTTTTACGTGGTTGAATCCCACATCTTCTGCTCTCTCTCCCTAAATAGGCATGCAAAAGAAACAGAGAAAATAGATTATTCTCTCGATTAAAAAAAAAAAAAAAAAAAAACTCTCTAGTGCTCTCTTTTTTCGTATAGATCAAGATCAAGGATCCACAATCCTTATCTCATCACTCGGAGAATAGGAGAGGTTCGTGGTGGTGGTGTTCAGAGTCAACAATGAATGTAAGCTTCTATCACACCCCCTCCCGAATTCCCTCCTAACCCAGAAGTGAGTGTGAAATAATAGACTCCAATACCCCTAAAGCATTCATCACACAACCCTGATGTCTTAGAATATAACCTGATAAACACATATTCAATAATCTATAATCACAACTACACCAGGGTTAAGCTATCATAATTATCCTGACTCCCATAAGACTTAATATTTACAACAACATCTATACATAACTTTCTCAATCCTTACAATATGTACAATATTTAAATAAGTTCAGGATTTACAATTATGCAATTCCTAGATTCTGAAATAGGCCCAGACGAGTTTCTACTATAGGCTAAGCACCCCGGACACGCTCACTACCTGGAAAAAAAAATAAAACAAAGAAACAAAGAAAGCGTGAGCTTAAACGCTCAATGAGTGACTAGTTAAAAGTTTTTCTCGACATTATATGAAAATATAAAACCCAGCTAAATCCATAACTAGCATACATCAAGATATAAATTAATCACTCATGATTATCTATAGAAACATTATTCACAAACCGTTTCCTTAAATTTCCTTTCCTAGTTAAGGTGGAGCGTAACTCAACGCTGCTCAACGTCGAAGTGACCCTAATTGGGCGGAGAGAACTCAATGCACCAATGTCGATATTCCCTAGCTGAGTGGAGTACTCTCAACACCTTAGCGTCATTAATTACAATATGCCCTCGGTTTATCCAAGTACCTTCACCTTGTCCCTCAGTACTGGATTCCAGGATACTCTAGTGCCTTCTCTACATCTTTCAGCACTGAGTGTTTCAAACACAGTATTTCCCGCATGCTTTCCCCTCATCTCTCAGCATTGGGTTTCCTTTATGTATTTCATGAAGTAAAGATGGTTTGCATAATAATTCATTATAACACAATTCATGACAATCAACACATTACTAACATAAAACTAAACATGTACACAGATAACATTCATGCCTTCTCCTCAGTACCTCGGCATTGGAATCCATTCAGATTAATTGATAGTATCTCAACCATTCCAACACCTTCAACATTCTTATATTTTCCTTAAACCTTACCACCATATCACACGTACTTATTCATATAGTTCACATACTATTGCTTAGTTTGTGTATATAATTATATGTCGAAACAACTCATTATACCACACATGGAACTCATATAAAGTTCATAGAATTTGATCATATAAGCATTTACAGACAAATATTATCAAGAAACTATGTTAGAATCAAACACTT
Organism: Citrullus mucosospermus; assembly: GCA_030954485.1. NCBI lineage: Eukaryota > Viridiplantae > Streptophyta > Magnoliopsida > Cucurbitales > Cucurbitaceae > Citrullus > Citrullus mucosospermus. The sequence goes on from CM062062.1 coordinate 15,969,544, forward strand.
TTAGGTAGGAAGTCACTCACGACTTGTCCTAGGCCTTAAGCGGGTTGTACACTTTTCCTAACTCTTCTTGGCCTGTAAATAAACATTTATCGTGTTAGACTTCCCTAAATTTCCTTCCCATAATCATTAAGTTGGCATAATTAAACTCCAACATTGCTTCATCACCGAGACTCTCTTCTCCTAAAACAACTCATAATGAACGAGAGTATAAATAACCAACGAGATTACCAGCGAGATTGGGTTACACATATACAATACTAGCGAGATCATAGGGAGCGAGACTAGCGAGATTCACCTTGAGTAGCGACACCTAGCGATACTCAACGAGATTTGTGAGACGCATAGCCCTCAACACTACCAGCGATACTCGTCTTGCTACTCCCTCTTCAACTTCTCAGCGACACTACAATTCCAACGACACCCAATAGCCACAGTTTCTTCCTTTCCTTTTTGTTCTCACTTCTATCTAGTAAAAATCATATTTCCAGCCAAATTCAGAACTTCTTCCCTTCTACAAACTTGTAAAGAGATAGGTTCTCTAACTTACCTCAAAATTTCAGAGTATCATTCCTCTTCGTTTGGGAGATATCCTCAAATAACATCGAGTTGCTCTCAATCGCCTAGCAAATCAGAAGCAATCAATTCCACCTACAATTTTACATATTTCCCTCAAATTTAGCTCAAACATCCTTCATTGAAATGGTTAGAAATTGAGTTAACTTACTAACCTCAAAATTTTGGCCCTATCTTTGACTTCCTTAGCTCATTCTTCTGCAAACACTAGACCGTGCTCGGATTTCACGACTACAATCAAACTTTCCGTTTCAGCTTTAATTACACCACCAAAACGAATAGAATCCTACTTGAATTTGACATGAACACCTTCTTCTACCTTTCCTCGTTGTTTGTCTGAAAAATGGAACGGACTCGAACTCTGGAATGTGTTTAAAATAATTAGACACTCAGCCCACTCATATATATATCCTGCCGACTTAATCTCCACTTCCATTTCTTTTAAATTAAGTTGGTTGGTAGACTTCTTCACCAACGCACACTGCCCCAACACTCCAACGCATAGCAACCCTCAGCGCAAGCTACCTCCAACACCCACAGCAGCCATTCACTCACAACTGCCTCCAACGCATGGCAACAACCTTCAACGCATAGCTGCAGTCCATCACATACAGCAACTCTCCAACACAATTAGCCTTACCAACGCATGATAGGTCAAGGACAACTCCCGGCCAAGTTCCAGCTTCACTTCCAACGCATGGTGACACTTTCAACGCATAGGAACCCTTTCAAAATATAACACTCTTCAACCTTACCGACACATAGCCGTGACCAACATTTAATAACTTCTGCTCCTTCACTCTCGGCCACTACTCTCTACACAACGCATATCATATGACTTCTTCTTAACTTGCCTTCTCCCAAGGCTAAGTATGGGGCTTACAGCTTCTATCTCTAAAGCATGCTTAACCTAGAATTAATACAATAGGTTTTTTGTATTTTTTTTCTAATGTATTGGTATTTCAAAATCCCAATTTATTTCGAATTTGGTTTTGTATTGCTTCCGCTGCTAGGGATTTCAACACTTTCACCTAGCACCTCTACCTAAAGGATGCAAACCAATTGCATCCAAGTAGATCTACAAATTAAAGGAAGGAATAACTAGTGACCAAAAGCCTAGATACAAGGCATGACTGGTTGCTAAAGGATTCACTCAAAGACAAGGCATTGATTATTCTGAATTTTTCTCCTCTATGGTAAAATAGACCTCAATTAGACTTCTTTAATTAATGGTAGCCCAAGAAAACCTTGAACTAGAACAACTACATGTCAAGACAACCTTTCTACATGGGTACCTAGATGAAACAATCTATATGGAGCAGCCTAAAGAGTTTGAAGTCAAAGGGAAGGAAGACTTATATTGTCTACTGAATAAGTCTATCTACGGACTCAAACAGTCACCTAAATGTTGATACAGGAAATTTAATAACTACATAACATTGGATTCCAAAGAAGCTTAAGTGATATATGTGTCTATGTAAACTCAAAAATAAAGTTTACCTACTATTACATGTTGATGATATGATCTTAGCAGAGAGCTCTAAGGTTGATCTAACTCATGTCAAAGGTCTTTTAAATAAAGAATTGGGTGAGTCAAGGAAGATCCTAGGGATTGATATTACAAGGGACAAAGATCAGTCTACATTAAACATAAGTTAGTCCACCTACTGTGAGAAAATAGTAAAAAGGTTAAACCTAAGTGATGCTAGACCAGTATCTATACCAATTGCTCAACATTTCAAACTTTCCTCAGCTAATTCCCCTAAGGAAACAAACCTAGAACATAACCTCACATGGAAACAGTACCCTAAAATCAAGCAGTAGGCAGCCTAATGTATCTTATGATATCTACAAGACCAGATGTATCCTATTTAGCTAGCCTTGTGAGCAGATACATGTCTAACCCTAGCAGAAGACACTGGGAGCAACAAAATGGATGCTTATGTACCTTATTTGGTCAAAAGAAGCTAAGCTATCCTATTAGAGATGAAATGAATCAGAATTAGATCTAATTGGCTTCGTTGACTCAGACTTTGTGGGAGATATAGACAAGATGATGTCTTTAACAGGCTATGTATTCCTCTATGGACCTAATCAAATTAGTTGGAAAGCAACATTACAATCAATTGTAGCTATATAAACAACAAAAGCAGAATACATAGCATTGACAGAAGCAATTAAAGAGGGACTTTTGCTCAAAGGTTTGATGAAAGACTTTGGTATTAATCAATCAGTAGTTAAAATCTACTGTGACAACCAAAGTGCCATTCATCTGTATAAGAACCCTTAGTACCACGACACAACAAAACATATAGATGTGAAATGTCATTTTGTTCAAGATAAAATGGAAAAGGAGAAATAGAGGTTCTAAAAGTTCATACCTCGAATAATGCAGCCGACATGCTCACAAAACCAGTATCGAAGCTCAAGCTCCAAAGATCCTTTGAATTAATTGGCTTCAATCAACCTGAAAAAGGGTAAAAAAAATCAGATTTGAAAGATACTTGAAGAATTCTATTTTTTTTCCGTTGGAATCAAGGTGGAGATTTGTAGAAAAATAATTCCAACGGTAATATTAGTTACTTTTTACACAATTTGTAACTAAATCCCTCAAATATAAAAGGAGATTTAGAAAAGAAAAACAGATAAGGGAAAAAAGAAGATCTAGTTGTGTACTCATCTAAAAGAAATTCTTCAAGAGATTTGATCTTCCTGTGGATGTAGGATTCAAATTTGGCTAAACACTAGCTTCTTCTTCTCCTTCATTCTTCTTCATTGCATGTAAGTTTCCTCAATTTTACTTTGACAAATTGCCATTAGAGATCCTAAAAGAAAGAAAGAAGTTTCCTGAGGGAGAGAGTGAATTTTTTCTTTTTTCTTTTTTCTACAACATTACAATCAAAGGAAAATTTCAAGAAGGAAAGAAAACTTCTTTTGCGTGTTGGAATCAATCAAGCGATGTGACATTTTCTCATCCATACACAACAACTACCACGTTCTTGAATTTGGATCAGATTTGAAATTAATTTGTGCCTGCAAATTGATTAAAAGCCCAACTGTAAGATTATGTTTTTTTAAAATAAATGGCATTTTCTCCATTCTCTTGTTTTTTCTTTAAATACATTATATTTCCTTTCTAAGATTATGTTCTTTTTTTAAAACACAATGTGATTTCAATTTTGTTGGATTTTTTCGCAAATGTAGTTTTAATTCGAGATTTAAATCAACTATGATCTTATCTTATCTTGTTATAGAATTTAATTTTAATTTGAGGTTTAAATTAATTGATCTTAAATATTTATAAATATAGCAAAATTTTACTATATATCTGCGATAGACCGCTATAGACTACTATCTGTGTCTATTTGTGTTATGATAGACATAAATAGTATTCTATGGTAGTCTATCCTAGATCGACTGTGATATTTTGTTATTATTTGTAAATATTTTTAACAATTTTGTTATTTTAAATAATTTCCCTTGATCTTAATGGTTCAAGATTTAAAATAATCATTTATGATTTGGGTATTTTAATCATTTAGGTAAATTCTATTTAATATTAAAATATAACATGTTGCCATTTTACAATAAAAAAGATCGTCCTTTGCCATTTGTCAAAATGCGTATTTTATTATGAAATAAGAACAATGCAAGATCAAAAGAAGAACAAAAGAAACAAAGTAGATGAAATTAGAAAGTAGATAGAACAATTAGATTTAATTGTAGTGTGTCTTATAAATGCATCATACACCACTATTTATAGGACATGGAATGATGTATATTACAATATGAAATTCAATGGGAGGTTATGAGACTTTGTAACTTTTGTAATTTATGGATATCTACACTAAATGTTATTTATAATATATGTTACATTTATAGTACTTCTCCTTAGATATCGACATTACATAAAATTTAAACCTTACTAAGAAAAAACCCAATGGGACAAAAATCCTAGTAAATATTTATAGGACCTGAAATGGTGTATATTACAATATGAAATTCAATGAGAGGTTATGAAACTTTATAACTTATGTAATTTATGGATATCTACACTAAATATTACTTATAATATATGTTACATTTATAATACTTATCCTTAGATATCAATATTATATAAAATAAATGTCTCGTTAAAACCTTACTAGGAAAAAACCCAATGGGACAAAAATCCTAATAAAGGAAAATGAATACATTATTTTATATACTTCAATAACTATCTCATTAAAAACCTTACTAGTAAAACCCAATGAGAAAAACCATAGTTAAGGAAAAAAGACTGCAGCATTTCTACTCCCCCTCATGAATACATCACTTGAGTTCCCTAGGTCGTCGCATTCCAATGTTGTGCACCAACTTTTCGAATATTGGTGTGGGTAATGCCTTTGTAAATAAGTCTGTCAAGTTGTCTTTTGAAGAAATTTGTTGAACAGTGATGTCACCATTTTCTTCAAGGTCATGCGTGTAGAAGAGTTTTGGTGAGATATTGTTCTATCTCCTTTTATATACCCTCCTTTTGATTTGAGTTATACATGTTATATTGTCTTCATATAATATTGTTGGTAAAAGTTTTTCGGAAGACAAGCCACATGTTCTACGAATGTGATGAGTGATTGACCTCAACCACACACATTCTCTACTAGCTATATGGATTGCAATAATTTCTGCATGATTCGAGGAAGTGACCGTAATGGTTTGCTTTATAAATTGTCAAGATATAACAGTTCCTCCACATGTAAACAGATAACTTGTTTGTGATTTAGCTTTGTGTGGATTAGATAAATATTTAGCATCTGCATAACCAACTAATCAAAATTTGATTTGTTTGAATAAAACAAACTCATATCAACCATTCCTAAAAAATAACAGAGTATATGCTTTACTCTATTCCAATATCTTTTTGTTGCAGAAAAACTATATCTTGCTAATAAATTTACTAAGAATATTATATCTGGTCTTATGTTATTAGCAAGATATATTAGTGCACCTATTGGATTAAGATATTACTTCAGGACCAAGTAGTCCTTCATTATCTTCCTAAGGAAGAAAGAAATCATTTTTCATATCTAGTGATCGAACTACCATTGGAATATAAAATGGGTGTGTTTTGTCCATGTAAAACCATTGGAATGTACAATGGGTAAGCTTTGTCCATCGGCTAAATGTTCGATTTGCAAGCCAAGGCAAAATTTTGTTTTGCCAAGATCTTTCATCTCAAATTCTTTTTTAAGATATTCTATTGCCTTTGAAAGCTCTTTAGGAGTTCAATTATATTTAAATCATCAACATATACAACTATACTAGCAAAGCCTGACTGTGATTTCTTAATAAAGATACATGGACAAATTTGATTATTTTGACAACGTTCTTTCCATAAATATTACTTAGACGATTGTACCACATTTGTTCTAATTGTTTCAATCCATTTAACGATCTCTGTAATTTGATTCAAGTATCTTAAATCCTTTAGGGATTTTCATATAGATTTCATTTTCTAGAGATTCATATAGATATGTTGTAACTACATCCATGAGATGCATGTAAAGCTTTTCATATACAGTCAGGCTAATTAAATATCTAAATATAATAGCATCCACTATAGGAGAATATGTTTCCTCATAATCAATGCCTGGTCTTTGAGAAAATCTTTGTGCAATAAGTCGTGCTTTATATCTTGTGACCTTATTATTTTCATTTCTTTTACGTACAATTACCCATTTGTATCCCACGACTTTTACACCTTCAGATGCATGGACTACAAGTCCAAAAACTTTACTTTTTTAAGATGAGTTTAATTTGCTTGTATAGCTTCTATCCACTTAAGCCAATCCTTTCTATGGTGACATTCTTCAACAGATCTAGGTTTAGAATCCTCCTTTTCATGAATAATATCATGAGCAACATTATAAGCGAAAATGTTGTCTACAACTACATCAGTTCTATTTCATCTTCTTCTTGTCATAACATAATTTATCGAAATTACATTGTTATCTTCATATACTTGAGTCTCACTAACATTTTTATCATTAGTCATGTCTAGGGATTCTTTTGAATCTTTCCATTTTCAATTGAGTCATTTCGACTATTGGTTACTTTCCTTTTTCGAGGATTTTTATCTTTTGAACTTATTAATCTACCATGCTTTTGGCTTACCATTGACTCATTAGTTGTAACAACTTGTTGAGTTGGGATTTCAATTCGTGATGGAGCATTTGCAGCTGGAATATATGACTTGGTCACTTTCTTAACATCTATAAAATGCATCTGGCATTTGGTTTGTTAGGCTTTATAAATGAATTATCTTTCGAACTTCTAGTTTGCATTGATCTGTACGAGGATCTAAATGAGACAATAATGATGCATTCTAGACAATTTCATTTTCCAACTTCTTAATTCCTCCCCCTAATGTTGGAAAAGTTGTTTCATTAAAATGACAATCAGCAAATCGTGCAGTAAATACATCACCCATTAGGGGTTCAAGATAGCTAATAATTGATGAGAAATCAAATCTGACATATATTCCTAACCTCCTTTGAGGTCCCATTTTAGTATGTTATGATGGGGCAATTGGAACATATTATGTACAACAAAAAATTCGCAAATGGAAAATATTTGGCTCCTGACCATAAGCTAATTGCACTGGGGAGTACTTATGATAAGATGTCAGTCTTATGTGTATAAGTGACGCTGCATGCAAAATAGCATGTCCCTATACGATATTTAAAGTTTTGTTCTCATGAGTAACGGTCTAGCAATTAATTATAAACGTTTGATAAATGATTTTGCTAAACCATTTTGTGTATAAACATAAGCTACAAGATGTTCAATATTTATCCTAATTGACATGCAATAATTATTAAAGGCTTGAGATGTAAATTCATCAGTGTTATTAAGTTTAATGCTTTTGATTGTATAATCAGGAAACTATGCCCTTAATTTGATTATTTGACCAAGTAATCTTGCAAGTGCAATGTTTCGACTTGATAATAACCACACATGTGACCATCTGTTGGATGTGTCAATTAAAACCATGAAATATCTAAATGGTTCACTTGGTGGATTAATAGGTCCACATATGTCACCATGAATTCGTTCTAAAAATGTAGGTGACTCAATTCCCACTTTAGCTGGTGATGGTCTAATTTTTAATTTTCCTTGAAAGCAAGCAACACATGATAATTTATTTAAGTGAAGAATCTTCTAGTTTTTTCATGGATGTCCATGAGAATTTTCAATAATTCTTCTCATCATTATTGACCCAGGATGACCCAATTGATCATGCCAAACAGTGAATATATCTGGATTCATGAACTTCAGGTTCATTGTTGCATATGTTTCAATTACTCGTATAAGTGTATAATATAGTCCAAAAGAAAAGGCAGGCAGTGTTTACAATATACGTTTTCCATGTGAAACAATAGATGTAATATAGAGATATTCTATATCTTTTTTATTGTTAGTTTCAACATGATAACCATTTTGACTTATATCTTTAAAACTCAATAGATATCTTTTCGATTTACTAGAGAACTTAGCATTATTAATTGTGAACTTTGTTCCTCTAGGCAAAATAAGGTTTGCTTTTCCAAAAACTTTCAATCAAGTTTGCAGAACCTGATATCGTATTGACATTTGCTTCAAGCATTATCAATTTAGAAAAATATTTTCTATTTTTAATTATTGTGTGAAGTTGCACTATCTGCCAAGCATAAGTCTTCATTATTCATCTTCAAGATATGAAAAATGTTCATGATTCTTCATTATAAAACAAACGATTATAGTATGTTTCAAAATTAAAGACAAAACTTGAAATATAAATATTCAAAATTAACTTATAAATGTAGAAGAAAAAAAAACTAAAACATAAAACAACATTAATTCTGGACATTATCATAATTAAAAGAAGTATTTGCTACTCCTTCAATAACATCGGGTTTCTCTTTAGGAGACTCAAAAATGTCAGCAACATCCAAATTTGTAATGTTAGAAGGGTCAAATACATTATCTCGATATGCAAAGTTTGCCTCCATATTTTTTCCTTTCTCCTTCAATAAGGCTTGATAGAGATCAACTAAGTGTTTAGATGTATGATAGGTATGAGACCAATGCCCCTTCATACCACATCGAAAGCATTGATTTTCAACACTTTTAGAGCTCTTATTTTGTGGGATTTTCCCTCTATGATTATCAGTATTTGTGGTTTTTTTGAAATTTGAATGATTATTATCACGAAAAGATAACTATTTCTTCCTCTACTGTGGTCACGACTTCGACTACGACCACTACCTCGACCTTGACCTCGACCGTGATTATTTGAAATTACAGCATTCGCTTAAGGGAATGGTGTTGCTCTAGTTGGTCGAGATTCATGGTTTTTCATTAATAACTCATTATTTTGTTCACCAAAAGAAGACATGATATAAGCTCAGAATACTTTTTAAAACCTCTTTCTCGATATTGCTGTTGCAGGAGCATATTCAAGACATGAAATGTGGAAAAAGTTGTATTTCCTTCTTTAATTGTTTCTCCAAGATTCATGGCATCCAAATGAATTTTAGCATCAAGTACCCATGATAAATAGTTAGCTAGAAACTCTAATTTGGTAAGACTTGTCATGGTAAAACTATAACAAAGAAATATATTTAAATTAGAAATTTAATACACATATCAAACATTAATGTAGGTAATTAGCACATGTTGTATTATGATTGTTTTTTTTTTTTTTTTTTGTAAGTGTATGTCTAATATAAATAATATGCCTAATATGTATATGTATTTGTAAACATGATATTCATATAAAAATAATAATAATAAACGAAATTGTACATAATACAAATTGCAACGGAATTAATATATAATGATTCAAAACATACATGCTAATGAACAATTAAAATTATAAACATATCATAATACAACATGCAATAAAACTAAATATACAATGATTCAAAACATACATGCCAATGGACGATCAAAGTTATAAAAATTAAGTTATAAACATATATGTCATTGATAATGTATCATAATACATAGCAATATACCAATCTTTTTAATTAAATTATCAAGTAATGAAAATTCAAACATGCACATTGTATCCAATATATGATAATTCAAATAAATAAATTGCAATGTATATATATTAACTTTACAACATGCTCATATATATAAAACAAAATGATTAACAACATGATTAGATAAAAGTGGTATGACTATTTAGATCAACACTATAAATGACAAAAATAAGTACAACTTTAGGTAAAATAAAAAGAATTACATGAATAAAAGATCTCATAGGAAATGAACAATTATATTATATATAATATATTATTCTCATAAGATAAAGCATTAATTAAAGAATAAGATAAATTCAATCATAATATTATGATAATCAAATAATAACTTTGTAAAAATAATATATCAACATGTATAATGTAAGCCCTAACCTCTATTTTCCTTAACTTTAGCAAAAGATAAAAGTCATGGTTAAAATTTTGGCTAGGGTTGGCTTGAATGAGTAGGAAAACATGTGGAATTCTAGTGCATTTTAAGTAATTATGATTTGGTATTCTTCTTTTTCCATTAACCTTTGCTAAGGAATAAAAGGGATGAAGTTAATGGTGTTGTAGTATAAGGAGGATGACTGGACTTAGGAAATTTTTGTGGAACATGAAGGGAAGCTTAAGCCAAAAAGTAAAAGTTTGGAAATTATTTAGAAATTATTTGGAAAAATATAAAATTAGGAAATAAATATTAAATTAAATTAAATTAATTATTTAAATGAAAATTATATTTAATTTGGATGTTTAGGATAAGGAAAAATGAAGAGAAAACACGTTGAAGCAAGCTGGTGTGTGGCTAAAGCTGATTAATTGGTCAGGGCAGCAACTCGAACTCTAAGCAAGCAGCTCAATTAACCCGATGGTTCTCTCGATTCCCTTATGCTATTTTCACCATTTTTCAACCAGAGGAAGCTCTGTGAGTTAGGAAGACGACCTAGGGCTGCCGATGTGATTTGAGGTCAGGAAGCTTGAGAAATCGTCAAAATACTGAAGATTGTCGCAGAAATCGAGCAAATCAAATGAGTTAGCTTTGAGAAATTTTTCAAGGGTGCTCGGGAAGGTTTTTGGAGTTGAATTTTCTTGGTAAGCTAGTTAAGAGGTTAAACTTGAGTCCTATAATTTTTATTTGATTTTTATTTAAAAGGAAATGGTGTTTTGGAGCTCTTAAAAATCGGGTTGGAAATAGGACACTTCTAGCTGAAGAGGCTACCAGAGCCGCCCACACCTTGCACCGTTGACACCCCCCCTCGCCTAGCTATTGCCCACCAAGGTTGCCTATGGCCAGTTTGGGTAATTTTGGACATTTTTGGACCCAAATTGATATTTTCTTGAATTATTGACTTAAAAATAAAAAAAATATGAATTTTAAGCTGATTTTTAAGCATTTTTGGAAATTTTGAGAATTTTGCAAAAAAGGTCCCTAAAAGGGTAAAAATGATAAAAATGGTGGAAATTAGGCTTGATATGGACAATGTGGATGAAATGTAGTTAAGTGATGAATGTAAGGACTTCAAAGAGAGGATTTAATGGCTCGTAATTGATATTTCAGGTCATATTGAGGTTGGAAAAGCCTATAGACCCTGAGCAACAGGCCTGGATTGTGAGTGACACCTTTCTTTCTCTGTAAAAGATTCTATTTAAAATGCTTAGCCAGGCTTCCTTATAACATGTGATTTTATGATGATTTATTACATGATAGCATGATGGCTGGTTATATTTGATTGTATGACATGATTTATCTGTTTTCTACAAGTTTTTGAAAAGCATGTTTATAAGATGCTATTTATTGAGAAATGCTCTGTTTTCCATGAAATGTTTTACAATGAATTGTTTATGCAAAGCACACCTATTTCTAAAATGTTTTCTAAGAGACCCAATGTTGAAGGACGTTGAGAAGGCATGTGGCAACCTTGTGACTTAAAGGAGCTCAGTGCTAAAGGACGTTGAGAAGGCATTTGAGTTTCCTAGGGACCCAGTACTGAAGGACTCGTAGAAGGTACTTGGGCATCTTGAGATAGTCTTATGTGCACATAGTGATTGATGATGCTGTTGTGTTGAGATTACTCCACATCAGCTAAGGTTTTCGACGTTGAGTGTCTTGAGCCTTGCTTCGCCTCAACTAAGGGAATTTTAAAACAAAAGAAGGTTTGATGAGTTTGTAAACTGTATTTATGTAAAAGACCTGGCTTATTTCTTATTTCAAGGCTTAACATGAGTTTTATGCTAAAGTAATATTTTCTTTATTATTGAGCATGATTTAATTCTCGAGTTGTGTTTAAAATACTATGTCACTCGCTGGGCATCCAGCTCATTTTTCCATGTTTTCTTTTCCACCCAAGTAACAAAGAAGTTCCCGGTGCTTAGCCTACTCAAGCTCGCCCTGCTTAAGCTTCGAGTTATCAGAAGATCCTTTGCATTTCGGTTGTTGTATGTGTAAATAACTTTGTGTATGTGACATGTAGACATAGTCAGCTAATAGTTGGGATGTGAGACTGGTTATTGTATATGTCATCTAAGTTTATTTGTGAACAAGTTTGGGGTATCTGGTTATGTAAATATAAAATTCTCATGTTATTGAATTTATGGGCGTCACTGATCTGAATGTCAATATTATTAGAATAAGTGATATGGACAGTTATGTAAGTCATGTTTCAACAGGTTATTCAGGTACAGTTGGGCACTGAACTTCACAAAAGAGGTGATGTTAGTTGTCCTCACATCTCCTCTTAGGTTATGGAGGTTAATCTGGGAAGGGGTGTGACACATAACATGTTGTCAACATTTAAATTATACACAGTGTATATATGATGTATTTGATACATATACACTATATACATAAAACGTTCATAACACAAAACAAAACAAAAAAACAAAATTAAACCCACCTTTTGCAAATGAAAGTGGTAGAGTTGTGCTAATAACGTATTATGAAATAAGAACCATGTAAGATCAAAAGAAGAACAAAGGAAGAACAAAATAAACAAAGTAGATGAAATTATAAAGTAGAGAGAACAACTAGATTCAATTGTGGTGTGTCTTACAAATGCATCATACACCACTATTTATAGGACATGGAATGGTGTATGTTACAATATGAAATTCAATGGGAGGTTATGAAACTTTGTAACCTATGTAAGTTATGGATATTTATACTAAATGTTATTTATAATATATATTACATTTATAATATAATTAAAATTTGTCCTTTTATCTCATTATTCCTAGGGCTGTTTGCACAAATAGCAATCATGCTCAAAATAATAAAAAATATAGCACAAGAAAAAACATATTAGGGATATAACACAAAATTAACGCTAGATATCACTAATAGCAGCTATCAGTGATAGTCATATTGGTAAATGACTAAAAAGCCCATGTTCAGCCCGCCATTTCACGCTTCTTCTTCAGATTTTCTCAACTTGAAAGTGATAGTTGTTAGTAGCTATTACTGATAGCTGTTATCAAAGATAGCTTTCAATTTGAGAAATATTAATACAATCTTAAAATAATAACACTTAAAATATTAGACTTTAATTTGCTATCATTTAGTATTGGCTATTATTTATACCCTTTCATCAATTGGAATCAAGCTTGAAATATTAACACTTAAGGCCATCCGTGGTTATCAATAGTAGACTTTTATAAGTAGTTATCAACTTTGAAAGGAAACTATCAACTTTCAAAGATTAACATTTAAAGCTATAACTATAGAAGTCTATTAATGAGAAGTTTATAAGTGATTATCGTTGATATCTACCTAAGTCATGTCATTGATGGCTCCTGGCTATCACCGATAGCTTTTAGTAGTGGCTATCGATGATAGACTTTCATCAAATGTAATCAACTTTTATATCATTGATATCATCGATATAAGGATATCACTTAAGTTCTATCATTGATATCACGTATATCATGGGTATCGTTGATAGTTTCTATCACTGGTAACATGCTATTAAAGATAATTTTTGTCATTCATTTTTACCATCAAATAACATGCTATCGTTGATAGCTTCTATCACTGATAACATGCTATTAGTGATAACTTCTAGGCATGTCACTTACACTTTAGTTTGAGATTCAACTTTATTAATTAATTCCACTAAATTGGCTACCAATGATAGACTTCTATAAGTGACTATTAACTGTGGAAGAAAATCATCAAAGATTAAGCTATCAATGATAGAAAATATTAGTGGTTATTTCTGATAGACTTTTATTAGTAACAATCAATTTTGAAATATTAACACGCAAAGCTATCAATGGCCATTATTGAGAAACTTTTATCATGATTATCAATAATAGACTTCTATCATTGATATCTACCTAAGTTTGATATCAACAATAAATAAATATGACAGATATCTACCTAAGTTCTATCACTAATATCACTAATAATGGATACTACCGATACACAAATATTAGTGAATTCTATTTTAACATTTAAAAACATAAGTGATAGCCAGTGAATTCTTCAATCAAGGATATGATTCTTTGAGTGACTAAGTTATACATATATTAGTGGCTATGACTGATAGATTTATATTATTACGAGGAGATTGGGGAGATAGAAGAAAAATAGGAAAAAAAAGAAAAAAAAAAGGGCAGAAGAAAAATATGAGAACATTGGAGAGATGGAAGAAAAATTAAAAAAAAAAAAGGAAAAAGAAAATATGAGGAGATTGGGGAGATGGAAGCAAAAGCTAGGAAAAGAAAAGGAGAAAAAGGGAAGAAGAAAATATGATAAGATTGGAGAGAAGGAAGAAAAATTAGAAAAAAAAAATGGTAGAAGAAAATATGAGAATCTGGGATATGGAAGAAAAATTGTGGAAAAAAAGGGGAAAAAAAGGAAGAAAAAAATATAAGAAGATTGGGGAGATGGAAGAAAAATTGGAAAAAGAAAAGAAAGAAAATGGGAAGAAGAAAATATGAGAAGATTGGGGGATGAAAGAAAAATTGGAAGAGAAAAAGGAAAAAAACAAAGGGAAAAAGAAAATATGAGGAGATTGGGAAGATAGAAAAAAAATTAGAAAAAAAGAAAAGGAAAATATATATATATATATATATGAGGGAATGGGAGCAAAAGTTAGATAAAGAAAATGATAAAAAAGAAAAAAAAAAGAAAAAATAAGATGTGCAAGACAAGAGAGGGTAAAATTGAAAATCACAAAAATTCAAAAGTTGACTAGTCAACAATTGTCATATTTGCAAATATTTTAAAAATGTGTTATATTTTTAGAATTTTTCCTTATTTTGCTATCTATTCCAATTATCTTTATTCGTATAGAATATTTATTCGACCCATGGGCTTTCAAATTTTAGGGTCAAGCTCGGCCAAACTGGACCGTCCAATAATAATGGTGAGCTATTCTACTGATTTTACTGCAAAAACAAACCTCTCCCCTCGGCCCTCTCCAACTATAATGACTATTGAAGGCAAATTGAAACAAGAACTATCATATGGGTGCATTGTAATGAAAGGTATTATTGAACTTGGAATGAGCAGTCCAAAAGTCATGATGATATTCCAAAGTATATTTCAAGTAAACAAATTTTAATTCATTTTGTTATTGTTGTATTTGCATTTTCAAAACAATTGATCAAAACTTTGTTATCTAGTTTTCTCCCCCTCCTTGTGTGTCTTTTGCAGCAGCAAAATAAGATACCAACAAACATTGCCCCAACTTCCTTCCCAGCAACGAACACAATGAACAAAAGCTATGGAGAGCCCAACCGATACATGAGGCCCTAAGCATAGTGGCCCATGAAGGCATTGCGTCGGAAGTTCCCCATGACCATGTTTGGACCTTGGTTGTCGAGAGACATCAAGCCCGAACCACCCATTTAGCTTTACTTCATGAATAACAGGATCATGCCGATCAACCATGACTCGATCATTTTTTTTTGGAGTGACTCATGCGGGCTACAAATCATTAGGTCGTGGTCGACAGAAGATAGTGGTCGGTTAGTGCAATGAAGTTTAAAAAGTTATCTTTTAGGATAACATTCATGATGAGTTTCTTTAAGGTTTAAAAAGTTATTTTCACTCTTAACTATTGTTGTAGGAACTTTTTGATGAGAATATTGAAAACAATTATGAGCTAATTATTAGATAAGAGTTGAAAATTTGAAATTGTAAGAAGATGCAAATCAAACTAGAAATGCTCATTCAAGCCAAAGGAAGCCATAAAATTAACATTGAGAGATGCTGCCAGAGTGTCTCCATGCTACCAAAAATCATATCACAACATCTCCCCATCAAGCTGAAATTTGTGCGTTATCAATAATTTAAATATTTTTGTATATTCTTTATTTTATAATTTAAAGATTTTCATGAATTTTTGTATTTATCTTTTTTAAAGATAAAATACACCAATATTTACATTTTATTTACATTTTGATAAAATAGAGATCTCAACATTTTTTTTCGATATCAACATTTGAAACTTTAGTTCAAATCTAACTTTACTGGTTGGTTCAAGTATGTAATTTAATGTTTGTCTCAAATAATCCAAATAAATTGAGTACAAACAAAGTCCCACATTGGTTAGGGAAGAAAGTGATCATGGGTATATTATAAGTAAAGAATAATTACCTAATTTATTGGTATGAGACCTTTTGGGTGGTACAAAAAATCAAAGCCATGAGGGTATATATATGCTCAAAGTGGTCAATACTCAATATCATATCACTGCAAAGATAGGTGAGATTTTTGTTGTCCTTATCAATTGGTACCAGAGCCATTGTTTAAACTTAGTTGAGTGAGTGAAATCCTTAAATTTCAAACAAATTTCTCTAAAGAAATTAGTGAATCTCATTTGTACTTTATTGGGTAGCCTTATCGTCTCCCCTACCTTTATAAGAGCAAGTATCATTCATGTTTGTGCTCACGCTCTAGATATTGACTCTGAGGGTAAACAAGGAAAGTTATTTATTAGTATGAGACCTTTTCTTTGGTACCAAAAGTCAACAATAGATGAAGGTTGTGTCGTCCTTATGAATTGTGATATAAAGTTTAATGTGCTGTGGAAGTGTTAATTATACAACTATAAATAGACAGAAAACATTGTCAAGCTAATGACTAAATAAAACTACAACATATTCTCATCGGTTTAGTGAGATGTCTTAGCACACATGTATTATTCATGTAAAACTCGATTTAAGGATGTAATTCTTCAATATTCATTTGTGCGTATCCACAGTTTTAAGACAATATTATATATAATTTTGGGTTAGTTGCATAAATGACATTTAAGTCCAAAATAATAGGATATGCACGAGGATAATATAATTGCATATATAGCATAAAAATTGGTAAAAAACTAAAGATCTCACGCCCAACATTCATTTTGCCTAGTTTTCTCAAATAGAAAGCTATGATTGATAGTTGTCATCAGTGATAGCTTTCAATTTGAGAAATGTGCTATCACTTGCTATTAGTGATAACTTTCAATATGAGAAATGTATTATCAATTGTTATCACTGATAGCTACTATCAGCGATATCTTTCATTTTGAGAAATATTAAGTTCGATTTCACTAATAAATGAATATCATTGATATCTACCTAAGTTTTATCATTGATATCATTGATACTAATATGTCGATATACAGTTATCACTGATATACGAATATCACTAATATCTACCTAAGATATATCACTGTTATCATTGATAATTGGTATTACCAATACACGAATATCACTAATATCTACTTTAAATCATATCACTAATATCATTAATGTCACTGATTTATACCTAAGTCATACCACTGATGTTCACCTAAGATATATGCTATCAATGATATCACTAATATTACCAATATACGGATATCACTGATATCTACCTAAGTTCTATTACTGATATTGTTGAATCTGTTAAGTATGCTATCGTTTTGTTACAAAGTATGTGTCAAGAATTACTCAAATATATTCATTAGTCAGCAAGTTTTTCCATAAAAACCCAAGTATAAGCTTCTATAGGTTTCCTGGTGAGTCTAGGGTCGAACGTAGGGATTTGTGATAAATTAGACATTGAGACTAAATACATAATCTATTCAGTGACTGTATAAGTATTATGTTCGAGGAGCTTTATGTGTCTAAATCTATACATAAAAAATAAATACAATTTCCTACAATTAACATAGTGAGGTGGTCGCGGAGAGTGTTAGTCAAATGTCATTTACAATCAGGTAGCATGCGTTGAGAATGATGATGAAACCATGAGATATAATAGAGTTAACGCAGCAGCTAGTCGTTATTTAAGCATATCTAAGTATATTTACATACCTACAAACTTTGGGTTTGAGAATCCATCTTTCAAAGTTTCGACGCCACATTAATCTTATCTCTAAGACGCATGGTAAGTTTGTTTTTGCAAAAGATGAACTACATCTGTGAAATTCATCTAGTCTTGATAAATGCTAAAGATTAACCATCTACTCTCTCAAGCTAGACAGTTGTACTTATTTAAACTTGTTTGTTCAAAAAATCTATACAAGCTAATGATATGCATTAATCAAGATGTAAACATACTTAATGTTGCTTAAGAAGTACTAACTTCTAACATTTAACTCGTTTAATCGTACAAGTAGACATGGTGTAGAGTATTAAATATGGAAATGAGTGGAAGGTAATTGTCAATCAAACTTATATTAGGTAAATAAATCATTCTCTCAAATGTCATTAACAAAGCATAAGTAAGAAAGGTGGAAATGAAGAAAGAATAGAAATGGAAGAAGTCAAGCCGCCACTGGCAATGTCTTGTTTCATGGAGGCTTGAGATGGTTGCTATCTGATACATAAATGGGATAGGATGAAGGTTCACTCACTGAGAGATGACTTTGAAAATTCTCAGAATTCTTCTCACAGAAGAGCTTGAAATGGAGACTGGTTATGGTGAGGGGGAACTTGTGTAGAGCTTTCGCCTCTTAAACTCGTTTTTTCTCCTCTTTTGAATTGAGAAGCTTTGGGTTATTTATAAGTGTCGAAAAAGTGAACTCTTGATGATTTGACACCTTTACATTAAATTCCATGCCAAGCTACGCAGACTTTTCAAATCGTCAGCTCATTGGTTTTGTCATGCTCTGATAACGTGTAGTCCGTTTGCATATTAACATGACAGCTACGCCCAAGCGTCTGTATTTGCTTTTTCTTCTCGGCGCATGGTTTTGACGCATGGTTTTTCACTTCTTTGGTTCTCGCAGCAACTTCTTTCTAGTACTTGGGTTATTTGTTCTTCTTTTCTACTTAATCCTGCGTCAAAAACAAAAAAACTTCATATTTTCTCAGGTATATTCTTTTGTAAATGATGCCAACGCATGGTAATACATATTACACAATTCAACTGAAAATCATGCATTTAGCCATAAAGTTACCCTAATTATTCCAAATGGTGAATATAATAACTTGTATTTCTAAAAGTTATCAGATACATGAATATAATTGCTATATAACTAAGTTATATCGCTAATATCATTGATAATTGATATTACCTAAGATATATCTCTATTTTTAAAATTTTAAATATTTGTTTATCCTTGATTACATGGTATCCAAGTAAAAAAAAAAAAAAAAAAAAAAACTACATTGTAAAAAATCTAATAATAAAAGGAAGGGGAAACCCACTGAAAGGACCACTAAAAAACAAAAGAAGGACAATGTATGTTTATTTCAGTTTTTTTGTATCTGTTTCCATATTTGTTTTAAAAACACTATGTTCATACAATGCAGATTACTGTCAAAATACAAGAAAAGAAGGATAAACATATTAGAGAAGAATAATCGGAAGAGACTGTTGGAGTCAATGAGGTATTTACTAAATATTTAATTAAATCATTATTAGGTATTAAATACTAACAAAAAAAAATGCACCAATAGAAGGAGTGGGAATCTATTCAAAGTCTTGATGACCATGAAGAATCTGAAGCAAATTTAGTTAAAGATTGAGCCAACTCAAGTACCCATGACACGGACCATGACATTGTGGTCAAGCCTACAAAGGTTAACCAAAACAAGGTAAATACATCATACCTATATGATAATGTATGGCGTATGTGCTATTTTGTAAGATGTGTTATGTGTTAACCGTGTATTTTTAGTGTATCAAACATGCAATGTTTACCTCGGCATAAAAAAAGAAAATTGACTTGATTTACTAAATTGAGGTGCAAATATATACACATATCATTATACTTCTTACTTTAGATTTATACTAGTCATATAATTAGCCAACCTATAAAAGCTACTTGTTTAACTTTGCACTTTATTTAAAAAATGAAAATGTTTTGGAATTTTTTTTAGTGAAATTGGGACTTGAATGTTTACAACTATTTGAGAGTCCTAAAATAGTATAGTATGACATTCTAAAATTTAGCTTTATGTTAGTCACATATTATTTCAAGCTTAAATTTTCATCCACGAGCAGTTAATGTTAAAAAATTAAACTTGTACGTTTATGTTTCTAAACTCGTAAAAGACAAGAGAAAAAAGGAAAGAAGAGGTACAAGGCAAAAGTAGAACAAGATACTTCCACAAAAAACAATGAGGTGTGTATTGTAATGCTTGAAGTTTATCACACACAACCTATTTGTAATGCCGCTTACATTGTATTTGCATGTGTTTTCTGCTAGGATGGAATGTACTTGATGAAGAAGTCTAAAAAAACCTAGCCTTTAAAAATTAATCTAAACTAAAACAGATACAATTAACAGAATCAAAACAAACCTCCCAGAGGGAGTGAAACCTAGATTTAGATAGAGTTGTTTTGGTCATTTCCTAGATTTATGAATTACTTACCATTCTTCCCAACTGCGATTACATCTGATTCAAAAGCATTGTAACCCTTAGACCCCAAATGAGCTCAATTTTCTAATAGGAGCAAAAGTCTTACGACCACATATCAGGAATGTTTATTTTGAAGGCGAGAAATCTGTAACTATGAGACATCTAAATCTGACATTAAATGTCAACAAAAGAGCCCACGATGATGATATGTTAAAGGTAGCCTTACTTTATTTCTTGGGAAGTTTCCTCCTACCTAAGTAAGAAACAGTACTTGTGGACATAAACCACATTATTATGGTGGATGATGAGGAACTGTTTAATAGTTATCCATGGGGTAGGCTTACTTTTGAACTCTTAATAGACTATGTTCAAAAGGCATTGCATAGTAAGGGAGCTACTGGAATATCAATTGAGGGTTGGGAAAGGGGGGGAGGGGGTGTTTCATTTGCCAGCGTGGGCATATGAAAAGCACCTAAAGTGTTTTTCTTGCATTTGATTTAGGGATGTTTCTATTAGATTTAAATGTGTTTTTTAGTGGTTTTCAGGTAATAATGAAGAAAATAAGGTTTAGAAGTCAAAGGAACTAAACCAAGCCAAACCGAGCAAAAACTGAAAAAAAAAAAAAAAACAAAAAAAAGGAAAAACCCTAGAAAACAGGGCAACGAAGCCAAGAGCGTAACTGCGCTCTAAACCCGAGAGCATCGAAAATCAGCATTTCTTGGAGCGTAGCTGCACTTGCCAAGAGCGTCGCAGTGTTGCGCTTGAAACTGGGCTTCCATGACGAATAGCATTGCAACGCTGTTTGGGAGCGTCATTGTGCTCACCTTTTATGACGATGAGCGCAGCGACGCCAACTTTTGTATTTTGAAAAATCTTTATTTATGGAAAGGCTTTTCTGTGGCTACTTTTATATATTGAGGGGTTATTAGCAACCCTAGACATCAAAAAAATACACAAGAGAGTCCCCACAAGGAGGCACACAAAATTAGAGAGAAAAGAGAGCCCAAAAGGTGAGAGTTTGCTACAATCAAAAGGAGATAGAAGGAGTTCAACAACGAGAAGCTATTCGAGAGTTCTTCTTTCTAAGTTTCTCTTTCCCTTTTACTTTCATGCTTGAGAACTCATATGCGAATATGTATTTGATGGCTATGTGTGGCTAAACTCAATGTTTTAGGGTGTTGGATGATTTAATTATGGATTTATGTTAATGACTTAGTACTTTTCATGGATGTTGTTGAATGATATGTTTTTCAATGCTATTATGCTTATTCTTTATTGATTGATCATCAATAAGTGTTAGGTTAAATGTATGATTGAGTGATTGTATGTCTAATTGGATCTATGACATTGAATCTCAACTAATCTTTCATAAAAATAACTAGGTTATTAAAGAAAGTTTATCATGACTAATCTTAATGCTATGCTTCTTAATTTGGTTTCAAGAAATTAGTAATAAATTAGGTTGCATAAGAAAGGATTTTTTTTTTAGAGAAAGTAATTCGGATATTAGTTTTTAGACTTAAACATATTGTTTGCACATAATTCCATGAAAACCTACAACATGATTTAATGAAGTAATAAATGCATCAATACCCTAGAACACTCTTATCATTTGAAGTTTCATTTGTTCTCTTGTTTTCAAAATCTAAACTCGAGGTCCATCCTTTAGATAAAATCAATTCAATTCTTGAATACCTAAGTGACTCTATCTAATTCAATCCTCAGTGGATACGATACTCGGACTTAAAACATTTTATATTATAACTTGACTTGTGCACTTGTGGAAACGCACATCGAATTTATGCACATCAAGTTTTTGGCGTCGTTGTCAGGGATTGAAGAAACAATATTTTCGCTTAATATTTAAAAAGTTGATAGATCTTAATCTAAGGTGTATTTTACTTTATTTTTCTTTTCTCTAAAATTGGTTGATTGTTCTTTAGTGTATGCCATGTGACAATTCAAATCTTCTTCCTTTTGATCCCGAGGTTGATAGGACTTACCGGAGGAATCTAAGAGCTCAAACAAATCCAACCGGTGAGATGGTGGAAGAAGTAGCACCAAAGGCAATTCAGAATTATTTCCGACCAAGTCTCCCGAAAAACCAACCCATAATAGCAAACGTGCCCATAAATGCCAACAACTTCAAACTCAAACCGGGGTTGATCCAAATGGCAGGGGAGCTTTCTTTTAGAGGATGTTCTACCGTAAGCACCTTCGATCTTTCCTAGAGATATGCGAGACAGTAAAGATGAATGGAGTTTCTAATGATGCTATAAGACTAAGACTTTTTCCTTTCTCTTTCAGGATCAAGCAAAGGATTGGCTTGAAACTATACTGTCGGAGAGCATAACTACATGGGATGCACTTGCTCAAGTTTTCTTAAACAAATACTTCCCACCGGCAAAGTCACAAAGATTGAGGATGGAGATAGGCACATTCTGTCAACTTAAAGATAAGCAACTCTATGAGGCTTGGGAGAGGTACAAAGACCTCTTAAGGAGATGCCCATAACATGGCTACCCGAATTGGTTGCAAATCCAATTGTTCTATAATGGATTGGCAAGCTCCACCAAATCTATATTGGATGCTACCGCCGGAGGTTCTATATTCTCAAAGACCGCCTAAGAAACCTACATAATACTTGAGGGCTTGGCCAATACATCATATAATTGGCCTTGTGAAAGATCATCTTCAATCAAGCCTGCCGGAGTATATGGGGTGGATGAGGTAAGCTCACTAAAAGCTTAATTGGCTTCTCACTAATGCTTTATCTAAATTGTCTCAAGGAGGCTAGACCTAAGCAAGTCCACAATCCATAGTGTCCCTTGCAGCCATGGCAAGTCAAGAAGAGCCAAGTGAGTTGGAGATGGCCAACTATGTGGATAGAGGACAATATCGAGGCCAACAACAATTCCCAACTCATTATCATCCCAACTTGAGGAATAGTGAGAACTTTTCCTATGCCAACAACAAGAATGTGTTGCAAGCACCTCAAGGATTCAATGGAATGGAGAATGCAAAGACATCATCTTTGGAGGATATAATGATTGACTTTGTCAAAGAGTCAAGATCAAGGACGACCACATTGGAGAATTCGATCCAAGCTACAACAAGCATTGTACAAAACCAAGGAAAGACAATTCAAAGCTTGGAGGTTCAACTTAGTCAAATTGCCACCTCTCTCCACACAATGTAAAAATGAAAATTTCCAAGTTGTCTGGAGAAGAACCCTAAGGAGAAATGCAATGGCATAACCTTAAGAAGTGGCAAGGAGTTGAACAAGCACATAATGATGGATGATGATGAATCTCCACTAGAAGAGGTTAAGGCTACCATGGAGGGTGCACCAACAAGAAAAGATGGTGCACATAAGGAAAAGGAACAATCAAAGACCCATATAGGGAGTACTTCTAATTTTCTTCCTTTTGTCCCTAACACTTTACCTTTTCCTCAAAAGTTTCAAAAGAAAAAAATTGATGCTCAATTTTCTAAATTCTTAAACATATTCAAAAAGTTGGAAATTAACCTTCCTATTGCAGAGGCATTAGAAAAAATGCCTAAGTATGCCAAGTTCATGAAGGATATGTTGTCTAAGAAGAGGAGGTATGAAGTATATGAAACAGTTGCACTAACGGAAGAGTATAGTGCAACACTACAAAGAAAATTGCCTCAAAAATTGAAAAATCCAGGGAGTTTTTCTATCCTTGTTCTTTAGGCAATAATTTGGCTACTAAAGCCCTATGTGACCTTGGAGCTTTTATTAATTTAATGCTTTTATCCGTGTTTAGGAAGCTCGATGGTGGAGAGGTGCAACCAACTACCATATCCTTGCTATTGGCTGATTGATCAATTGATCGCCCCAATGGCATTGTAGAGGATGTATTAGTCGAGGTGGGCAAGTTTATCTTCCCGACGGATTTTGTGATACTAGACATGGAGGAAGATGTCAAAGTTCCTATAATTATTTAGAGACCTTTCTTGGCCACTGTTGTTGGATTTCTATTCGATTTAAATTGAGTTTCATAGCTTGTTGCACAAAAATAGATATTATCATTTCCGTACAAAGATGCGTCGAGAATTACTCAAATATGATCATGATTAAGCAAGTTTTCCTATAAAAAGCCCAAGTATAAGCTCTTATAGGTTTCTTGGTGAGTCCAAGGTCGAACGCAAGGATTTGTAATAACTAGGCGTTGAGAATAGATGCATGACTATGCAGTGAACTATAAATATAATATGTGCATGATTGTATGTATCTAAAACTATACATAAAGAATGAATAAACTTTCTTACAACTAACAATGAGGTGGACGCAGCGATGGTTAGTCAAATGTTATTTAGTGTTAGATAGCATGCGTTGAGAATGAATGAGACCATGCGACAAAAGTAGAATTAACGCAAGGGCTAGTTGTTACTTAAGCATATCCAAGTATAATTACATGCCTACAAACTGCGTTTGTGAATCCATCTCTCGATGTTTCGACGCCACATTAATCTTATCTCTAAGACGCATGGTAAGTTTGCGTTAGCAAAAGATGAACTACATCTCTGCACCTCATCTAGTCCTGATAAATGCTAAAGATTAACCATGCACTCTCTCAAGCTAGACAGTCGTGCTTACTACTTTTGTTTGTCAGACAAAGTTATGCAAGCTAATGATATGCATTAATCAAGATGTAACATACTGAATATTGCTTAAGAAAAACTAACTTCTAACATCTAACTCATTTAGCATTCAAACAACATGGTGTAAGGTATTTAATATGGAAATAAATGGAAGATAATCGTCAATCAAACTCATATTAAGAAAATAAACCATTCTCTCGAATGTCATTAACAAAACATAAGTAAGAAGAAGGGAAATGGAGATAAAACAGAAATAGAAGGCGTCAAGCCGCCACTGACAACGTCTTGCTTCATGGAGGCTTGAGATGGTTGCTATCTGATACATAAATTTCATAGGGTGAAGGTTCTCACTCACTGGGAGATGACTCTGAAAGTTCTCAGAATCCTTCTCTCAGAAGAGCTCGAAATGGAGGCTGGTTATGGTGAGGGAGAATTTGTACAGAGCTTTCACCTATTTGAATTAATTAGAGTAACTTTAGAGCTAAACGCATGGTAATACATTTTACATCATTCAATTACCAAAATCATGCGTTTAGCTCTAAAGTTACTATATTAATTCAAATAGTGACTATAATAACTTGTATTTCTACAAGTTATCAGCCACCAGAAGGGCCCTCATCGATGTGCAAGATGAAAAGCTTACATTCCACCTTAACGATGAGGAGGTAACATTCGACATTTATAAACTCCTTAAGCAAGTGGATGATGAAAAGCTTGAATATCATGAACTGAGCACGATAGTAACATCTTCTCCTTCTAGTAATAGCTTTTTGAATGATGATCCTACTTTGAGTGGTAAGACTAATGGCATGCTTGATGTTAAGTTAGAAAATCATAAGAAGCATGTTTCTAGTTTTGATAATGCTCCTAGTTCTTCTTACATGCTTCTGAAGCCTAAAATGAAATATGAAAAAGTCATGCAGAAGCATGTTAGAGATGATGTGGTGGGTTTGATAAAGCTACAACATGATGATTATTTGATGATACTTAACTATTTCAGCAAAGATGATGTAGAACTTGATAATGATTTGTTAACTGGCAAGTTGAATGTGCATGATTATGTTTGTGAGTGCCAATGTGGGCGAAAACTCAAAATTCAAGGTGGTTCAAAACATGGAATGGAGAAACTACCTTGGGATCCTACGTGACTAGTGAGCTTCATCTAGCTAGAAGATGTTAAACATAGCGCTTCTTCGGAGGCAACCCAAGTTTATTGCTTTCTTTTATTTTAGTTGTTTGATTTGTTTGTTTCTTTTATAGGAAGCCACGCATATGCCTCTAATTATTTTTCAGGTAATTGGTGCAAATTAGTCATAACGCCAAGCCTTTTGGTGGTCTCTCACACGCCTCCAGGCTTGTATCTCTTTGCTTTATTCTTTTATGCATTGAGTACAATGCATCATTCTAAGTTTGGGGTGGGAGTGATAAGCACTTGAAAAGTGCTTATCATTCTCTCAAATTAAGGGAGTTTTATATTAGATTTCACTTGTTTGCTAGTGATTTTAAAGTTAAAACGAGGAAAATTAGAAGAAACGACTGAAAGATCAAAACCGAGCAAGAATATGGAGAAAAAGTGCTGAAAAACGCATCCTTGCTTGAAACGCATGATGCGCTGCGGCGCTGAGGCTGAAACGCATCAGCATGGACGCAGAGCAGCAATGCGGCGCTGCTTCGACGCATACTTGGTGAACGCAAGACAGCGTCGCGGCGCTGGGACGGCGCTGCGGCGGCGCTAAAACCCGAGAGCAACTTAATTTTGGTCGCAACGCTAGCGCTGCGGCACTATACATCAGCGCCGCGGCGCCAACGTTAATTTAAACGCAAGTTTTGTATTTTAGGTTAAATTTTGGGCGGCCAAACTCTATAAATTTAGGGGTTTTCAGCAGGCAAAAGGTGGGAGAATTATCAAGAAGATCAAGAAAGTTGCAGAACAAAAGAAAGATCCAAAAATGTGAGAATTAAGCTAGAGTTCTAAGAGTGAGTTAGCCGCTAGGAAGAGGAAAAGAGTTCGAGATAGTTTTGGTGCCCTTCAAAGTCCGACGCGAGAGCAAAGGAGTTCGTGACGGTGCTGCCTCAATCAAGAACCTCTTTTCAGTAGAGTTTCCCTATTCTTTACACTCTTTCTTTGATTCATTTTTGCAATATGTTGCTTTACGCTATGAGTGGCTAAACTCTTTAGCTTTAGGGTTTTTTATGAATTGTTTGTGAATTCATGATAACTTTGTAGACTCATGGTTTTGTTCAATTAAATATGCTTTTCATTGTTATTGTGTTTAATTCTTGAAGATTGGCCACCTTCACATGTTAGGTTAGATGTATGATCAAGAGATTATATGTTTAATTTGATCTATAACAATGAATCGTTGTTAATCTATCACGAGAGTAGTTAGGTTGATAATGAAAGTTGCTAAAGACTAGTTTTAATGCCATGTGATTTTGTATTGGTTTTAAGAGATTAACTATCAATCAAGTTGCATGAGAAAGAGTTGTCTTTGAGAGAAGGTAACTTGGAATTAAGTTTCTAGACTTAGGCATAAGAATTAAATCCATGAAATCTATAATTTTGCATGATGAAACAAACAAGGATTCGAAACCCTAGAACTCTCTTTGACTCTTGCAATTCTCCCTTTGATACTTTCTTGGCTTGATTTTTCTTGTTCCCAAAATTGAAATATTGAATTTCAATCCTCAAATAAAATTGATTCAATTCTAGAATAGCTAAATATCTTAACCTTCCCAATTAGATCTCTAGTGGAAACGATAGTCGGACTTAACCGTTTTATATTATAACTTGACCCGTACACTTGCAGTTAACACACAAAAGTGGCACATCAAGTTTTTGGCGCAGTTGCCGAGGATCCAAAGAACGGTTTTTGTTATTTAATATTCATAAGAATTGATAGATCTTAATTTGAGGTGTATATTATTTGATTGTTTATTTGTTTTTGTTTTATTTGATTTTTTTTATTTAGTTTATTTTATATAATTGTTTTTTTTAATTTTTATTTATTATTGTTAGTCTATGCCTCGAGATAATACTAACCTCCTCCCTCTTGATCCCGAGATTGAAAGGACGTGTAGAAGAAATTTAAGGGCTCAACTTAATCAAACTATGGAGATGGCGGAGGAGATACCTAAGGCAATTAGAGACTACTTTCAACCTACGTTACTGGCAAGTCAACCCGAAATTATGAATGTGCCTATCAATGTCAACAATTTTGAGTTGAAACCGGGATTGATCCAAATGGCTAGAGAGCTAGCCTTTAGAGGAAGAACTAATGAAGATCCTCACAAGCACTTGCGATCCTTCTTGGAGATATGCGGGACGATAAAGATGAATGGTGTTTCGAATAATGCAATTAAACTAAGACTGTTTCCTTTTTCTTTGTAGGACCGTGCTAAGGATTGGTTGGAAACCATACCTCCGGATAGCATTACAACATGAGAGATCTTAGCTCAAGCTTTCTTGAACAAATATTTTCCACCGGCTAAATCTCAAAGACTAAGGACGGAGATTGGAACATTCAGCCAACTCGAGGATGAACAATTATATGAGGCTTGGGAAAGGTATAAGGATCTCTTGAGAAGATGCCCTCAACATGGGTATCCGGATTGGTTGCAAATTCAACTTTTCTACAATGGATTAGCAAGCTCCACCAAATCCATCTTAGATGCAACCGCCGGAGGGTCAATTTTTTCAAAGAATGCTCAAGAAGCCTATACCATATTAGAAGACTTGGCCAATACATCCTACAATTGGCCATGTGAACGGTCTTCTTCAAACATCCCAAGAGCCGCCGGATTATATGAAGTGGATGAGGTAAATTCTCTCAAAGCTCAAATGGCTTCCCTTACTAATGCTTTTTCTAAATTAACTGCAGGAGGCCAAGCTCAAACAAATCCACCATCTATAGCTTCTCTTGCCGCTTTGGCATCGGAAATGGACATTCATGGAGATAATGAGACGGCTAATTATGTTGATAGAGGACATTATAGGAATTACCAACATCAACAACTTCCAACTCACTACCATCCTAGCTTGAGGAACCATGAAAATTTTTCTTATGCTAACAAAAGAAATGTTTTTCAAGGTTCTTCTGATTTATCCAATGTAGGTCCATCCCACACTGAAAAGAAGTCCAACATAGAAGATTTGATGATAGAGTTCATAAAAGAATCAAGAGGAAGGACAACCGCATTGGAAAGCACAGTACAAAGTCATGGTAAGGCCATTCAAAACATCGAGGTACAAATAAGCCAAATCGCCACTTCCCTTCAAACAATGCAAAAGAGAAAATTTCCTAGTTGTCCCGAGATAAATCCAAAAGAGGAGTGCAAGGCCATGACTTTGAGGAGTGGGAAAAAGCTGTCCACTTCTTTGATCATTGATGAGGATGAAGAGCAAGAGGTAGATGGCAATATCCAAGAGCCAATTCTAGAAGATGAACCAAAGATCCTAGAAAAGGAGGTAAAGGTAAAAGAGTCAACATCTTCAAGTAAGTCATCTAACCCTCTACCAGTTGTACCTAATACTATGCCATATCCTCAACGTTTTAAAAAGAAAGAAATTGACTCCCAATTTGCTAAATTTCTTGAATTATTTAAAAAGCTGCACATTAACATTCCATTTGCTGAGGCTTTAGAGCAAATGCCCAACTATGTAAAATTCATGAAAGATGTCTTATCTAAAAAGAAAAAGTTTGGGCAATATGAGATGATTAGCATGACTGAGGAATGCAGTGCAGTGTTACAAAAGAAGCTACCACAAAAGTTAAAAGATCCAGGGAGTTTTACTATATCTTGCACTATTGGTTCTTTAAATGTTACTAGAGCTCTTTGTGATCTGGGTGCTTCTATTAATTTAATGCCTTTATCTGTTTATAGGAAACTCAACATTGGAGAGGTGCAACCTACCACCATCACCCTGCAACTTGCTGACAGATCATTAGCTTATCCCAAAGGTATTGTTGAAGATGTATTAGTTAAAGTTGACAAATTTATCTTCCCTGCAGATTTTGTAGTATTGGACATGGAGGAGGACTCTGAGATTCCTATCATACTTGGGAGGCCATTCCTAGCAACTGGAAAGGCTATCATAAATGTCCAACAAGGGAAGTTGACTCTAAGGGTAAATGATGAGAATGTTGTATTTGATATTTACAAGTCCTTGAGTCATCATGATGAGAGTAGCCCTTGCCATGCTATAGACATAATTGATCATACTATTTTTAAGCATGTAGAGGTTATGTTAGCTAATGATCATCTAGAACAAAGCATAATAGATGTTGAAAATGCAGATACAATCTTTGATGAAATAGCATTTTATGCTAGGTGGTTAGATAGGTTGCCAATATGTTCTAAAATAGATGAACCTATACCTTTAGCTCCCTTGCATGTTGTGAATGATATTGAGAAGCCTAAGCTTGAATTAAAAGTGTTACCTCTTCATTTAAAATATGCATTCTTAGATGATTTATCTTCTTTACCTGTTATAATATCTTCTGATCTTGATTCTGTGGAAGAAGAAAAATTATTGAAAGTATTAAGGGACCATAAATCTGCTATTGGTTGGTCTATTGAGGATCTTAAAGGTATTAGTCCGTTAGTCTGTATGCACAGAATCTTGATGGAAGATACCTTTAAACCATCAATAGAGCACCAAAGGAGACTTAACCCCACCATGAAGTAGGTAGTTAAGAAAGAAGTGCTCAAGCTTTTGAATGCAGGAATCAAATATGCCATATCTGACAGTCCATGGGTAAGTCCTGTTCAAGTGGTACCCAAGAAAGGTGGCATGACTGTGGTTAAAAATGAAAAAGATGAAATGATAGCCACTAGAACTGTGACAGGATGGCGTGTATGCATTGATTATAGGAAGTTGAACAAAGCTACTAGAAAAGATCATTTTCCCCTTCCTTTTATAGATCAAATGCTTGATAGACTTGCAGGTTATTCTCATTATTGCTTTCTAAATGGATATTCAGGTTATAACCAAATTGTCATTGCTCCTGAGGAGAAAAAAAATGACATTTACATGTCCCTATGGGACATTTGCTTTTAAAAGAATGTCATTTGGTTTATGTAATGTCCCTGCTACTTTCCAACGTTGTATGATGTCTATTTTTCAGGGGCTCATTGAAGACATAATGGAGGTTTTTATGGATGATTTTTCTGTATTTGGGTCTTCATTTGATTCTTGTCTTGTTAATCTAACTCGTGTTTTGCAGAGGTGCCAAGATGCTAACCTTGTTCTAAACTGGGAGAAGTGTCACTTCATGGTGACGGAAGGCATCGTCCTGGGGCACAAAGTCTCTAAAAAAGGATTGGAGGTGGATAGGGCTAAAATAGTTGCTATTGAACAACTACCACCCCCCACCAATGTGAAAGGAGTCAGTCTTTTGAGATCATGTGTGATGCTAGTGATTATGCTTTAGGAGCTGTTTTAGGCCAACGTAGAGATAACATGTTTAGGGCAATTTATTATGCTAGTAGGACTCTTGATAATACTCAACAGAAATACACTACTACTGAAAAAGAACTATTAGCTGTTGTGTTTGCCATTGATAAATTTAGATCATACTTGCTTGACTCTAAAATAGTAGTGCATACTGACCATGCTGCTTTAAAGTACTTGTTTGTTAAGAAAGATTCTAAACCTAGGCTAATGAGGTGGATATTATTGTTACAGAAATTTGACCTAGAAATCAAAGACAGGAAAGGATGTGAAAATGTGGTTGCAGACCACTTATCGAGAATTGAGAATGAGGAAGCTAAATCATGGCCCCCAATTGTTGAGAAGTTCCCTGATGAACAACTGTATCAGGTAAAAGATAGTTTGCCCTGGTTTGCTGACATAGTTAATTATCTTGCAGGAGGACATTTGCCACCTGACATGAACTATCAACAAAAGAAAAGATTCCTGCACAATGTTAAAT
Organism: Citrullus mucosospermus; assembly: GCA_030954485.1. Taxonomy (NCBI): domain Eukaryota; kingdom Viridiplantae; phylum Streptophyta; class Magnoliopsida; order Cucurbitales; family Cucurbitaceae; genus Citrullus; species Citrullus mucosospermus. The sequence goes on from CM062062.1 coordinate 16,001,516, forward strand.
CTTACCATTGGGAGGACCCACTTCTCTACAAGGTTTGTGCTGACAATATGTTAAGAAAGTGTATACCTCAAGAGGAAGTGGTAAGTATTCTAAATTCATGTCATTCCTCACCCTATGGAGGTCATTTTGGACCCACCAGAACTGCAGCTAAGGTACTTCAGTCAGGATTTTATTGGTCATCCCTTTTTAAAGACTGTTATACCTTTGTTAAGTCATGTGATAGGTGCCAACGTACTGGCAATATTTCTAGACAACATTGTTGGACCGGTATGGCAACCCTAGAGGGGGGGTGAATAGGGTTTAATTAAACTTATTCCTAAATATGCTCAAATTAAACTAATTGAATTATTTTTTTTTTGAATTAAATTAATAAAAACCTTAATTGATGCTAAATATCAAGATTGATAAAAAATATATGAAACACAAGATTCAATCAATCTCAAAAAAGAAGGATAGTAATCTATAACATGCTACTAAAAATTGAATGCAAAATAAATTGAGAAAGAGTTGGAGAAGAAGACACCGTGATTTTTATAGTGGTTCGGTCCAACTCGACCTACATCCACTTTCCCAAGCGCCTCTTGGGATTTCGATTAAAAAATCTCCTTTGACTTTTTCCACGGATGAGAGTCAAACCGCTACCTTGCTCCTTTTTCGGGTTCAAGAGCAAACCCGATCCTTTTCACGGGTTAGGATCACACCATTACAATATTCTTGAAATTTTAAATCACACACTAAAACTCTCTAAAAAAGAGTAGATGTACAAATTTGAACTCACAATACTCAATCCTCACAATACAATGAAAGTATCTCTCTAGAATAAGATGAAAAGAAAGAAATTTGAAAGCTTGGAGAGAGAGCAACAATGGGGACCTTTTTCAATTTTTGAGGATGGTAAAATTGTAAAAGTTAGGGAAACTTTTTGGAGAAGATGAAGTATTTAAAAAGAAATGAAAGTGAGTGAAAACCAAATTAATTTGAACCATTAGATTTTTGTAAAAGAAAATTGAATGGTGGAGATTTAAACTTAACTAGCCGTTAGAAACAAACATATAATAATATTAAATTAATCCTTTTAAAAAGTCAACTAGCCGTTAGATACAAACATATAATAATATTAAATTAATTCTTTTAAAAAAGCAACTAGCCATTAGACACAAACATATATAATAATATTAAATTCATCTTCCTTTTAAGTTCATTTTCTTTTTAAAATCATTTTCTTTTTAACATTAATCCAAAAATAAAAGACCCACCAATTGTCACTTCTCCATTGCTCTAAATGGCACCTTTCAATTTGTCCACTTTGATTAAAAAAAAATCTGCCACGTCATCAGTTCGGGATTTTTCCAATAAGCTTGTTTCTGTCATATCTTCTTCATTTGAACTCTGATTTGAGTGATTCAAATTGCATTGGAACCGTTGTTCCAAGCTCCACACAATAGACACTTCAAAACACTCAAATGGTTAATAAATAAAATCAGGTTTGTTATCATCAGAACACTAATTAATCAATCCATTAAAATTAATTAATTTGAGATTAAGGGCCAAAAAGCCAACAAACATGAGCTTCCAATGAAACCTATCTTGGAAGTGGAGTTATTTGATGTTTGAGGTATTGACTTTATGGGGCCTTTTCCTATTTCTTTTAATGGTTACCTATACATTCTAGTTGCAGTAGATTATGTATCTAAGTGGGTAGAAGCCATAGCTACTAGGACCAATGATGCTCGCACTGTTGTAAAATTCTTGCATAAAAACATTTTCCCACGTTTTGGTACACCTAGAGCTATTATTAGTGATGAGGGCTCTCACTTTTGCAATAAACCGTTTAAATCCATGATGCAGAAATATAATGTTAATCATAAAATTGCTATAGCTTATCATCCTCAAACTAACGGCCTTGCTGAGTTATCTAACAGGGAAATCAAACAAGTTTTGGAAAAGACAGTCAAGACCAATAGGAAGGATTGGGCCCTTAAGCTCGATGATGCACTGTGGGCCTACCGCACAGCTTTCAAAACCCCAATTAGTACTTCCCCGTATAGGTTGGTGTTTGGAAAGGCTTATCACTTACCGGTAGAGCTCGAGCATAGAGCTTATTGGGCCATCAAGAAGCTGAACATGGATTTTGAGAAAGCTGGTGAGAAACGCCTCTTAGAACTCAATGAGATGGAGGAGTTCCGTGCTCAAGCTTATGAGAATGCCAAACTTTACAAAGAACGCACTGCAAGATGGCATGACAAGAAGATCACCTCACGAACCTTCCTTCCAGGACAAAGAGTATTACTTTTTAACTCACGTTTACGCTTGTTTCCAGGTAAGCTTAGGACACGATGGTCGGGACCCTTCGTCATTGTCAAGGTATCCCCACACGGAGCCGTGGAACTACAAGGTAACAATGGAACAACTTTTAAAGTGAATGGTTAACGATTAAAGCACTACATCGGTGATGAAGAATGCGGACTTGAGAATCTGACTTTCATTGCATGATCCAGTAGTCCCGTCTAGCTAGAAGACATTAAACCAAGCGCTTATTGGGAGGCAATCCAATTTTATTGCTTTCTTTACTTTTGTTTATTTATTAAATTTTTTTAAAATCTTGGAGTCACTCATATGCTTTATTTCTCAGGAACATAGCTCATCACACAAGTACTCCTTACACCAAGCCTGTTTGGTGGCTTCCCGCTTGCTCCCAGGCTTGCTCTTTCCTTGTTAGATGTTCTTATGCATTGGGGACAATGCATGATTCTAAGTTTGGGGTGGGGGGTGTCTTTCGTACTTTTGTGTGTTTTCTTATCCTGCTATGCATGTTAGTGAAGGTTTTAATGATCATATGCATGTCAATTTTTTGAAACAATTTTTGGAAAAAAAAAAAAAAACTTTTTTAAAATTTTGGAGCTTTCAAAGTTAATGGGAATGATGTTTATGGTTGTGTGCCTTGATGTTGATTGCCCATGATGAGATTCGAATTTGCATGATAGATGACTATTGTGGAAATAGAATAGCACTATCTTGAGTTAAATTTATTTAAGTCCCTCTTAAAATCTCTCATATTCTTGAGCACGTAGCCACTTCTATTTAGAATCTTTAACTGAAAAAAGGATTAAGTTGGGTGTATTTAGTTGTCACTTTGAAAGGCCCCACCGGTTAGGGAGTGGAAATGCATGATAGCTTGTAATCTTAGACTAAGGAAAAAGAAAAGAGTATACATGCCTTGAGAAAAGAAAAAAAGTGTACACAAAATATATGAGCTTTATTTGTCTATCTTTTTTAAATGTTAAACTTGTAATGAGTATGCATGGATAGGGGTAAAAAGAGCTGCCTTTGCTGTGATCAGTAAGAACGCCTGGGAATTGACTAGGTACGAGTCCCTACAGTGGATGTGTGAAAGCTAGTGCCTCTAGGTAAAAGAATGCAAGTTTGGGCCCATGAAAAAAATATATGATTGAAAGGCACCTTAGTGGACATATTACTCACTTGAATGCATGAAAGCTTGAAGATTGGTGCATGAGCTAGAGTAGGGGGAAAACTAAAGAAACTCTCTTAAGTCCTAATTTGAGCTCGAGTATTTTAAATTGAAGGAGGCTTGCACACACACATGGGAGATAGCAAGATTTGGCCTTGAATGATTATAACAATATAGATATGCTTGCATGTTTCTACTTAAGCTCTGAATGCTATTCTCTGAGACATGAGTCAATTGCACACTTCTTCATCTAGAACTCCCTATTATTTGATTTTATTCTTTGCTCGGGACTAGCAAATCTCTAAGTTTGGGGTGTTGATAAGCACTTGAAAAGTGCTTATTATTCTCTCAAATTAAAGGAGTTTTATATTAGATTTCACTTGTTTGCTAGTGATTTTCAGGTTACAACGAGGAAAATTAGAAGAAACGACTGAAAGATCAAAACCGAGGAAGAAAATGGAGAAAAAGTGCTGAAAAACGCATCCTTGCTTGAAACGCATGATGCGCCGCGGCGCTGAGGCTGAAACGCATCAGCATGGACGCAGAGCAGCAACGCAGCGCTGGGAAGGCGCTGCTTCGACGCATACTTGGTGAACGCAAGACAGCGTCGCGGCGCTGGGACGGCGCTGCCGCAGCGCTAAAACCCGAGAGCAACTTAATTTTGGTCGCAACGCTAGCGCCGCGGCGCTATGCATCAGCGCCGCGGCGCCAACGTTAATTTAAACGCAAGTTTTGTATTTTAGGTTAAATTTTGGGCGGCCAAACTCTATAAATTTAGGGGTTTTCAGCAGCCAAAAGGTTGGAGAATTATCAAGAAGATCAAGAAAGTTGCAGAACAAAAGAAAGATCCAAAAAGGTGAGAATTAAGCTAGAGTTCTAAGAGTGAGTTAGCCGCTAGGAAGAGGAAAAGAGTTCGAGATAGTTTTGGTGCCCTTCAAAGTCCGACGCGAGAGCCAAGGAGTTCGTGACGGTGCTGCCTCAATCAAGAACCTCTTTTCAGTAGAGTTTCCCTATTCTTTACACTCTTTCTTTGATTCATTTTGCAATATGTTGCTTTACGCTATGAGTGGCTAAACTCTTTAGCTTTAGGGTTTTTGATGAATTGTTTGTGAATTCATGATAACTTTGTAGACTCATGGTTTTGTTCAATTAAATATGCTTTTCATTGTTATTGTGTTTAATTCTTGAAGATTGGCCACCTTCACATGTTAGGTTAGATGTATGATCGAGAGATTATATGTTTAATTTGATCTATAACAATGAATCGTTGTTAATCTATCACGAGAGTAGTTAGGTTGATAATGAAAGTTGCTAAAGACTAGTTTTAATGCCATGTGATTTTGTATTGGTTTTAAGAGATTAACTATCAATCAAGTTGCATGAGAAAGAGTTGTCTTTGAGAGAAGATAACTTGAAATTAAGTTTCTAGACTTAGGCATAAGAATTAAATCCATGAAATCTATAATTTTGCATGATGAAACAAACAAGGATTCGAAACCCTAGAACTCTCTTTGACTCTTGCAATTCTCCCTTTGATACTTTCTTGACTTGATTTTTCTTGTTCCCAAAATTGAAATATTGAATTTCAATCCTCAAATAAAATTGATTCAATTCTAGAATAGCTAAATAACTTAACCTTCCCAATTGGATCTCTAGTGGAAACGATACTCGGACTTAACCGTTTTATATTATAACTTGACCCGTACACTTGCGGTTAACACACAAAAGTGGCACATCAAGTTTTTGGCGTACTTCGCACTTTGATGTGATTTTATCCCATTATCCATGCTATGTTGTTTTCAATGAGTTTATGCATTTTAATTGAAATTTGGAAAATTTTGAAAATTTTTCAAAAGATTTCAGCCTTAAAAGATAATGACAATGTTTTTATAGTTGTGTGCTTGTGATGTTGATTTCTAATAAGCACTTGAAAAGTGCTTTCTATTCTCTCAAATTAAGGGAGTTTATATTAGATTTCACTTGTTTGCTAGTGATTTTCAGGTTAAAACGAGAAAATTAGAAGAAACGACTAAAAGATCAAAAACCGAGAAAGAATAAGGCGAAAAAGAGCTGAAAAACTCAAAAGAGCGAATTTTGGGATAGCGTCGCGGCGCCGAGACGGCGCTACGGCGGCACTGAAACATAAACGTATCGTTCTGGACGCATATTAGCACCGCGGCGCCGAGATGGCGCTGCCTCGACGCAACCTTGTTGAACGCATGACAGCGTCGCGGCGCTTGGACGGCGCTGCCGCGGCGCTAATGCCCGAGAACAATATTTCTGAAACGCATTACAGCGTTGCGGCACTGCCGCGGCGCTAAAACCCGAGAGCAAACTTTTCTGATGCAGCCCTAGCACCGTGGCGCCAGCTTTCCTTAAATGAAAAATTGTTATTTTTGGTAAATTTTTGGGCAGCCAAACTCTATAAATTTGGGGGTTTCCAGCAGCCCAAATCAAAAAAAGAAAATCAAAGCAAAGCAAGGAAGTTACAAACCTAAAGAGGCACAAAAAGGAGAGAATTAAGTGAGAGTTCAAAGAGTGAGTTAGTTGCAAGGAAGAGGAAAAGAGTTCGAGATAGTCTTGGTGTCCTTCGAATTCTGACGTGAGAGCCAAGGAGATCGTGACAGTGCTATCTCAATCAAGAGCCTCTTTTCAGTAGAGTTTCCCTTTCTTTACACTCTTTTTTTGTTTATTTTGCTTAAACATGTTGCTTCAAGCTATGAGTGGCTAAACTCTTTAATTTTAGGGTTTTGATGATTTGTTTATGAATTTATGTTGATTTTGTAGACTTTCATGGTTTTGTTGGAATGATTATGTTTTTCATTGTTATTGTGTTTAATTCTTGTGGATTGGTCATCCCCACATGTTAGGTTTGATGTATGATTGAGAGATTGTATGTTTAACTTGATCTATAACAATGAATTGTTGTTAATCTATCACGAGAGTAGTTAGGCTGACAATAAAAGTTGCTAAAGACTATTTTTAATGCCATGTAATTTTGTATTGGTTTTAAGAGATTAATAATCAATTGAGTTGCATGAGAAAGGGTTATTTTTGAAAGAAAATAACTTGGAATTAAGTTTCTAGACTTAGGCATATGAATGACAATAAAATCCATGAAATCTATAATATTGCGTGATGAAATAAACAAGGATTCATCACCCTAGAACTCTCTTTGACTCTTGTGTTTTTCACTTTAATACTTTCCTTATTTGATTTGTATTTTTCATAACTTATAATATTCAATTTCAATTCTCAAATAAAATTGATTCAACTCTAGAATAGCTAAGTAACTTAAACCTTCCCAATTGGATCTCCAGTGGAACGATATTCGGGCTTAACCGTCTTATATTATAACTTGACCCGTACACTTGCGGTTAACACTCAAAGTGCGCATCAATTTCACATGATGAGACTTGAATATGCATAATGGATGACTTATTGTGGAAATAGGATAGCATTATCTTGAGTTTGATCTATTTAAGTCCCTCTTGAAGTCTCCATATTATTGAGCACATAGTCACTCTAATTTAGAACTTTAACTTAGAAAAGGATTAAGTTGAGTGTATTTGGTTGCCACTCCGAAAGGCCCCACCGGTTAGAGAGTTGAAATGCATGATGGTTTGTAATGTTAGACTAAGGAAGAAAAAGAAGAGGAAAAATTATTTATGTCTTTGAAAAAAAAATGTGCACAAAAATATATGAGCTTCAAGATGTATTGGCAAAATCCTCGAGTATTGGAGAATATGGATCCTTCGACAGTGGCATCCAAGATAGTTTGGTGTTACTTGTTAACCCATTATAGAATAATTGGATTTGTAACCAAACTGAGTAGTCATGTTGTGGGCATCTTCTCAAAAGGTCCTTGTACCGTTCCCAAGCTTCATAGAGTTGCTCATCTTCAAGTTGATGGAATGTTCCAATCTCTGTCCTCAATCTTTGTGACTGTGTCGATAGGAAGTATTTGTTCAAGAAAGCTTGAGCTAGTGCATACTATGTGGGTTGCTCTCCAGCGGTATGGTCTCTAGCCAATCCTTCTCTCGATCCTATAAAAAGAAAGGAAAAAAATCTTAATTTAATGGCATCCTTAGAAACCCAATCCATCTTTACCGTCCCGCATATCTCCAAGAAAGATCAAAGGTGCTTATGAGGGTCCTCGGTGGAACGTCCTCTATGAGCAAGTTCTCCTGCCATTTTGATCAACTCCGGTTTGAGTTCGAAGTTGTTGACATTTATCGGGACATTTGCTATTCTGGGTTGGTTCGTTGGGAGACTTGGTTGGAAATAGTCCCGAATTGCCTTTGGTGCTACCTCTTTCACCATCTCACTCGTTTGATTTGTTTGAGCTCTTAGATTCTTTCGGTCAGCCCTATCAATCTTGGGGTTAAACAGAAGAAGATTAGAATTATCTCAGGGCATATACCAAAGCACAATCAACCAATCTTAGAAAAAGAAAAAAAAATAAAATCCATCTTATATTAAGATCTATCAATTCTTTAAATATTAGGTGAAAATATCGTTACTTCAATCCCTGGAAACGGCGCCAAAAACTTGATGCGTGATTTCTGCAAGTGTACGGGTCAAGTTATAATATAAAATGGTTTAAGTTCAAGTATTGTATCCACTGGGAACTGAATTTGATATATTCACCTATCTGTTCAAGAATTGAGTTGATTTTATTTAAGGAATGGAAATCGAGTTTGGATTTTATATGTTGAAAACAAAGAAAGTAAAAGCAAGTGAAAATTGAAGGGATAAGAGTGTTCTAGGGTGTTGATTTCATTAATTATTTCACTAAATCATGCTTTAGATTTTCACGGAATTATGTGCAAACAATATGTTTAAGTCAAAAAACTAATATTCTGATTATTTTTTCTCAAAAACAACCCTTTCTTATGCAACTCAATTGATTACTAATTTCTTGAATCCAAATTAAGAAGCATAGCATTAAGAATAGTCATAATCAACTTTCTTTAATAACCTAGCTATTTTTATGAAAGATTAGTAGAGATTTAAAGTCATAGATCCAATTAAACATACAACCACTCAATCATACGTCGAACCTAAAAATTATTGATGATCAATCAAAAAGAATAAAGCACAATAGCATTGAAAAGCATATCATTCAACAACATCCATGAAAAAAACTAAATCATTAACTTAACTCCATAATTAAATCATCCAACACCTTAAAACTATGAGTTTAGCCACAAATAGTCATCAAATACACACTTTCATATGAGCTTTCAAGCATTAAAGTAAAAGGGAAAGAAAAATCTAGAAAGAAAGACTCTCGAATTGCTTCCGAGTGTTGAATTCCTTCAATCACCACTTGGTCGGCACCTCGAGATCTCAAACGACCTTCAACTCTTCTTCAACACTTTCCTCTCTTTGTGATGGCAAACTCACACTTTTAGGCTCTCTTTTCCTCTGAGTTTTCTTGTCTCTAGGGTTGCTGAAAACCCCTCAATTTATATAAGTGGCCGCCCAAAATATTTTCCAAATTTGTAAATTCTTCAAAAAAAAAAAAAAAAAAGGAAACTTTCGTCGCTACGCTCTTGGAGAAGAGTTTTAAGTCGTCTTAACTTTATTATAACTTGACCCATACACTTGCGCAATTGTTGAAAACCCTTTCAATCCGTTTTAATTATATTATAATTTGACCTGTACACTTGCGGAATTCGCACATCATTAGTACATACACCTGTTGGTAGTGCTATAGTTATTGAGCATGTTTATTGAGATTGTGAGTTAGTGGTTGATAATGTAATTGTGTTGGTAGATTTATTGCCTTTAGAGTTAGCAGAGTTTGATGTTATTTTAGGCATGGATTTCCTGTCGAAGTATCATACTACTGTTGATTGTTTTAAAAAGGAGGTGAAGTTTGAAAAGCAAGGAGAGGCAGTGGTTGTGTTCAGGGGAAGGAGGAAAATTCTTCCTATTTGCTTGGTGTCAACAATAAAGGCTAGGAAGATGATGAGTAATGGCTGTGAAGCGTACCCAGCTCATGTGACAGAAGTTAAATCAGGCAGGTTGAGACTTGAGGACATGCTAGTGGTAGGTGAGTACTTAGATGTGCTTCCAGAAAAGTTATCAAGGTTACCACCTGACCAAGAGATAGAATTTACTATAGACTTGATTCCAGGTACAACTCCTATCTCTCAAACTCCTTATTGTATGACACCAACGAAGTTAAAGGAACTAATGGTACAGTTACAGGAATTGGTGGATAAGGGCTATATTAGACCTAGTGTTTCCCTGTGGGGTGCACAGGTGTTATTTATTAAGAAGAAAGATGGTGTTCTGAGATTATGTCTTGATTACCTCAATTGAATAAGGTAACAATACATAATAAGTATCCATTGCCTTAGATAGATGATTTATTTGATCAACTCAAAGGAGCTTTAATGTTCTCAAAGATAGATCTACGATCAAGGTATCGTCCGTTGAAGGTCAAGGAGTCAAATGTTCCTAAGACAGCTTTGAGGACTAGATATGGGCATTATGAGTTCCTAGTGATGTCGTCCGGACTGATAAATGCACCAGCAACGTTTATGGATCTTATGAATAGGATATTTCATCCCTATCTCAATTAGTTGGTGATAGTATTTATTGATGACATTCTGGTCTACTCTAGTAATAAGGAGAAGCATGTTGAACATCTCAAGATGGTGTTATAGATTCTGACGGAACGAAAGTTGTATGCTAAGTTTAGCAAGTGTGAGTTCTGGTTGGAACGAGTGGTGTTCCTAAGGCATGTGGTTTCAGCAGTAAGGGTAAATGTTGATCCACAAAAGACTGACGCCATAGTGAAGTGGGAACGACCCATGATAGTGACAAAAGTCCGTAGTTTTCTGGGGTTAGCTGGATACTATAGTCGTTTTGTCAAGGGGTTCTAGAAAATAGCTTTGCCACTCATGAGTTTGACAAAGAAAAGTGTTAAGTTTGACTTATTGGGATTTATGCCCTAAAGTCTTGTAGTTAATTATTTATTGATATAATAAATAATTATTTTAAATATGCAATAATGAGTGATCGACCAAAAGTGTACAAGTGATAATTTATAGATTAACATGGTCTTAGTACAAGCATACACTATTGGTGAGGTAATAACCTTGGAGTATATCAAGGGTCGAATTCCACGAGACTAGCTATCTAATTGGGTTTGTTTTAAAGCAATGCAATCAAGTGACCTAATGTAATCAAGGTAATATTGTTATGAGCTGGTGTGAATAAAGCTTAAAAAGATAAAGACAATCAATGATGGAAGTATGGTTTCAATTATGTTTTGCCTAAGTTCATCAAAATTGGAGTGATGCGACCGCATCATGCTGGCACGTTACCTTACATGTGGGTAGAATCTTCTCTTATGTAGTCTTGTTTCAAGATTCTTTAGGAGCCTAAGGAGCTAAGCCTATATCTCTATTGTTAGCTATGCCTTAGATTAATTTCATACATATTCTTTATCCTATGGTGACCCTTATCTCTAAGGTTGCATGGTGATCCTATTTCTAAGATTTAGCCCCATTCCCTTGTGAAATCTACTTACATCCTAACCTTCTCAGTATTAGGACTCAACTATATTCCTAACTTGAGTGACCAATTCAAAATAACAATGTTTTCCATACAATCAACAAAGGAAAAGTGTAAGTAATGCTAGACATGACACACTAGCAATTGCTCAAGCCATGAATCCCTAGGGTATCCACATAATTGAACCCCTTAATGAATTTAGAGCATGATAAAGAATGAATGAATTATTTGCATTAACTTCAAAATTGTAAGTACAAAGTGAATATGCAAGTTTAGCAAAGAAAGAAATGGAATGAAGATGAGTGCTAGAAAATACAATCACACTTCCTCAAATGACTTCCTCTCTCTAGTAAACTCTAGGGAAGGAGTATCCTCTCTTAAGGACCAATCCTTTCTCTCTACATACGCTCTCATGGGGTAGGGAAGCCATAAAACCTAAGAACTTCAGAGGAACTCTCGTTCTTGGAGTAAGACTTATAAATTGAGTGGAGAATCTTCTTAGAGTGGACTGATTTCGGGTGGAGTAAGTTGAATGCTTGAAAAGAAGGCTTTGTTCCTTTTTATAGGCTTCAAGAGAGGTTAAGTAAGGCTAAAATCCACATTTTGGAGGCTTCCCAATCAAATCGATGCTTAAGAGTGATTGAAGACCAAGTAAATTGCAATTGTGGCCGACCAGTTCAATGTTTCTGAAACTAAGGTTTGGATGCCTCTAAAACATGTTCAATATGTCAAAAGTACACTTTAAGTGTGAAATCTAGAAAACAAAACTAACTTCCTTATAGAATGAAGAAGAACATCTGGAAAAGGGGAATGAAACTATAGGTGAAAAATGATCACAAGCCTATGAAATTAGAAAAATTTGAGAGTAAAATTTATGGGCTTGTGGAGTTAGAAAAATTTTGACATTTTAAAGGGGCCTATGCGTTGAGCATGTCTTAGGGGAAGAAAATTGTTTGTCCAAGTTTGAGTTTTGAAGAGAGTTTTAACCATAGAAGTGATTGGGGAAAAACTATGTTATGAGATTTTTCTAAGTATTGGACCATGCTTTGAAAATGAGAAACAATTATGCTTGAAAAAAGAAATAGGAGGTGAACTTAGAGTTGAACTCATAAGCTTAAGGATTGAAAATTTGACCAAGTGTTGGAAGTAAAAGTTGGAAGCATAGTTGAAAGTTTAACTTATCTAACTTGGAACAAAGGTTGAGCAAATTCCTCAAAGGAAAATTTAGGGCATAGACGCATAGTGGAGTGACCTTGGACGCATGGTTGAAGTTCGAGAAAATTTTGACTAAGTATTGAGGAGCTTATGGTAGTTGAAAGAGACACCTAAGCCAATGAGGATATGTTGGACGACTTTTAATAGTTGAAAAGTAACACTTAGGTCAAAGAAGAAGAGTTGGACTCATAGGAGGCTAGCAAGAGAAAATTTGGCTAAGTACAAAGGACTTAGGACTTATGAGTAAAGGTGTTGGACACATGGTTTATTGATGGAGGTGAATTGAGCAAGTTGTTCAAGTTTGAGACAAAGCACAAGATCAAAAGGAGGAGTAGAACACATTGTATGTAGCCAAAATTGGGTGTTGGATGCTTACCACCTCAAGGGAAGGAAAATTTGCTAAGTGTTGGATGGTCATACTGGTTCAAAGGAAGCAAAATAAATGTACCCTAAGAAAATACAAGTTGGACGGTTAGGAAAGGGGAAATTGAATGCATGATGTTCATCCTGAGCTAGGTTGGACGCATGAAAAGGCTCAGGAAAGGCTTGAGGATGCGTCCAAAAGGTTGAGAAGGAAATAGAAGGTGGCGAACTAAGAGTTAAACACCTCAAAGAAGGAAGCGTCAACATGCATGTTTAGGGAAACATGTTGAAGGCCACATAGAATGGGCTTGTCTTCCAACTCCTATAAATAGGGCTTAAGCCATGGGATTGTTCACATGTTTTCTAAACAAAAGTTCTCTAAAGGCTTTAAGGGATAAAAAAGAGTGATACTCGGGAATATAGACTGTTAGGCATCCAAACACACTATCAAGCATCTAAGACAAACTGTTAGGCATCCAAGCACACTGTCAGGCATCCAAGACAAACTATTAGGCATCCAAGCACACTGTCAGGCATCCAAGAGCAATCCAAGCGTCCCAGGGATTGATCTAGGCGTTCTCAGCTCCTTTCAAGCGTCCAACAGAACTGTCTGAGCATTCAAGGTGCCGTTTGTGGGTATTTATCAGAAACTGGAAGTCTAGTTGTGTGCTCGGAAGTGAAGAGCAAGTTAGGAATTGGAAGAACGTAACGTCTGGAGCAAAGATAAAAGGGACATGGAAACTAAAATCCTCAGTTTCGATGAGTGACAATGTTTTTCCTTTATACTCTACTATACAAATGATTGCCTTGGACACATGAATCTTAAAAGCTTTGCTAAGTATGCTTTGCTCATGGGTTAGAAACTGGGTGAATATGTTGGTTTGGTCTTAAGGGTCAATAATACGTGCAATGAATCTTTCTTGAGCAAAGCCACACTTGGGGATAAAATTGTTTATAAGCATAATTGTACCCTATAAAATGTAGGTAAAAGACCTAATACTAAAGGAAAATGAGAATATATTTGGGGAACCCTAGAATGTATGGGACCCAATACTAAAAGACAAGGAGAAGGTACTTGGGCAACCCTGTTTATGATAAAAACCTAATGCTAAAGGACAATGAAAAGGCATTTTGGGGTATCTCTATGTGCACATAGAGGAAGTGAGGTTCTGTTGAGCCGAGTGGCGTCAGTAGGGTACGAGTACATCATAGAAGGTAAGTCGTTTTGATGAGTCGCGTCAGGACATTTTTCCTGAAGATCTACTGAGTGGGTTGCCACTACTTGGGGGAATTGAGCACCAAATTGACTTTCTTCCGAGAGCCATCATTTCGAAAAGGCCAACATTTCGAGCTAATCCTACAAACACAAAAGAAATCCAAAAGCAAGTTAATGAGTTGCTAGCCAAAGGATATGCGAGGGAAAGTCTAAGTCCTTGTTTTGTTACCATCATCTTGGTTCCAAAGAAGTATAGATCTCGGAATATGTGTGTGGATTGTCGAGTCATCAACAAGATTATGGTAAAGTATTGTCATCCTATACCTAGACTTGATGTTATGTTAGATGAATTGTATGGATCTATTTTATTTACTAAAATTGATCTTAAGTTTGGATACAATCAAATTAGGATGAAAATTGGTGATGAATGGAAACCTGGATTTAAAACCAAGCATGGATTGTATGAGTGATTAGTTATGCCTTTTGGTCTTATCAAGTCTATATTTTGCATAAATTTATTCCAAGTCTATAGAAGAGCATGTGGAACATGTGTAGTAGTTTACTTTGACGATATTCTGATTTTTTCCAAGTCTATAGAAGAGCATGTGGAATATGTTAGAAATGCTTTGACTGTATTGAGAAAAGCTCAATTGTTTGCCAATATAAAAAAGTGTGCTTTTTATCTAGATAAGATTAATATTCTTGGATTTTTTATTTCTGCTAATGGTATTGAAGTTGATTGTGAGAAAGTTAAAGCTAGCTGTTCATTAAATTTTTTCGTTTAAATTTCTATTCCAATTAAATTGAGTTTCTTAGCTCGTTACACAAAAATATCATTTCCGTACAAGGATGCATTGAGAATTACTCTAGATGTGATCATGACTAAGCAAGTTTTCCTATAAAGACCCAAGTATAAGCATTTATAGGTTTCCTAGTGAGTCCAGGGTCGAACGCAGGGATTTGTAATAACTAGGCGTTGAGAATAAATGTATGACTATGCGGTGACTGTACATGTAAATATATATGTGTTTGTTGATTATGTGTGTAAAACTATACATAAAGAATGAAAAGAATTTCCTACTACTAATAATAAAGTAGTAGCGTTGAGAATGCGTCAGATAACATGCGTTGAGAATGAATAGAACCATGCGATAAAGGTAGAGTTGAACGCGAGAGCTAGATGTTACCTAAACTTTCTAAGTACAATTACATACCTACAAATTGCGTGTGTGAATCCATCTCTCGATGTTTCGACGCCACATTTATCTTATCTCTACGACACATGGTAAGTTTGCGTTGGCAAAAGATGAACTACATCTCTGCACTCATCTAGTCTTAATTAATGCTAAAGATTAACTATCAACTCTCTCAAGCTCGACAATCATGCTTACTACGTTTGTTTGTCAGACAAAGTTAGGCAAGCTAAAGATATGCATTAATCAAGATGTAACATACTCAAAATTGCTCAAGAAAAACTAACTTTTAACATTTAACTCATTTAGCATTTAGACAGCATGGTGTAAAGTATTTAATACGGAAATAGACAGAAGATGATAGTCAATCAAACTCATATTAAGACAATAAATCATTCTCTCGAATGTCATTAACAAAATATAAGCAAGAAGGAGAGAAATGGAAATAAAATAGAGATGAAGGGCGTCAAGCCGCCACTAGCAACGTCTTGCTTCATGGAGGCTTGAGATGGTTGCTATCTGATACAAAGATTCCATAAGGTGAAAGGTTTTCACTCACTGGGAGACGACTCTGAAAATGGTCAGAATCCTTCTCTCAGAAGAGCTCGAAATGGAGGCTGGTTATGGTGAGGGAGAAATAGTGCAGAGCTTTCGCCTCTTGAACTAGTCTCTCTTCCTTCTCTTCTTGGAGAAGCTTGTAGACTATTTATAGGCGTCAAAAAGTTAATATCATGATGACCTGACACCTTTGCATTAAATTTCAGCCACGCTGCATAGACTTTTCAGATTGTCAGCCTATTTATTCTGCCATGATCTGATTGGGTGTTGTTCTTTTTCATAATGACATGACAGCTATTTAAGCATGCGTTTGTTTCTACTTTTCAGATTGTCAACGCATAGGCTCGACGCATGGGTTTCCACTTGTCCTTGCAGCAGCTTCGTCTCTTTGTACTTCGATTGTTTGCGCTTCTTTTCTTCTTAACCCTGCGTTAGGAACATAAAAGCTCATCGTTTTTCAGGTATTTTATTTTGTAAGTAGTGCCAACGCATGGTGATACATTTTTCATCATTTAACTACCAAAATCATGCGTTTAGCTCCAAAGTTACTCTAATTAAATCAAATAGTAACTATAATAACTTGTATTTCTACAAGTTATCACTAGCCAAGAATCGTCACAACCTATAAATGCTAGTGAAGTTAGGTCTTTTCATGGCTTAGCTAGTTTTATACGAGGTTCATTAAGGACTTTATACGAGGTTCATATTAAATTAGACTAATTAATTAATTTATTTAAAGATCTCATATTTAATTAATACACTTATTTTAATCTTATTCAAGGGCACACCTCTCATATGACCTATAGTTTCAATATGAGTCTCATTCATATTGTATAAATCTATAGTTTTAATATGAATCTAATTTATATTATTTATTGTTTGAATCTCATCCAAATAAATTAAATCTCTCATATTATATAGTTTAAATTTTGAATCTTATTCAAAATAAACTTTATATTATAATGTTTTGTCTATACATTAATTGTATCGTATACAAATAACATAAATTTCCTTAAACAATTTGAAAAATTCAAATTCTTTCAAAGCTTATAGTCCTTGTTTTACCCGTTGTCAGCTAACAAGGGGACTTAATTGACATACAGTTATAAGCTTCAATGATCTGAGATTAATTATTCAATTTTTTAATTAAATTAATCAACCTTCATTAACTATGGGGCATACCACTAAAGACCCATAGCTGCATTCAAGTGAGGATTGATCCGTCTTACTTGTGAAGTGCCTTGAAGATCAAGGGTTGATGGTAGTTTCAAAACTTTGTCCAATCCTTGGTTTATTAGATAATCTAGGTAATATGCTATCTAGTTTATCTTAGGGGTTGAGATCAAAACTTTTGTTGATATGTCATTTTCGTTGGAAATTTCACTTAAAATTACTTTACTGTGCGGTTAAGATCAAAACTCTTGTTGATATACTATCATTTTGTTATCCTTTTGATCATACAAGGGACCAGCACTGATCTTTTTGGGATAGCCTACAAATAGACATACCCTTGAATGAGGTTCCAATGTCTTTGGGTTTGAAGTTAGCAAATGTGTTGGACATCCCCAAATTTTGAAATATCATAAACTACCTTTACTACCTTTCCACAATTTAAAAGGTGTTTAAAAAACACTTTTTTATAGAACATTGTTCAAGATGTATACTGCAGTCTCTATTGCATGACCCTAAAAAGAATCAGGTAATTGAGCATAGCCCACCATAGACCGAACCATGTCTTGTAGGTACTATTTCTCCTTTCTAATACACCATTCTGCTGAGGTGTACCAAGTGTTGAGAGTTGGGATATGTTTCATGTTCTATCATATAATCTTGGAATCTCAAGTCCATATATTCTGCATCTCGATCAAATCAAAGTGTTTTTATTGATTTACCTAACAAATTTTCAACTTCAATCTTATACTCTTAAGGAATGTCTTAACTTGCTTACCTCAAAACTTGGACTTCACATTCCTCTTAGATTGTGACGAATTAACCACAAATCCCAAGGTTGCTCCAGATTTCATCGAAAATTCCAAATCTCATCAGTTTTCCTATTATTTCACAAACTTCTACTGATTATTAGTACAAACATCCTTCTTAAGAAATGTTAAGGAGTCTATTAACTTACTAACCTCAAAATGTAAACTTCTAACTCGTCTTCTACTGCTCAACAATTTCAAAACAGCATAACTTGCTCAGATTGCTCAACACTGCACACTTCCTCTTCAACCATGAATTTCATCAAGTTCCCAAGCTCTAACTTCAAGGTAGTCCAAGAACTCCAACTTCCTTCAATCCTCTACAACTTAGTTGAAAACTTCGAGGAAAGCTCAAAGAATCTGCACATGCTCAACGTATAAAGCTGAAGAAGTTCGATTTGGCCTTTTTATAGGGTCTGCGCTGCACCTTTGGAGTGATGACGTTACCCTACTTTGCGTCATTTCTGACTAGTCGGCGACTGCTTAAAGCGTTGTAGAAAGGACAAAATATATTTTAAGATGAGATTTGCAAATGTCAAAGATCCCAAAGCATGTGTCTCTCAATCGTAGGCTTTGCATTTGACAGCTTGATGGGCACATATGTTCAAGTTAGGCGCTTCCTGCAAAAGATCATGCATTTGAGATATATTTTACCTTAAGAAAATTGACCTTGAGCAAAATCAATGAGCATGGTTTACGAAAATGTGGGGAAGTCAGGTGAAGTTTAGCGATTGGTTGAAAGAAAAATCAAGAATAAAGTTTAAGTATTAGGACGTGTAAGCGACAAACCTCAACAGCAACGTGTAAGTGGAACTTGGAATGCTACCTGCAGTTTCTGAGAAGAAAATTGAACGCGGTAAGTTTAAGTATGAAAGATGCGATATAGTAAGATTGCAGGGTAATTGATATGAGCAATCGGGCAAGCTAAGGCAAGTAAATGCCAAAACTTTGTAAGCTATCATAAAGCTTAGAAAAGTTTAAAAGAAAATCCAGAAGGTATGAATTTAAATTAAAAATCTATTGAACAATTTGGTGATTAATTAATGATGTTAAGATAGTATGAGAAAGATCCCGGAAAGAGAATAGGGATTAGTAGAAATTAAAACCTGTGGAGTTGGAAATTTTAAGACAGGAAATATAAGCCTATAAAATTATTAAAATTTTGGCTAGATTGAGGAGTTCTATGCGTTGAGATGAAGGAAGGGAGAAAAGAATGTTTATGTTAGTGAAAGTTATGGATTAAACATAAGCCATAAGCTAATTTGAAAGAAATCATGATAGATGATTTGGAATCTTAGATGACAATTTGATGATTTAAGAATATAAGGAATTTAAGTATTGCAGCAATGCCTGGAAGCAAAAAGTATGTGATAAAGAAGGCTAGATGGACGCATGGCAATGGAAAGGATATTTCATAAAGGAATGAAAATTTGAAAGGATAGTTGGAAATTAATTATGAGTTAGACATTCTTGGAAGGAACATCATCACGGATGGTGCGGTATGAACGCATGATATTCTGGTCGAAGGAAAATTGATTTAGTATTGAAATGTTAGAAAAGGAAAACGATAATTCAAGGGAAGAGATGATTGCATGGCTCACACTTAGTTTGAGAAAGTGTCAAGCGATGAAAATGGATTTAGATGGTGACAAGATAAATAGGGTGATGTAGTATGCGTTGATGATGAGAGATTGGTTAGAATTACCATATGCGGAAAAGTACTTTGCGTTGGAAAAGTTAGCATGCAATGGAGAAATGGCAATTTAAAAGAAGTAATGCGTTATGCGTTGTGAAGAGAAATAGTGAACGGAAATGAAGGAAAAGAACTACAAGTGTTGGTCATGGCTATGAGTTCGTAAGCCTAGTATTGGAAACTGCTGTAATGAAAAGATAGACCCTGTTAGTAAGGAAGAAGAGTTGATACATTTTGTTAGGGCTGCCAGGCGTGGAAGGTGTCACTATGCGTTGGAAGTGAAAAAGGAACTTGACCAAGAGAAGTTGTATTCAACTTACCATATGTTGATAAGAATACCTTGAATTGGAGAGTAGTTGTATGCAATAGACTGTAGTTATGCGCTGAAGGTTAGTGATGTATTGACAAGCTATGCGATGGGTAGTAGCTATGCGATGGGCAGCAACTATGCCCTGAAGGTTTGCTATAAAGGTTCATTGGGTTGATCAAGAAGTTCTCAAGTATGGTATAGCATGTGCGGGAGAAACCATGAAAAGTTGCTGTAGTTGGAAAAATTGTTATGCGTTGACAAGGCGACGCGTTGAGAAACTGAAGTTCATCATAGTTAAGGATTGAGAAATAACTTTAACTTAGAAGGGTCTTATGAGTTAACCAAAAGAAACTAAGGTTAAGCGTTTGATGTGCTATAAAGGTGAAAACAACGCTAAAAGAAGGAAATAAGAGATGGATGAATATTAGAATAATCGTTAAGAAATGATAAAGTATGGGAGAAGTAAAAGGGAAAAATTGCAAGCAAAAACCTTGTGTATACCTCATGGACGCATAGAAGGATAACCACGAAATCCATAAGGTTTAATAAGAGGCTAAAAATTGGGTTTAAGTTATACACCCTGGTAGTACAGCGATGTATAGGAAGTTAAGAAAATAGTTACTAATGGCCAGGAGTGAAAAGTGAAATAGCAAAGTACGGGATAAAGTGTTGGATTGGTCCGTAGGTAAAGTTTGAATGGCAAAGATACTAAACTCATTTTCTATTTTGAAGTAGACATGGATATGTTATAATGGTTTTCTTCTTTGGATTGCCAAGAGTGTCAGCAAATGTTGACGAAATTTTGGGTAATTGGTAAAAAGTTGACAAAGATAGAGTGTTTCTTGCTTGTTAAAGAAACATATATACTGGAAGGAATGATGCGGATGCATGTGGATAAGTTCTAAGTTCTGAAAGTTTCATAACAAACTTTATAAACGAAGTTACAGTTCAGTATTATGTCTATGGATCACAATATGTTTCATGTTTTAAGGAATATGTCCCTAATTCTACTCATATACTTAAGGTGTAACCAATGGAACTAAGAGAAGAGTTAAGTTATGAGAAAGAATTGATTTAAATGTTTATTTGATAAGGAGGAGTAAGTATTAAGAAGTAAGTTGAACTCGTTGATCTAAGATTTGTGGAAAAATTATGGTGAAGAAGAAGCTATTTGGGAAGCTAAGCCCAAGGAACAAATGATAAAAACAGTATTCACAATTGTTCTGGAGAGACTAACAACCTACAAAAATTTTAAGACGAAATTGTTATAAGGTAATAGTAAATTGGAAGTTTTACTCCTAGCTTGAATAATGGCAAGCAAGTAGATGGGTAATTAGAAGTGTTGGTCGAAAGTTTTTGAGTTTAAGTGTCCATGCGTTGGTAGAATGAAATAAGAAGTCCATAAGAATGAGCATGGATAATAACTGAAAATAGCGAAGAAATTGCGTAGCTAAGTTTAAGCGTAAGGATGAAGTGTTGGCTGGTTGAAGTATATGGTCCAGGAGTTGAGCAAGTGTAAATGTTTGAGGCTATGCGTTGATGAGATTGCTGGACTAGCAAACATGCGTTGGTTGAAATCGATAAAAAAGGTATGCGTGGGAGATCAAAAGACTTATACTTAAATTCAGTAATTCTGAAATAATTATAAGTAAAAGAACTAGACTACTAGATTTGGAAGTGTGATCTGAAGAAAAGGAAATTCACCAAAGGATTAGAGAAAGAGAAATTGGATATGCACTTGGTGTTGAGGAAATCAAAACACATAGACATGCTAGGGAGACGCATAAGAATCCATAAAAGCAAGGAATGGTTACGTGTTGGGAAAAGGCAAGTGAAATTGTGGCTATGCGTTGTTAGAGGAAAAGTAGCCGAGAGTGGAAAAACAAAATTTTGGCTAAGCTTTGGCCGAGACTATGCGTTGGTAAAAGAAGAGAAGAGCTAGCGTTTTGAGTGGCCATGCGTTAAGGTCTCTATGCGTTGAAAACAGAGCACCTATGCGTCGAAAACAGAGCAGTCTCTATGCGTCAAAGACAGAGCAGTCTCTATACGTCGAAGACAGTGGTCTCTATGCGTCGAAGAAAAAGCAGTCTCTATGCGTCGAAGAGAGCAGTCTCTATGCGTCGAAGACAGAGCCGTCTCTATGCATTCAAAACAGAGCAGTCTCTATGCGTCGAAGACAGCGGTCCCTATGCATCGAAGTAGAAGGCGATTAAGGCGCCATGTGTTGAGTGTGGGTGACTGCTGAAGATGTTAGAGCAGGTTGCGTTATGAGTGCTTTGCGTTGAAGTAAGAATGAAGACTCTGCGCACCAACCTGCTTTTGAGGGTTAAGTCGGCAATATATATATAGGTAAATGAATTAAATATTTAATTGTTTTAGACACTTCGAGAACTTAAGTCAGTTTCACCTTTCAGCGAACTACAAGGGGAGGTAGAAGAGGGTGTTCTGGTGGATTTTGAACGGAAGTCTACTCACTTTGCAGTTGAAATCTAAGCTGGAAGGGAAGATTGTTGGTGGACACACAAACTGGGCAGTGTCTGATGTTTGGAGCAGAACAAATCGAGGAGATCGAGTCTAGGGTTGAAACTTTAAGGTCAGTAAGTTAATATAATTCTTAACATTCTCGTGAAGGATGGTAAAGCTAGAACTAAAGTTAAATGTGTGAAATTTTAGGTAAAAGCAACGGTTACGGAGTTGCTGTGCAAGCTAGGGCAACGTAGAGTAAATTTGGAATAGCTAGAGAACGAAGGGGAGTTGAGTCTTGGAATTTTGAGGTAACTTGTAAAACTCAATTCTCTACAAATTTGTAGAAGGGAAGGAGTTTTAAATCTGTCTGGATGTACAACTTTAACAGAATAGAAGTAAGAATAGAAGGAGATGAAGATAGCTCAGTTGTCGGGTTCTGCTAAGAACTGGGTCTCGCTGAGTTGATAAAGTATAGATAGCGAGACGACTGTCGCTGAGACGCAAGGGAGTTTTCTGTCTCAAAAACTCGATGGGTATCGCTAGGTGTCGCTCCTCAGGTAAAGTCACGCTAGTCTCGCTCAACCTAGTGTCGCTAGTACAATGACCGGTTGAGTAGTATCGCTAGTTATCTCGCTTATTGTTACTTTGGGAAAAGGGGAGGCTCGATGTTGAGTAATTATTAGAATTTACTTATGCATACTTAATGATCAAGTAAAGGAAAGTGTAATGCAAGGAAAAATGTCTATTTCAGGCCAGGAGGAGATAGGGAACGCATATAATCCACTCAAGGCTTAAAAAGAGTGTGAGTGACACTTTTTTTGCTTCAAAACGATTTTGTCGCATATGATAATTAGGTTTTCTACTTGAATACGATTTTGTGATAGATTGGTTTATAAAGTATATTTTATGTTTCTTTAAAGCTATTGGAAAGTATGTTTATGAAATGTCATTGAACTATGAGTTGCCTGTTCCTTATGAAAGGATTTTCAAATGAATTATCTAAATGTTTTAGAGGAGGCTCAGTGCTGAAGGACATGAGAAGGCATGTGAGTTTCCCCGGGACCCAGTACTGAAGGACATGAGAAGGTACTTGGGCAACCCGCCATGTTCCTATGTGCACATAGAGGTTGATTGGCTGGTGCGTCGAGTTTTGCTCCGCATCGAGCCAGGGATAATTACGACGTTGGGTGTGTTGAGTCTTGCTCCGCCCCAACTAAGGTTGATTTCGACGTTGAGAGCGTTGAGCCTTGCTCCGCCTCAACTAAGGGAAAAGATTGAAAAACCAAACGGTTTCCTGGTTAATTATTCTGGAAAACGATTCTATATGATTTGGAACGGATTTACGAGATTGATAAATTCGTGCAAAATATGTTTTGGTTGAGTTATTATGTTGAAACCTTGTCTTATATGTACAAATGCAACATGATTGTTTTCGAATAAAAGCTTGTTTTACAAACTTGTCACTCACGGGGCTTTAGCTCACGCTTTCCATGTTTTCTTTTCTCTTCCCCCTCCCCCCCCGGGTAGCGAGGACATTCCCGGTGCTTAGCCTACTCCAGCTCGCCTTGCCTAAGCTTCGAGTTTCAGAAATTAGTCATGTTTGAATAGTTGTACGTGTATATAACTTTATGTAGGTGGCATGTAGACCTAGTTGTGTATATGTTGGGATTTGTAATGTGGTTTGTGCAAGTATATTGTGGACGAGTAGAAAGCTTAATTATATATATATATATATATATATATATATATATATAAGTTTTGTAGTTTCTATGAGTAAAGTAAAATATGTATGTTATGATCTGTTAGGATTATCATGCACAGATGGACAGTTTATGTCACAAAAAGGGGTGATGTTTACTGTCCTCACATCTCCTCTTGGGTTGAGCGGGATAATCTGGGAGGGGGTGTGACAATAACCCCGAAGTAATCAGGAAAATAAGGGAAAGTAGGAGCATTGACTATCAAAGTAGCGCAGCGGAAGCGTGGTGAAGTCATAACCTACAGAAAACGCATAGTAATGTTTAAGTTGAAAGTAATGTGTAGATAAAAGTTCCATATGTTTATGAAGGCTATTATGCGTGGGTAAAATAAAGAAGTAATCTGAGCAAAGGTATTAAGAGGATGTAGTGGCTAGGAAGATATGCATTTTCGAAGGTAAGCGTGAGTAAAAGTTTAAAGCTCTGTGAGGTTTTTGAATAAGAAGCTATGCGTTGTGGTGATTGAGGAAGTTACGTTGAATTGAATTATGCGACTGAAGTGTGTTGTAGTAAACGTATGATGCGACGCGTCCAAGTTAGCAACCGAACTAAGCGCTCAGGTTTGTAATCAAGAATGCGTTCGCGGACCACGCGTTCAAGTAAAATGTAAGGGATAGGCACATAGTATTGAAATTATAACTAGATGGAAATTACAATAATTTTTGGAAAAGTGTTTCTTATAAAATTATCTTCCTTATTCATGTAGTGGTTTCTATTAGGGAAACATAATGCATTTAAGTAAGGATAAGAAGTGTCCAACGGGAAAACGAAAACGCTTGGCAAACAGATGCCCAGTTTGAGGAAAAGGACGTTCGAGAAAAAGTTTTAGTAAAGATATGTGGACAAAGACTAGTTGGTATGATTGTTATATGTGTGAGTAGTTGGGACACTAATGCAAAGATTGTCCATAGAACAAGGGAGGCTCAAGTAACTAAGAAGAAGAAAAGAATGGAAGAAGTATTTTTAGTTATTATATTGAAATGTACTGTTTAAGTAAGATTTGTATGAACAACGTATATGAATAAGAAATATCTTCTATTTCATATCTTACTATACTGCCTAAATTTCGAGGACGAAATTTTTCTAAGGTGAGTGGAATTGTCACACCTTACTTTTAAAAATCAATGCGTTGAAGAATCTATAAAGAAGAGTAGTAGAAGACCATGTTGAACGCATGGTCAGGGTGAACGCATGGAAGTAAC
Source organism: Citrullus mucosospermus (assembly GCA_030954485.1). Lineage (NCBI taxonomy): Eukaryota > Viridiplantae > Streptophyta > Magnoliopsida > Cucurbitales > Cucurbitaceae > Citrullus > Citrullus mucosospermus. The sequence goes on from CM062062.1 coordinate 16,026,470, forward strand.
CCGAGAGTTTGAAGGGAAAGAAGTGAAACGCATAAGAGGAGATGTAAGCATTGGCGATGATAAGACGCATAAGCAAGAAAGGAATAAAGTTATGTCGTGAAATGTTGAAAGAAATCTAAGTCTCGGAAAGGTAGAATACTAGAGCAAACTGAGTAACGCATAGGCTATTAGCAAGGGATGTTCTTGGGTGTTGGATAAAGTGGAAGGATGAGAAGTAAGCTCAAAGATTGGAGCAAGAGGTGGACGCATACTAAATTATCATCAGAAATATTTTAGTACAAGGAGAAGGTTAAATGAATAACCTTGGATTACAAGCACAACAACGCATAGAGGGGTAATCAAGGAATCTTCAAGGATAGGAGAAAGATCATGGACGCATGATAGTATGGGGTTCAGGCTGACGCATGGTATTATGCAGTAAGACAAACGCGTAGTAGTGTGCATTTGAGATATTGACGCCTAGTAGTATGCGGTGAAAAACAAGTTCAAAGGAAGTATGGCTGGGAGACAGGGAAGTAAATAATGAAGCTCAAACCTTAAAGGAAACTCAATGAATGCATGGGGGAGTTGTGATGAATGAATAGTTTTTTATTGAAAAATGTTGGACGCCTAGGACAAGCTTATAAAGGCTAGGTGGCTTCATATAGACTTGACACCTTAAAAGTAGAAGGTGTTAAAAAGGCATATTAAGTGTTTCATGCAAGGTGACGCTTGGATTAATGCATGGTTAATTAAGCATGCAGTGTGACATGTGGCAAACAAGTGGCAAAAGGAGAGAAGAAGTTAGATGGTAAGCTACCGATAAATAGAACCTTGAGGAAAAAGGAGCAACTGATGACTCTAAAAGAAGAATTCTGGAGAGAAAGGGAAGAAAGAAGGCAGAAAGGAGGAATCCTTGCGTCCGTAGTAGGAGTTTGCGGCCAAGAAAGAAGATATTCTTGACAACTTAGCTATTTTATGTTAAAGAAGTCCTCTTGCGTCGAAAGGGGGTTGGCCTTGCGTTAAAGACAAATACTACGTTCAAGGTGAACGCTGCCCAAAGATAAGTGATGCGTTCAAGTTGGACCTTGCGTCCAAGAGAGGTCGACGCATCCAAAAGAGAAGTAAGAAGAGTTGGGCTACACTTTGCGGAAGTAATCAACCTTGCGTTGAAGAGTAGAGTTTGCGGTAGTTATCAACCTTGCGTTGAAGGGCAAGGTTGCGTCCAACCGAGCTGACAGAGGAATATGGAGCTTTGCATTTCTGAGTTAGAACGTTGCGTCCAAGAAGCTCGGGAAGAGGAAATATAGGGAAGGTGATAAGCACTCAAAATGTGCTTTATATTCTCTCAAATTAGGGGAGTTTTATATTAGATTTCACTTGTTTGCTAGTGATTTTCAGGTTAAAACGAGGAAAATTAGAAGAAATGACTAAAAGATCAAAACCGAGCAAGAATACGGCGAAAAAGAGCTGAAAAACGCATCCTTGTTGAAACGCATGATGCGTCGCGGCGCTAAGGCGGCGCTGCCGCGGCGCTGAAGCATAAACGCATCAGCATCGACGCAGAGTAGCATCGCGGCGCCGAGATGGCGCTGCCTCGACGCATCCTTGGTGAACGCATGACAGCGTCGCGGCGCTGGGACTGCGCTGCCGCGATGCTAAAACCCGAGAGCAACTTATTTTTTGTCGCAACCCTAGCGCCGCGGCGCCAGCGTTAATTAAACGAAAGTTTTGTATTTTAGGTTAAAATTTTGGCGGCCAAACTCTATAAATTTAGGGGTTTTCAGCAGTCCAAAGGGGCAGACTAAAAGAAAGATCCCAAAAAGGTGAGAATTAAACGCGAGTTCAAAGAGTGAGTTAGCTGCAAGGAAGAGGAAAAGAGTTCGAGATAGTCTTGGTGCCTTTCGAAGTCCGATGTGAGAGCCAAGGAGTTCGTGACGGTGCTACTTCAATCAAGAACTTCTTTTCAGTAGAGTTTCCCTATTCTTTACACTCTTCCTTTGATTATTTTTGCTCAAACATGTTGCTTCAAGCTATGAGTAGCTAAACTCTTTAGTTTTAGGGTTTTGATGAATTGTTTGTGAATTCATGTTAATTTTGTAGACTCATGGTTTTGTTTAAATAAATTATGCTTTTCACTATTATTGTATTTAATTCTTGAGGATTGGCCATCTTCACATGCTAGGTTAGACGTATGATTGAGAGATTATATGTTTAATTTGACCTATAACAATGAATCGTTGTTAATCTATCACGAGAGTAGTTAGGTTGCCAATGAAAGTTGCTAAAGACTAGTTTTAATGCCATGTAATTGTGTATTGGTTTTAAGAGATTAACAATCAATCAAGTTGCATGAGAAAGAGTTGTCTTTGAGAGAAGATAACTTGGAATTAAGTTTCTAGACTTAGGCATAAGAATTACAATAAAATCCATGAAATCTATAATTTTGCATGATGAAATAAAGAAGGATTCGAAGCCCTAGAACTCTCTTTGACTCTTGCAATTCTCCCTTTGATATTTTCTTTGCTTGATTTTTCTTTTTTCCCAAATTTGAAATATTGAATTTCAATCCTCAAATAAAATTGACTCAATTCTAGAATAGCTAAGTAATTTTAACCTTCCCAATTGGATCTCCAGTGGAACAATACTCGGACTTAACCGTTTAATATTATAACTTGACCCGTACACTTGCGGTTAACACTAAAAGTGTACATCAGAAGGAAGAGGAATTATTCTTAGGCAGAGTACAGGTGAGTAACACCTGCGTTTTTCAAAATATAAGTGGGTTCTTTATGAATATGGTTTCATGGGTTCTAATGAATAAATGCATGCATTTTTATTTGAAAAGCTTTGAGTATTCTGGTTACTTGCCATAAGTTTATAAAACGCATGGTGATTGATTGATGCATGTTTTCATGATTTTGCTGAAAAACATGGTGCTATATGATTTCAAGAAAGATTTGGAATTAAACTTGTATGAAAAGCATGTTGTTTGATGTTAAAGCTTGAAATTAAATTTAGCATGTTGTTGATGTGAGATTTGGAAACGGTTAACTTACGAGTTATTGATATAATGTTTTCAAAGTATGTATTGTGTTTTATAAAACTTTGAAAAGGCACCCGAGGCTGAGGGACTTTGGAGAAGGCCAAAGGGTAGCCGGGATATAGAAAAAGGTACCCATTGTTAAGGGACTCGTAGAAGGCAAATGGGTAGCTTGGATATGGAAATGGGATCCCAATGCTCAAGGACTCGGAGAAGGCATTGTGGGCGGCCCGGAATATAAAACCTATGTGCACATAGAGGAATATACGATGCTGATCTGTTGAGATTACTCCACACAGCTAAGGAAAATCAATGTTGAAGAGCGTAGAGCATTGCTTCGCCTCAACTAGAGAAATAGTATTTTGAATGAATGAGATTTTGATTATTTATTCCTAACAGATATGTATACATGATATAACAATGATTTGATCATGTTATAATATGATTTGAACTGTTATATTTTTATGCGTGATTGACAATGTTTATATTATAAACAGTTCTAGAGTTAAAGTAAAATGTTTTCAGAAAACTGTTACTCACTGAGCTATTAACTCACCCTTTTTATATGTTTTCCATTTTCAAGTAGCATGACAGTTCCCATTGCCGATCGAAGTTGAGGTTTGTCAAAAGGGTATTAATGGTATTACCGTCCTAGGAAGGATTTATACAAGAAGTGAGGTGAATGTGACAGTGGGTTACGTGACAGGGTAATTGGTAACTGTTGTCCTCACACTCCATCTCGGGCTACAGGAGGATAGTTCGGGGTGGGGTGTGACACGCAAGGTGCAAAGAAGGTTTTTATCAATGAATATAAGTCAAGATTGTCACATAATACATTAAATCATCTCCATTATTCTAAGAAAATACTATAATAACTTGTATTTCTACAAGTTATCACTTAGCATTGCTGCATATTTCACATTCTCAAAATTATTTTTTAAGCTAGGAATTAATCTATGGTTACTCATTATTCCCACATATTTACTATTTATATGACATAATCAAGCATGCCAAAAATTTAAAGACGAGAGCATATAAACTGAACTGATAGATGCTTGATTGATTCAATATTCAATTTGGACATTCCATCACAAGAATAACCTTTTTCCAATGAAAAATTTCTTTTTTGTTATCACATATATTGATCATATTCCATAGTTTGTTTAAGTCAGCTTCATTAAAAAGATAACATTAAATTCTTCCTTATAAATGGTGTATAAAGCACATGTTTCAAAATTAGAACCCTTCCTGAGATGAATTTTAATTCAACCGCACTAGTTCCCAAATTTTGGGTGGTACGAGAATCACCAAACATTATTATTTTAGGCTCCTCAAAATGAGTATATACTTTGAACTTATTTTTCTCATAACAAACAGGTTTATTGGCTCTAGAATTAGCCCACCATCCTTCAACACTTTGAACCATATATATATCAGCTATCATAGCCACAAATGGCTCTCCGATAACATTGGCCTGAGGCACATTGTTTCCGAAATTTTCAAATTCGAGCAATATACCCACTTTTTCCACAAACGAAACATAATGATTTAGAGTGCTGAGGATGTTCTTAGTTCTCATTCACTTGGTTTGGATATCTCTTAATAGAAAAGTGTGATTTACTATTATCTTTCATATTATTCTTCTTTAGCTTTAAATGACTATTTTTATGAGTATGGTCATTAGATAAATTATCATTAGAAGAGATTAGGTTTACTTTCGTGAGATTTTTATTGCTTTCTTGAATCAAAGCATTGATTGTCGCTTTGCCTCTTCTTCCACACGAATGCAAGTAATTAAAACTTCTAGAAAGATTTCTTTTTGCTTATGACACATATTTCTTTTTTTTTTTTAAATTCTCTCTATGATGGCAACAATAAGATTGTCTCCAATCTTAATTCCTTAATATGCTACTCTCTACCACAAACTTTCAATTCAGCATTTGATAGCGAAAGAAATGACTGCAACATATTTTTTCCTGCTTGCTTCTTCAATATCATATTTACTCTACAAGCCTTTCCATATTTTCTTCATAGATGTAAAAGTAGTAATATAATAATCATAAAAATGATTAACAAGACAATTTAGAAGATAATACTGACAATTGTACTCATCTTTCTCATACTTGTCAATTTTCTCTTGGTGTCCCATTAACTCTTCCAAGTCCATCTTTTCAGTATCAATCTTCTTTGGGTTCTTTTCCATGAGGACATAGACCACTTTGAGAAGATTAAGGTAGAACAACATTTTCCCCTTTCATCTCTTAAAGTGTACTCCCTTAAATTGAAATGGCTTGTTGAGATCTCCAACATTCTCATTTGGTTTCTCAATAGTAGACTCCATCTCTTGAATCTCATTCAAATTGATGGGAGAAATACAAACAACAGAGGAAAATATAGTAATATTGAGAAACAAACACGTAAACAATTAGGTTGAGGCGCGAATAGCTCGCTTTCTTTAAGTAGATTCAAGCCATTTGCGGTGTGTATTGAATTTAATTTCTTTATATCAACCATCGGTGCAACAGATATTCTCTGGCATGTCTTGTCCAAGATACAACAACCGAACTAAAATGTTGTGTAACTCAAACCACTATGCACTAAAAAGGTTGATCCCAAAGCTCCACAACTAAAACACCAATTCTTTTGGCCAATTGTTCTTAAAAGAACTAATGAGAGAAAAGTAAGAGAGAAAGATATATTGAGTATTAGTTGGTGTGTTGTGTTTCTTGAGAGATAGGTAGGTGAAGTATTTATACTAAAATTATAGTTCTAGAAAATTTATTACACGATTGTTAACATCTTTTCACATACGTTTTTCACACTTATTACATACAAATAGAACATATTTATTAACTCATTTAAAAGTTAAAACCTTTAGAAATAAATATTAAAATGTAACAACAATAATATTATTTAAGATTTTAACATGAAAATGAAAGGGGAAAATAGTTACAAATGGTAGGTTTCTCCCCTTAGTATAAATATAGATTTACCAAACTCTATAACCTACTTTTTCAATCTTTTACCTATTTTACCGTTCATTTTTACAGAAGCACATTGGTCAACAATTTTAAAAACTAAAAAACCCCAAACTAAGCCTTAAGTGACTCCAATAAAATATGCTCTTTGAATAAAATAAGGCCAAGCATGCCAAATTTTTGGTTTAAAATGTTGGTAGATTAGTTAAACTTGAATTCACTAAATTAAGTTTAAAAAAAAAGTGTATAATGGTCCATTTTTTATTGAGTTTCAACCCTAAGAGAGATTTCAACAACACTAGATAAACTTACAAACTGAAAAGATTAATTGACTATTTATCTTTAAGTCTAAACTAACACATGATTGAAGGATAAAACAAAATAATCAAAACTTGCAAACCGTTTATGCAAATACCTTGTATAATGAACTCTACGATCACTATCTTCACTAGGTCTAGTAATTGTTGGTTTATTAAAATTATCCCTGAAAATAGACAACAAATCAAGATAAAGGAAACAATAAAGTGTCTAAAATACTACGTGTCTCCAATAGATGAGTTCACAAACAAAACCCTAAGAATTATTGCAAATAGATGCCCAACATAATGCACTTATTTCACTTTTGGCGAAATAGATAGAGATGTCTACAAATCTAAATCTTTTAGGAAAACACAAATTAAAGTTTTAAAATTGAAAAGATTAAATTAAGAGTGAAACAAAAGGTTGTAGTGGTATGAACTCCGAAAAGAAATTAGGAGGTTTGAATGGAAGGCTATAGAGGACTCGCCCTCAATTGAACTAAGAAACAAATGGCTCTTGTCAAAAAATAATAATAATAATAATAATAATAATAATAATAATAAATAAGCTTGAAATTCCAAAAATATAAAATAAAAAACATCTAATTTTGGAGGTTTAAGAAGTTATCCACCTTTCTTCTCAATGTTACTTCTTCCTCTTCTTATTTTTGCATAAATTGATATTGGAATATGTCTGACGGTGTAAACTCATGGAGGGATTCTCCGAACTGTTTGATAGAGAGATAAGAGATAGATGTAATATACGGTCTAAAAGAATACAAAATCTAAGTTCTTTTAACAAAACAAAAAATTAAAGTTTACAAATTGAAAAATGTAATTCTAAATAGAAATTTGAGAAGATAAACGGAATAAAAAGAAAAAAAGAAAACAAAATTAATTTAAAATAGAAGATTTAAATATTGAGGGCTAGTCGAATAGGAGATCTACCTATACCCCCCTAATAATTGGAATTTAGCAACCTCTCTTAAATTCTCTATATTTAAATCTACCAAAATCAGCTTCTTTTAGTGGTAAATGACATGATAAAAGAAGAAAGAAGGAAAAAGAAAAACTTGAACATCTCGTTATAATTAAAAATTTAAAAGAAGTATTAAATGAAAAATCTGACAAAGCTCTCGCAAATAATTCAAAGACAGATAAAAATAAATAAAAAATAATAATAATAATAATAAAAGAACACGCAGTGAAAGCAGATTTCAACACACCACTGATGACCCAGAAAAAGCTTCCCTTTTCTTTTTCCTTCGCAGAACAGAGGACAAACAAAATTACTCCTACAAAATTTAAAAAAATAAAAATAAATAAAAATAAAAATAAAAAATAAAAATAAAAAGAATATACAATAATTACGGGAAAAGAAAAAAAGAAAAAAAGAAAAAAAGACACGATTCTGTGATTGCAAATCGCATCTCTGCCATTCTTCCTCTTCTTTCTCCTTTCTTCTTTCTTCTTACTCCTCTGCCAAAGTTCTCCAAAAGTGGTATTTCCGATTTTCTACTTTTCTGTACAGATCATCAAACCTCCATTCTTTTTCTTTCATTTATAATAGCACTCTAAATTATAAGTAAGTCCCAAAACACCCCTTGTTTTCCCCAATCACAAAGATTTTAAAACAAAAACAAAAACAAAAAAGAATTATTGTACTAGTTATGGAGAGGATCAGGGCAGCTGGGCACTGTTCGTTTGTTCTCTTCAAACTCTATCGAACTGAAACTCCTTCCATTGAAATACTTCCGGACAAGCTTCTCCTTGCTTCCGGCGGCGGTGGCCCTGACATCCGCTTGCTCTGTATTTTGACTTTCCGGTAATGGTCTTGCAACGGCCGCGGCTTGGTGGCAGAAGACGACCCAGATGAAGATAACCATAATGAAGAAAGAAGAGAGAAATCGCCGCCGCCTTGTGGGAGTGGCGCCGCCGTACATTGCCGGAAAACCCACCATTGGGATCTTTTGTTTTTTCTTTTTTGGTAATGGAAAATGGGGTTTGGTTTTGATGGTAATTTATAAATTATGGGGAATTGAGAAGGGGTTGACGAGGAAGGGCTAGAGAGAGAGAGAGAGAGGGAGAAATGGAGACAGAGACAGGGAGAGCGAGGGCCAGTAGTGACCCCATGTGAACCCACTAAAATAGCAATATAAGGGACCCTCTCGTCTACACCTATGTTTTTTCTTTTATTTTTAATCAAATACCACCTCCAATTTTTTCCTTCAAAATTATATTATTTTATACCCCCATAGTTGTATTAATTAGGATAAAAAAAATATTCTTTTTTCCTTCAACTTTCACAAAATTAACAATGAACTTTAATAATCAATGCATTTCACAATTCATAACAATTTTAGTCAATTAAATCTATTTGTTATGTAATAAAAATTAACACTTAATTTTGATGAATATTTTCAAGATAGAAATTAAATCGTTACAAATGATTAAGTATATAGACTAAATTGTTACTTATTAAATTTAAGTTATTAAATTGTTACAAATTTGAAATTACATGGACTAAATCATTATTATTTAAAGTTAAGAGATAATTTCATAAAAGTTCAAGGACCAAAATGTATTTTAACGTATTAATTAAAATATTAAATTAATAAGCGTATCAATTTATACTCCCTCGTTATGTTCCATTTGAATAAACATGGTGTGAAACTTATACCTATAAACTTACCAAAGCAAATCAAAATTTAAACTCTTAATTGAGATTACTTTTAAATAAACAAAATTGTTTATGCTCCATTCTAATTGTATCCATTTTGTTAGTTCAACATTTAAAATACTCTACACTCATGTAAGAGGATGGATGTATTGATAATTTTCTAACAATAAACTCAATTAAATGGCCTCACACACAATTTTTTTTTTCAGAGTATATATTTATACATTAATAGAAATTCATTTGTTAAAAAAACAAAATTATGAGTTGGGACTTTTTGTTTTCTTTTTTTTTTTAGAGAACTTCCAAAGTGCATAAACTAATATTTTTCTATAATTTAATTTAACCAACCCGTTTGGAATTTTCGGAGATTTCTATCATCATTAATAATTCATTCTTATTTTATAATCATCATAATTTTCGAGTTCTTTTTAACCTTTTTTCTTAATTTAATTATTTTTATAGTGTTCAAAACAAAGGATAACATGTGTTCAATAATTGTGGACTTCAACTTAATGCAACCAGTTTTTGAGATTAAGCAACCTTTTTCCTTTCTTAAATGTTTAAGATTCGAATCTATTCTCAATGTTTGAAATGTAGAAATAAAAAGATATGTTTTGTTTACTGTTTTTCTCCTTCGAAGTTGTTATTTAGCTTGATCTTAAATAATTAAAGAAAGTATATATGTTTTCTTCTTCTTTTCAGATAAACGTACTATGTGAATAATTATTTTGGAGTACACCTCATATTGTTAATTTTGACAAAGAAAATAATTAATTTGATCATCATTCAAAAATCAATTTTGTAAAATAAAATTAAAAAAAAAAATCGTTAAAGGTAAAAATGATATAGGTATCGTTGTATGAACTTTTGGAGTCTAGTAGTGTAGTTCAAAAAGTTACCAATAGGTTAGCTCTTGAACTTAATTGTATATACTTCAAAACTATTTTCCAATAGACCCCTAGACTCTCAATTCAATGTATAGTAGGTCTCCATCATTAAGTACTCCATCAATTTAAAGCTTACGACCTCAATATTGTTTTAAACTTGTCTAAAATTAGTCCACTGTATAATTCTTAAAGAAGATAGGTATGGTGCATATAACCATGACTAACAATTAAGACGTAGCTAACTAATTAAGGTATTGTGATGTTGATTAAAAAAAAAAATCCAAATCCAAATCTCCAATTAAGCTACACATACATTTTTTAGCTAAAATTGTGACTAAGAAGTTAATAATAAGAATTAGTTAAGCATTCAAAAAAGAAAAAAGTTTAAGAATCTATCCAAAACTTGTTGTTACTATGTAGAGATTAAATAGGGCATGACTCAAAAAAAAAAAGTTGTATATTACAAATATTTAAGAAATACATATATCACATAATTGTCAATGACAATAGAAAATAATTTGTAACAAAAAGATATAGTATGTGTGAGCAAATTTAACTTAAGAGAATATGTAACAAGTACGATTTGATAAATGAACAATTGACAAATGATCCCTACAAAATTAGTATAGTGTACATATTGATGTGGTACTTGCCAAACATATGTCGATGCTTTTGTTAGATCAAAGTTTATATTATTGTGGCAAGAATTCGAGTTAGGTAGCATACCTCACATTTGAGTCTTCTCTTTTGCCATTCATATGGATTTGTGGTGACGTCAAACACAAGATCCTTAAGTTTTAAGTTGAACCCTCATGTTAACCAGATTGATTAGCTTTATCCACTATGGGATTGACTGTTCTACTCAATTTTAACTGTTATGATTGGCCACAAACTTAAATATACAACCTAGGACTAATTGGACCTTGCGTCAAGAAAAGTCGAGTTGATCTTGATTTAGTTGACTTAGGTTCAAAACTATAGTTTATTGTAGTCTTTTCATATTTCGGATTTAGTTATATGTGCAACTATAAGAGTAAAGCAATGCATTAAAAGATAATATAAAACTACTAAACTAAATATATATCACACTAAAAACTTAGAAGATATATATTGACAATTTAACATATTAGTATTAATTATGAAGTATTGGATATATATTTAAGATACAATATATGAAGAGAGACTTGAGAGGGAAAAAAGAAAAATAGGAAAGAGAAGTGAGAACTAAAATAACAAAGATCCTCAAAATCTTTAATACTTTGGAAAGAGACTAATTTGGATTACAAATAAGGTAAAGTTTCACTTTCAAGGCATCCACCCCTGGTTTTGGATTAAGCTATAAAAATATAATATAATATAATACAGCTTCTCTTTCCATTGACAACAACATAGTATGATTCAAAAAAAAAAAAAAAAAAAAAATTGACAACAACATAGTATTTCTATTGTAGTTACTATTTACTATTACAAAACCAATCCCTAGGAATTACCGAACACTAACTCCCACGCGCCATCTCAGCAATTGTCTCCTAATGCTTCATTCTTACCTGCGATTATGGTCCACGCGAGACTAACATGCGTGGGGTGATTAGGAGACTCCTAATTTGGGATTAAGGATTCATAATTTGTTTTAAAGAAAGAGAAACACGTGGGCAAGGCGCGGCGGAGAGGGGCAGCTCTGCCGGAATTCTCGTCGGGGTCTTGGCCGCCTCGTCAGCAACTGTCCAACACACCAAAGATTACTGTTCTTAACAGGAACTTGTTAATATTTTTTATGCCGAAAATCTTTAGTATTATGAGAGTATGAATAATTTTTTTCGCTTATTATTTTTCACCTCCAACATCATGGAGTTGTTTATAAAAACAATAATGTAATCTCAATATCTCACCCCAAACCTAAATGAAAATTGGATGTTGTAAGAAAAAATAAAAATAAAAAATACAATCTTATTAATAATTGAAGTTGGTGTCCATTTGATTCTTGAAATTTGAAAATAGACACTTTTAGTTTATGGATTCAAAAACCATTTAAAAATGGTCTCTCAAACTATTTTGATTATTAGTTACGTTGATGATCAAGCATTGATGACATATCAATTTTGTTGATTAGATTGCTGTCTTCTCTCTCTCCTTTCTCCTTTTCTTGTCTACTAAGCACTTTCGATTTCTTCAAGCTCTTCTTCTCCACGAATCTACTATATATCACCAAAGTTGCTCACTGTCTCCATCTACCACTTCACTTACATATTATGTTATCATCATCTCCATAGAACGAATGAAGAACAAATCAGATTGAGGGGAATGAGTGGATTAGATAAAGATACATAAATTTGTCGAAGTTCAAATTACTAATGTGTTGAACGCTACTAAATAAAAAAAATATACTTAAAACTTCCACCTTGAAAAATCATCATTATATGTAAACAACCATTATTGAATAATGAAATGGTCCTTCCCTCCTCCAGATCTTTGTCTTTTCTCGTTTGTCCCATGGAGATGGGGCACAACATGACAAGGACGAGTAGTCGGCCAAATGGTCGTGGTAGCAAAATGAGGGAGGAGAAAAGAGTCAAGTTAGCACTCCAATCACATATCATAAATCTTTAATCAACATTTTAATGACATAACAACTATAGTTAAAGAAGGCAAGAAAGTAAGGATTTACTTAAAAACTACTGCGTCTTTGTTGGGATATTTCATTGCACTTACTACTCACATTACTAATTTTTTTTTTAAAAAAAAACTTATTAAAATTTAATGAATTAAAAAGTGTCATTTTTAAAATTTGAAGAACCAAATAGCTCTAAATTTCAATTATCAAAATTGTAATTTATCAACCAAATATGAGTATAACTTAATTGAAATAAAATTTGATGAACTATCCAACCTCAAAGTTAGAGTTTGATTCTGTCTAAAAAATATATTTTGTCAATATATATAATATTCAAATAGAGATATGTGAAAGCATCTAATTTCACGGTTTAATTTGATTTAATTTCCTTTTTCCGTCCAATTTATGATGAATGAATCTATAGATTAGAGAAAAGAAAAGAAAAGATATGACATATAATATGTGTATATATTTTTTGTTTGAAAATTGGACGAATCATCTACCTGAAAAGTGACCAATTGAAAAACAAAAAGAGAATACCTATATATTCATTCATTGCTCATAGTTGATAACTTAAAATATTTTTAAATTTAAAATTAAAATTTGTATATACTGAAAATATGAATTAGGGCATGGAAAGAAATATTTGTAAAAATTTGTTTTTTAATCCAAAAGAACAATTCACAGGCAACGACAAATCTCCTTCGATTAGCTGAAGGAGGCAAAGAGGCACCCCATTTTGCTCCCCCAGTGCACATGTCAAAAAAGCAATACCTCTCGTGAAAATGGAGAAAACCTCAGACATATGGATGTCCTGATCTCCAGTCAAGAGGTTAACCTCCTTTCTCGTCTGCCCTAAACTTTTTTTTAATAATAAGAGTTAATATTATTAAAATATAAAAAACAATTTAATAATGACAATTGCGAATAGAAAGAAGAAAAAAAAAACCCAGTATTGTTATGCAAGAACTTAAATAAAAAATTTTAATTCAATATTAAGGAAAAATTTTAAAACATTAAAACGTAAATGAAAATTACCAAAAAGACTTTGGTATATTGAATCATTTATTTATACATTTAGTTTTTCTAAAAATTAAAGTTTAAATTTAGTTCCCTTTAATAAATACAAGAAAATAATATCTTGAATTTGAAAAGATCTTTATAACATCGAAAGCAAATAGCAAAATACCCACACAACATTGTGCAGTTCGATAATTTATTAAATTAGATTTATTCAGACATTATTAAATTAATACATTACTGTCCAGTTCGGACCAATAATAAATTACATCAATTTCAATATAATTAACAAATTATTATAAATGTAATTATATATATTATAAATAACATTCAATATAGATATAGGTCACAAAGTTACATAACCTCTCATTGAATTCATATTGTAATATACATCATTCCATGTCCTATAAATAGCAGTGTATGATGCATTTGTAAGACACACCACAATTGAATTTAAATTGTTTTCTCTACTTTCTTATTTCATCTACTTTGACTTTTTTGTTCTTACTTTGTTCTTCTTTTGATCTTGGATTATTCTTATTTTATAATATGTTATCAGCACGACTCTACCACTTTCAGTAGCAAAGGTAGGTTTAATTTTGTTTTTTGTTTTTGTTTTTATGTTATGAACGTTTTATGTATACAGTGTATATATATCAAATACATCATATACACTGTGTATGGTTTAAGTGTTGACAACATATTATGCATATTGACATATTATTTTTACAAAGTTATTATTTGATTATCATAATATTATGATTGAATTTACCTTATTCTTTAATTTATGTTTTATCTTATGAGAATAATATATTATGTATCGTATGATTGTTCTTTTTCTATAAAATATTTTATTCATGTAATTCTTTTTATTTGACCTAAAGTTGTACTTATTTCTATCATTTATGGCATTGATCTCTAGATAGTCATACCACTTTTATCTAATCATGTTGTTAACCATTTTGTTTTATATATATGAGCATGTTATAAAGTTAATATATATACACACGACAATTTATTTATTTGAATTACCATCAATATTGGATACAACGTGCATATCTAAATTTTCATTACTTGATAATTTAATTAAAAAGATTGGTATATTGCTATGTATTATGATATGTTATCAATGGCATGTATGTTTATAACTTAATTTTTATAACTTTAATTGTCCATTGGCATGTATGTTTTGAATCATTATATATTTTGTTTCGTTGCATGTTGTATCAAGATATGTTTATAATTTTAATTGTCCATTGACATGTATGTTTTGAATCATTATATATTAATTTTTTTTGTAATTTGTATTATGTACAATGTCATTATCATTATTTTTTTTATATAAATATTATGTTTACAATACATATATATATTGGGCATATTATTTATATTAGACATACACTTAAAAAAAAAACATAATACAACATGTGCTAATTACCTACATTAATATTTGATATGTCTATTAAATTTCTAATTTAAATACATTTCTTACCATGACAAGTCTTACCAAAAATTAGAATTTTTGGCTCTTGATATCAATGGTAATAATTATTATCATTGGTGCTTGATACTCAAATTCATTTGGATGCCATAAATCTTGGAGAAACAATTAAAGAAGAAAATACAACTTCTAGTCAAGAAAAGGTAAAAGCGATGATTTTCCTTTGACATCATCTTCATGAGGGACTAAAGATTGAATATCTTATGATAAAAGATCCCTATGTTCTATGCCAAAGTTTAAAAGAAAGATATGATCATCAAAAAACAGTAATTCTTCCTAAAGCTCGTTATGATTGGATGCACCTAAGGTTGCAAGATTTTAAATCAGTAAGCGATTATAATTCTGCATTATTTAAAATTAGTTCAAAATTGTTGTTATGCGGAGAAAAAATTATCGATGAAGATATATTAGAGAAGACATTTTCCACATTTCATGTCTCGAATATGCTCCTACAGCAGCAATATCAAGAAAGAGGTTTTAAAAGGTATTCTGAGCTTATATCATGTCTTCTTGTGGCTGAACAAAATAATGAGCTATTAATGAAAAACCATGAATTTCGACTAACTAGAGCAGCACCATTCCCTAAAGCGAATGTTGTAATTTCAAATAATCACGGTCGAGGTCGTGGTCGTGGTCAAAGTCTTGATCGCAATAGAGGAAAAAATAGTTATTCTTTTTGTGGTAATAATCATTCAAATTTCAAGAAAACCACAAATACTGATGATCATAAAGGAAAAATCCCACAAAATAAGAGCTCTAAAAGTGTTGAAAACCAATGCTTTCAATGTGGTATGAAGGGCCATTGATCTCGTACCTATCGTACATCCAAACACTTAGTTGATTTTTATCAAGCCTCATTGAAGGAGAAAGGAAAAAACGTAGAGGCAAACTTTGCATATCAAGATGATGTATTTGACCCTTGCAACATGACACATTTGGATGTTGCTGATTTTTTTAGTCTCCTGAAGAGAAACCTGATGCTATTGAAGGAGTCGCAAATACTTCATTCATTTAATTATGATAATGTCCAAAATTAATATTGTTTTATGTTTTAGTTTTTTTTCTTTTACTTTTGTAAGTTAATTTTAAATATTTATATTTCAAGTTTTGTCTTTAATTTTGAAACTCATTGTACTATTGTTTTTTTTTTTTTTTAATGAAGAATCATGAACATTTCTCATATTTTGACTAACTCAAAGATAAATAATAAAGATTTATGCTTGGGAGATAGTGCAACTACGCACACAATACTTAAAAATAGAAAATATATTTCTAAATTGATAATGTTTGAAGCAAATGTCAATACAATATCAGGTTATGCAAACTTGATTGAACGTTTTGGAAAAGCAAACCTTATTTTGCCTAGAGAAATAAAGTTCACAATTAATGATGCTATGTTCTTTAGTAAATCGAAAAGAAATCTATTGAGTTTTAAAGATATAAGTCATAATGGTTATCATGTTGAAACTAACAATAAAAATAATATAGAATATCTCTATATTACATTTATTGTTTCACATGGAACACGTATACTGGAAACACTGCCTGCCTTTTTTTCTGGACTATATTATACACTTATACGAGTAATTGAAACATATGTAACAATAAACCTGAAGTTCATGAATCCAGATATATTCACTGTTTGGCATGATCGATTGGGCCATCTTGGGTCAATATTGATGAGAAGAATTATTGAAATTCTCATGGACATCCATTAAAGAACCAGGAGATTCTTCAATCAAATGAATTATTATGTGTTGTTTACTCTCAAGGAAAATTAATAATTACACCATCACCAGCTAAAGTGAGAATTCAGTCACCTACATTTTTAGAACGATTTCATGGTGACATATGTGGACCTATTAATCCACTAAGTGGACAATTACATACTTCATGGTTTTAATTGGCGCATCTAGAAACCTTGCATTTGCAAGATTACTTGCTCAAATAATCAAATTAAGGGCATAGTTTCTTGATTATACAATCAAAAGCATTCGACTCGATAACGCTGGTGAATTTACATCTAAAGCCTTTAATAATTATTTCATGTCAATTGGGATAAGTATTGAACATCTTGTATCTCATGTTCATACATAAAATGGTTTAGCAGAATCATTTATCAAACGTTTACAATTAATTGCTAGACCATTACTCATGAGAGCAAAACCTCCAATATCTATATGAGGACATGCTATTTTGCATGCAACGTCGCTTATACGCATAAGATCGACATCTTATCATAAGTACTCCATAGTACAATTAGCTTGTGGCCAGAAGCCAAATATTTTCCATTTGCAAATTTTTGGTTGTGCAGTATATATTCCAATTGCGCTACCACAACATACTAAAATGGGATCTCAAAGGAGGTTAGGAATATATGTTGGATGTGATTCCCCATCAATTATTAGATATCTTGAACCTCTGATGGGTAATATATTTACTGCAGATTTGCTGATTGTCATTTTAATGAGACAACAATTCCAACATTAGGAGGAGGAATTAAGAAGTTGGAAAATGAAATTGTCTGGAACACATCATTATTATCTCATTTAGATTCTTGTACATATCAATGCGAACTAGAAGTTCGAAAGATAATTCATTTACAAAGCATAGCAAACCAAATGCCAGATGCATTTACAGATGTTAAGAAAGTTATCAAGTCATGTATTCCAGCTGCAAATGCTCCATCTAGAATTGAAATCCCAACTCAACAAGTTGTTACGAATAATGAGTCAGCGGTACGCCAGAAGCGTGGTAGACCAATAGGTTGAAAAGATAAAATCCTCGAAAAATAAAAGTAATCAATAGTTAAAATGACTCAATTGAAAATGAAAACATTCAAGAAGAATCCCTAGACATGACTAATGATAAAAATGTTAATGAGTCTCAAGTATATGAAGATAACAATGAGATCTCGATAAATTATGTCATAACAAGAAGAAGATGGAATAGAACTGATGTAGTTGTAGACAACATTTTCGCTTATAATGTTGCTCATGATATTATTCATGAAAATGAGGATTCTGAACCTAGATCTTTGTTGAAGAATGTCGCCATAGAAAAGATTGGCTTTAAGTGGAAAGAAGCTATACAAGCAGAATTAAACTCACTTTCAAAGCGTGAAGTTTTTGGACCTGTTGTCCATACACTTGAAGGTGTAAAACCCGTGGGATACAAATGGGTATTTGTATGTAAAAGAAATGAAAATAATGAGGTCACAAGATATAAAGCACGACTTGTTGCACAAGGATTTTCTCAAAAACCAGACATTGATTATGAGAAAACATATTTTTCTGTAGTGGATGCTATTGTATTAAGATATTTAATTAGCATGACTATATATGAAAAGCTTGACATGCATCTTATGAATGTAGTCACAACATATCTATATGGATCTCTAGAAAATGGAATTTATTTGAAAATCCCTAAAGGATTTAAGATACTTGAATCATATAATTCTAATTCAAGAGAATTATATTCAATCAAATTACAGAGATCATTATATGGATTGAAACAATTAGAACGAATGTGGTACAATTGTCCAAGTGAATATTTATTGAAAAAAGGTTATCAAAATAATCAAATTTGTCCATGTGTCTTTATTAAGAAATCATAGTCAGGATTTGCTATTATAGCTGTATATGTTGATGATTTAAATATAATTGAAACTCCTGAAGAGCTTTCGAAGGCAATAGAATATCTCAAAAAAGAATTTGAGATGAAAGATCTTGGCAAAACAAAATTTTGCCTTGGCTTGCAAATCGAACATTTAGTCGATGGAATTTTTATTCATTAAGAGACATACAAAAAAGATTTTTAAAAGGTTTTACGTGGACAAAACACACCCATTGAACATTCCAATTGTAGTTCGATCACTAGATATGAAAAAAGATATTTTTCGTCATCGAGAAGAAAATGAAGAACTACTTGGTCCTGAAGTATCATATCTAAGTGCAATAGGTGCACTAATGTATCTTGCTAACAACACAAGGCCAGATATAGCATTCTAAGTAAATTTAGTAGCAAGATATAGTTTTTCTTCAACAAAAAGACATTGGAATAGAGTAAAACATATACTCCGATATCTTCGAGGAACAATTGATATGAGTTTGTTTTATTCAAACAAATCAAATTTTGATCTAGTTAGTTATACAGATGCTGGATATTTATCTGACCCGCACAAAGCTAGATCACAAACAAATTACTTGTTAACATGTGAAGGAACTGCTATATCTTGGTGGTCTGTAAAGTAGCCCATTACAACCACTTCCTCAAATCATGCTGAAATTATTGCAATCCATGAAGCTAATAGAGAATGTGTGTGGTTGAGGTCAATGATCATCAAATTCGTGAAACATATGGCTTGTTTTCCGGAAAAATTTTATCGACATTATATGAAGACAATACATCATGTATAACTCAAATCAAAGGAGGGTATATAAAAGGAGATTGAACAAAACATATCTCACCAAAACTCTTCTACACGCTTGACCTTGAAGGAAATGGTGACATTAGTATTCAACAAATTTCTTCAAAAGACAACTTAGCAGACTTATTTACAAAGGCATTACCCACACCAACATTCGAAAAGTTGGTGCACAACATTGAAATGCGACGACTCAGAAAACTCAAGTGATGTATTCATGAGGGGAGTTGAAAATGCTGCATTCTTTTTCCCTTAATTATGGTTTTTCCCATTGGGTTTTCCTAGTAAAGTTTTTAATGAGGCAGTTATTAAAGTATATAAAATAATGTAATTTTTTTCCTTCACTAAGATTTTTGTCCCATTGGGTTTTTTCCTAGTAAGGTTTTAACGAGACATTTGTTATATATAAAATTGATATCTAAGAGGGAGTATTATAAATGTAATAATATATATTATAAATAACATTTAGTGTAAATATCCATAACACACATAGGTTACAAAGTTACATAACCTCTCATTGAATTCATATTACAACATACACCATTTCATGTTCTATAAATAGTAGTGTATAACACAATTATATTAAAATCAAATCATACACACCACAATTGAAGCTAATTGTTCTCTCTACTTTCTTATTTCATCTACTTTGTCGCTTTTGTTATTCTTTTGATCTTGCATTGTTCTTGTTTTATAATACAAATCACTTAAAATCAAGGATCGTTTTCAAATATAGCAAAATGAGCCAAAATATTTACAAATGTAGCAAAATGTCGATGATAGACATGAATAGGCTACAATCATTATCACTGTGTACGAATGATAGATAGTAACATTTTGTTATATTTGAAAAATATTTCCAGCAATTTTGTCATTTAAAACAATTATATTAAAATCAAATCATACTCAGAATATGGTGGCTGATAGGTATAGTTCATTGGTTTGCAAATGAGGCTAAGTTTCATTGTTGGTGGGGTGATTTTCCTAATTGGCTTGGACTTTTAGTTGAGGCAAATTCGGTCTCACTATCTTTGTAATTGTTTGTTGATTGTATTTTCCAAAGAAAAAAAAAAACATATAAAATAGCTAAGTAGAATGGTAAAAAATATGTGAATCTATCTAACTAATTTAACCAAAAAAAAATATGTTGATGTGAGAATTTGATCACCCAAGTTAGATTCAGAGATGAAATAGCGAGTTATATGACTATGCAAAGCCTTACAAGAAAGATATTCACAATAGTGTAGCGTTGTGTCAACACTCTCTAAAGCTTAATTCAGTGTTTAGATTTAAGTGATTGTTGAGTTAATTTAGAGTGATGTCATTTGTTTGTTTTAGTTAGATTAGTTTTGTCTATTTATACATTTATTATTTTCTTTTTAACTATACACTCTAGCTAGAATCGTAACTAGCATGTTGCAGAAATTAAGGAGAGGAGCAATGCAATGCTTATTTTGACTCAGTCAATATGAAGCTATGTTACTTGTCTCTTTATTTTATATGATTGTATCTCTCGCATGTGTGATCCACGTGGCAACTGAGACTTCATGTGGGATGTGGGCCCTTAGGCTAAGGTTCTTAACAGAAGAAAAAGAAAACTCAACTAATGAAAGACTATTAATTCTTCACCAATTTAATTTGATTGTTTGAAATCAAAATTTTAAATTTGAATTTGACTAACTTAACTAAATCAACAGATTAGAAAGAAAAGAGACACTGTTGAAAGTCAGTAATTACAAAATTGCGCCTAATGGCCGACACCCAAATTTAACTAGTTTATTATTTTTTTTAATAATTTTATTTTAGAATAATTATTTTAAATGATAAAATTGTTGAAAATATTTCTATGGTGATACACTCTTAACTACTATCACCAATAGACCATGAGAACTTACTATATTCGTGAATCTTTTGATTTATTTTGTTATATTTGAAAACACTCTTTTATTTTACTATTTTTTAATTCTTTTTTTCCATTGCAAGAATTTGAGATTTTTCTAGTTTAATCTTTTTTTTTTTTTCACTCTCTCTATTGTGATAATGACTCAAATAGTGTGTGTATATATATTTAAATCAATTAACATGTAGAATGGAGAAAGTTTATCTATATTGTAATCCACCAATTAAGGAAGGAGGCAATATTATATATATTGTAAATATTATGCTTTCTCTTGCTCAATCTACCATAAAATTAATAAATAAATAAATATTAATTAAATAATATTATTTTATTAAATTACATCCTCATTTTTTTAGTTTTTTATCCAATGCTGAATCGATGACCTATGTTGTTATGTAGATTTTGTTTTTCAAAAGAACATAATCTGGATGGAAAATATTAAGCCTCTCCTCACATATAGCAAAAAAAATCAAAATATTTACAAATATAGCAAAATTTCACTGTCTATCACGGATAGACGGTGTATTTTGCTATTAATTATAAATATTTTCAACAGTTTTGTCATTTAAGATAATTTAACAAAATATTAATGATTTTCTTTTATTTTAAAAGTATTTATCCTAAGATTCAATTTTAAATTTGAATTAGATTAGTGAAATTCAAAATAACTACTATTTTTTTAAAAAAAAAAATTATTATTTATTTTTTTTTATATATATAGTTTAAGTTCTAAAATATTTTCAAATGTAAAAATTTGAATGAGTAAAAAAATTAAAACCTGAACAAATAAATAAAATTTCAAAATTAATATTTCAATCTTTTTTTTTTTTTTAAGAATATCTTTCGGTTACTAAATTCGAAATAGAAAATAACATTTGCCATCATCTAATTTTATTAATTTCATAGGTGAGTAAACAACATGAAAAGAAATATCACTTCTATCATGATTGATTGCATTTCAATTCATTTTCATTATGATCTTGGTTAGTAAATACCCTTATAATACTAACATGTTACAATGTGTACACGATTGAGCACCACACCGGTGCGAGATTCCCTTTCACGTCTAAGTGTTCCAAATAGTTTATCAAGCTCACCTTAGAATTCACATTGCACACCTCTTCAGAATAGATAGCTGACCAAAGCCCACCTCCAAATTCACGTTAATAGCTCACCTTCTTATGAACTCCTACATCTAAAACAATTATCTTTATTTTTTTTTTAGCTCAACAATTTTAATATCTGATCTCCAAGTCAGTAATATGTGTCTTAACCAATTAAACTAATTTCAATTAAGTGACTATTCATACAGTAGTAATGATAACATTTTTAATGAGTTCATTTCTGTAGAAATAATTCATTATAAATTAAAATATAAACTTTAAATTTTATAGATGAGTATATCTATTCTCTTTTGGATTAGGGGCTTGTTTAGATTGACAAGAAAAAAAATGTTTTTTTTGAAAAAGTCATTTTTATTAAATTTTTTTTTTTATAAAAATGGTTTAAAATAATCTTTAGAAGTGTTTCAAAAACTATTTTGAATAGTTACCAAACACACTATTTTTTATTTTAAAATGACTCATTTTAAATATTAAACATTTAGAAAGTTAAAAAAAATTAAAAATTAAATAAATAAAAAAAAGTGTTCCTTTTTAAAAATTCACCCATTATCTTTCTTCTAAAGTTGAATGAGAGAGGGAGAACTTGGTTAGACAAAATTCAATACCAAGATGATGATATTGAAAATTTGAAAAGATGAATAACTAAATAAATGTTAAGGACTAAATTATATAGGAAAATATTCCTAAACAACATCTATTTTTGTGTATTCTATTAAGTGTTAAATCATATATAATTTGCCACATGTACATAAATATAGGTATATTTTGAGATGCATCTAAGTATTATTCAATTATATTATATATTTTCTATGAGTAATTTTTTCTTTTGTTTGTTTGTTTTTTTTTTTTTAAATTCTACAAAATAATGATGGTACCAATGATTTGATTGGTTTTTTGGGACTTATATAGTATTTGTCAAATGCCTAAAAAGATGACTTCTTGTGAGTGTCTCTTTAGTGAGTTGGAATAAGTGAGTTCTTTTGCAGGGCTACAAACCATAAACAGATGTGACTTTGGATAGTGTGGCAAATATCAGCATCAATGTCATAGGACTTTTCTGTTTTTTTTCCCCTCCCCCCCCACAGTTTAATTTGTTTTCTTTTTAACCAAAAAAAAAAAAAACAATAATAATGTCATTTCCTTCTTCTTCCTAATTACAATAAAAACAAATCAAACCCTTTCAAATGCTTCCATACAAAATAAGAATTGCAAGACAGGTTGTTTTCATTTTGGTGCAAATGTAACTATGTGTTGTGTAATAATTGATTGACATTTTAACAACTCCTCCAAATTCTTTTAATATTGTCTAACTACTTAAGTGACATTGGGTTTGAGGGTTTCTACATGGGAATTGCGACAGAGACATTCAAACAGTCTTCAACACTTTGCCTTGGAATAAACATAGTTTTTTGCATTAGGCAAAAGTTTTCTTTCCCCTTCCAAAATTGTGGATTTTCTCTTTTCTCTCCTATTCCTTTGTTTTTCATTTATATATAATTCCATACAAATATAGTTAATTAATTTTACAAAAATAATATAAATATTTGTTTTAATAAATAAATAATAATTTATTAAAATATTTACTTAATTTATTTTTACAATAAAAATTTATTAAATTAATGCAATTAATTATTTAAATAAATTATTAACTAATTAGCTAATAATATCTTAAATATATATATATATATATATATATATATATATATATATAATTAGTCAACTAAGATTATTTAAATTTAGTTAGTACAAAAATTCATTTTTCAATAATAATAATTGATTACTTATTGGTTTTTTTAATTAAATAATTATTTATTAAGATTAATTTTAATTTGATCCTTCACGATGAATATAGGATCATTATTGATTATTTATAATTGGTTAGTTATTTATTATGATTAATTTTTATAACTTCATTCATTATTAACATATCATACGTTTATCTCATTTTTTTCACTTTTTATATAATATAGTTTATAAAATAATCTTCTTATATTAGTTAATTAAAATTAAAATTACTAACGTTGAACTTAATTAATTAGAAAAATAATTATTAAGTATTAGATTATAATTAATATAATGTTCATTGAATGTATTAATTGGTTGATTTTAATTGTAAATTACTCAATTATAAAATATATATACTTAAAATAATATTGATTCTTAATTAATTAAATTTTATCAATAAATTGGTTGATATTTATTGTTTAATTAATTAATCTATTACAATTATTTTCAGATTGTCATGCTTAATTTCATAAATTAAATACAAACATAATTTTTGTTCATAAAGTTTTAATAACATTTCTTATGCACAACCAAACTCAGTCATCTTTGATTCCCAAACATCCTATTTCCAGACATTTTTTTTTATTCTCAGACATCTATAAAACCTTAAACCAAACGACCCCTTAAAGAGATGTCGAGTTGAGTTATTATGTCTAGACTTGTTTAGGTTGAATAGTCAATTAATATGTAAAATTAAATAAGTGTTTGGAGTGCAAAGTTCTTTAGTTTGAGTTCAAAAAATCGGTGTTTATGATACATAGTTATTTAATCTAGAATCTTAAAGTTTGTATGATGCCACTAGTTTTTTTTTTAGAAATTATCACAAATAAAAAAAATGAAACTATTTACACAAATAGAAAAATTTACCAAATGGACACAAGGCCACTACAACCAATGTGAAATTCTAAAAAACCCACAGCAAAAAAAAAAAAAAAAAAAAAAAAAAACAAACAAACAAACAAAAAAAAATCGTGTTGATCCATACCCGATTTAATTACCCAGGCGCTGAAGAGAAACGAAAAGAAAAAGAGAGCGCAAAGGTTTTTGAACTCTTCATCTTCGTCGGCTTCTGAAATGAAGAGCGAGAGCGAGAGTGAGAGCAAGAGAGCGAACTTCTATCTATGTCTATCTGTAAGTCTATCGGTCTTATTATAACCTTTTTCATGTAAATTTTTTATCTCCGTGCATCATTGGTACACATAGATAGAACTCTATTTTTGTTAATCACTGATAGATGGTGATAAACTTCTATCTATGTCTATCTATGATAGAAATCTATCTCTGTATATCACGATAGACGGTGATAGACTTCTATCTATGTCTATCAATGATAGAAATCTATCTTTGTCTATCACATTGATAGATAGAGATATATTTATATCTTTATCTATCACGATAGATGGTGATATACTTTTATCTATGTTTATTTGTATGTCTATCTGTGTTATTATAATCTTTTTCATGTGAACTTTATCTTCATGGATCATTGGTAGAGAGAGATAGAAGTTTATCACTGTCTATTTGTGATGGACAGAAATAGAGTTCTATCTCTATCTATCACGACAGATGGTGATAGACTTTTATTTATGTCTCGCTCTCACTCACAATCACTCTTATCTCTCTCGCTCTCTCGCTCTCTCGCTCTTTCTCTCACTCTCGCTCATGCTCTCTCTCGCACTTTCTCTCTCACACTCTCACTCTCACTTCCTTTCCTCACTCACAATCACTCATATCTCTCTTGCACTCTCTCTCACTCTGGCTCTCTGATTCTTTCTCTCTCTCACTTTCTCTCGCTCTTTTTCTCTCTCTCTCTCTTTCTCACCGGAGTTGGTCACATCAAAGTTTGGAAAAGTCATAGAGAGCTCCTTCTCAGTAAGTTCGAACGTACCAGAAATGTATGAAGAAAACACAAAAAAAAAAAAAAAGAAATGAAGAAAATAAAGAAAAATGAAGAAGAAGAAATTCAGAAACTAAAAACCCAAAAAGAAAAAGAAAAATCCTATAAAACAAAGAAAATAGAAGAAGAATGCATTTAAGTTAAACTGGTAAATTTTCACGTGTTTTTTAAAGTGAGGCCAAAATTTCATTTGGGTCTCCATATTTAGGCCATTCGTACAAATTCCTCATCCCTTGTAGACAGTGATAGATAGTAATCTATCATTCTTTATCACAATGATAAGCTAAAAAAACTATGCTTGGTATTCTATGTCTTTAAATCTTATCAATTGTGGAATAAAAAAGAGGATATATAGTAGTTTATCACTGTCTATCAGGGGTAATAGATAGTGATAGAAGTCTATCACTCTCTAACCTAATTATAGGTAAAAAAAAAAAACTCTGTCGTAGTTTTTCTTATTTTAAGTTTCAAATGTTAGATGTTCTTACTTTCTTGTTATATTATTAATGATAAATAGTAGGATAGACAGTGATAGATAATACTCTATCAGTGTCTATCAAAGTGATAGTGTTTGTTGATATTTTGTTTTATATCTGACATATCATTTTAATATAATTTTTAAACAGGTGGAACATGAGCTAATAATGAAGGACCAACAAAAGAATCTTAGGATAACTGTGTTTCTAAATTTTAGATATACTACAAATTATAAAAAAGAAATTAGATGAAAAAACTTTAGGTAGTTTTAAGAATGGTCCTTTTGACCACTTTCTTGATATTAAAATGTCCAGAGTACCCACGCAGTTCCTAAACTACTTGATTAGAAAAGACAGATAAACTTATAGAGCGAGAGCGAGAGAGTTTGTCGCGTCGAAGTTTCGCTCTTATCACTCTTTCTTGCTCTCGCTTCATTTCCTTATTCACAATCACTCTTATCTCTCTCGCTCTCCCTCTCACTCTTGCTCTCTCACTCTCGATCTCGCTTTCTCTCGCTCTTAGTCTATCAGTGAGATGAAGCAAAATTGTTTTAATCGATGAAGATGCCGACGAAGCCAATGAAGATGTCGAGGATTCGAAACTGACGAAGATGCCGAGAATGCCAATTAGACAATGAGGTAATTACACACGGGTAAGGCTGGAATTTTTATAAAAAAAATGCCGCAGAACCACGCAGAATCCTACTCTCATTTTTTTTTTCTTTTAATATTTCTGTAAATATTTTCAATTTTGTTCTATTTCTGAAAAAGACCCCTTTTAAGATGTACTATACAATTAGAGCTATATTTAAAAAAAAAAAAGTAATAACAAATTAATTTCAAATTTTTCTATATTATTTGTTTTTTTTTTTTTTCTTTTTTTGAGGTAATCTAAAAATTGTGGTTGTAGCGTAAGGGTCACATGA
This sequence comes from Citrullus mucosospermus, assembly GCA_030954485.1. Lineage (NCBI taxonomy): Eukaryota > Viridiplantae > Streptophyta > Magnoliopsida > Cucurbitales > Cucurbitaceae > Citrullus > Citrullus mucosospermus. The sequence continues at coordinate 16,054,002 of CM062062.1, forward strand.
AAAAAAATATTAAAAGTAACAAAAAATAAGGTATGTTTTTAAATATGGCAAAACTGTTGAAAATAACTAAAAATATAGTAAAATTTTACTTTCTATCTGCGATAGACCGTGATAGACTATGATAGACATCTATCACTTTAGTGATAGACACCGATAGATGTCTATCTAGGTTTATTGCGGTCTATCACAGATAGAATGTAAAATTTTACCATATTTGTAAATATTTCAACAGTTTCGCCATTTAAATCAATTTTCGACAATATAAAAATAAAAGTTAATTTCTACCACAACCTAACATATCCAACATTTTAGGAAAAAAAAAAAAAGAAGTCAAATTTGCTTTTTTTTTTCTTTTTTTTTTTTTTAAAAATGAAAATTTCTGCTAGAAATAAATAACAAAAATGTAAATTAATAAATTAGGTAAATATTGGAAAGCCTGTATATGTGTCATTTTACAAATTCCCTTTATGACACTTCTACTTCATCCTTTAGCCTTAAAATTTTAATATTACTTTTAGACTTTCATTATCTTTATTATGGTGTGATAATGTAGATATTAAATATAGATAAGAAATAATGAATATTACTAATAGTTTAGACATTATATTTTTATGTTGAAATTATAAAAACAGTTCAATGAAAACCAGAGAACTGAAATTGATATTTTAAATTTTAAATAATCATCTTTAAAAAGAAAATATATGATCGTTGTTTTCAAATGTAGCAAATTAAGTCAAACTATTTACAAATATAGAAAAATTTAGCTATCTATCGACTTCTATAGCAGTTTATTATTAATAAACAGTGAAATTTTTCTATATTTTAAAATAGTTTGATATTTTTTTTCATTTATAATAATACCGTTAGAATTTACGTAAAATTTCAAATAAAAAAATTAATTATTTTAAATTTAGAAAAAAAAAAATTAAACATGATCCACATGAGGTGCTTCCCAGATCAACTCCCATGTTATCACTTTTGTCAATATTTAATTTCCATTACGCAATGGTATTTATTATAATGTAGTTTTCACAATAATATATATATATAATCAACATCACATTGTTATTGAACTATAAATAACTTTTTAACTTAACTCGTTAACTACTCTCAACTTAAAAATTTAGGCTTTTTATATTTATTTTTATTTTTTTATCTCATATGTGGTTGAGTTTAAAAAATAATAAATATCAAATCTTCAAATGGATGACATTGTTATTTTTCAAATAATATTTGAAAATTTAAATATGTTCATCAAGAGTAGAAAACAACCTGTATTATATCTAATTTCTCATTTTCTTTTCATAATCAAATATAGAACAAACTTCCAAATATTATATTTTTCTTAGATAGATTATTGAATTTAGAAAAATATAACATAATATGTTATACAGATTTAATTTTTTTATAATTATTTTAATTGTTACTACATTTATATTGAATATATTTTTCTTCCCGCAAGATATTTGCTAACATGTTTTCCTTCTTGTTCTCTATCATGTCAAGCATGATGTGTTCCAACCTTTGCAGAATTTGTCTGAAAAATATATATATATTTTTTATCAAAGTTTGTGTTGCTTTACTATTTGGATATTTTCCTTTCTGGTGGCAGAAAATAATTGGATTGAGAATATCTTCTATCTAACTGGTGTGAAGCTAAATTTATTGTGAAAGTTTGTGTTGCCTAAGTCATTTTGGACATATTGCCCTACAGACAAGTGATATTGTACTAAACTTGATTACCAATTTTTGTGTATCTCTATCTCTACTTATTATTTATTCTGCACGCATGTTATTCATTTTGTTATGATATTGTGTGACTTGTGTCATTTTGTATTGTTAGATACTCGTACTTTCAATTATGAGTGTAAAAGTAGATGTTTATTTAGCTAAGTATAGAGATAATCCAATAGATCATGTCAAGAGAGGATATTTATTGGTTAATAGAGGGTCGGCCCATGGCAATGCATAAAGAGGCATGAAGAATGATCCAACATTGACCATGAAAAGAAATAATTATATCGAAACGCATAGCCTTTGGATATCGACTTTGCTTAGATTCACCTAGGAAGTTATTTTGACAATTCATAAATAGTTAGATTAAATTAGTAACAGTCCAATTAATGATTCAAGAAATTAATTGATCAAGTGACTGTTATGAGACGATATTTTTATACAATCGAGATAATGCATCACATTATTTCGAGGTACACTATAAGGTTTTTACTGTCCCTAAAATTGTTATTGACTTGGTCACGGATTATCGATGGCTATGCACCACATTTGTTTTACATAGCAATATTTTGATCTTTTCAATTATTACAAATTTACCATTAATATCAATCAATATCAATCAGTTATCATTATAATACAAATTTAAACTTAATTACAGCCGAAAAAGAAAGTCTAAACAAACTTAACAATTGGACAAATAAATTTGTTAATAGTTTTTTTTCTAAAACAATCAACAATTTGGAGATAAATTAGAAATCAAAATAAAAATCAATCACTATTATACTTATTTATCTTTCTAAAAATACACTTACTAGGACATTTAGTTGTTTATTAACTTAGATATTGATGGTGTAATACCTCAAATTTAGGAGGAGAAATATGAATGAACTTAGATCACATTTGAATGAGAGGGATACTATGGTATGAATGTCCAGTTAAGAAAAAAGAATTTAAAGTTACCAACTATACTAACAATGTGCACCTTCTCTTTTGGGGCCCAATTATAGGAACTCCATAATTAAGTGTGTGCTTAGCTTGGAGCAATTCTATGTTGGTGACCTCTTGGAAATTTTTTTAGAAAGCATGTGAGTGAGGATAAAGAATGTTGAAAAAACTTCGTGTTGGTTTGTGGAGATAGTTTTCACTCTTAGAAGCGGTTGAAGACAAGCAGGGTGGCGTTGCTAGGACCATTTTGTGTCAAATCTAGATTTTGAATCTTGATCCGAACCCTAAGCCTAAGGATTACAAATGGTGTCATTAATTACCATATGAAATATTAATAATTCGATCTCTCACTTTGGTAATTGTTAGACACTACAACAAAAATAGGCTTCTATGACTCTAAAAAACAGTCATTACCACATTTCTTGACTCTTTTTTTTAGTCATTTAATCGCCCATCATCTAAAGTGTATAGATGACACATGAGAAATCAGTCATCGTTGATAGTTTCATGACTTCTAGACACAGTCAACAATAAATATACATTGACATTTATTATAAGTCATGGAAACGGTTTTTATGACAATTTTATACCGTCATTAGAAAATCAAAATGTTGACTTTTTTCTGTCAAATAAAGAGTTACGTTGACATTATACTTCTGTCATCGCAAAACAAATAATGACACATTTAAAATGTCAATAATACATTAACTATGACATTTTTTTTAAGGTCATTTAATTTCATACCATGACTTTTGTCATATATCATAGAAACCATTACCACGATATACGTTATTACACCTGTGTTTCATACATGTTATTACACCTGTGTTTCCTTCAGTTTCAACACAAAATGTGTACACGAACATAAAAAGTAACTTTCATATATAATAATATAGTTCCAATTGTTAATACAAGGAAGCTAGCTAGTAATCAAACTCTATGTACATCATTTACAAATTTAGTACTTACAACTAAGTGTTGGCATAATACCAAAAAATATATATACAACACCTATTTAAATATCTTGGTTGGTGGGCTTCCTTGCTCCAATGGCATTGTCCAAGAACCCTATGAAAAAAAAAACATTCATTTTAGAATTTGACTCAATACAAGTAAGCTTCGATGAACACTTTCAAACAAAAATTATGCATAGGATCACAATATAGCCACATAAATATATACTATATCACATTATAATCTCACTTTTTAACCTTAATAACATGAATAACCTCCAATCTTAACTTATACACTACTCTACTAGAAAGAATAAGGGTTAATTGAATTGATTGCTTCGCTGAGGAGGATGAGGAGGAGGAGGAGCAGGGGGGGCAAGTGAACATAGACAAATCCGCAACATAGACACTTTCAACGTCAATCAATGCCAATAACTATTTTCAACCAATTGTAATAACTATTAGGGAATTTTCCACAACATAGACACTTTCAACGTCAATCAATGCCAATAACTATTTTCAACCAATTGTAATAACTATTAGGGAATTTTCCACAACATAGACAAATCCAGTGTCAATCGATGCCAATAACTATTTCGAAAGAATTCTAATAACTATAAGAAGAAATTAAGCCTACCTAAATCTAGTAATGTGAGCCAATATTTGAACTGAGGTCTTGACAATATAATCTAATTGAAATAAACGAATAATTGTAGGTTATGTGATATATACCTCTTAAGCACCAAAAAAGACTGCAACTTCAAAACTTCTTCCTCCGACCTACTTCTTCCACATAACATTGTTCTCAAAATATTGAAATACGAACTACAAATAAGATAAATATAGAAGAGTAAGAGTCAACCAAGATTATAAAGTTTAATAACAAGATCAACATAATACAAATCCAACAAAACCATAACACTTCCATCACCCCCATTTTACCTTTTTGCTAACAATCATTTTGAAAGTTTTTTTCTCTGATTCGATGGCAAAAAATCACTTGTGATGTTACCCAACCATAGACAATATCATGCGTCATGCCAACCTTTTCCAAACAAAAAATATAAATGTTAATATAAAACTAGTGATGGAGTTATATAACAGATCAAACACACCAGAATTCTACAATACCTCCAAAAAAACGACGACATTTAACGATCATACCCATACCAGTTTAATTCATGCTTCAACTCCACAAAAGGTATTTCGCAAATGCATTCAATTCTATATTGAGCAACAAAATATAAGTACTCCATCCACAAAAAAAAGTTCTGTCTTCTCCAGACTCCAACAACTATTACTGCCACAAAACCTATGCGAAGAACATGTGCGATCCCACATACTCTGCCCACTCAATTCGTACCACATCAATGTCATCTTGTGAGTATGTACGTGGCGCACCTTTCATCTATAAACAAAGAAGGCGAAATAAACTCGAAGCACTGAATACGTAACTTCAATTTGTATGAATTTGTAATACGTACTATATCTAAAATTGATGTGGTTCCTGATAATATTATCTCACGCATGTATCGCATGACATAATATCCGCATTCCACCACACCAAATTGCTTAGGGCACTGTTTGTATGAAATGCAAAACACATGTTAAGTCAATTTTGTACATGTTTATTGGATAAACTATGTTATGTACAAAACAGCATACCTTAATTGATTTCCAACTAAGCTTTTTCTTCTTAGGGTCAACAATCTTGCAAGCCCTACAAATGGCTTTAAATGTAACATGTCTCTTTATGTATTCATACTAGTTAAAGTTGTGAAATGCTATAACATACATACATGCCTATCACACTAATGATATCTTGGTCGAGTCGATTTTTTAAAGAGTCCATCCAAAATATGCTACTTTTCGAATGATCAATAATGATCAAAGTCCAATGATTCCTACAAATTTAAAGAATCACAAAAAATCATATACAGTGCTCAAAATATAGTATAATGCATTTTATACAACATACCCAGAATTGTAAGGGAAGATGAGAAGTTGATTATCCAATCCTGCCATTCTCGAGGACAACAATTGAGCTCGAGATTCTTTGTTGGTTGAGATTGAGATGGAACCAGCATCTAAAAACTTATACAAACTCAAAGTCTTTGATTTCTCCATTAGTTTGTATAAGTACCTGTAATATCAATAAAACTTTATACAGTACTGAATATGTATATTTTAATACTAAACCATGATATAGTAAGATTACTTACATCATATACGCATCAATACAAGGAGTGCATATAGGGCGCATATGACAAAAATCTCGTAAGACCTCAACCAAAATACAGCACTTGCGGTGGATTCCAAATACTTCCATCGGTACAGTGATTTGAATTGATGATCCAATGTATTCAAGTTCACGGAGTAAACAGCGTAAAGCAACCGGTGAACTTTGAATGGGAGTCATTGATAGAACTCCTAAACATTTATTTGAATTTTTTCCCTCCTCCTATCAACAAATAGTGTAACATGAAAATAAATTACTTATATAGAATAAGAACCAACAAGGATGGAAAAGGTTACCTTTTCATTATCAATTATCACAAGATCCCGTGGCCATAGCAAGTGTGAGCCTACTTCTTGAGACAACAAATTTTCTTCTCCCTTTCTTGGTATTGGGACAGAACAATCACCATGAACAACTACGTCAAGTGAAACCTTCACATTATCACTATTAACGTCATAGTCAAATATAGTCCCCGCTCCGACTACATTATTTTTAGATCCGATCGCCAACAAACAAGAAGTTCCATCCTACCATGAGTAAGTTGAAATGTAACCGTTAATGTTTACTAACGTATATTATGTAGAATATATACTAGATTAAAGTGAAAAACATACCTTAATGGGCTTTGGGGCGACAGATTGGCTTGAGTTCTGTTGTTTACGTTCATCCACCTGTAGGAAATAAACGAACTTACATTACATATATTATTGTCAATGCATATTACATGAGATTCTTTAAGCTACAAGATAGACATGAAACCTCTTCTTTTTCAACCTTCACTTCAACATATTGATCACTTCCCGTGTGCTTCAACAATTTTGCCTTCGCCTGGATTAAAAATTTCATTTTCGGATGAATTGTTATTGCGAAGTTTATGAAAAACTACTTAGGAGATGAATTGAAACACATTAACCTGGTCATTTTTATTTTCTACTTCACCACTTTTATCAATATCTCTTGGAGAATCATCCTTTTTTCCTATCCGTGAAGTCTTCCTCTGGTCCAATAATTCTTTCTTCACTTGAAAAAAAAATTCTATGGTATTAAATATTTAACATCTACATTAACACATTGAGTATGGTGAATAGGTGCCACATTTGACCTTTTCATTGCTGGAAACAGGTTCACCGTCTCCTTCTTTAATGTCTTCTGAAGAACCATCCTTGTTTGATTCCATCTTGGTTAGATTTTTTTGTTTTCTAAGTTCTTCTTCCAACTCTTTTATTCGTGCGGTCATCTTCGCCTTCTCTTCCGCGTCAAATGTAACTTTGTCTTCCTTCTTCACTTGTTTTGGTGTATGAAAATATTTACTGGGCATGATAAACTTACCCAATCCTCTAACTACTCCTGGAGGATCTTTGCTCCCCAACGCTTGTGATAGGATATCTCCACCCGTAGATATGTTGTCACTTTCGACATTATGAGTGATCAACATTTCATCCTATTGAAAAGAAAAAATCAATATTTACTGATAATGCAATGAAATATAGGTAGTCAAGAAATACTTACTATACGATCCACCACTCCTTGCATTTGCTTGTCTGGAATTTTTCCCTCTCGATCCATTCGAGCCCTTTTCCATAAAACGCATCGCTTAGTTAGATCTTCATTTGGTAACGACTCCTTCTGCACCAATAACAAACCATCGCACGTGAACTTGGATTCAAATGTAATATGTAGGTGGTATAAAAAAAATAAATAGTAGTGAATTAGTATCTTACCAGCTCTTCCGAAAGATTTGCATACCCTTTCCGCGACATTCGATGATTATACATGTGTTTTTTCCTCTTTGCTCGGTTCTTACTACTGACCACCTTAATAAAATTACACAATAAAATGTCATAATGATACTTTGCAGCTACAATGTAAGTGAATACAAAGTTTGAATGTTTCTAACAACAATACTTCGAACTCTTCCCTAAGCCGAAAACTGACAAAGGCATCCCAATGTTCTTGTTCAATATGGGAGTACTCAATTGGGGGACATTTTAATTTCTCTAGATCATCCTTAAATGGCCTTATATACTTCGTAGTCAAAGCATATTTGAATTGACGGAAACAAATGCCCGCAGTTTGCATGAGATTCTTCTTCGATCTATGGTCAACAACAAATCCACCCTATGAATCCACACCAAATGTTATATGTTAATGAAAGTAAATAAAACTTAAATACCATTTAAGGATTATGTTTATACCTGAATGAGGTCCCAAATCTTTTCTTTTATCTCCAATGGCACTGCTTTCCAACTATTGTATGTAATTGGAACATGGGATCGGACGGACGTTCCTATGAAACTTTTCAATTTTACTGCATTAGACCCAATTGGCTGACCATTCTCATTGTATTGCACCACTCTTTTATGACCTTCACTGCACGCACGAGTGATCTCATGCATTCCAGTAGGTCCTCTGGTTTTCTTTCTCTTAATTTCACCATCTATAACCGGTGAATCTGCAACACTATCATGTTCATTGTCAACTATATCGTCTAAGTCATTGGCTTGTGCATCTTCGAATGTATCATCCATCGAACGATCCAACTGCTCGTCTTGTGTATCATCAATCGTATCGTCCATCTGTTCACTATGATTTTTGTAAAGGTAAAGATAATTGACAGTTACTAGTATAATGACAACGATACATTCCATAATAATTAATAATATGATTTATAACAGTACATTAAATAGCATTTAATAATGTGATTACAAGAGTACATTAAATAACGGCTAATAATAGGATTACATTAGTGCATTAAATAAAAGGTCCAGTAATAATAAGTGACACAATTCCCACTGAAAATTAAGGAAGCATATCCGTTGGAGCGATCCCTTCTTCCATTAACAATAACCTACGAGATAAATAAGAAAATCTATGAACATTAAAGGAAAACAAATAAGAACTGAAAACAATCGCGTTATTTAGATGTACATACTTGATAAACTTTCAAGTGTCAACCCATGTGCCTTCGCAATCATCTCTTACATATGGAATATCAGGTTCATCTATATCAATTGGTGATGTGCATTTTGCAACTGAAGGAGAGTCCAAAGAAGTATCTCCAAGCTCGTCATCATAACATGTATCGGCAAAATCCTTTTGAGGTGGTGTGATAACAATTGACCATTGTGCGTCAATAGGATCCTCTATATAAAACACTTGCCTTGCTTGGGTGGCTAGGATGAATGGATCCGAAGTATGTCCTATACGATTGAGTTTCACCAATGTAAATCCAAGATCGTCAATTCGAACCCCATTTTGGTTTTCAACCCAGTGACACTTAAATAATGGAATTTTAAATGTATTGTAGTTAATTTCCCATATCTCTTGAATAACCCCATAAAAAGACATGTCTGATACAATCGGATTCCTATCTTTTGCACTGGACACTTGCATTGTTGTGGCAACTAATGTAACCCCACTATTTTGGACAGTGCGACCCTTGTCGCGAGATTGGGTGCTATAACTACACCCATTAATCCTATAACCCTCAAATGTCATCAATCCTGGGTTGGGGCCATGTTCCAACCAACGCACAGTTGAAGAAACCGGTTTTCTATCATGTATTTCCTGCATCACCTATTATTACAGGCAGACATTTCATTTAGTGTACGACTAGATTTAATGGATATAGCAAAAAATGGGGAATGAAAATTAAATACCTGATCGCTTATCCAACTAGCGAACGATCGATTGTGTTCATTTTGTAACCACCTCTCATTACTTGCTTTCCTTGGATTTTGTACCTTCAAATACTCCAGATGTTGTCTACAAAATGTACTAAATATAAGGTGATAATACATTCAAATTAGATGATTAGGGAATTGTAATATACTAACATTCTATACGGTTGTACTTCTTCAGTGTTCTCAAGTACATATAGATGTGCTTGCTTCAGTTCCTCTACGTTGGGTCTAACATGACATCCAGCTGATAAAGATTTATCAATGCGCGTTTCTTCTCGTCTCTTGAATGAACCAAGCCCAGCGGAATCTAACCCAGATAAGAATTCAGAACAAAATTCAACAGACTCCTCACATATGTGTGCTTCCGCAATGCAACCTTCCGGTCGATTTCTATTTCTTACATAACTTTTCAACACTTTCATATACCGTTCAAATGGATACATCCATCGTAGGTATATGGGCCCACAAAGCTTCACTTCTCTTACAAGGTGAACAGTGAGATGCAACATTATTGTGAAGAAAGAAGGTGGGAAGTACTTCTCAAGTAGACACAATGTAACAACTACATCCTCTTGCCGCTTATCTAACTCTGGTACCCGCACACTCTTGGAGCATATTGCATTGAAGAAGAAACATAATCTAGTAATAGCATACCTCACATTCTTAGGTAGCACTGAACGTAATGCAATCGGAAGGAATTGTTGCATTAAAACATGACAGTCATGTGATTTCAGGCCATTAAGTTTCAAGTCTTCTAACGAGACCAGACTTCTAATATTAGAGGAATAACCTTCAGGAACCTTTATTCCAGATAAAGTCTTACAGAAACGATACTTTTCTTCTTTCGATAATGTATAACACGCTGCAGGAATATACATTCTACTCCCCCGATGTACAGGAGCTAATTCAGATCGAAGGTTCATTTCAACTAAGTCAAGTCTACTACTCATTCCATCTTTATTTTTTCCTGGAACCTCCAGTAACGTACCTATGATATTCATGCACACATTCTTTTCGATGTGCATTACATCAAGACAATGTCTGACATGCAACTCTCTCCAATAAGGCAGTTCAAAAAATGCAGGTCTTCTTTTCCAGTAGTTATCTGAAGCTACGTCATTCAATTTCTTGCCACACTTCTTTCCACTAGGAAAACTTATGTCCTTCAATTTATTGTAAATCTCCGCACCTAACATTGGGTGTGGAGGACTTCCATTCTCTTGCTTACCATCGAAGGCTTTTTTTTGTCTTCTGTACGGGTGATGTCTTGGCAAAAATCTTCTATGGCCCATGTATACATTTTTTTTCCCATGATGTAACCTGGTTGAATTGGTATCCTCTCCACATACTGGACAAGCTTTATACCCTTTCACAGTACAACCACATAAATTTCCATACGCGGGAAAATCATTAATAGTCCACAATAGGACTGCTCGCAGAGTGAAAGACTCTTCTTTGTATGCATCAAAACATTGAACTCCAACTTCCCACAGAAGCTTCAAATCCTCAATCAACGGAGCTAGGTACACATTAATATCATATCCTGGTTGTTTCGGCCCTGATATCAACATTGACAACATTAAAAACTTTCTCCGCATACACAACCATGGAGGGAGGTTGTACACTGTAATAATGACTGGCCAACAACTGTATTTAGTACTTAGATCTCCATATGGGTTGACTCCGTCAGTGGATAAACCCAAACGAAGATTTCTTGGTTCTAAACCAAAAGCTGGCCATAGGTGATCTATTAACCTCCAGGAGGGAGAATCAGCTGGGTGTCGCATAATACCATCTACCTTCTTATCTGTAGCATGCCAACACAAGTTCTTTGCATGTTCAGCGCTCTTGAACATCCTTATAAACCTTGGAACAATTGGAAAGTACCACAACTGTTTAGCAGCCACTCCTTTTTTCTCTTCTTTTGAGTTCTTAAGAACCTTCCATCTCGATAGATTACACGTAGGACATTGGGTGCTGTTTGCATACTCTTTTCTATATAAGCAACAATCATTTGGATATGCATCTATTTTTTGGTAACTCAAACCTAGGGCACCTAATGTTTTTTTAGCTTCATACATAGAAGTTGGCATCTCATTCTTCTCAGGTAGGATTTCACTTATTATAGATAGTAATTCAGAAAAGCTTGAATTACTCCATCCAAATCTAACCTTTAGGTTATACAATCTGACAAGTGCTGATAACTTCGTAAATCTTTTACATCTCGGGTATAATGGCTTTTTAGCATCGTCAAACATAGTGTCAAAGATATTTGGTGCACCAGGAAGTTGATCATGAGCAGTTTGAACCATGTCAATTACGTTAAACAAATCGTACTCATCCTCATAGTTTTCATTTAACACAGGATGAGAATTGTTGTTAACATTGTGTGTGGCTAAATCTTCCCCATGCCAAAACCATAACTTATAACTTTGATCAATTCCATTGACATATAAATGATCCCTAACTATCGAAACATCCTTAGATATACGATTTCCACATTTTAAGCATGGGCATCGAATGGAATTGGAACCATTGCCATGACGCAAACCAAATTCAATGAAAGTTTCAACTCCAACCTCGTATTCTCTAGATAATCTACTTTTGACCATCCATGATTTGTCCATCACATAATACTAGGAAATTAAGAACTTGTTAATTTCCCCTCCCCCCAAAAAGAAACCTGATGATAAGATCATAATATTAGACAATAACTTCTATCAAGTCCATCTACAGTCGTCAATGCCATTTCTATCATAGAAAGTTATAAATGGCAATCTAATTAAAGAAGTTTACTTAGCTAGGTAGCATGCTTTCGATATGCAGAACCGATTAAAAAGAAATGAGAATTGGGTACATGCACAGTTTGTATCTAAAAGTTTCTAAAAGGACACCTAAGCATGGCTTCTCAGCTCAAAACAAAGACAAAAAGTGCCGAAGTGATAGTTCCAACCTCAGCTCGTCTTACAAAGTGCATACAAATCGACATACATACTATTCCACAAAGGACACAAGTTTACTTAGCTAGGTAGCATGCTTTCGATATGCAGAACCGATTACAAAGAAATGAGAATTGGGTACATGCACAGTTCGTATCTCAAAGTTTGTAAAAGGACACCTAAGCATGGCTTCTCAGCTCAAAACAAAGACAAAAAGTGCCGAAGAATTCTCCCCTAGCAACATACTGCTCTAACAAATTCCTATTTAAAAACAATCACTCCAGCAAGCCAACTTTATTTATACCACCTTCAGATTTAACGCAAGAAAAAGAAGGAATAACTTGATACCTTGGTGATGGCGTGGGTGAGGCGAGCGGTGATGAGAGTAGAGCGTCGAGGGTGAGACGATTTCGGACCTCAAATAAGAGAAGTTGTATCTTCTGCACCTATGAGTGAAATTTCGTTAGTCACACACTTATTAGAAAGAAAAAAAAATTACCCCAAAATCTAAAATGTTCGACACTACTACAATTTTGACCTTCGTTGACAGCCAAAAAATGTCAATCTCATCCATCTTTCACCACATGAATTAGTATCAACATCATATCCAAAGTATATAAAGAATTATCAATAACAACCACGCAAAAATGTATAAAACATTATTAGTAGCTTCCAATGATAAAGCAAACCATTCACTCATAGTCTCATCCATCTCTTCACCACATGAATGGCCTAGAATCTTGTTATCTACAAGAAGATAAATATTTTGACTAGAATAATATTTACCTAACGTTCCAAAGTGCTCCGTAGTTATTTGGAAAACTCCAAAAGCAATAAAAACATGCTCTTAAAGTCAAAATTTAGTTTGAAACTATATTTAGAGAGTGAGAACACTATTAACTCCTAAAGCAATAAATTCCATATGAACTATTCCAATGTCACAAACTATATCTGTCACACAAATTTGAATAGTAAATAGTAAAATTTTTACAAATCTACACCTCAGTAGTGACAATTCAAAACGTCAACAAATGACCTCAATCTTGCTAAACAATATCTGTAATCTACTCAAAACTTACAAATCTACACCACAACATCATAGGTAAACAAGCTGTGAACCAAAATTTAGTGGGAAAAAGAACCTAACAAAGGAAATACAAAAGTTCCACCCAAAACTCTTACCTATAGCCACAACAAGCAACATCAATGACAAGAGACGAACCAAAAATGATCCTGAATCAACGCATGATAACAAACACAAGGGACTGTGCAAGAACCCAACACCAACACCCGAACAAAAAAAAAAAAAACTCCCAAACACCAAACCTCACTCAACAGCGGCGAAAAAAACAACATTAAATAAAACAACAATGTACCAAGATAATAGTAGAACCAACCAAAACTAAACTAGAAGAATAAAAATGTCGCACAACACAGAGAGAAGGCGAAAAAAAATTGAATCATTCACAGTGCAAGAACAACCAATTGCCAAAAAAAAACCAATAAAATAGAGAACACAGAAAAAGTGGGCAAAATTTGAAAAATCCATACAATGTACCAAAACAATAGAACCAAAAAATGTTGTATAAAAGAGAAAAAAATTGAACCATCCAAAGAAAATAAATGGATAACTTCCGAAACAGAGAAAAATAAAGTGAAACTAATAGCAGTAAGTACCCACGAATCAGTATCTTGATATGAGAATAAAGTTAGAGAAAGAGGCCGTGCGTACCCAACAGTGCGGCGACCTGACGGTGAGGCGGCGAGCGGACCCAACAGTGCGGTTGGCGGCAGCTTTTCGAAGAGGCCGTGCGTCTACTGTTCGGCGGTGGACGACCAGCGAAAGGAGCGTCGGCGACTGGGCTGCGGCTGCTACAGGGCTGCAGCTGCTACAGGGCTGCGGCTGCTACACGGCTCCTGCTACTACAGTGCTCCGGCTGCTACACGATGAAGAAGAAGAAAACTGCCGGCTGCTACACAATGAAGAAGAAGAAGAGAAAGAAATAAACCCTTGGTTTTCCTTCTTTAAATAATTATTATATATTTTATTATATATAAATAAATAAAAAAACCCTACTTCCTTATCAAATATAATTATTCATTTTCTTTTTCTTTTTCCTCCATAAACCTCCTAAAATAAAATTACTCCTCCCAAATACACAATAAACTTTTAAATACACAGCAGTCTTCCCAATTTTTCCTAAATTGGATTTCTAATTCCTAAATCTCTTTCAATTCAAATAAAATCACATCGACTAAAATAAATCCAATTTCAAAATCTTAAATACTTAATTTAGATTGGATTATCTTAAATACCAAAAATTAATTTTTTACCCTTAAAGCTCGAAATAACTCCCATTAAGGCGGCGTTGCAGAGATCGACGACGGACGTTGAAGGTTTAGCTTTGTTTCTCGATTTTTAGAGAATGAATAAGATTAAAAATTTATTGAGCGCTATTAATATTTTTCTAATTTATAATTAAGATTAAAAAAATCACTTTTAGTCCATAAATTTTCATAGGAGTAACAATTTAGTCCCTGGATCTGGTCCGTTTGCGCCATCGTTGTTCATGGTTGCTACTTCTCGGCGTCGTTGTTCATGGTCGTTGCTCCTAACTGATGGTCACCGAAAAAGAAACATAGAGGCCAAACATGGGTTTCGTGAAAGGGAGAGAAGAGAGGAAATAAATTAGGGCTACCACTACAAGTCTTTTTCCTTTCTCCTTTTATTCTCCAAGTGGAAAGTGTCAAATAAAAGAAATGGGAAAGTTGGCACCTCACTTAAATTTCAATTTCCCTCTAGTTTTTTTCAAAATTTTCAAGGTAAACCTAAATAAGACTAATTAATAATTAAAACTAATAAATTAGAAGTTATTTTAAATTAAAATGTTCAAGTTATTTGTTTTATGTAAAAATAAAAGTAAAATGAAAAAGAAAAAAAGAGGGAAAGTGAGAGGAGGGAAAGTAAAAAAAGGGGGGAAATGTGTTTGTGGGTAAAAATGTGAGATTTAATTAATTTTTACCCACAAATTTTAACTTCCCTCCTTTTCTCAAAATTTGAAATATTAAAAAATATTAATGATTATTAAAATTTGTCACTTTTTAATGACTGTTAATTGTAGTCACAATTTGGTGACACAAAAAAAAAAGTCAAAATAGTAAAAAAAAATCCAAAAATTCACGTCTTTTCCCGCTAAAACCGTATTTTTCATTTTCTTACATTTAATGACTGTTTTTTTTAGTCATTAATTAATGACACAAAAAAACAGTCATCAATTCCAACAAATCCGAAAATCTCCGTTTTTTCCCGCCAAAAACGCGTGATTTTGGATTTAATGACTCTTTTTTCACTTTCTCCTTTATTTTTGGCACTGTACAAGAGTCATTGAATGTCAAATTTGTTGCAGTGAGAGTTGAGAACAATAATCATCAAAATTATTGTTCTAAGAAAATAGAGGCTGTGTTGTTCTTTTTTTCAAATTAATTTTGTAACTATCATATATTTTAATTTTGAGCAATCTAAATCTTTTATTAGTCTTTATCATTAATTTTTCATAAATCGTGTAATAGAAACTTGATTTGAAATTGCTTTTGTTTCCTTATTTTATGTGTAGGCTTCTATACTATTCAGTGTTTGAAAGCAACATAGAAAAGGTTATGTTTAATTGCTTTTGAAATAAATCGACTAAACTTATATAATTACTAGCGTCATGGTAGAATATAAACTTATTTTTTCTCCAGCCATCTTAACTATACAATTTGAAATGTATATTTGTAAATATAACATTTCTTTGAAAGCCAAATCCGTAATTGACTTGACCATATCATAGGGCTAGAATTCATGACTATTTAGTTTTAAGATAAACACGTTACTCTCTCTTAGATTGTGAAAATAGTTTTAAATGGTCCTTAATTTTAGTTGGCTCTATTTGAGTGACGAAAAAAATATATGACATAGTATCAAGGTGGCAATTTTTGCAAACAAAATAAAAATATTAGTTCGGACTTATATGGTTGTTGAAATGCTTTGGATCTGTTATCGTGTGCTTCAAACGACCTAAGTTAAGTTTATATTTAGTATTATTAAATTATTTATGGTTATTTATGATTATGACTCTAGAGTTTAGGAAGATGCACTATATAAACTCTCTAAACTTAGAGATGCCATTTGGTTCTATAATTTGTCACATTTTTTCTAATAAAATTGTTTTCCCTCTGCCGCCTCGTGGACGTAACTAACACACTGTTAGTGAACCATGTAAATCTGTGTGTCGATTCTCTATTCTTTTACGTTTTTTGTCTTCCTTAATTGTCGATTTTGTAATAGTGGCTTTGTTATTTTTTGTTTTCCTCTTTTTTTGTTTTCTCCCTGTTCCCCTTCTCCAATGGATTCTTCTCCTTGTCCAATGGATACTTGTTGCCGTTAGAGATTTGAAACAAAAATTACAACAAATTGGGGGCTCAAAGTTTTGAGAACGGGTGATGAACAATTCCGTTGATAGTTGCTCGTCGCTGCTTTTCTTCACTCGTCGTTCACTTGTTGCTCCTTGTAATCCTCTTCTCGTCATTAAATGTGGGTTTCATTCCAAACATCTGAGCATAAAAACAAAATAAAATGTGGGAACAACCAAATTTTGGAATTGTTCCCACAAATTTAAAAACGTTCATAAGAAATGGGAGTAGATTGTTCTTACTTGGTCTTTAAAGCAAAAATTATATTTAATTAAGAAATTATCTTAAATGGCAAAACTGCTCAAAATATTTACAACTAATAGCAAAATACAGTCGATAGACCACGATAGACAGTAAAATTTTGCTATATTTATAAATATTTTAGTTTCTTTTGCTATATTTAAAAAGTCTCCTATTTAATTTATGAAATATGATAAATACCAATTATATAAAAATAATGAACAGATAAAAAATTCGTTGAACCTGTGAATCAATGAAGGTTAACATGATTATAATCAAGGAGAGTCAATCAATCAAGACACTGACACTAAGACTAATTTCTTTTTGGAATTTCTTTGTTGTCTCCTTTCTTAATAAAAAATACAAATTTAAGGTCTGCAGGCATTATTATTTTTTTTTTCTTTTTTTTTTCTCCAAAACACAAAAACAGAAATTAATTATAACTTATAAACTTATATTGATAGGTCTTACCAACCCAAGTATGCTTCAATTGGTCAAATAGTTTGAATTTTCCACTCTCACATATTGTTAGTTAAACTGTATATTTTTATTAATTTATTTATATTTGTCAACTTTTTTAATTTGTTTTTATTCTTTGTAAGCTTCCCATTTATATAAATATGGTGTCTTAAAAAAATTAAAGTTTTTTGTGAATCTATTAAATTTAAAATGAATAAATAAAATAACAATAATATAAGATATTGTGATTAGATTAATAACAATAACATAATTAGATAATTTTTAACAAACTTAGCATAATTTAACTGAATTATCGATGAAAGATTAGATTGTCCTATTAAAAAAATTAAATTAATTTACCATCAACCATCAAATTAAACTTTTTATATACGTGGATAGTCGGTTAAACTAATTAGTTTACTTGTTATTAAGCAGCTTTTCACTTTCCAAATCCAACATTGTCTAATCTATTTTCCCTTCCAGTCCTCCATTACATCAATCTTTCTCATTTGTTCGATCTTTCTTTAGTCCCATCCATTTTCTCACACTTTCTTGGTGACATACTTGTTTAAGCTTCTGGCAACCACTCTAGCGACGGATAGCTCTCGAAAAGAGTTATTTTTATATCTTTAATTCCCTTTATTTATTATGTTTTATATGATTAAATGTCTATTTTTGTAGGAATTCATGCAAATCATGCACCTTGGAGTGTTACAGGTCGTTTGGGGTTGATTTGGAGCTATCAAAAGTGAAATCGAGCACCTGGAGCTCAAAGATATAGAAATTACGAAAATGCCCATAGGGATAGCGTAGCTATGCTCAGCTCTACGCTCAAAGGCAGAGAGCAAATTGAAGAAATTGAATCCTCAGCGGAAGCAAATGATCGACTTGTGCCAATATTTTCATTATGGAAAATTTAAAATTACAAAGAACAAAATAGAGAATTGGACAAACAATTCAAACTAGCATACTTTAAAAGGATTAAGAGAAAACAATGCATTACCTTTGAAGATTGTTTTCTAGGTAGTTTTTTCTTCTCGTCACGAACTCACAAACATCGATATCTTTCTTGACCGGAATGTACAAAGAGTGCTCTTGGGTCACCACTAAGATGATCTTCTTTACTACTCTAGGGAAGAAGAATCAAGGAGTGGTGGACTCTTCTTTATATTTTGGTGAGGGAATTAGGTTGAGTGAAGAAATTTCTTCGAGAGAATTTCAACACAGAACAATTCTCTATTTTTCACACACTGAATATCTCAAAAAACAAAATCACCTCCTCTTCTTCTATTTTAAGTAACTTATGTGAGATAGTGGGGAAGGTGAATAACTCACTCAAAGTGGGGAGCTATTTCCTAATTTATAAATTTAATAATATTAATTTAATTTAATTATAATATATTAAATCTAATTTAATATATATAATAAAATTAATTAATTAATTAACAAATAATTAATAAATAAATTAAATATCACATATTTAATTTAATTTGAATAATATTCAAATAATGTTCTCTCACATAACATATAGTTTTTATATGAATCTCATTCATATAATTAAATATTTATATCTCATTTAAATATTTATTTCTCTCATTACATAAAATATAAATTTTGAATCTCATTAAAAAATAACTTTATATTATTATATTAATTGTATCATATACAATCAATTCTCTTATTAATTTGAACACTTTAAATTAATCCAAGAATAACTCATTCTTATTAAGCCCTTAATGAGCTAGCAAGGGGACCTTATGGACCTATAGATTAGAAACTTCAATAATATGAGATTAATTAATTAAACTTTTTAAGTAAATTTATCAATATTCATTAACGGTAGGTCACTCTACTAAAGACCTACAATTGTACTCTTCGCACTGTAGATATATTTCTATGTCACGAATATAACTAATCAACAGTAGGTCGACCATTCAAAATTGCTCGTAACTATAGTTGGGTCAAATTAACGTTTTACCCATGTAGTTACATCTAACTCCTTAAGTACCATTGATCTCTCTAATGAACAAACAATTTATAGTTCAACTATAAACTAACCCTTCTTGGGTGAATGAGAGGGTGAGACCTCTTTGTTCAAGACCCAGAACCGGCCTTTAAGGGAGCAATTTATCTACTTACGCTAAAGATGAGAAGGAGTGAATTTCATCTTATGAAGATATGTTCCCAGCTCCCCATTTAGTCAAGTCCCCAAAATGATAGGCTTATTGAGTGGGCAACTCAGGTCACTCTCACCCATGCATATTAAAAGACCGACGTCATGGACAGGAGTTCATAAATCACTCAAGATTAAGATCAAGTCGCACATGATCATCCTATGAAATATTAATCTCTTCAATTAACGGATTTACAAAGAGAGATTAAATATTTCGCGATCCAGTCTTATACAAACTCTTTGTATAGGAGACTCCCACTCACATGTCTCCACATGAACAGTTTGGATCACACGATTTGTAACTATTACAAAGTGGGTCGTATCCATAGTGTCATTAGGATAAGGCACCCAATCTTATCCATATATTATAGACCTTTAGGTTATTTCTTGAACATGATCCACCTGTATGTCAACTACATACATGTTCAAGACTTCATGTAATAACCTTGGATTTTTCTGTTAATGGATAAATTAATATCGCATAATTAATAATTAAATTAATTAACTAATAAATTACGAGGGTTTAAGGCACAAATCCTAACATTTTTCACATGGCTTCCTCTAAGAAGGGCAAATTTTTAACGTCGGTTGCTCGATGTGACCTGTCCCCTGTTAAGGCACAAAGAAATTTTCTCATTTCTCTTGTCCCTTCTTTGATGTGTTAAGATAGCCCGATAAAACTACAATGCTTTTCATCTTTGAAAGAGAACCAAACAGGTCGAATTTGATATTTTTCATATAAGGCAGAAAAAGGTAAAAAGAAAGAATTTAAAGACTCAAAAGACTCAAAATACTTAAATGAGTCCAAAGAAAAAAAGATGCAACATATTCTTGAGAACACGAAGAAGAAAACTCGAATATGTACGAAATACCGAATGACGGAACAGGGCGAAGTCTCTTGACCTCTAATTCTATCTATCTCGGATTCGTTAGGGTTAGGCTCAAGATCTTCTTCTGTCTCGAGACGACTAGGGCTAACCATGGAAAGAGGTTCGTGTCGTCGTCCTCCTCATCGAAGCAAATTACCTCATGGTGGGGCGCCTCAGTAGCCTCAAAGAGATGGAGTTGCAACGAGGTCTCCTATAGCCTCCTAACTAAGTCAGAAATTTGAGCATGCATTTTAAGGCATATTCTTAGATTATATTCCTTACCCTACACATTCAATCATTGCTACTTAAGAGATTAAGACTAAATGAACAAATAAGAACGTGCAAACTTCAAATGAATAGCCAAGACATACATAAATGGTAGGAATGTCAATCCAAACATACAAACATATCTAAATAAGTTCAAATCCAAAAACATAAGTCTTGATATGAGATTCATTCAAATAAACTTACAAAAATTACATAAGTCTTGCTCCACAAACTAGAAAAATTCTTACCTCATTGATCCATAGATGAGATTGAGATGACGAGGAGCATCCATACAAGAATTATAACCCAAAATAAAAATAAAACCTAAGCTAAAGGAAGAAAGAAGGTGGTTAGTGGCTGTTGTTCCCTATTTCCATCTCTTTTTTTTTACCCCCCCCCCAAAAAAAAAAAAAAAAAAAAAAGAATGAAGGGTCATATGTAGATATGGTTGGAGACCTAGGAGCTCAATACCCTAATCGAAGCATCAGTGATGTATAACACCCTAATCTTTTACCTAAGTGCTTAAGACTTATAAAGAAAAGAAACTAAGACAAAGGGGGTAAAACTTGGATCTCAAGCCTGTGGAGTTAGAAAAATTTTGAAATCCTTCTAAGTGTCACAACTATGCTAGGAGAACTCAACTATACCATAAGAATGGCTAGTTTGGATGCATAGCCTAAGGAAATGAGAGAAAAATTTCCCTAAGTGTTGGAAGGAAGAGTTGGAAGCATAGTTGGACACTAGTTGTGAGTTGGACACATTCTTGGGAAAAACATCACCATGTTGGACGCATGGACGATGAAGGTTGAACGCATGGTACTTTAAGTTGGAAAAAATTGGTTAAGTATTGAAGTGTTGGAAGGAAAACCTAGGTCTCGGGAAGAAGGGTAAAACGCATTAGGTCAAATTGAGGAGAAAGTGCTTTCTTACCTAGGGTAAATGCATGGACCCTTCTTCAAGAGAGATTTTGGTTAAGTCTTGGATAATTTGGAGAGTTGAAAAACAACCCTAAGGAAGGAAAGTAAGGGTTGGACGCATACTTGGTGCATTATTGGAAAAATGGCTAAGTATAGGAGGCTTAAAAGAGAAAAGTTGGAAGCATAGCCTCAAGGGACATCACATGGACACATAGGAGGGCAATCAAGGAGTTCATAAGGCTAGGACATTACAGTTGTTTTGAGTCCCAGAAGCACTGCCTTGCGTCCAAGGTATGTCCCTGCGTCCAAGAGGGAGTTTTTCTGGTGTTTAAAGGCTGTTTTGAGGTTCATAAGGTCTCCCGGTTGCTCTTTCTTTGAGTCTCAGAAGCTTAGGAGAAGTTGGAAGGTTTGGAAAACAAAAACCCAAAAAGCTTGGAATTAACAGCAAAGGTGAGTGGTTGATTTTCTTTTCGTGAGAGAACGTAATTATATTATTTATGAATGAATAATAGCACGTTATGCGTTTTATTGGATGAATATGAATTATTGTAATTATGCATGCTATGGTGAGATCTCGAACAATCTATCGAATTTGTTAGCATGAGTAAGCATGCTGGGATAATTATTTTTATATCAAGCTTATTGGATTTATAAAATATATATATCAAGCTATTTGGATATATAGTATTTGCATATCGAGTTTCTTGGATATTGTGTATTAATTCCGATGTTGAAGGAAGTTACGAAGGCATCGATGAACAGATTGTGGTCCCCAATACTGAAGGATGTAGAGAATGAAAGCGTTGAAATCCCTAATACAGCGGAAGCATTACAAAACCAAATTCGAAATAAATTGAGATTTTGAAATACCCATACATTGGAAAAAAATACAAAAAACATATTGTATTAATTCTAGTCTAAGCATGGATTAGGGATAAAAACTTACTTTCGTTGTCGACTTCGAACACAACCACCACGAACCTCTCCCATTCTCTAAGGGATGAGGTAAGGATTGTGGATCCTTGATCTTGATCTTTTTGGGGAAAATAGAGAGCATACCAGAGGAGAGAAAAGAAAACAATCGAGAGAATAACCTTTTTTTTTTTCTTTTTCTTTTGCAGGCATATTTAGGGAGAGAGAGAGCAAGAGACGTGAGAAAACTACGTAAAACATAACTCCCATGTTTGAGAGTTACTTTTTAATTAATTTATTAAATTTATTAAATTTATTTATTTATTTAATTTAACAAATAAATAAATTTAATTTAACTAATTATTTCTTTTAAATCATATTTAAATGAACGTCTTCCATATAACCTATAGTTTTAATTCATTTAATTTAATTAAATCAAATTTAATTAAAATAAATGTACAAAATTAATTCTTTAATTAATTAATTGTTAAATTAAATATCTAATATTTAATTTAACCTACATTTGAATCATATTCAATTGTTATTCTCTCATAACCTATAGTTTTAATGTGCATCTAATACACATTAATTTTAACCTATAGTTTTAATATGAATCTAATTCATATTATTATTTGACCTTCAAATACTTAATTCTCTCAAAAATTAATTTTGTATTATATCCAAAATTAAATTTATATTATAAAGTTCAAATTAAACTTTATATTATATTATAATGTATCATCATACATTATATTTTTTCCTAAGTAAATTTTAACATTTCAAATTTCATTCAAGACATAAATATCTTATCACCCTTTACGAACTAGGAAGGGGACCTAATGGACCTACAAATCAGAAGCTCCAATGATATTAGATTAATTGGTTAAACTCATTAACCACATTCATCAATATTAGTTAACTGCGGGTATACTCTACTAAAGACCAACAACTGCACTCTTCTCACTGCAGATATATTTCTGTGTCCATGGATATAGATAAAAAATAGCAAATTAGTCCTTCACAAGTGTTCGTAACATTAGCTGGGTCAAATTACCGTTTTACCCTTAGGTTACTTCTAAATCCTTAAGTACCAATGCTCCTCTAATGAACAACATGTTTATGGTCAAACCATTAAACAGAAACCTCTCTCGAGCCAGTGAGAGGGTAAAACCCTTTGTTCAAATCCAGGAGACACCACTTAAGGGAACACTTATCTACTTACCCTAAAGATGGGAATGCGTGAATTTCATCTTATATAATTATATCCTCAGCTCCCCACTCAATCTTGTCCCCAAGATGGTCACTCTCACCCATACAAATCAAAGGACAATCCCTCGTGGACAGGAGTTCATAATATACTCAAGATTAAGACTAAGTTGCCTAGGTCATCTTATTGAAATAGAAACCTAACTAGTTAACGGAGTTACATTTAGTGATTACTATTTCGTGGTCTGGTCTTATGCAAACTCATTGCATAGGATACCCCCACTCACATGTCACCTACACGAACGCCGTTAGATCATTGCATTTGTATCAAATACAAAGTGGGTCGTATCCTTAGTGTCACCAGGATAAGGTACCCAGCCTTATCCCTATACTATAGACCTTTTAGATTGTATCTTTAACATTGATCTTCACGTCCCCACATAAAGTTCAAGACTCATAAAACAACCTAGAATGTTAGTTTATTGGATTTAGGGTTATTAAGACAAAACAAACAAAAAACAATCAATAACGTTTATTGAAGTAACACATCAATAACTCTTAATGATTTAATGACGGTCAAATAATTACATTTACAATCTACGAGTTTTAGGACATAAAACCCAACAGAAAAGGTATATGGGCAGCCTGAATATATGTTCCAAGACCGAAGTACTGGGAGAAGGCATTGATGATGACAATCATGTTTGGACCGGGATCTGTGATCGCACAGGATGGTCAAATTAGTGTCAGAAAGACCTAGTTTCTGAGCCTGTGGCGAGAATTTTCCACGTGGGATGGTCAGGGGGTTGACGGGCCTAGTTCCTGAACCTACGAGAAGTACCCGAGAGGATGGTCAGGGGGTTGACGAGCCTAGCTCGTGAGCCTCAACAATAAGTTGTAAGACTATGTGCACATAGGGGAAACATAAAAACTTAGAGGTGTTGAGAAGAGTTGAATACCGAGATGAGTTTGGCTATGCTGAGGGCTAGCAGGTAAAGCAGACACTGAAAATAACCCTATAGGGAGGTTTGATATAAAGCTCGATATGGTTGATTTATACTTGTTTATGTTCATGTTTGTGGAATTATTATTGTTACTGATTTCAAAAGGGTTAGTGAAACCCTAGTTGTATCGATCACTCACTAGACTTCATTGAAACTCATTTATGTTTTTCTTTCCAGGTAGCAGCCGAGGTCTGCCAAGCGAAGTCAAGGTTTGCCGACATATCATGTGCTTTTGGTTATAGGCATAAGAATAAATTATAATATGAGTCAAGGTCTGCCGAGAAATTATGTATATTTAGCCATAGGCGGCAGTCTAAAAGAGGAACTAGAATCATGTTTCCTGTAAACAAATTTGTTAAACAGTTGTAATAATAAGTTATGCATTTGATTAATGAGTTAATTGATTTCTGTCTTTATAAGTTGCATATGATAATTCCGGGAAAGGTAGAGTTACAACAGTAGGCACGCAAGAGGGTCGGTGTCTGCTGTCCTCACGCTCCGTCTCGGGCTGTGGGAGAATGGCTCGGGGCGGGGTGTGACACGCTGGGTAGTGCCTTAGCCCTCCCTTGCTCGCGTGCGCGTCTGATGGTCAGAGCACGTAAGCGCTCCCAAGAAAGCTATTCTCGGGTGCTCAGCACCTAGTGTAGCTCCCAAGCATAGGCAACCTAAGTCATTTTACCCTTTTGCCCTCCATTTGTTGCTAATTGCTCCGTTTTGACCCAAAGTTTATCCAGAAGGTCCCGATAGTCTCCTTTGCTCGTTTTCCAATCAAAATCACTAGAATAAACATTAAATTCACATGAACTAACAAAATTTGGGTCGAGATAAATAGCTCATTTAGAGAGCTATCAGAGGCCTAGAGAGAGGGTTTAAAGAAGAGTATAGAGTCTTCATGATGTCGGAGGAGGATCATTCGAAGGCCAAATTCATCCCAAAGACATGATCGGAAGCCAAATAACTCTTCTTTCCCTTTTGTACTCTTGAATTAACTTTTATATTGTTGCATTCTAATATTGGTTCTGTCTATGAAAGCCATGTTAGGCTAAACTTCTCATAGTTTTAAAATATATATAAAAAAATATTAAAAAAAAAAAAACCAATATTCATTATCAATTGGGAGAGTCAATCAATTTAAAATAAAACAAACATCCTTTTGGATTTTGTTTCTTGTTTCATTTCTCACTTTAACATAAGATAAAAAATTCGAGAAAAAAAAATATAAGGACCATCAACTAAGCATGGATGCATATTATTTATTAGTTCCCATCTTAATCTCAAATCATAGACATTTTAACTAACACATCATCTTCTAATTATAAATCAAAGTTATTAATCAATAATTATTATGTTCCGCCGTGACATGATGGTTGATCGTATGTGTAGTTTTCTTCTTTTATTTTTTTTCTATTTAGAAATTTAATTAAAATTTCAAATGTGTTTTAAAAAATTAGAAATCTATGTTTAAAATATGTATAAAATAGTTTTTGGAAGCTCTGATTTTAGGAAATATAAATGTAACTCTTAGAAATAATAATAATAATAATAAACAAAAAAAAATATCAATTTCTATCTTTAAAATTCGAAGGTTGTATCACTTCAAACTCTAAACTAATAATTGTATCAATTAAAATTTTATACTTTTATAAGTATAGTGATTTATACCCTTCATTATGTTTCATTTAGATAAACATTGACTAAGACTTATAATTTTATCAGTTATACATCTAGATTTTCATAAAAATGAATCAATTTGGATTGTCAATTAGGATTTCATTTAAAATTTATTCATGCATCAATTCTAATACTCCATTTTTGTTTATCCATCATTTGAAGAAGTCTACACATCTATAAGATTTGATGCATGGATGATTTATTTAAATATGATTTTAATAAATTGTCTAAGTAGATTCACTTATGACAATTTAAAAATTTAATTAAAATAATTATAAGTTCTCCGATATTTTTTGAAGGAGATTTGGAGGGTATAAATTGATGCACTTATAAGGTTCAAGATTTAAATTGATATATTTATAAATTTTAATTTTAATTGATACAAATCCAAAATCCAAACGTATAAATGGATAATTTGAACTACTTCTTCTTTTTTTTTTTTTTTCAAATTACACACAACATGATTTTCGTTAATTAAAGTCTTAAATTTGTTGAAGTTAAAAAAATTAAGTGAGGATGGGATAGAAAGAGTTGTCTCAATCAGCCACTAATGAGATGGTAGTTTCTTGTAAGAATGCATCTCCTAATGAAGTCAATTATTGAGGCTTTAACATTGAAATCATAGTCCAAATTATTTTCAAATTATTGTGTTATAAAAGCGATATAAGTCTACTGCGGTTTTTTACTATGAATAGTAAAATGGTTCTATATTTAATATTTATAAATAGTTTGTTTTCTTTTCCTATTCATAATAATTTCTATGAAATAAACTCTTAAGCAACGTTTTAAGGTGAAATTTCAAAATTTTTAAAAAATTAAAATAAAACTAATTTTTGAATGAAGATTTTATTATCTATTTTTTATTTATTAAATATCATGTTTATTTGTTAGCACTTTCTAATCTTATTTTAAAAGTGTTAATGAAATCCTATAATTTCCTTTAAAACTTTCTAATCTTATTTGAAATTGGTTTAAGAATTTAAAGCTAAAATGTTATACTAAAGGAATAAACATGGATGGACTACTACTCTTGAAGTAGAGGTTGAATCTTTGCCCTCACTTTGGTACAAACAAAATAATTGTTTAAATACAATTTTATGTAGTGTAGCTATTTAATTCACCATTTAAGGGGAAAAGGAAAATGATGTACAGATAAGAATTAATCTATCAAATTAACTAATACATCCACATCATTATTTATTTATATGTTTATTTTGAGTTCACATCAATATTACTATTTACGTAAGATGTATTTACTTAATTATTAATTTGTTCAGTTCAATTTAGTGAAGCAAAATCTTCGTGTAAGATTCTATTTACTATGTGTCATTAATCTTTTCAATGTTAATTATTGAGTCAACGGTTTCCAAAAGAAAAGAAAAAAGAAAAAGAAAAATTAGATTAACCACCTTTAAATTATGGAATCATGGAGTGAGTTTGTTATACAACTTAAACTCATAAACTTCTAATTTGATGAATAACTCTTTGAACTTTGTGATGATTTGTTATAATTATACTTTAACTTTAATTAGATTGTTTAGTTCCTCATAGTTTGTTATTGATTGCAATAATCAATCACCTATATATTAATATTGATATCGATATATTTGTAAAATTAAATTTCATCAAGGTTATTTCAATAAATAAAAAAATTATAAATATATACATATAAATCATGAGCAAGGATAAATGCAAAATTTTAATAAACTGTAAAGGCTTATTGCAACAATTAACAAATTACAAGGGCTAATTACTTAAATTAAAAGTTTAGAAGTGTAATTGTAATAAACCACAAAGTTTAAGGGCTGATTGATCAAATTAGAATTTCAGGAATGTAATTGTAATTTGTAACAAACACATTGGTCATGGTGGTTTGTACAAGTTTCCAAAAAAAAAAAAAAAAATTAAAGATGACATCTTTTAGGTTAACTATAAGCAAGGTTTCAATTTAGTTTTTTTAATTCAACTATTGATCTTTGATATATTAATTTGTATTTTTTTTTTACTTAACTAAAAGTTTCAATTTAGTTTCATATTATTGGTGAATGTTAGAATTAGCTGATGACAAACGGTTTACATGGCATAATACTGGAATTTATTTTTTGAATTTTTTTTTTATGGTCAATTAGTGACCATCAAGAAATAGTTTTCTAATTTATTACACTTATTATCAATATTCGATCCTCACCTATTATACTTATTATTGAAAAAGAAAAATGATAAATTAATTTTGTCTAGTCTTTAAATTTATTAACAAATATATATATATAGTTTTGAATGTTATACCCCATTCATAACTATTCAATTTTTTATTTTTAGTATTTTAGAATCAGGTTTATGAACATTAAATATACAATTCGTTTGTCTTTCTAATCTTGTTGCTAACCATATTTTAGAAGAAAAGTTTTTAATTTCTAAAACATATCGTCCTATAAAATGTGTTTTTTCGACTTTTTCTTGATGGCCAATGAATGACCACTAAGAAAGAGTTGAGTTTTCATGATGGTTTTTTATCATCAACAAATTCAAAAACTTATCCCTTTTCTTGATAGACATTGACCATCAAGAAAGACATTTTTTATATGGTTTTTGCTCATCAAATCCAAAAATCGGGAATTCATTATTTGGTATTTTTCGTACATACTTTGCAATCAATAAAAATATAAACCTTTCTTGATGTTCTAAGACCATCAAGAAATGTAATTTTAAATAAATAATAATTTTAAACATCCAAATTATGGTTTTCTTGATGGTTTCTTTTCATGACCATCAAGAAAACAAAAATACCGTCCATCAAGAAAGTCCGAAATTCTAGTAGTGATAACTAAATTCTAAAACAAAAATTAAATGATTATCAAACATGATACTACATTTTAAAGTTTTTTTTTTCTTAAGGTATAGTTGCCTCCTTAAATGTCTTCAATATATGTTTTCACATTTTTTAAGAATTAACACAACTTAATTTCTAGTCAATTTTAAAAACCAAATATATAAAAATTGCTTTTTAGTTGTTCATTTTTATAAAAAAATTTTGACTTATATTTGACATTTAAAATTTTTTTAATACATTTAGAAAGGTAGATGATAAAACAAAGGAATTCATATATAAATGGAAGTATTATTTATAAGTTCAATTTTTTAAAAGTTCCCAAAAGCAGTGTTCAAGAAGTGTTTCACTTAAAGAGACTTATTCAAAAGTAATACAAACCAATTATTAGTTAAAATTCGTTGAGAAAAAAAGAGGAAAATAGGTTGATGTAGGGGTAAGTAGAGAAAGTAATGTAGGGCTGCTAAGACAGGATCAGAAGAATTGGCCATTATGAACACAACTTAATTAACCGATATAAAATATATACTTTCCATAAATAGGTTATAGATTCAGATCTCCAACTTCGTTAGGAGAGGGAAGAGAAAAAAGTGGGTTTTGTTTTTGTTAGGTTTAGGAGCAAACATGTACTCCAAAAAGAAAAAGGAATTGCAATTCTATGTGTTTGTGAGTGAGGAAGATACGAACATTGAAAGCAATAAAGTTTATAACTTTTTAGCTTCCATTTGGACTTTATATATATATTCACTTTTCTTAATCTTTCGTGTGTGGAGTTTGGTTGCGACAACTTCCCCTTTTCTCTCTTTCATCTTTCCTCATCTTTTTCTCTTATATACTCAACTTTCTTCTTTTCCATTTGTTTTCCCTTTCTCTTCTCTCTCACACACTACAAATTTTGTATGCATTCTCTCTCTCACCTCTATAATTCTCTACTTTGGATTTGATCAATTTTCAGAGAATGTAATAGAGATATCCTCATACGATTTTAAAGATTTTGCTTTATTTTAAGAAACTACATGTGTGATAACATCTATGTGAGGTGCATGCACACAGTGAATGTTCCAAAAATTGAAGTCTTAAAAGAATGTGTTATATTTTCTAACAACTTTAATATTTAAGGGTCAGTTCGTTTTTAGAAGTTAAGAGAATTTCGTGATAGTTGGTGAATTCTATCTAAGTACTTTCTAGAGCTTTAGTTCTCTAAAAATGAAGATACTTATCTATTTGTAGAATTACCAAAGGCTAGTGTAGGTTTGGCTTAGATGGCTCTTGCCCAACCAATTGATTTTGGGATTGGTATTAGCCTATTTTTAGGATCAATGGGCCTTGACTTAGATTGGTAAAGAGGTAAAACAAACATTTGATATAATTGTAATTATGAACAACGCATGAATAGCTGACTTGTTTGTAATGATATCCATATAAGACACAACTTGTCCTACAAAGCATAAGAGTGAAACTCTAGTACTATAGTAGAGTGGTGTCACAACTGAATTTGGCCCCATGACAAGTAGTCTATAGATAACAAATAAAAATAGATTAATTAAAGAGTTTGAATAATTAATTTTAGATTATTGGAACTTATAATCCGTAAGTTAAGGTCTCTTTGCTAGCTCATATGAACAATTAGGGATTAGACTTTGTTGAAAGGAAATTTGAAACATTCAAATATTAATATATTTGATATATTAAATGAAGAAAAAATATGCTTATTATATTTGATACATTAACTATCAAATAAAATTAATTGTATTTGATATCCATTAGATATCGACTAAAATAATTTTTGTGTAAGATATATAAAGTTTAAAATATGTTGCAGGAGAATTTGATAATTGAATATGATTCAATTATTTTAAGAAAAAATATTATCATTTTAATATTAGATATTAAAATATATTTAATTTAGGCTAATTTTGCGCTAAGTCATTATAAATAGGAACATAGGGTTTCTCTTATAAAGATGATAATGTCCCACACTACAAGGAATTGTTCTTTGAAGAATTCTCCCAAAATTTTGAGAAGAACTCCCTACCAATCCTCTCAAATTCCTTTCTCTTTCAACGAGATTCTCACGAGTTTTGATGTTTGTTAAAGGAGGCTCCCACAAGCCTTGATCCTTGTTTGAGTTATAGTACAAAAGTCGTGTGGTAAGAGCGATGGAGACTCAACGAAGTTGGAGTGTAAACCTGCCAACACGTTCTCCACACACACATATATATGTATTGCTTAGCTCTTTTATTGTAGTTTAATTTCAAATAAAACCAATGTGATTCGACGCTTTGGTTGCAAGATGAAGAATTCGTTCATTACATTTTATTCAGCATTGATTTGCTTAATTTAATTTGCTACTTCCAATTTTACTATATTAGTAATGGTATTTTTTGGAGTAATTTTGGAATAACATGAATCACTTTTGACATGTCTGAAAGTACTTTTCTTTTAAAATTATGATGTTTGACAATAATAAGAAAGTGATTTTGGAAACATCCAAAATCATTTTAAGTGATTCACTATGAAGCGCATGGGAGGTGATTGAGAAGTGATTTCTGTTAGGTTAATTTTTTTAAAACAAACAACAAACCAATCACTCCCCTTCAAGAAAAATAAGAAGAATTATTAAGTTAGGGATGACACCGGGAAGATCTTAGCGTCTTCCTACAAATGAAATGACATCTTTCCAAACTAAAAAAGACCCAGAAGAGAATGCCAAAAGAGCAAGAATGTGAGTAGTTTTGTTCTCCTCTCTGGGCATCTTACAAAAATTATAAATATTTACAAACTTAGCAAAGATAAGAGCCTCCCTCAAATCAGCTTCAGAAAAATTAGAGGAGATTGTGATTTTGCGATTGTGATTTTTGTTAGGTGATTGTGAATTTGTGAGTGTTGTCTTAACCATTTTAAATTTATTTCTCTCTAATTTTGTTGTCTTAACCATTTTAAATTTATTTCTCTCTAATTTTTACCATCTCCCTAATTTTCTCTCTCTAAAAATTTTATAATATACCGTAATCGGTCTCTTTGGCCTTACACCCATGCTAGTTTTCCTGGGGACTCACCTCTCAGGGGTCGAAGTGCAAAGCCCCATAGCCTATTCATGGTTAAGAAGGCAGTTAAACTGATAGCACCGAAGATGTGTTATCTTGCTTTGCTTAATACGAGATTATCCTTAGATTTTATAAGTTTTTTCCTTATTTTACAAATATCGAACACTTGTGAGATAGAGTCGGGTGTTAGAATTGAAACGGAGCCAAAATAGACCAAAACAAAGCTTAATTGCATCAATCGAGAAAGAGGAAAGCAAAATGACCAAAATGCCCTTGAAGTCATGGCGCAACGGTGCCGCCTAGATGCCGCCGTGGCACTTTTTCCCGAGAAGGATATTTTTGGTGAAAGCAACTGGCGCCTTGGCACTACGATCGTGAACACGTGCAAATCTCATCAGTGTCGGGGCTTTGCATCCTAACATCGTAGCGCCAGCTCGATTCTATAAAAGAATACTTAGCCATCTAGGTTAGATCATCAGTCGGTTCCAACCGTCTCTCCTTGATTTTCTCTCTGTTTTCTTTCTCTTTTTGGTCAGTTCTTGTATTCCGACAATACCTCAATGTTTATCATGAAGATTATGGGCTAAGGTATCGTTTTCTAGTTTAGGCATAGAGTAGTTCCCCTTATTTTGTAACTTGTGAGGTTTAGATCTTTTGATAATACCTCAAGTTGTTCTTTGAAATCTCTTGCTTTGATTTTGGATTGTGATACATGACATATAATCGTAATTCAAGTAAAAGTAGCAAAAGGTTAGATTGGCATGTAAGTTATAATTGAGAAATTGCTATTTCTAATCCAAAAAAATTTTTATGCGACAAAACTAACCCCTTTTTGAAAAACTTCTTTTTATAACCCTTTTTCCAACTTTTTAGAGTTTCAGAGGTGGGTCCCTGAAATGGCATCAATACCCCCAAAAACCATCTTCCTCAACACTCCAACCATCGTCTTCTTCCTTAAACTGGACACCATCTTCTTCCCTAGAGTCCATTTTTCTTTTTTTACAATACTCTCTAATTTTTGTCATTTGTGGTCAAATCTCATCCTATATGACCCAATTTCTGAAAACAAACTCATAAAGAATATGTTTGACATGGTGGAAAGAAATTTAGGTTTTTGAATAGTTGGCGGTAAAAAATGGAAGAGAAAATGAATTTTTCTAATAAAGGAGGTTTAATATGTGTAGGATATGCTTGAAATCGGATAGAAAAAGAATTTGTTATGCGTTTTTTGCTTGCTGTCATTTTTCTCGTAAGTTGAATGAGTTTACAGAAAAAGTGACAGAATGTCCAAATCTCATGAGTACAGGCCAACTTTCGGGACATGGGCATTCTGTGACTTTTCTGGTAAGGTTTCCAACAAGACCTTATTGGAAACGTCACAGAATGCCCAAATTTCCCGAAAGGTTTCAACCTATCAAGAAATTTGGCTTTCTATGACTATCGTTTTGCTAGTCTCGCTCTCTCTCTAGTATCGACTCGATAGTCTTGCTTTTGCTGGTCTCACTTTCGCCGGTCTTTGGTATCGTTTCGCTTTCTCTAGTATCGTCTCTTTGGTATCGTCTCGCTGATCTCGCTCTCATTAGGCTCGCTCTTGCTAGGAAGGTGACAAATCCGTTATTCCTTCCCGATAAGTTTGAATTTTTTGGGAAAAGTCACAGAGAGTTTGACTTTTCTCACATGGTGAAATGTCTGTAACACTCCCAATATCCCATCTCATTGTCTCCAATTTGTGAGAGCGACACTAGCGAGACCGGCGAGAGCGAACTATTGAATCGATACCAAAGAGAGCGAAACGATACCAGAGACGATACCAGAGAGAGTGAGACTAGCGAGAGTGAAACTAGCGAGATGATAGTCACATTAGCCAAATTTCTTGGTAAGTTTAAACCTTTCGGGAAATTTGGGCATTTTGTGACTTTTTCCATAAGGTTTTGAAACCTTATGGGAAAAGTCACATAATGCAAAAATTTCTTAAAGTTGGCGTGTACTCATGAGATTTGAGCATTCTATCACTTTTCCCGTAAACTCATTCAACTTGCAAAAAAAATGAACTTACGGGAAAAATGACAGTAAGCAAAAAACATAAATTTTTTTTTCTATTCGATTTCAGACATTTCCTACACATATTAAACCTCTTCTACCAGAAAAATTCATTTTCTTTTCCATTGTTTACCGCCAACTATTCAAAAACCTAAATTTCTTTCCACCGTTTCAAACATGTTCTTTGTGGAATTGCTTCTAGACATCAGGTCACTAGGATGTGGTTTTACCACAAATGACAGAAATTAGAGAGTACTGTAAAAAAAATGGACTCTAGGGAAGAAGATGGTCTTAGGGTATAGGGAAGAAGACGATAGGTTGAGTGTTGAGGAAGATGGTTTTTGGGGGTATTAATGACATTTCGCCATGTGGGACTCACCTCTGAAACTCTGAAAAGTTGAAAATGGGCTAGAAAAAGAAGTTTATCAAAAAATAGTAAGTTTTGTCTTATCAAAAACTTTTTTTTGGTTAGAAATAGAAATTTCCTGTTGTAATTCACCTTAACGAACATTATTTAATCAACCTAGGGAGAATTATGATAAATATTAATTTAGGTGATTCCTATTTTATATTCACCTTAGCATGTTCTTCGATTTTAATACAGTTAGCCAATTAATTAGGATATATTTCATCTAATTAATTAGATTAATTGGACTCTCACCTAGCTTTATTAGGTGAGTTGGCCAAGCTTAAAAAATCGAGAAATTAATTTGATGAACCTATGATCACGTTGCAATTGGAGAATTAGCTCGACTGCTTAAGCTAAGTTTTAGTCATTGAATTTAATCCATAGTTTTTCTTTTGCAATTTATCCTTTTTTTCGTAATTCAACAACAATTCCGAACAACTCTTATTGGTTACTCTAGGACTGTAAGCAGTTTAATTGAGACATTCATAGATTCTGGTGAGTATGATTAAAATATTTGGAGTGGAATTGGGCGACGAATTTCGTGTTCACAAATTGCACACACTCAAAAAAAAGAAAGAAATAAAAAAAGATCTCCATTTTTCATGTATTCTATTTTTTAAAATTTCTTCATTTTTCTCACTTTTTTTAATATCTCCAATGATTTCTAGCACGTATTAAATTTTTTCTCTCTTCTTTTTTTTTTTTTCCTTATTTCTTTAACTTTTTGCACTTGAAATTTATTGTCCCTCACTTTTAAGTTTTTTTTTTTTTTTTTTTAATTTCTTTAAAGTTATTCTCTCCCAAGATATATATATACTTTCTGTAACTTAATTTCTCTATCTTCAAATTCTTTATTGTCTTTATTAAATTTTTTTTCTCTAAATTTTCTATCTCACTCTTAATTTCTCTTTTGTAGTGTTTAATTTTTTTCTCTACTTGTCATTTTTTTCCTCCTAAATTTTTGTCTATGTATAACATCCATCTATCACGTTAAATGTAATAATTCTTTTTTTAAAGTAATTTGATGATTTTAAAGGTACTTTTGAAAAAAACATTAAACATTTAAATATACTTTTAATTAAATTAAATCACTTGTGCAAGTATGGAACCAATTATATATATTAACATGATCTGTGGCACTTTTACAAGACTAATTATAATTAAATAATTTAACACAAAACACATATTCTAAAAGTCAATACCAAACATATCCAAATGTTATAGGGTCAGGCGGGTTGTCCTGTGAGATTAGTTGAGGTGCGCGTATGCTGCTAAGACACTCATGAATAAAAATAAATAAATAAAATAACATAAAATAAAACATTAAAATGATAATATGAAAGTCTTTTTTTTTAACAAATCACTAATAAATCATTTTTTTAAATTACTATTTCTAAATTACTTCAAACATATTGCGAATTTTGATTTCCATGGTCATTTGTATTAAGTTGATAACGTTTGTTCGACAAGATTTTCAAAAAAATTTAATTTGTAGAATTTGAATTTTGTATTTTGTATTAATTTCAGTGTTGTGAGTACAATCTCTAATATTTGATCCTTTGATTCTTTCTCTAAAAAAGTAAACTTTAATCCTTAGGCTTGTTGATCTTCTTGGATGATCGGTCTATGGGCTTGATGATCTTCTTGGATGATCAGTCTTTGGGCTTAATGATCTTCTTAGAGGATTGACCTTTAGGCGAGGAATTGAATCCAACATTTTTGGAATTCACTTTTTTTTTTTTTTTAATCTTGTAATTTTCTTTTTTATTTAATCATGATTTTTTTTAATAACTTGCCCCCACTTTTTTTTACAGGAGCTAGGCTACTAGGGTGCATAAGCTTAAAATGATATGGTGTGAATCAGGCTTGAACTTGGAGATGGAGCACACCGAGCTTGAACTTGGAGATGCAGCACACCGAGCTTGCACTTGGAGATGTAGCCTATAGGTAAGGATGACCCTAGGGATCTGAACTATTCAATTAGGGATGACTCTGGGAAGATCTTAGCGATTTTGGTTCGCCATCTCCCTACAAGTAGGGATGACCTTAGGGATCTTAATTATTAAGTTAGGGATGACCTCAAAAAGAACTTAGTGTCTCCCTATAGGTAGGGATGGCCCTCGGAAGATCTTAGCAATTTTTGGTTCATCGTCTCTCTACAGGTAGAGGTGACCTTAGGGATCTAAACTATTAGGTTAGGGATGACCCCGAAAAAATATTAGCGATTTTTGGTTCACCATCTCCCTACATGTTGGGATGACCTTGACTTAACAATCCTAGTGTTAGGTGGCCGTCTAAGGATGGTGACATTATAATGTCAACACCTACATGAGCGGATATTTCCCTTAGTCTTTTCATCTACTCGAGCTCAGAATATATCCATCCTTCTAAAGATCACCATGTTCTTAAGTCTCTTATGCCACCATTTCTTTTAGATTATGCAATCAAGACTTATTTCCTTATGGTGACATTTTCTTGCAAACAATAGTTTACTTCATCGAACATGTATAGTTTGGAAAAAACACACCTCATGATTCTTGCAGATAGGCATCAATCTATAAAAAAACGAACTTGGCCTTCTTGTGAAGGAGCCACGACTTGAACTTTGGAGATGAGGCAAAGGCATGCCAGCCAGTTAAGGTAAAGCCACTGACTTGAACTTGGGAGATGAGGCGGAGCTAATGCCAAACTTGAACTTTGGAGACGAAGACCGAACTTGATCTCGCATATGAAGCGAAAGTCAAGTAGCTCGACTTGATCTTGCATATGAGGCAAAGCCAGACACACCGGACTTGATCTCGCATGTGTGGTGGAGACAACCAGGCAAATCACACTTGATCTTTTAGAGCCAGGAAAACTAGAATTGAATTTGATGAAGCATTGACGAATCCTCTGAAATTGAATTTGATGCAGCATCGGCAAAGTCTTTGAACTTAATTTTGAAGAAGATTTGTTGAAAGCATTGAAGTGCCTCTAAACTTGATTTCAAAGAAGCATCAACGGAGCCTTCAAACTTTCGAGGAAGAATCAGTGAAACCTCTAAACTTGATTTTGTAGAAGCACGACGAAGCCTCCAAACTTGATTTTGAGGAAGCATCATTGAAGCCGTTGAACATGATTTTGAAGAAGCTCTATACTTAGAAGATGAAGTGTCAAAATTTTGGTGAGCGATGCCTTGAACTTGAAGCAAGTGACATCCAACTCTTGAAGCTTATTTATATATGAGAGCAAAGAGAAGATTGATTCTTTTTAGCGAAGACCCTTTTTTTTGGTATGAATCCAACTTGTATAGTCTCGTGCAAAGTAGTATGTGTCTTCAATTTACTGTATCACCTTCTAAATGGAGATAAACATCTTGAATTTGTTGCTCTACCCCCAATTTGTTGTGTTGTCCCCAATAGATGAACATCTTCAATTTGGAATTTCATTATTCATTGAGATGATCAATTTTGTAGAGCCATACATAGGTGGTTGTGACACCCCAACTTTTGTGATAATATTTAATGGATTGAACATAAATTTATTTAAGTTGCCCATGTACCCTTGAAGTAAGGGATCAAGTCATAACATATTTCAAAGTTTTTTTTTATTCGGGCCGCTCACCTTTTAAGCTCATGCGAGCAGGGAGCATCATGCATTTTATACTCTTACAATAAGGAGTTTTTACATTCATATTTCAGCTCTTATTTCATCATGACTTTGATCCTCTTCTTCATTTGTAGGATTTGTCAATATGATGAATCTTGGCTTCATCGTCAAGGAACCTTCTATACTTATGACAAAAGACAACTTCTTCTCCATGCATGGAAGGACAAGATTGTGAATTTTCTCGTCATTGTTTGCTTCACAAAATAATTTTGCCTTCAAGGCTTTCATCTTTCTTTCATGTTGATCACTTGTCAGTTTAGAGCAATCAAAATCAGATGTTGAAGGTCAATTTTTCTTTACTATAGTGATACTTAGCTTTTTGAAGGCTGAAATTCGAGTGGAAGTAGACTTTAAACATTGGTTTTCTTCTTCAGTCGTGGTCACACCCAATCTTTGGAAAATTGAAAATCAAGTAGTTGAAAGCTTAATACGATCGAAGACAAAGGTTTTTTGATTGATTTCTTTTCAATCGTCAACTTCTTTGACATTAATATAGTATAAACTTGTGGAGTTTTCATTCACCTTCTTCATGAGAAGAAATTTTCTAGAGAAGAGCTCCTTTGATGTTATCAGTTGGCGAGGTTGAGAAAAATTTGCATTCTTTCTCATTTCATGTTATTGCTTCATTGAGGAATATTCTTCTGAACGAGATGTCGTTCTTGTTCTTCTTGACGAGTTTTAGAAGTGAAATCGTTATCTACATAAGTGATATATTTGATCACATCTTTGGATTTATTTCCTAGCCTTCCATGTTGAAATTGAACATATACAAGTTATAAGGTTCCAAATTGGAGTAAGCACAATTTTTGATAATGGAGTTGGCTAGAACATATTTGACTGCATTTACTTGTTTTTCTGCAATATGATTTGATTGAGCTACTTCATCAAAATCTAGCTCTTTTAGAACAAAGCATTTTTCCACGGAATAACTAATGACTCCATCATACTTACAATAGTTTGGATCACCAACTTTTTGCATCTCTTTCAGTCATTTAGACTCAGTAAGTTGAATAAGTCATGCTTCAGTAGTTGTTTTAACATAACAGAAATGTAAGAATCAGGAAAAGGATAAACTTTTTCATACATTTCTTTCAAAGTCAGCCAATGACTTTAATATTCTTGTTGCTCTTTAGTCTTTTTCTCCTTTTCTTTAAAGGACAACTTAAGAAGGTTGAATTGACAATCATAGACTCTTCTAAAGTCACTGTTGTTGGATTTCTATTTTCGATTTGATTTGAGTTTCATAACTTGTTGCACAAAAATAGATATTATAATTTCCGTACAAAGATGCGTCGAGAATTACTCAAGTATGATCATGATTAAGCAAGTTTTCCTATAAAAAGCCCAAGTATAAGCTCTTATAGGTTTCCTGGTGAGTCTAGGGTCGAACGCAGGGATTTGTAATAACTAGGCGTTGAGAATAGATGCATGACTATGCGGTGAACTATACATGTAATATGTGCATGAGTTGTATGTATCTAAAACTATACATAAAGAATGAATAAAATTTCCTACAACTAACAATGAGGTGGACGCGGCGATGGTTAGTCAAATGTCATTTAGTGTCAGATAGTATGCGTTGAGAATGAATGGGACCATGCGATAAAAGTAGAGTTAACGCAGGAGCTAGTTGTTACTTAAGCATATCCAAGTATAATTACATACCTACAAACTGCGTTTGTGAATCCATCTTTCGATGTTTCAACGCCACATTAATCTTATCTCTAAGATGCATTGTAAGTTTGCATTAGCAAAAGATGAACTACATCTCTGCACCTCATCTAGTCTTGATAAATGCTAAAGATTAATCATCCACTCTCTCAAGCTAGACAGTCGTGCTTGCTACTTTTGTTTGTCAGACAAAGTTATGCAAGCTAATGATATGCATTAATCAAGATGTAACATACTGAATATTGCTTAAGAAAAACTAACTTCTAACATCTAACTCATTTAGCATTCAAACAACATGGTGTAAGGTATTTAATATGGAAATAAATGAAAGATAATCGTCAATCAAACTCATATTAAGAAAATAAACCATTCTCTCGAATGTCATTAACAAAACATAAGTAAGAAGAAGGAAAATGGAGATAAAACAGAAATGGAAGGCGTCAAGCCGCCACTGGCAACGTCTTGCTTCATAGAGGCTTGAAATGGTTGCTATCTGATACATAAATTTCATAGGGTGAAGATCCTCACTCACTGGGAGACAACTCTGAAAATTCTCAAAATCTTTCTCTCAGAAGAGCTCAAAATGGAGGCTGAATATGGTGAGGGAGAAATTGTGCAGAGCTTTCACCTCTTGAACTCGTTTTTCTCTCTTTTTTCTCCCTCTTTTGAATGGAGAAGCTTTAGGCTATTTATAGGCGTCAAAAAGTTGAAACTCATGATGACCTGACACCTTTGCATTAAATTCCCTGCCCTGCTGCGTAGACTTTTCACATTGTCGACCCATTAGTTCTGCCATGATCTGATAACGTGTTGTCTTTTTGCATAATGACATGACAGCTTTTTGCCCATGCGTCTGTATCTACTTTTTCTCAACGCATAGTCTCGACGCATGGGTTTCCACTTGTTCTCGCAGCAGCTTCGTCTCTAGTACTTGGGTTATTTGTGCTTCTTTTCTTCTTAATCCTGCGTTAAGAACAAAAAAGCTCATAATTTTTCAGGTATTTTCTTTTGTAAATAGTGTCAACGCATGGTAATACATTTTACATATAATTCAACTACCAAAATCATGCGTTTAGCTCTAGAGTTACTCTATTTAATTCAAATAGTGACTATAATAACTTATATTTCTACAAGTTATCAGTCACATCGACGTACTTTTCTTCATTATTAACATTAGAGACTAAAATATTTTTGTCTCCTCAACTAGCAATACGTAGCTCCATATCGTGGACTCGAGTTGCTAGCTCTTCAAAAGTGCGAGGATTTATACCCTAAAGAATGTAAAGAAGTGTGACGCCCCAAATGTTCAGGTATTTCTCTTTACTAAGTACCTAAAATTAATTGTTATTTGTGTGAATCTTGAGGTTTAACAAGGTTAATTGGAGGAGATTAAATTTTGGTCTGGTGGAATTTTTTATTAGAAGATTTTGGTTTATTAAGTGAATTTAAAGAGTTGGTGTGAGGGGAAAATTTTATTTAACTTAGGATTAATGAAGTTGTGTTTTGGGAAAAGAGGAGGAAAGAAAAAGAAAGAATAAAATAATAATAATAATAATATTTATTTTATTATTTGAATTTATGAGGGTTGTGGTTGTCAAGAAGAAAATGAGGGAAAGAGTTATTATATTAATTAGGTCATTGGTTTGTGTACAAAGTTTTAGAAAAAAGAGATTTTTTTTTTCTCTTCCTCTCATTCTTCCTGATGACCACGCCGCCACCCTTCTCGTCGTCACTCGCCACAACACCAATCGTCGTTGTCTCGTTCGTTGCGTGGGTTCCCCCCAACTGTTGCTTCAATCGTCGCCGTCATCGTGCGACTCGTCCGCGTCGCGTCGGTTTCGGTCGTCCGCCGCTGCTTCAGCCTCGTTGCTGATGCCTTGGGTAGAGTCAGCAGTCTTCCTTTTCGCCGGATTCTTGGGTTTTTGGTAAGAAAATTGGTCCTTCTTGTTATTTTATCATGATTAACTATCATGTTGGCTTAGCCATTGATACCCTTGTGTTGATTTTTAAATCCTTTTTCGAAGGGACTTTGGAACTAGAAGTAAGGTCGAAATTGGAGAAAGTAGTGGGTGAGTCAAAGTACTGTGTGGTTGGGTGGTTGAAATTTTGGGTTTTCCTAACCCTTATTTTGTTGTCTTTTAATTTGGCTAGGTTGGATCAATTGAGTAAAAAAATTTGGGACCCAGTTGTGCGTTGGGTAAGGTTACTGTGTTTAATTAGTTGTAAATTATTTTGGCTTTCTGCCAAAAAACTTAGTATAATATCTGGATTTGTATGTAAATTGTTGGTTTTGGTTGCTCTTTAGGTATATCCTCAAGGTGAGGGATTTACTGATGTTGTTTGCGATTTGGTGCCCTGGTTGCAGTACTCATGATTATGAGCAAACTTGGCTCTAATCCCAATTGAAAGGATTTGAATCTTTTTGGCGGAAGCGTTTAATTTCTTTGCTCCAATTGAAAGGGATGAAATACCAATACATTGGAAAAAAATACATAAAACCTACTCTATAAATTAGAAGAAAAGTTTATTATCGATTGAGAGAATAACCTCTTTTTGCTATTTCTTTTGCAGCCCTATTTAGAGAGAGAGCACGAGACATGGTTAAAACCACGTAAAATGTAACTCCCATGTATGGGAGTTATTTTTTAATTAATTTATTTATTTATTAAATTATTTAACTTAACAAATAAATAATTAATAATTAATAATTAATTAAATCTAATTTAATTAATTATTTCATTTAAATCATATTTAAATGTATAATTTTAATTCATTTAATTTAATTTAATCAAATTTAATTAAAACTAATTAAGAAAATTAATTCTTTAATTTATTAATTTTTAAATTAAATATCTAATATTTAATTTAACCTACATTTGAATCATATTCAATTGCTATTCTCTCATAACCTATAGTTTTAATGTGCATATAATACACATTAATTTTAATTTATAGTTTTAATATGAATCTAATTCATATTATTATTTAAACTCCTTCAAATATTTAATTCTCTCAAAAAATTAATTTTGTATCATATCCAAAATTAAATTTATATTATAAAGTTCAAATTAAACGTTATATTATAATGTATCATCATATATTATATTATTTCCCTAAGTAAATTTGAACATTTCAAATTTCATTCAAGACATAAATATCTCATCACTCTTTACAAGCTAGGAAGGGGACCTAATGTACCTAACAGATCAGAAGCTCCAACGATATGAGATTAATCGGCTAAACTCATTAACTACATTAATCAATATTCGTTAACTATGGGTACACTCCACTAAAGACCCACAGCTGCACTCTTCTAACTGCAGATATATTTCTATGTCCATGGATATAGACCAATAGCCCTTCCCAAGTGTTCGTAACACGAGCTAAGTCAAATTACCGTTTTACCCCTAGGTTACTTCTAAATC
Source organism: Citrullus mucosospermus (assembly GCA_030954485.1). Taxonomy (NCBI): domain Eukaryota; kingdom Viridiplantae; phylum Streptophyta; class Magnoliopsida; order Cucurbitales; family Cucurbitaceae; genus Citrullus; species Citrullus mucosospermus. The sequence continues at coordinate 16,097,732 of CM062062.1, forward strand.
CTTAAGTACCAGTGCTCCTCTAATGAACAACCTGTTTATGGTCCAACCATTAAACAGAAACCCCTCTCGGGCCAGTAAGAGGATAGGGCCTTTTGATCAAGTCCCGGAGACACCATTTAAGGGAACACTTATCTACTTACCCTAAATATGGGAATGAGTGAATTCCATCTTGTATAATTATGTCCCCAACTCCCCACTCGGTCTTGTCCCCAAGATGGTAGGCATATTGAGTCGGCAAATGGTCACTTTCACCCATACAAATCAAAGGACAATCCCTCATGGATAGGAGTTCATAATATACTCAAGATTAAGACTAGATTGCCTAGGTCATCCTATTGAAATAGAAACCTAACTAGTCAACGGAGTTACATCTAGTGATTACTATTCCGTGGTTGAGTCTTATGCAAACTCATTGCATAGGATACCCCAACTCGCATGTCACCTATACGAATGTGTTAGATCATTGTGTTTGTATCAAATACAAAGTGGGATGTATGCATAGTGTCACCAGGATAAGATACCCAGCCTTATCCCTATACTATAGACCTTTTAGACTGTATCTTGAACATTGATCTCATATGTCCCCACATATAGTTCAAAACCCATAAAACACCCTAGGATGTTAGTTTATTGGATTTATGGTTATTAAGACAAAACAAACAAAAATAATCAATAACGCTTATTGAAGTAACACATTAATAACTATTTATTAACGATTTAATGATGGTCAAATAATTACATTTACAATCTACGAGTTTTAGGGCATAAAACCCAACATCGATATTGTTTTATGAATTTGTACAAAACAAGAATAAATATATGCTTTGAAACACATCAAAAGATTCAAGGAAAAAGAAGTTAAATACCTTTGTAAATATTACCTTCAGAAGGTAGTAATCTCTCATTCTCCAAGAACACCATCAATTGATCTTCTCTGGTATACTCTTGGGACAAGGGGGTTTGTGGGAACCTTTGTGAAAGAGAAGAGGGAAAGAGTAGAGAAAAACTTTTTGAGAGTAAAAGGTGAGGATGATCAAAATCTAAGAATAAATACATATGCTTTGAAACACATCAAAAGATTCAAGGAAAACGAAGTTAAATACCTTTGTAGATATTATCTTCAGAAGGTAGTAATCTCTTGTTCTCCAAGAACACCACCAATTGATCTTCTCTGGTATACTCTTGGGACAAGGGGTTTGGGGAACCTTTGTGAAAGAGAAAAGGGAAAGAGTAGAGAAAAACTTTTTGAGAGTAAAAGGTGAGGATGATCAAAATCTCTGTGAATTTCACGTAACCCTCTTAATAGAGCTCTTATCTTTATTTAACGCATAACTTTCCTCCTCACTCCCCTGTATTGCAGGGGAGTTAATTGTTATTTAATAATGATATATTTAATTAATATAAATTAATAAATCAAATAATTATTAATTTATATAATAATTAAATATTAACTAAATAACCATTTAATACATGAAATCTTATTTAATTAATTAAAGGAAATCAAATATCATATATTTGATTCAATGTGTCATAATACACATATACTTTCATAACCTATGGTTTTATTGAATCTAATTCATACTAATTTAATATTTAAATCCTATTCAAATATTAATATTCTCATATTATAAAGTTTATTTTCTCACATTATAAACTCTATGATGTATCTCATACATAATGTTAATTGTACCATATACAATTAATTTCCTTAATTAATTTGAACACTCAAATTTTTTTATCACTTTATAAACCATTGTGAGCTACCAAAGAGACTTATAAGCTTATGAGCTTAATATAATTTATATAGATACATTATAATAAATTATTCGAGATTAATAAATTAAACTCATTAATTATATTAATCAATATTCATTAACTATGGGGCATACCATTAAAGACCCATAGTTGCAATTTATGAACTGCGGTATATTTATGTGTCCATTGAATAACCATATTTCGTAAGTCAATCCTTTATAGGGTGTTTGTAATTACAGCTGGGTCAAATTACCGTTTTACTCCTGTAATTACCTCTTGTACCTTAAGTCCCACTGATCTTCTAACAATATTGTATATGATCCAACTATAAAGAAAAGTCTCTCTTAAATCAATGAGAGAGTGAGGTCTCATTGTTCAAGTCCCGAAATCAGCACTTAAGGGTGTTGGGTGATGTGTCATAAGTATCTTGGGTCTTGTAGTTTTGTAAATTGTAAATACATTTTATTTATTGAATAAAATAAGAAGTTATTTTATTTATCTTATGCATTAACTAAATCCAATAAACTAAGATCCATGGTTATTTTATGTAAACTTAAACATGTATGTGGTTGACATACAAGGTTGGATCATGTTTAAGTTAATAACCAAAATGATATGTAGTATAGGAATAAGGTTGAGTGCCTTATTCTGGTAACACTATGGATGACCCACTTTGTAATTGTTATAAGGTGTTGTAAAGTGTTACAAATGACTTGATCTTAATCGTTCATGTGAAGACATGTGAGTGGGGTATCCTATACAAAGAGTTTGTATAAGACTAGACCACGAAATGTTTAATTTTTCTTTATAACGCCATTAATTGAAGAAACTAACATTTTATTGAATGACTATAAGTAACTTGACCTGAATCTTGAGTGAGTTATGAACTCCTGTCTATGAGGGCAATCCTTTGATTTGTATGGGTGAGAGTGGCAAAATCGCCCGCTCAATAAACCTACCATTTTGGGGATTTGTCTAATTAGGGAGCTGGGAACATATCTTCATAAGATGTAATTCAATCCTTCTCGTGTTTAAGGTAAATGGATAAATTACTCCTTTAAGTGTTGATTCCAGGTCTTGAACAATGAGGCCTCACCCTCTCACTGGCCCAAAAGGGGTTAGTTTATAGTTGGACTATAAACAGTTTGTTCATTAAAGGGATCAGTGGTACTTAAGAAGTTAGATATAACTACAGGAGTAAAACGAAAATTTGACCTAGTTGTAGTTATGAGTAATTTGTGAAGGGTCGACTTGCTGTTGATTAGAAAATTGCGTGGACACAGAAATATATCTGTAGTGCAAAGAGTGCAACTGTAAGTCTTTAGTAAAGTGTCTACAGTTAATGAATTTTGATTAATTTAATTAAAGAGTTTAATTGATTAATCTCATATCATTGGAGCTTCTACTATAGGTCCATAAGGTCCTCTTACTAGCTCATAAATGATTAGTATTAGAATCAAACATTTTGGTTTTAATTTGAAATGTTCAAATTAATAATGGAATTAATTTTATGTGATACGATTAATATAATTTATATAGATACATTATAATAAAGTTTATTTTGAATGAGATTCAAAATTTATACTTTATATTATAAGAGAGATGAATATTTAAATAAGATTTAAATATTAATTGTATGAATGAGATTCATATAAAAACTATAGGTTAAAATTAATATGAATGAGATTCATATTAAACCTATAGGTTATATGAGAGGAGGTTATTTGAATATGATTCAAATTAAATATGAGATATATAATTAATTAATTAATTTTATTTAATTATATTTATTAAATATGATTTAATAAATTATAATTAAATTAATGTTAATTTTAATTAATTAATATTATTATATTATGATAATAACTCCCAACGTTTAAGGGGGTTATTTCCACTCTCTCAATGCTTACATGAAAAGAAAAAGGAGAGAGGAGAGGAAGTTACGGGGATGAAATTTTATAGAAAAGTTCTGTGAAGTTCAACCTTTCCTTCTCCAATTCTCTCTTCATCCTAAAAAGGAATTCTTTTCCCTTTGCCAAAATCCAAAGAGAGCCCACAAAACTCCTCTTTGATTCTACCTCGAGAATAGCAAGGTAGCATTGTGGTGGTGATCCAAAGAACAAGAAGAGTTCTTGTTTATTTCCATTTGAGTTTTCTCACCAATTCGTGATTTGGAGAAGAAGATACCCACATCGAAGAAGGTCTTCAAAGGTAGGAAATCTTCTATCCTTTAATTCTAAAAAAAACATGCTAATATATAGTTTTATATCCATTAGTTGTTCTCTATATTTTTTTTTTCCTCAAAACGAGTTTAATGGCACAAGGCGATCATTCACTTCTGCTCAGAATTCGATTAACCTATCTACTCTCCCTAGAGTCAAGAAGGAGTGAATTCCATCTTGTAAAGTTATGTTTCCAGCTCCTCACTCGACATCATTCCCAAAATGGTCGGCATATTGAGTTGGCAACTAAAGTCACTCTAACACCCTGTCCCTGAAAACCTAAGTATTTATATAATTGATAAGGATAAAAGGATAAAGAGTGTGGATTAGCGGAACGTGTAAATGAGAAGTTAAGATTGTGTAACTATTAAATTATGGCCAATAAATTCTGTACGTTGAAATGAATGTATTAAGAAGAGGGTAGACATAATTCTGGAATCAGGCTGACGCATGGATGGATAAGTATAACGCATGTAATAGTTAATATTGTGTTACCAAGTTACGAGATTAAATGTTAATAATGGCAAGTTAAATGAGGTGAAGTACCATGCGTCGATGATGTAAAATGGAGTAGAACTATCGCATGGGAAAAGTACTTTGCGTTGGAAAGGTTGGCAACGCATCGGAAAGTGTAGTGAAGGAAAGTAATGCATTAGGCGTTATGAAGCAATAGTACGGAGGAAAAAGGAACTTGAGTATTGATCATGACTATGCGTTGGTAAACCATGCGATAAACTGTAACTATGCGCTGAAGCTTAGCGATGGATTGAAAAACTATGCGATGAGCAACGGCTAGGCGTTGGGAGGTTGCTATGCGCTATGAAGGTTCATTGGGCTAATCAAGAAGTCCCTGAATATGGTATAGCATGTGCGGAAGAGGCCGTTAAGCGTTGAAGGTTATTGCAATGGGAAATTTCTATGCGTTGAAGAATTGCTATGCGATAGTAAAGCGACGCGTTGAGGAAATTGAGATTCTAAATAGTTAATAATTGAGATGATAAACGTTAAAGGATTATTGTATGCTAGTAGGACTTCAGTGGTTAGTAAGGTCTTACTATGCGATGAGGAAGTTACGAGGTGAGGAACCATTAGCTATGCATTGAGGAGTTCTGTGTTAAGGACAGCTATTAGCTATGTGACGAGGGGTTTATGAGTCGAAGGTGACTACCATTGGTTAATAAGTTATACGCGGAAGAGCTTAACGTTATAATAAATGAAAAATGTTATCAAGATCTCGGGTAAACGCATAGGAAAAGTTAAAGCAGGAAATGGTTAAAGGAATAACCTTGGTATATGATTCGAGAACGCATAGAGGGTAAAATCAAGGGACTTAAAGAAAGGTCTATAAACGCATAGGAACACAGGAATGATTGGGTAGTTGTATATTGGAACATAACGGACGCATAAGATAAGCCTATATGCCAGGTGGTCACACATGATTGGGACACCTTACTAAGTAGGAGGTGTTAGAAAGCATGATAATCATCTCATGCAAAGTGACACTTGGACTAATGCATAGTTGATTAAGCATGCAACATGACATGTGGCAAACAAGTGGCAGCAAAAGAGGAGAAGTAGAATGATAAGTTCTCTATAAATAGGACCTTGAGGGGAAACGTAATGACTGATGATTCGGTGATAATAATTCTTGAGAGAAAGAAAGAAGGAGAACTGAAAGAAGAAAACCTTGCGTCTGTAAGAGGAAGTCTGCGGCCAAAGAGGAAGACAACCTTGACACCTAAGTCATCTGGTATTAAGAAGTTGGCTTGCGTCGAGAAGGGTAAGCCTTGCGTTTTATACGACTTCAACATAAAGGGTGAACGCCACGATGCATTCAAATTAGACCTTACGTTCAAGAAAGGTCGACGCATCCGAAAGAGTAAAAAGAGTTAGTCTGCACCTTGCGTTTAAGGGCAGGCTTGTGTTCAACCTGTTACCAGAAATAGTTTGCGAGGTAAAAGACCAAACCCTTGCGTTCAAGGAGTTCGGGAAGATAAGGATTGGAAGGAAAAGAGGAAATATCTTAAGAAATTGTGAGTGACTCTCTTTTTCTATCAAACTGAGTTTTGTTGAACTGTTCTTATATGACATGGTTTATGATAACTGATTTCTTGAAACGCATTGTTAAAAAGGCATGTATTCTTATTGTTTTACTATATTGAAAAGCATGTTGCAAAGTACAATTTATCAAGAAACATCTTGATTTCTATGAAAGGTTTTATATGGATGATCTACTCTAAATGACTGATAAAATGTTTAAGAGAAGGCTCAGTGCTTATCTCTTTGAGAAGGCTCGTGAGTTTCCCCAGGACCCAGTACTCAAGGACATGAGAAGGTACATGGGCAACCCGTCATATTCCTATGTGCACATAGAGGTTAAGTTGGCTAGTGCATCGAGCTTGCTCTGCCTAAAGCCAGGGATGATTTCGACGTTGGGTGTGTGTAGCCTTGCTCCACCCCAACTAAGGATGTTTTCGACGTTGAGAGCGTTGAGCTTTGCTCCGCCTCAACTAAGGGAAAAGATTGAAAAACCAAACGGTTTTCTCTTTAATTATTCTGGAAAATGATTCTATGGATTTAAAACGGATTTACGTGAATGACGAAGAATTGTGGAAAATGTGTTCCTGTTGAATCCTTCTTTTAATGCGTTTTACTGTAACATGCCTCATTTCGAATAAAAGATAGTTTCACAAAACTTGTAACTCACAGGGCTTTAGCTCACGTTTTCCCATGTTTCCTAATTTTTCCAGGTAGCAAGCGAGTTCGGGATGCTATGCCTACGTCGAACCTCGTCTGGGCCGTATTTGGTAAAAGGAATGGTTGGTCAGTGAACCTTACAAAGGAGTCAAGGTTACTGACTTCACATCTTCTTTCAGGTTATGGAGGATAATTCGGGAGGGGGTTGTGACAGTCACTCTCACCCATACAAATCAAAGAATGATCCTTATGAATAGGAGTTCATAACTCACTCAGGATTGAAATCAAGTTACATGGTTCTCATTTGAAATATAAGACTCTTCAATTAACAGAGTTATAAAGAGAGATTTAATTTTGTGGTCCAGCCTTATACAAAGGCACTGTATAGGATACCCCCATTTACATGTCATTACAAGAACGATTTGGATCAAACCATTTGTAACACTTACAGAGTGCGCCATATCCATAGTGTTACCAGGATGAAGTACCCAACCTCACCTATATACTATAGACCTTTTGGGTTATTTCATGAACACGAATCAATTGTATGTCAACCACATACTATTCAAGAGACATTAAATAACCTAGAATATTAGTTTATTGGATTTTGAGTTATGCAAACAAATAACAATTATTATATAAGTAAATAATATTATATTCATTAATTTATTTACAAATTTACAGGCTACAAGATTTAGGACATAAATCCCAACAATCTCCCACTTGCCCTAAATCTGGTGGGATGTACAAGAGGCTTCAAAGTAAATATAGTAAACTAGGGCATACAAATATCCCAGTCAATCTCCCACTTTCCCTAGTTGAGAGGACATAAATCTCCTAAACCTAGACCCTCTAAATGACCCTCGAATACTTTAGCCATGATACTTCCTTTCGATGTGTTTGCCACGCTTATGGCTTCGAAGTTCTTTTGAATTTGCCACAGTGCCACTGTTATCACAATAAAGTGTGATAGACAAAGACGTGTTTGGAACTACTTCCAAATCAATTAAGAATTTCCTCAACCATATAGCTTCCTTAGCAGCTTCACAAGAAGCTACATATTCAGCCTCCATAGTAGAGTTAGCAATGCATCCTTGTTTGATACTTCGCCAAACTATAGCTCCTCCATTAAGAGTGAACATTGATCATAACATAGATTTCCTAGAATCTTTATCAGTCTGAAAATCAAAGTTAGTGTAACCTGTAAGGATCATATCCTTATTGCCATACAAAAGCATATAGTTCCTCGTTCTCCTAAGATACTTAAGTATTGTTTCTATTGTTGTTCAGTGAACAAATCATGGATTAGATTAATACCTACTAATAATTTCAATGCATAGCATATGTTAGGCCTTGTACACAGCATTGCATACATGAGGTTGCCCACAACTAATGCATAGGGTATACGTCTCATATTTTCAACCTCTTGAGATGTCTTAGGGCATTGTTCTTTAGACAAAACAATTCCATGTCTAAAAAGCAAGTTACCTTTCTTGAAATTTTGCATCAAATATCGAACTAACATTTTGTCAATATAAGATTCTTGAAACAAAGCTAGTGTTTTTTTCTTGCAATTTCTTATGATTTGAATGCTAAGAACATATTCCACTTCTCCCAAATCTTTCATTTGGAATTGAGCAGATAGCCAGCTTTTAATGTCAGTAAGAAAACCTATATCATTCTCAATGAGTAGGATATCATCTACATACAACACTAGAAAAGAAACACTACCTTTGATGATTTTCTTGTAAACACAAGACTCATCAATATTTTTTTCAAAGCCATAAGATCTTACCGCATTGTCAAACCTTATGTTCCAAGATCTGGATGCTTGTTTCATTCCATAAATGGATTGTTTCAGCTTACAAACTTTTTGCTCCTGTCCTTGTTTTATGAATCCTTCTGGTTGACTCATGTAAATGCTCTTATCAAGATTACCATTCAGAAAAGCAGTTTTGACATCCATTTGCCATATTTCATAGTCATAATATGTGACAATGGACAAGAGAATGTGGATAGACTTTTTCATGGCAATAGGAAAAAGGGTTTCTTTATAGTCAACCCCTTCTACCCTTTTGCCACTAGTCTAGCCTTAAAAGTCTATACCTTTCCACCTACACCTATTTTTCTCTTGTAGATCCATTTGCGACCTATGGGTTTTACCATATCAGGATGATTTACAAGATCTCAAACTAAATTGGAATACATACTCCATTTCAAGATTCATGGCTTTGACCCATTCATCTTTGTCAATATCTTCCATTGCCTGTTTAAAAGATAATGGATCCTCAATGCTATCATTTGATATGATGACATGGGCTTCTATCAAACCCATATTTCGTGTAGGATGAGATATAACCCTCCCACTACGACGAGGCTCTCTCAACTCTTGAGAGGTATTTCGACTAGATGAACTAGCACCATCAACACCTCTTGTAGATGTATTAGAATTGTCAACATCTCTTGTTGACATATAGTCATTTTTATGGAAAATTTCACTTAATATTAATTTATTGCGCAGTTTTTTATCTCTTATATTATCTTCCTCTAAGAACATAGTATTTTTCGATACAAACACCTTATTATCCTTAAGATCATAAAAGAGACCACTTCTAATTTCTTTAGGATAGCCTACAAACAAGCACACCCTCGAATGTGGTTCCAGTTTCTTTGGGTTTGTGACCAACACATGTGTCGGGAATCCCCAAATTCTAAAATGTCATAAACTGCCTTTACAACCTTTCCATAACTCAAAAGGTGTTTTAGAAACATTTTTTGATGGAACATTTTCAAGATGCATAACCCCAAAAAGTATTAGTTAAATGAGCATAGCTCATCATAGACCGAACTATGTTCAACGAGGTTCTACTTCTCCTTTCTAATACACCATTTTGTTGAGGCATACCAGGAGCAGAGAGTTGGTACGTAATTTCATGTTCTATCTTATAGTCTTGGAATCTTAAATCTATATACTCTCCACCTCGATCAGATTGAAGTGTCTTTATTGTTTTACCTAAGAAGTTTTCAACTTCAATCTTATACTCTTTGAACTTTTCAAGAGATTCAAACTTATGTTGCATTAAGTAAACATACCCAAATCTTGAATACTCATCTATAAAAGAGATGAAGTATTCAAAACCTCCTCTAGCCTTAACATTTATTGGACCACAAAGATCTGAATGTACAAGTTCTAATGGTTCTTTGGCTCTATAACATTTTCCAGTAAAAGGTCTTCTAGTCATTTTGCCTTCAAAGCATAACTCACATACTGGTAAGGAATTTCCTTCTAACTTATTTAGAAGTCCATTATTTACCAATCTCTCAATCCTAGTGAGATTTATGTGACCTAGTCTTAGATGCTAAAGATGGACATTTTCTTTAGGAGAAATTTTCTGTCTTTTATTTTGTGTCATTGTTGTTTTGAATAGTTCAATATTGAGGAGCAAATGTGCTGCTAACGATCTTAGCACATATAAATTACTTTCTAAGTTTGCTAAACAAATTTCAACACTATTCTTGAAAATAAACGATTTATTAGCAGAAAAAGTGATTGAATACAACTGTTCTAATAAGCAAGAAACAGAAATTAAGTTCCTTTTAATACCAGGAACTATAAAAACATTGTTTAACAATAAGAAAAAAATTTTAAACTGTAATTTAATGCTCCCTATAGCAATGGCTAAGACGACCTCTCCATTTCTAACCCTCAGAGTCATCTTGCCAACATTCAGCTGCCTCCAGGAACTAATTCCTTGTAAAGAAGAAAAAACGTGGTTAGTGGCTCCTGAATCTATGATCCAAGAGGACTCATCATTTTCCACCAACCAAGTTTCTAAGACAAGTAAACCATATTTACCTTCTTTGGCTTTCTTCTTCTCAGCCAAGTACTTTGGGCAATTCCTCTTCCAATGCCCATCTTGGTTGCAATGGAAACAGATTCCCTTTGTAGGCTTGACTTTCTTCCCTTTCTGAGCAGCAGCGAGAGGGATAGCTTTATTCCCTTTGCCACCCTTGTTCTTCTTCCATTTTTTAGAATCGAAAGTAGAAGCTCCAGAGTTCACACCAAAGGTCGAACCTCTGTGAAATTTCTTGTTGAAAGTTGCAACATTTGCTTCTCCCTTTTGTCCTTTGACTTTCATCAAGGACTTATAAGTTTGGAGCTCATTGAGAAGGGTGGTAAGGTTGTAAGTAAGCTTGTTCATAACAGCGTTGCTACGAAATTGAAGAAAACTCTTCGGAAGAGTTTCCAGAATAAAGCTAATCTAATTGGCTTCGTCAATCACTGCCTCATTCATCTCAACCACGTTGAAGTGAACCATCATGTTGAGAGCATATTCTCTAATAGGTGTCCCCTCGTTCATCTGTGAGTTAAAGATGAATTTGAAAGCATCGTGCTTGATTTGAGTGGACGGTTGTCCAAACATACCATGCAACAACGCCATGATCTCCCGGGCAGAGACCATGTTCCCATGCTTCTTGGCTAATACATCAGACATGCTAACCAAGATGTATGCAAGGGCCTTTTCATTGGCCTTACTCCATCTCTTGTATGCTTCACGAACATTTCGTGATGCATTTGGGACAGGAGTTTGAGGACATTCCCCAATTAGAACAAATTTTAGGTCATTTATTTACAACACAGTATTAATAGTGTTTTTCCAAGTTGTGTAGTTTTCACTAGTAAGTTTGTCAACACTAAGAAGGTTAATCACAACACTAGTAATGGTTTTTCTGAAATAAACAAATTTTCACTCTAGTTAGAAAAAAAAAAACTGCATAACTCTTTAAAAACCAATCAAATTTTAGCAAAAAAAAAATAATGAAAAAAACCCATAAACTCATTTTATTTTGCAATGGTACTTCAGTGATTTAGAACTTAAAGCTAACGAAGGGTAGTCAGTTATTCCTTCACTGAATTGAGACATTCTCAATCAAACAATACACCAGAATAACTCTTATTCCTATAGTGTTTAATTACCATGATTTTGGTCAAGAAAAACATTAACTTATTTAATAAGTTCTTATAAGTATCACCTTGCATTTTAAGTTCCAAAATCCTGCCTCAATAAGCCCGCCAAAGGGAAGGACAATATTGATGCAAAAACTAACGCAACCCTATCCATTTCTAAAGTTTACCCTGATATTGACTTCATACAAACACCTTCTGAAGGAAGGATGCGCCCAGGGCACCACGAGGCCGAGTATGAAATCTTACTTTGCAAACTAATGAAGGAGACCATAGGAATGTTAACACATATCCTTCTCCCACTTACTATAAATACTTTCATAAAATAGGGTTTATTACTTAGGTAAATTTAGGCTAAGTCATTTATCTAAGCAATTTTCCCAATAGAACATTTATATTGGATATTATAACAATATATGATTCAATTATTAAACATTTTAATAAAATTTAATCATTTATTTCATGCTTATAAAATGTTGACTAATTCACCTTCCAGGTTGATTCCTAAGTAGAGGTGTTCCCTTATGGTCATCTTAAATACCTCAATCCTAGACAGAACATTCCTTCACAAAAGTCCCTTATAGTCAATATTTTATAAATTTAATCTTTTATTGTCACATTTTAATCCTATTAAAAAAAATAAAAGATTACCCTATTTTTAATCTTATTTGAAATATTTTGACATAGAGTTTCAATTTCAAAAATTTCATTAAATTTTAAATCTTTGAAAGAAAATAAAAAAATAAAACCCTATGTTTGCACGCAATTATTAATTATAGATTTTAAATTCTATGTGATATAACCCTTATACCAAATAAATTTAAAAATAATTGCATCTTATGACGTTGCTCATATAGCATTGATATTAATCTATGTAGTGTCATTCGTTATGCATCATTTATATATTTTCATTAAGAACCAAACTATAACTCTTATATCGAAATAAATGAAAATAATACTATAATACTATATATAGTAAAAATGCATTAATCATACATTAAACTATACAATATAACGTTTATATTATAATCATGCATATTGTACATCATGCATGTTCATACTTTAGAAATAAAATTCTAAACTTTTAAATATAACAATTATATTTAAATATGATGCATGACAGTACATAACCTATGGTGGGATTTTAAACTATATGGCATACAATATGTAATATAGCACTAATATAATTAAACATAAATCATATGCATATAAAACTATATTAAATCAATAATAGACCAATATTGGCATCCTAAAACAATTTTAAGTTAATATAAATAAATTATATTAATTAAAAAAATCCACAATCGCAGGAACTGCCCATCATGCGCAAACTAAGCTTGGAGCGTCACTACGCTCTAACATAGAAGTCGTAGCGTATTGCAAAGCATAGCGACGCTTTGCTCTACGTTGGCCAGATCGTAGCTTGGCTTACCAAGAGCGTCATTACGCTCTAGGTTCTGTGTCGTAGCGTAACGTATAGCGTAACGACGGTTTACTTTACGCTCTAGCACAGTATATAGTTTTATGCTCCGATTTCACCTATTTTGCTCTGTTTTTTATCTCCTTCCTCAGCAACTCTTGCCAAAACTTAAGACATAGACTTATAGACTCGATTACTTAACTAAATGCCTAAAAACAACGGGTCCTTACATGAACAATTCAAGTAAAACAGTAATCTAAAGTGCCAATATTGTAAACATCTATTATGCAAACCTTGATCCAAATATCAGATGTATATTAAAACAACCCACCTTTTTTATTCTGTAAAATTTCAGAACAACATTGGAAGCAAAATTGGCTTTGATACTAATTGAAAGGATTTGAATCCTCTTGGCAGAAGTGTTTAATCGCTTTACTCCAATATTGTTTTATGAATTTGTATAAAACAAGAATAAATATATATGCTTTGAAACACATCAAAAGATCGAAGGAAAAAGAAGTTAAATACCTTTGTAGATCTTATCTTCGAAAGGTAGTAATCTCTCGTTCTCCAAGAACACCACTAATTGATCTTCTCTGGTATATTCTTGAGACAAGGAGCTTTATGGGAACCTTTGTGAAATAGAAGAGGGAAAGAGAAGAGAAATACTTTTTTAGAGTAAAAGGTGAGGATAATCAAAATCTATGTGAATTTCACGTAACCCTCTTAATAAAGATCTTATCTCTATTTAACGTGAGGGAAGTTAACTTCCCTCCCCACTCACCATTCCCCTGTATTGGAGGGGAGTTAATTGTTATTTAATATTAACATATTTAATTAATATAAATTAACAAATCAAATAATTATTGATTTATATATTAATTAAATAACCATTTAATTAATGAAATCTTATTTAATTAATTAAAGAAAATCAAATATCATATATTTGATTCAATGTGTCATAATACATATATACTCTCATAACCTATGGTTTTAATATAAATCTAATTCATACTAATTTAATATTTAAATCCTATTCAAATATTAATATTCTCATATTATAAAGTTTATTTTCTCACATTATAAACTCTATGATGTATCTTATACATAATGCTAACTGTATCATATACAATTAATTTCCTTGATTAATTTGAACACTCAAATTCTTTTATCAATTTATTTCCTTGTTTTAACCCATTGTGAGCTACTAGAAAGACCTAATGAATCAACAGTTTATAAGCTCCAATAATTCGAGATTAATAAACTAAACTTCTTAATTATATTAATTAACATTCATTAACTATGGGGCATACCACTAAAGACCCATGGTTGCACTCTTATGAACTACAGTATATTTATGTGTCTATTGAATAACCATATTTTGTAAGTCAATCTTTCATAGGGTGTTCATAATTACAGCTGGGTCAAATTACCGTTTTACCCCTATAATTACCTCTTGCACATTAAGTCCCACTAATCTTCTAATGGATAATATTGTTTATGGTCCAACTATAAACAAAAGTCTCTCAAATCAATGAGAGAGTGAGGCATCATTGTTCAAGTCCTAGAATTAGCACTTAAGGGAATAACTTATCTAGTTTTTCTAGAGTTAGAAAGGAGTGAATTTCATTTTGTGAAGTTATATTCCCAGCTCCTCACTCGGCATCAGTCCCAAAATGGTAGGCATATTGAGTCGGCAACTAAGGGTCACTCTCACCCATACAAATCAAGGAACGATTTTTATGAACAGGAGTTCATAACTCACTCAAGATTGAAATCAGTTACATGGTTCTCATTTGAAATATAGAACTCTTCAATTAACGGAGTTATAAAGAGAGATTTAATTTCGTAGTCCAGTCTTATACATACTGTATAGGATACCCCCGCTTACATGTTATTACACAAATGATTTGGATCACCAAACCAAATCGTTTGTAATAGTTACAAAGTGGGTCGTATCCATAACGTTACTAGGATGAGGCACACAACCTCATCCATATACTATAGACCTTTTAGGTTATTTCTTGTACACAATCCAATTGTATGTCAACCACATACTGTTCAAGATACATTAAATAACTTAGGATCTTAGTTTATTGGATTTTGATTTATGCAAACAAATAACAATTATTATATAAGTAAATAATACTTTATTCATTAATTTATTTACAAATTTACAAACTACAAAATTTAGGGCATAAATCCCAACAGATAAGAGAATAACAATTTCACCCAGTGGGCCCAATAGTGGGTCACTTACTTTGTATTGTAATACTCACTCTTTCCTATGACATTTTTTTCAGGTAAGGGTCAGGACAGAAAGGCGCATGACAAGAGGAATCTGTAACTACGCCATGGGACTGGTCATTGCTTCCGGGTTATAAGCTCACGTTTTCTCTTCTTAGGATATAGGGTCTGGTTGCCGATGGACAAGATAAAGTATTTGACTATTTATTTATTTATTTATTTATTCATTAATTCTTTATTTCATATAACTTATTGTTAATTTTGATCTCATGTTTTGAAGGAGACCCCACTAAAACTATTTTGTTATTTTGTGATTTGATTTAAATAATCCATTCAAATTAACCTTTTTATCTTGTATTATGATAAAATGTGTACTATTACCTAAGTTCAAAATTGCTTTACAAAAATCTGCATGTATAGAGTAGCACCCTATTAGTTAGGAGGTCGGGTCGTTACAAGAAGTCCCAAATGCATTTCTTAAATGCACATCTCAACAGCAGACGGTTTAGTGAGACGGTCTTTGCAATATAGACTTGCGGCTCTCCAGCGATTTATGTAATCAATAACGAGTTCACCTTTTCATTGTTTGGTGTTGGTGAGCTCGAACATACTGAATATTTGTCTTGTGTCGTAGAAGCGATTTAGAAACTCTCTCTCGAGTTATTTCCAATTGTTAATTGAATCAGACCCCAAGTCGGGTACCAGTCAAAGCATTTCCTTTCAACGTTCAAACGAATTGTTTAACCAATAAGTTCCCTCTCGTACCAACATTTTTGCATGTTTCGATGAAATAAGCGACATGTTGCTTTGGATTACCCTTCGAATTGCTGAAACTTAGGTGGCTGATATCCAATTGGCATTCTCAAATTATTAATTCTCTTTGTAAATGGTTTAGATAAGGACCACCATACTGAGCTCTGATGGAGTTTGTGATCATATCTTGTAATTGTTGGACAGACAACGAAGCAATCGAAGCTGAATCTTGTCATTGGCTTTCTTGCAAGATTATCTTCCCTTTGCCATTGTTCTTGATAGCAAATGTCTAGCTTGACTCTGTAGCATCACAACTTTTTATGTGATTCTTGAAAGAGGCAATTTCATAATCCTCTCTTCGATTGCCTTCATTAGCACGCTCACCTTCTTTTCTAGTTTAGCCATCTTTTTCTCACTTGTACCTACGTCGGCCATCATGACTGACATTATATTGGGTTTTGATGCTTATTTGCTTGATTGTTCAGAAGATGAAGTGGATCTATCGTGTAAAGGACTTTCCCTCATGACAACCCTACCTTTTGGTTGCTTCGACAATTGTTCTCAGATATTCCTCACGATCTTGAAGGGTGCAGCTCTTCAGATTGTTGAATTTCCTTAGAGCGACTTCGAGTAATTAGTCTGGTATAAATGTCGCTCGAAGTTTTGGAAACATTGCCTTTAGATGCCATTTGATCTTATATGAGAGAAAGAGATGAAAGGTATAAAGGTCCCACTAGGCGTGTCAATCTATTCGACGAGATTTTCGAAGAAATTTAATTCGTAGAATTTGAAATTTATGTTTTTGTATTATTTTAGTGTTTTGAGTACAATCTCTAATATTTGATCATTTGATTCTTTTTCTCAAAATGTAATCTTTAATCCTCAGGCTTGTTGATCTTCTTAGATAATCGGCCTTTAGGCTTAATGATCTTCTTGGATGATTGGCCTTTGGGCTTGATGATCTTCTTAGTGGGTTGACCTTTAGCTTGTTGATCGATTTGGATCGGCCTCTGGCTTATTGATTGGCTTGGATCAGCCTCTGGCTATTGATCTTATTGGTCGACCTTTAGAGTTTCTGACTTCAAGAGTTTCAGAGAGTTTTCAAATCTTCTAGAAGTCCTTTGATGGTGTCTAGGAGAATGGGCGTCGTAAACCTCTCTTCGACAATCAAATAAAATTTATAATGCACCAAACTAACAACTTATACAAGTGGCAAGTCCGGCATCTGAACCATATGGAGCATAAGATATGATCTCTCTAAGCTAAATAGGTCTATGGAAAGCAGTAAAAATGGGAGTTTTACTTGAATTAAATGCAATAAAAATTGCTAAATTTAAATTGCAGGAAAATAAAAATGCAGAAAAAGTAAAAGAAAATGCCTAGCTCAAGATTAGGATCCACTCGATGTTCGATTTATCATAGGATTACTTTGGATTATCTCTCTCGATTTAATGTGCTTAGCTAACTTGCCCGAAAAGCCTAGAGCAAGCGCTCTAATTACTAATTAATCACTTTAATTAATCACTTTAATTAAAACAAATGCTCAATTAATTGGGTTCAATAGTGGCCATAGAAATCTCACATTCACTTTAATTAATTTCTTAATTAGACTAATTGCTTAGTTGTTTGGGTTCGATAGCATCCATAACAAGCAAACAATCACATTAAGCTCGAATGGTTCAACTAAGACAATTAATAACCCAAACAACCTAGAGTTACAAATCGATTTCGTTCTTGAAATAGTTAATCATTCAATGCTTGAGAACGGATCGTTCTAAACAACTTAATTTCACAACACAAGCATGCTTTAACCCTTGCCCAATTGAGACTAAAAAAACACATTAGACCATTCCTAATCGCTAACAATCAAAGAATGAATGGTGGTTGATCAAGCCTATCATACATCTTAGCATAGAAATTAAATCACATTCAAGAACCACAGAAAATAAAAGAGTATATTAAGAACAAAAATCCTCAAAATCAATCCATGGGCTTCACCTAAACCTAAGCTAGCAACTCACCTTAGCCACGAGATCGGTCCAAGATGATCTTTACAACCATGAATATACTCGAAGAAATACAGATGGAAGGAGAAGAGGAGAAGAGAATTTCGGATTAGAGGCTGAAAGCCTGGACTCCCTACCCTTGCAAAATTCCCTTTTATAAAAAGGGCAGGGCTTCACTGTGCTCCAGGTAGAAATCAGAGCACCTACCCAGACCACCGTAGCGACAGCTACACGCCCGCGCATCTCCGTTGTCAATACTCCTCCCCCCCCCCCCCCCCCCAAAAAAAAAAAATGAAGAGGTAAGGCCTCATGGCTTGGGTCAATTTGCCTTTTGGGCTTGGGCTAAAGTTAGGCTTGAGCCCAGTCATTTCTTTAGCCTAAATTTATTCATCGACTTGAACTGGGTTGGATTTTGGACCCGAGCGATTTTAATTACTCGACCCGATCAAATTTATAATTTCCACAATGGACTTAGACTTTCATTGTGATGACGTGGCTACTTATAATTAGTCGAAATTTTTCATTCAACAGCGTTTAAATAACTTATTTAAAATATTTTTTTAATCCTTTATCAAATTCTTCAAAGTAAACAAAACATGAAAATTATAAAATAATTTGAAATTTAAATATCAACCTTACATGACTAGATGAATCATGACTCTTTAATATCAATTTATTAAATAGTTTTAAGGTTTAGTTTGGAATTGATGTAGCTTTTAAAATAATTGCTATCAACTATGCTTTATGAAAAATCAGTTGTGAAAGGAAGTAAAATCGTATTTGGTAAACTTTAATTTTAAGTTAGAAAGCTAGTTATAGTATTAGATAAATTAATACTAAACTTGTGTAATTTAATTAAATGAACTAAAGTAGGCTTATTATTTTAATTATTCTCACATTGATAATTAATTTATAATTTATTGTAATATATATTTTTTAAAATTTAATATGATTTGAATTTCAATTAATTTTGTTTAATCTAAATTATTTAGTAAATGTATATATTTTTAGAAAAGTTGAATCTAAAAAGTACTTCTAGCCGCTTCTACACGTTAGTTAGAATTTAAAAAGTGATTCTCATGGATTAATTAATAATTTGATTTACTAACGCTAAAGATTATCCCAAAATCACTTTCTAGGATTGTCAACATAATCCCAAATGGACCTTAACATTATTTAATTTATGATTATATTAATTCATTATTCTTTTTAGTGAAATATTAATTCATTATTTAATCAACTAAAATAAAAACAAATGAAAACTTTTAAATTAAACATTTATCAAATATAATTAAATTATTTAAATTAATTAAAAATCATTAAATTAATATAGATATGGGTTGTTTTTAAATATAGCGAAATGAGCCTAAATATTTATAAATATAGAAAATTTTCAAATAGAGTGAAATGTTTCTATGTATGTAAATATCTTATGTAGTTTGTCATTTAAAATATTTTTTCTTCTAATATTAATAGTTAATAATAAAAATTAATATTAAATAGTTAAAACAACCTAAAATATTAATGGTAAAGGTATCACGGAGCATAAAATTTAAATTTACCTTACTCCCATCAAATTTAACATTATTTTAGAAAATGAAAGCAAAAGAACTCTCATTCTTTGTCAATGTACCAAATATATATATATATATATATATATATATATATATATATATTTGTATGTACATAATAAAAATAGAATTTCCTCTCAACTATAATTAAGTTTTCATTAAATTACATGTTTATTCCCAAAATTTTGAAGTTTGTGTTATAAGTCTATTTATTGTTAGGTGAAGTCTTCAAACGTCTAATAGGTTCCTAAACTTCTAATTTTCTGTTTAACATAAATATTTCAAATTTTAATTGAGTGTCTAATAAATTCTTGATGAATTCAAAATTTTGAAAAAATAATTCTTGTATTACATATAAATTTGAATTTTATGTTTAATGGAACTTTGAACTCTTATTTATGTGTTTAAAGTTGATTTGGGAATTTTAAAAGATTGGAAAGCTAAATTTATAATTTTGAAAGTTCATAGATCAAATAGTTATAAAAATCAAAATTCAAAGATTGAAGTTGCAATTTAACCTTTTGAGGAAGCATTTGGGGCAATGAGTGAAATTTGTTTATTTTGTGAGACTTGATTTTGTTCTAGAGTTATTCCCAAAGTTGTTTAACTTGAGTTATTGATGTGTTTGAGGTGATTGAGTTTGTATGTTTGTTTAACAACCTAGAATTAAGTCTTTTGTTTGTATATGTGTTTTTTTTTTTTTTTTTTTTGATAATTTTGCTATGCTATACAATCAGGGCTAGACTATATAATGTTTCTTTTTCTCCAAAATCTAATTAATATTGACATTAAAAAATTATATTAATATTTTACATTTTTTCGTAAATTCCAAATTATCTAAAATTAATTATTTAAATGATGCAATAAAGTTTTATTGATTTTAAAATATTAAACATTCTATAAAAAATAAAATATCATATATTTATGCTATTTTAATATGGTTAAGTTTAAAATAAATTACCAAAGTCAATATTATTTAACTAACTGAATTTTATTATCAATTTTGATGTCCGAAGTTCAATTACTCATCTATAATATTATTAGAAAAGAAATTAAATGTAAGCTTTTGTCCAAATCAAACTACTATACATTTTTACTATTTATTGTACTAATTTTATTTTATTAGAAAGTGTCATTTATTTTTGTTGCTTTGAAATTTGAGTATGATTCATTTTTGTTTTTGAAAATTGTTTTTTTTTAAATTAGTTAACCTTTTTGAATATTAATGACTTAAATTATAATATGAGTTAGACTAAAAATAGAGGAGAAATAGATATTTTTTCTGTTTTATATTCTCAAAATAAATTCCTGTTTTCAAGTTCCAACTAACTAACCAAGGGAGGTTTTGTTATTATTATTATTATTAAAAAAAAGAAAAAAAAAATGGTCTTGTTGCATAATTTGAGACATTGTAAGCAGTAAGCAGAACGCGGCGGCCGGAGAAGACAAAACAGACGACGATTAAGTAAGATGGTGCAAAATCTCAGAATCTCAGGCGCGGCGGTGTTTTGATTCACTGGGGAATCTTGTTGAGCTTACAATATGCATATTCACTGTACTTCTTTGTCTTATATTTTGGCGGATTTTCCTCATCGATCAATTTCGGATGAGGCCCAACTTCAAACTCCGGCGGCGGCTCCAAAAACACCGGCCACGATATCCTCGTCTTCTCCTTGTTCACAGTCGTCCTATGAAACACACTCTTATACTTTCCATTACTCAGAATCTGCCCTCACAACACAACAGTACACTTTAATTCAGCCATTTTCCACAACAGAAAAATCAAAATGTCTGAAGTTGAACAAAACATTTACCTCAATTTGATCCCCGATGTGGATGACGAGGGCATTAGGGATGTAACTGACGTCGTACCACTTCCCATCTCTAAACGCTTGGAGTCCTTGAATTTCATTCGGCACAAGAATCGTTATGGCCGACATGTCGGTATGAGCAGGGACTCCAAGAGCCAAATCAGGGCGTGGACATGGCGGGTAGTAATTGATTTTCAGTAAATACACCAATTTATCTCCACCGGCTCGCTCTTTTAGCTCGTGCCCTTCAAGCCCCAGCCCTAACGAGAGGCATCTGAATAGCTTCTCCACAACCCCATGTAAGTGCTTTCTGTACTCCTCATTCGCTGCCCTGTATCATATCAGACAGACCCAGAGACGGAGTAACAAATCAAGATGTACGATCCTTCAACGATTTAAATTTCGAGGGATTTCTTGATGTTCGTACCTGTAGGAACAGGGATTTTTGGGCCAGAAAATGTAGTTGATGGCAGAAGGAGGCCAAATGATGTGGAATAAATGGTCGACCCAACCCTTCTTTCCATCGATTTCCTTTTGGAGCTTAGTTCCATAGCCTTCGACGGATTTGGAATCAGGGGGTTTGGCGTAAACCTCTTTCTCCTCCGGAGGGAGCTCGAAGAATTTCTTACCGACGGCCTGCAAATGGGTTATTGCTTCATTTGGGATCTGATGGTTGACGATTTGAAACATGCCCCAATTGCGAGAGGCGTCGTCGATGGCTCGGAGAACAGAGTCGTCATCTGGGTTGGTGAAATCGATGACAGGAACGGCGAGGGTGTGGCCTTTGACGGTTGTGATTCCGGGCTGCTCTGCCTCCGGACGGATGAACTCGGCGGGGAGAGTGTTGGAGAAAAACACCGAGGAAGCGATGTCCTGGACTCTCCCGACCTCCATTTCTGTGTTAAAGTGCGATGAAATTGGTGAGGAGAAGAAAGAGATGAGGAGAGTTATGGACGGTTGCGTTGAAGTGCCATCAAAACGTAATATAATCAAAATAAAAAAAGAGAGGTTTGGTTTCAAAGGATACGGTTTCAACCAACTTCCAGTTGGGTGCGTCATTTCAGAACAGAATTCAAGGCTCGTAGCATCCTCCTATTCACCATGCGCCTCACATGGATGCTGATGAGTATTAGAATATGATGGTTAAATCACCTTACTTACCTAAATTTTTCTTACTATAATACTATTCCCATTAATTATTTTTTACATTTTAGTTACGTCTCTGTGTGGTCTTAACATTAAATAATTCTTTATGAAAGGAAAAAATCTTATTGAGAATACAAGGGAGTAGATAATACACGTCTATTTAGAAATTGTGTTAAATACATCCTTGGTAATAGCTAATAGGTTGTCTTGCACTTTAGAAATTTTCTTATAGGTTGGTTGAATTTTGAAGTTTGGAGGTAGAAAGTTTTTGTTACCTTAACCTTTTATTTAACCATCCAATTATATACATATTTTTCTAAAATTTCAATTCCCAATTGAGATGTCAACTTTAAACCTTCACATATATTTTACAATTTTTTATAAGTAACCGTTTTACTTGAGGTGGACAAAATAATCTTGTTTCATACAAACAATAAAATTATAGCATACTTTCACGTCAATGACATGTATAAGTGTAATATGCACCAAAAAAAAAGGGTCATTAAAGGTGTAGGGAATGTGATCAAAATCTAAGAGGATGATCATAGGTTTACAAGAGAGGACAACTATCTTCAATAGTACAAGGTATTTTTGGGTGAAACCAACTAGAAAGAAGTATAGTCATGAGGGTTTTAATGATACATTATTGTACAATCAAGAAGGAAATTTATGAGTTATATGTTATATAACTACATTAATGTAATGAGATTGTCCAATTCCTCTTGAAAATTACAAATTCACAGTTAGTACCAAATTTTGGTATCAACAGGTTATTGCACTACACTATTTGGATGATTGAAATGTATGGCCCTCTCTCTCCTGTGCAGAAATAAAGGAATTTTTTCAATTCCACATTTGAAAATCAACATAATAATTTAACTTTTTCTTTTTCTTACCATATGTAAAAGGAGGAATCAAAACTTTAATATCAAAGTTGATAGTATACATTCAATATTACCTAATCTCTATAATTATCCTCCCTGTCTCTCACATATATATTTATATCAAAGGTGCAGGAAAAAAAAAACTTTAAAAAATAATTACTTTTATGAAAGGTTATTGAACACCTTTAAAAAAGATATAAATTAATCAAAGGATATTAAAAGTTTTGAGAATATCAGGAGTTATTAAAAACCTTTGGCAAAAAGAGTAAACATTTAAAAAAAAGAATTAAAAAATTAAAAACCTTTGAAATTTCTACTTTTTACCCCGATCCTTCTAACATACTTTGTTCTCACTCACATGCTTCAAGCTAAACATATTTAACATTAGAGTTCCCATAATTGAGCCACTAAAAAAGAAGGTGTACCTTGTTGGTATAAGTAGTAACTTTCAATTATTTTAAACTTTTTTCAAGAGAATTTAAGTCTTTCTTAACCATACTTTTATATCCTTAGGACCCCTATCATTTGAATGTGATCTCGGTTCATCTAGGTACCACTCCTAAACTTAGACGTTACAGTAGTAGTACAATGCAAAACCATATGTTAGTTGTTTTCTAAAGGCAACCCATCTATGGAAAACCTTGGCAAGTGAGGATGAGAGGTGCTTTAGGATTTGGGGACTTTCGTACGGATGGCCCCTCCATATATAAAATTTGGTCCATTGTTTGAAATCATATGAAATTTGGCCTTTTTCTGACACAAGTGTGCTATGAAATTACCGATTTAACCCATGAACATACTCAGTGGACTAAGGAGCAAACGTGGATCTCATTTCTTCCTCTCGATTCTTCATCATTCAATCCCATGACCATCTCTTTTTTCCACTTCACAATCTTTCTCGCGGTGCTCAATTCTTCGTCATTCAATCCCGTGACCATCTTGTTTTTTCCCCATCGAATTCTTCCTCTCACAGCGCTCGATTTTTCCTCTCATTCTTGGTCTCACTCTCTTTTTTGTCTCGCTTCGATTCATGCTCCATCTTCCATCTTTGATTTTAGAGAGAGAGAGAGGGATGAGTGAGAGCGAGGAGCTGAGGTCTGATTTCTCTAGTTTCACCAGTCAATCGTTCTAGTAGGAGAAGACTAAGAAAAAGTGGGGGAGGGTCATCCTAGCGAGTATCTCGAGCGAGGAGAAAGAATCAAAGGACAAAAGGATGAAGAAACGAGCAAGAAAGAAAGAATCATGCATGGTTTTGGTAGTTTCACAAGGGGATGACATAAGTAAAAGGCCAAAAAAAACCTTTGTTTTCAAAACCTAGGACAAATTTCGTTTGGGTCTTCCATTTTGAGCTTTTCATATCATTTTCTCTTGGTTTTACTACAATAGTCTAATTAAATAGGTCACATTACAAGAATGCCTCAAATCCACCATTTTCTTTTTTTTTTCATGAATGACCTAATAACTTACAAGGTTACATAAAAAGCCCAAAAGTCCACAACACCCCATTAATTTTTGGCTATTTAAAAATAAAGAAAAATTCAAAAATATACAAACATGAAAAAATATGGAAGTCATGTGCATTAAATTTGTTTTCTTCCCTAATTTATCGTGTTAGCATTATTGTTATATAATATGAAGTATATATTTACAAAATAACTAAATATACATGTCTATATGACAAATTATGTGGAAAATGTATCTTAATAGAGACAAGACTAAAATTAAAATATGAAATATATATTAGTACGTATTCTAAATGTATATGCAATCATCTCGTATATATTTTAGATTTATATTTTATATAAACCCTCCTTTATATATATATAAAACAAAATACAAATGAAATTAATGACTTTAACCATAATTTTGCATTAAAAGTAGTTCACAAAAATTAAGGATTCTAAATTTTTAGTCAAAATCCAAAATCTGTAAGAAAAGTAAAAAGTATATATTTGCAAAATAACTAACAATACATCTCAATTTCAAATATAAAAGTATGTGAAATATATATCTCAATAGAAATTAGACCAAAATTAAAATAGGCGGTATATAATATATAACAATCTTAAATTTATACTATTTTTAGTTACATTTGGAATAAACCTCAAATATATTTGAACTAAACCTCATATATACATTTAAAAAAATGAAATATAGATTAAAATGAATGTTTGTAACAATATTTATGCATTAAATACAACTATAGATGAACTTTTTAATTTTAGGTCAAAATCTGAAATATGTAAAAAAAATTATAACAACTTTGTATTTAATTTGAAATGAAAAAATATCTTTCAATAGCAAAAACTCCTAGGGAATGATATTATGACAAAAGGAATAGCAAAAACTCCTACGGAATGATATTATGACAAAAGGAAATCATGCTTTCATCTTCTTGACATCCAACTCAAGATGTAGAAAATGCAACCAACACCAATTGACCGACTTGAAAGAATGAGTTCAATATATAATAGTCACCTATCTAACATTTAACATTCTACTTTGACACCCAAACATCGCAAGGTCCGAGTTATCCCATAAAATTAGTAGAATTATACACAAACTAGCCTAAACATTCACAAATATTAAAAATAAAAAATAAAAATAAAAATAAAAATAAAAATAAAAAACTTCGACAGAAAAGGCACTTCGAGACTAAAATCTACTCATGTCTAATCTATTCAAACCTATCAATCCTCCTTAAATCTTTTAAACCTGAACTCAAGATAAGAATTACAAGAGAGTTTAAAAAGTTCTTGGCTAAACTTGGCACAAAAAACTCAAAAACTATAATGCATTCAGAATACCATTCGGTCTAAAACAATGCAGTAACAATACCCACAACTAGCTGAACTTGTTACTCTTAAAAGGAGATGAAAGAATCTCAAAATAACAACTAATATTTCCAAAAAAAAAATATTTTTGAAAGTAATATTAACAAAGAAAACATAACCCACAAGAAACATAGATAAAATGAAAAATAGGATATAAAAATTAAATATCAAAATACCATTTGATCCTATTTGAATAAATTAGATGTAAGGTATTCTAACCAAAATTAAATCATGGCACGATTTGGTCAAAAGTTGTGTTGTATTATTTTGGAAATGCCAAACGCTTTTAACAAAATAATAATAATAATAGTTAATTACATTACATTATAAAGTACGTTGGGTATATTATATGTAAAAGTATGCCGAAAGATGAGATGATGAGAGAACCTTGTTGATCTATGAAGGATTTACGTTTTTCTTTGGCATATAATATAATAATATATAATCGCAGTTAACATTCCATCAACATTTACAGCACGTCCCACAATTTTAAATTGAAATAACATTGTTTAGAGAGACAGCTTTGTGTAGACGCACCATGGAAGCAGCCAAAACTTAGCCACAGCACGAGCCACAGGCAGGTAGTGAACCTGATTGCCATCAAATTCAGATCACATATCAGTAAATAAATCAAATGAAAGCATGGAGAAAATAAGTTCAAAAATCAGCTTTCAACATACTGTGATCAATCCCTCGAACATTGTCTAGACCACGAGGTGGACCACGGGGACGACCACCATAGGGGCCAGACCCAGGACCTCCGGGGCCACCACCGTCCCATTTCTTCCCAGAACCGGATCCTTTTCTATATGCCTCTGATTTTTCCATCTACAAAGAAGCATGGGAATTTAGCTTCCTTCCCAACATGACGGTTCTGAATGCTAACATTTTCTTTCAAGGCAATAAGCAACTTACCGAGAACAATGTGGTAAAAAACACACCGATAACGTTTATGATGGCCCAAAAGAAATCAGTTATAGTTTTGAGACGCCAAAATGACCTTTGGGATTTCACTACACCTACAAGATATCACCGCAAATGCATAGTTGGTCAGTACATGCTCAACAAAATCAATAACACGGAAACATCCAACTTCAGAGTTCCAAGTATTCAAGAATAGTAACATGTCCAACCCACATAAGAATAGCCCCAAGTTTACCAATCTGAAGATGGCAATTCAGATAAGATGGGACACTGTGCAACGTGAAGGGAATTTAACTCCTCTTAAAACTTCTGAACATACAATCAATTGAAATAGATAATTGAAAAAACAATGTCACACAGACAGCAGTAAGTAGAGGAGTTGAAACAGGTCATTAATGTAGACAAGATGATAAGCAAACGAAAGTGAAAAAAAACACAGATCAATACTCGATAACTTAACACACAAACGGTTCTTCTATCAAAGCACTCTGACAAAGATGTAAAACGGGTGTACCAGGAGACAGGTAGCAGAGTGGAGTAGGAAATTACACAGAGCTGTTTAATACCGGCAAATTTAGAATCAATTTATGCTTCGGAAACATGAACATCCCCCATGATTAAATGTGAGAGATTTCACCAGAATGAAGCAACCAAAAGGAATACCAAAGCCTAGTTATAATCTAAGAAATCTACAGATCTAGATCATCCTGCTAAACAGACAACCAAAAGAACTCCAAGCACGTGTTGATAAAATTACACTCTTCCTAATAACATGCTTAGGTCGACACATTTTTAAGGGTGCATGATAAAGAAGACTCCATAAAACATCAATTTCTTAACCAGCATATGAAGAAAGTGCATAAAACTGCTAAACCATGGGAATAATATAAAGTTATGAAAAACAAAGTTATGATGCTCATTAAGATTTAAAACTCATAATATCTTCTCTCTATACAGCTATGGTAATTTCACAAAATTTAACAAGACGTTTATCGCAATCAGGGAGTGGTTAACAAAACGAGGGTATGAATACCTCTACACTTTGATTTATAACATGGACCTAATATTGATCACTAATACTGAAGAGCCAGACAGACATAAAGCAAATAAAACAGGTTTAAAAGAAAATATATCTGTTTATTCATCAAATTTTCACAGGCACTGATATTTATGTTTTCCACTATGAACTGCAATCTACAATACAATTTTATATTTTATATTGAGCAGTTGCATTTCATAAGGAGGAAACAAAAAATCCTCTAAATCGAGTGATAACTTTTTAAGTGAAGAGTCATTTTCCTGACATTTTTATCCTCGGACCATTTCACTAAAACCATAGAGATGATAAACACAGTGTAGAACTGGAAACAGAGAGGAGGAATTAGAAAAACTGTCACTTCAACCACACACTCAAAGAAATAACCAAATCCCTTCATCCTTAAAGTGTCAGTAACAGCTTGTAAAAATGGCACCACCAAATTTGAAGTTTAGGGTAAGGAAATAAGGATTCAACTCATACAACATAATAAGACCGTTAAGGTATGTATTTTATCTAACTTATCAAATAATGGCAAGAAATTTCCCGACCTCATCGCCGCATTTCTCTATTTTCCCCGTCATTCCATTAGGTCGTAGAACATCGCTCTCTCTTTAACCGGAATTCGAGGGTTTTTTGCCCTCTCATTATTAAATTCGTGACCTAGGTTTACTTCCATTCCTGTGGTTTTATCTTTTGTGTACGATTTTTCCATTTGATTCATTTGATATATGATAACATAAAATTCAGGAAGTTTCTGACAAATGGTTAGAAAAATTAGACCAAGAGATATGCAATCAGAAAATTGTTCCTCAGAAATACCACGCCTTGCAGAAAATTTTATTGGATCTAGCCTATTAAGCCCAAAATCAAAATCAGAATCACGAAATGCATAATACCACGGAAATAGGGAAAGGATTCAAAGATAATACATGTACAACCCAAACACACAAGGATCATATATGAAAACAAGAGGAGAACCAAAAGTGATCAACCAGGGAAACAAAATCTAGACTAGTTCCTAATCCAAAAGTGATCAACCAATCTCTCAGCAGTGAAATCGAAATAGAACCAAATGGAAATTGAGATAGAACCTCGTTCAACGTACGCCATGGGAGACTTTCCAGAGCTTTCTCGGGGTCGAAACGAAAGAGGCGATATTCTAAAAGCTGGATCGACTAATTTCCGCTTCCTATTTTACTATGATTTTTGCGAATTTTGATTGGCTAAGGTACGTCATATTAATATTATATATATATGATTTATTCTTAATTCTCTTTTAAATTTAATAAACTGGATGACGTGTTAACTTTAACGTCAACGCTCCTTCAATCCAGTCAACGTCGCCGGTGGGTTAATCCTTCGGCAAAGTTTCTTTATCAATTAACATTGAGTTTGTTTTGTGTTTCCACAAAGGTATTTGTTCGTTATTATTATTATTATTTTTTTGTTAAATTATAAATGTAGTTGATAGAATTTAGTCGAAATTGTAGAACTATTTATGGAGATTAAATGAATTTGTAAAGATTTTTTAATTTTAATTAAAATAAAAATAGTGTATTTGGAATACATTTTTAATTGTCTAATTTAAAAAATATATGTCATTTTGAAGAAAATGTTAGTATTTAACTACTCAAAATAAATTTTAAGGCGCGTTTTTTTTTAGTCAATTCAAACGCATTCTCAATTCTAATTATAACCTATAGCAACAAATTTTGAAATTTAACCTATTTTGTGAAAAAAATAATTAATAAATAACTAAAATATTCCAAATCGAGTTAACACTATCATAAAAAATCACAAACTTTGTGTTCTCAAAAGTAGGATCCACTCTGAAACAAATTAACTCTTGAATTCCCCTTTTGACTTTGGTATTGTTACAAGCAATGATAAATGTGATAAAGATCCGAGCCCCAATAGAGTCATAGAATCAAATTATATTTTCAATTTTTCATTTACATACAAGTTCTTGTTTTATTGTTTTATAAATCACAATGAATTAGAAGATTAGATATATTTAATTTTAGGTTTTAAATCAATACTCAAATTTTATTTCAAATCAGACTATATTTTCAGTTTTCCACCTACCTATAGATTATTATTTTATTAAGAACAAAAAGATTGAAAATACCTAAAATAACCATACAATCATCAAAATGGGCAAAAGGGAACTCTTTTAAATGGTATAGAAGATTTATAATCTAATCTTTATTTATTTATTTATTTTTTATTTATAAATAAGGGGCAACAAAGGAAAATTTTTACATTCTCTTTGTGTCGTTGAATCTTTTCATAATCCCCATTTTATCCTTGCAACCCTTCAAAACACACCATTCCTATTTGCCTTTGCCTTTGCCCTTGCTTCAACCCGAGAAATAATAATAATAATAATAATAATAATAATAATAAAAATAAAAATAAAAATAAAAAAAACATACCACACCTTTTCATCTTTCCATGGATTCCTATTTAGCACATCATGTACAAATAAAATGCATCCCTCTTCACGTAATAACTAAACATTTTACTTTTTAGTTTTTATTTGCTTCATCTCCCATCTGGAATGTCATATGATAGAAGTTTTTCTTCTTCGTAAAAAAATATTGAATCCTGTTAGAATGAAGTCGTGGTGATCTATAAAAAACTTTTCTTCAATAAAAATGTATGATTGTTATCTCCAAATTTAATTTCGATTCATTAATGTTCATTAGTAGATATATTTGAAAAAAAAAATAGATTTGCAGTATCTAGAACTTTAAATTTTGTTTCATTGTTAATTAGTAGATTTCTTTTTAACACTAACAAAGATTTGTATTATTTTCAAATTTAAATGTTGATTAGGTAGGAAATTCAATTTCATATTTGGTAGATTTGTTTCATAATCGTACACCTCCAACAAAATTAATAAAAAGATATCACATCTTTTTCGCCTTTCAAGAAATCCTCTTGCAAACTTTTATGTGTTTTTATTTGGAGATTATTATGTAGGAAATTAAGTTTTGTATTTAGTAGATTTGATTTGTTTTCATAAACATACATCTCCAACAAAAAAAGATATCTCATTGTTTCGTCGTTCATGAAATTTTCTTACAAATTTTTATGTTTTTCTTTTGTCCCATCTCCATTTTCCGAATGTTATATGATAGAAAGGATTTTAGAATGATAAAATAAATTTTTTTTCTTTGTAGAGAAAACATTTGAACATGTCATAATGAAGTTGCGATAATCCATGAACTTATTTCCTTACGAAAGAGTTTGATTGTTTTCTTCAAATTTAATTTTGGAATCATTATTGTTCATTAGTAAATACTAGTTTGTAACTACGTACAACTTGGTTTATAAAGTTTAAAATGTGATTTAATTATAAAAGTTTAAAATTACAATTTATATATAAGAGAATTTAGTTAGAGTTTAAATTAACTGATGAAAGAGAATAATTTAGAATTAAATTTTAGTTTATATGTAAGTAATTAATTAATTATTATGGTAAATAAACCATTAACAACTAAAATATATTATATTTTAAATAAAACATTGCAAAAAGGACAAATCTAAATATTCAAATTATTAATTTTATTTTGATCACTTATTTAATTTTAAATTTTTATTTAATTTTATATTCATTTGATTTGTTATAGCTTCAATTTAAACCAATATAATATATTTTAAATTTTGATTTTGATAATCTAATTACCTACTTAAATTCAAATTTTAATGTAAATTAAAAAAAAATTTGATTTTTTAAAAATCTTCATATTAATTATATAATTTTTTAAATTTTGGAATAGGTTTGATTACCACTTTTAATTCAATAAAAATATTGTTTTTTTCTTGTTATAAAAAGTCGTAATAATGTCTAATAGGTACTATTTCATTACCTATTTTAAATATTATTTTGAAGTATGTTGGAAATCAAGAATGACGATGTTTTGTTGTACATGAGAATGTTACCAAAATTTTATGAGAACAAATTATCTTTGTATTTAATCTATAAAATGAATCATAGACACCTCTATAAAATTTTAATAGATTAATTGATAAACAATAAATTCAATTTAAAGTTTTAAGCAAAATTAACTATTTAACAATCAAATAATAAATATTAATCAATATATTAATGGCAAGTATTTGTAAAATGAGTAAATTATAATTAAAGTTACTTGATTACATAATTTGATGTATCAATTTGATGAATTAAATAATTATGATGTTTTAATTAATAAAACAATCAAAATTAGTTTGAAAAAACAAACATAACATTTTGTGATTAAAAATTAATTAATTATAATTAACCAATGATAAAATAATGGGCTATTTTCAAATATAACAAAATTTTATTTCTATCTGCGATAGACCACAATAGATCGCGATAGACTACTATCTATGTCACAATAGACATAGATAGTAGTTGATCGCAATCTATCTCGGTCTATCGCCGATAAACTGTGTGTTTTGCTATTAGTTGTAAATATTTTCAGTAGTTTTGCCATTTAAGATAATTTCCCTAAAATAATTATAATTATTACAAAATAATCTCATAAAATATTAATCATAATGATAATTAATTAGTTATATATATAATTTATTAATGAATTGATAGTATCAATGCATCAGTTCTTTACGGTTTATTGAACATAATTTTCAAATATTATAATTTAAATTTTATAAAACTAGAGTAGTTAAATTCAAATATTATAATTTAAATTTTAATATAATTTTCTAAATTATAAATTTAATATTCATATTTTAATTAATTTTAATAATATATAAAATAAAAGAATAAACTCATGTATTAAAGGAGATGAGAGGTTGGGCATTGAAGCAAGAAGAAGCGGAATGAAACAAGAAGAAGCGGAATGAAAGAATTGGGTCGGAAGAGAATAAATGGAAATTAAATGAATTTTGAATAAAGAAGAGGGGAGAAGAATGGATGTGAAATTAAATGTTAGTTAAGGTTGAGGATGGAGTGTTAAAATAGTAATTATTTTGGATTCAGAAATGTAGCAGCTGCAAAGTAAATTAAAAAAAATGGCAACACAAGAGAAGAAATGGAACATAAAAGATGCCACAATTTCATTCATTGTTCTATGTTTCTGATCAATATTTCCACGATTCTTTGTGAGAAATCATATAAAGCTTTTTAATTTTCGATTTGCCAAATGAATCTTCTCTCAATTGATAAATTATTTAATATATTTTAATTTGTGATCCTTTTGTTAGCAACACATTTATATCGAGTGTCTTCCGTTCAACAATAACAAATATTTGTAAGTTTTTGTTATTTTAAAATTTAAATTATGAGTAGTTTTTGTTAGTTCGTGAAAGTTTATATTATTATTATTTTACACAGTCAACTACTCTTAAACAAAATCATAAGTTATACATTTATTATTTTTGGTTAGATCAATGATGAGATAATTTCTATGGTTTAGACTTTATCAGAATTTTCATTATCTTATAAGATTTTTTTTAGTTGAGAGTTCTAATGGCTTCTCTATTTAACGATATATTTTAATTTATTTTTCATGTATTTAAATTTAACATTTTTAATTCCTTGTGTTAAGGAGAACTAACATGACAACAATAGATGATCAAAATCTTAATTGAATCAAATTTGATAGATTCAAAAGATCTAAAATAAAGGTATTAGTATCATATTTATATCTCTAACCTTTTATTTGGATTAGTTTCTACATGTGTGTTGCATGTAGAATTTTCAGGAAAATAAAGTTTAAACATTTGTTTGCTACACTAAGACAAGCCTCCAGAATTTTTAGCAAAATAAACCATAAAAAACTTTACTCGTTACCCTTAACACAATGTTAAAATAAAATTTGAAAAAATGAAAAAATAAATAATAAAAATAATTGAAGAATTTAAATGTTTGTTTGCTACACTAAGACATGTAAGTCATGAGAGAAACATATCCAGAAACATCAATCTAGTCCCATAGGCTCGGTCACGGATTCTTTTTAGCATTCGTCGATCTGTCCTTGCCTTTACTTGAAAAACATATTAGAGAAAATGGTGAGTATAAAATACTCAGTAAGTGACCCTATTATCTAGATTAGGCTAAGCAATCACATATAGTAAATGCCTGAGGTTAATGGGACATGCATATTGTAATTGTTCCCGGATGGCCATCTAAGTAGATAATATGTCTCATCTTATCATGCATGTCTAGTGGCCTGGAGACGCACTATCAAAACATGAGAGTGAACTTGTTGGTTCACACATGTCTAGTGGCTTGATGGTGCACCGTCAAAACATGGAAGTGAACCTGTTAGTTCATAGTATCATAACATGGGACATGACGGGACGATAGATCACCACTACCTGTCTAATCATGTAACTTATACGTACATACATGTATATCTTATAACAAAGGGTCCCACAACATCAAATCATAAAATATAAGTTCACATGCTCAACTTTCATTAAATATAAAAATTAACATATCCCAAGTTCAATTCATGCTTCCAAAATCCATTAATTAATTGGTAATAATGAACTAGGGCGCCTAACACGAAGACACCCCGATAATAGCATCACTTACCTTGAGATCAACCTTAAATATTTATCCAAAGTCAACAAGTTTGAATAAACCTTGAATCAAACCCAACTTGAGGCTTGATACCAAAATTCCACCAACTACTCCAACCTAAACATAAGCTAGAGCCAAACATTATAAACTTAATTTATAACAATGATTCCCAAACTTCCCAAGTCACAATGCCTTAAAACTTAATTAAAAAAAAAAAATTCACTAAAAACACACTTTGATACCGCTGGACAGCAACTATAACCACCTCACGACCTCAACCCCAATCGCCTAAATCTCAAGATTCTAGCAATTCAACGATTGAACGATGTGGTTAACATAGGCAGAAAGGGCGACGGTCGGCCTGGTGTAGCTTAAGGACAGACAACACCATGTTCAATCAGATTCAGATAAAAAATAGGAAGACTAGCTCAATTGGCAGCGCTCACGACTGGTAGAAACAAAAGCAACTTGGTGGCGCTCGTGGCTAGCAAACGGAGATGAGTGATGGAGATGAAGGTTGCTGATTCATGTAAAAAAATACATAATTGAAGGCCTTATTTTAGTAGCTTTTTCTCTGGAAAAATGATCTTTTTGCATGTTAAAATTCTTATAATATGTTCCAAATAGATAAAATGGTGAAGAGTTGGGTCTTTGGATGCTTAAAGTGTATTTTTGCTAGTTTGAGTTTGTTTTAAAAGCTTTTAATTTTTTGCCATTTTGCAGAAAATGTTGTTGATGCACCTACATCGCCAAAATAGGATGTGTTCGCATCAAAACCTTAGTTCTAGAAACAATGAACCAGTCGACCACAGTTGCGAATTACTCGGTCTTCAGTCGATCGTTCTTCAACGCCAATTTGACTATTAAGCATTAGGAACGTGGATTTTGGCCTTACCTAACCTCTTTTGAAGCCTATAAAAGGAAATAAAGCTTTCCTCTCAAGCATTCAACCCTTACACTTGAAAATCAATCTATTCCAAGAAGATTCTCCTCTCAACTTTCCAGCATACCTCTAAGAACGAGAGTTCCTCTAGAGTTGTTAGGCATAGGACCTCCCTACCCCGTGAGAGTGTATGTAAAGAGAGTGGATTGATTCTTGAGAGAGGAAAATTCAACCCTAGAGTCCTTAAGAGAATGAGGAATCCATTTTGAGGAGTGTTATTGTATTTTCCAGCACTCATTTCCATTTTCATTTTCTTGTGTGTTACTCTTTGCACATTCATCTTGTACTTATGATTTTAAAAGCAATGAAAACTATTCATTTATTATTTATCATGAGCTAAATCCATTGAAGGGTTCAATTATGAGAATGCCCTAGGGATTCATGGCTTGAGCATTTGTTAAAGTATCATTTTTTGCATTACTTGCACATTTCCCTTGTTGATTGTATGGAAAGCATTGCTAATTTAAAGTGGCCACTTAAGTTAGCAATATAGTGGAGTCCTAATACTGAAAAGGTTATGGTGTAAACGAAGTTCACAAGGAAATATAGGGTTAAAACTTAGAAGTAGGATCACTGTGCAACCTTAGAGATAAAGGACACCATAGGGTAAAGAATATGCATGAAATCAATCTAAGGTCTAGCTAACTACAAAAATATAGGTTTAGCTCCTTGGGCTCCTAAAAGATTTTGAAACAAGACTGAATAGGAGAAGATTTAGCCCACGTGTAAAGCAATGCGCTAGCATGATGCGGCCGCATCACTCAGGTTTTGATGAACTTAGGCTTAAACATAGTTATATCCTTATTTTACCATTGTTTATCTTTAATCACTTTAAACATCACTCAACTCATCTTACTTCATTGCACTTTGGTTACCTTTGGTCACTTGATTGCATTGGTTAAGGCAAACCTAAAATGATAACTAGTCTCGTGGATTCTAATCTTAGAATACTCCAAGATTATTACTTCACCGATAGTGTATGCTTGCACTAAGACCACCTTTATCTATAAATCTATCTCATACACTTTTGGTTGATCAACTATCGACAAATGAGAGACAAAGAATGATGTGAAGTGCAGAATTGCACGCTTCTCGAAAGTATTTTTGACATAACATATATTTTTTCCTTATCCTTTTAAAAACCCTAATCCTAATATATATATTTCTTTTTCTTCTTCCCTCTTAAACCACCACAAAATCCAAACTCCCAATCATTTTCAAATTAAATTCAAACTTTTAAATCTCCCAAATCAAATTCAATTTTCCACTAATTGAATAAATCCATTTTTTTTATCTTGTTTAATTTAAATTGAATTATCTTCTCAAAATAATTCAAGCCTTAAAATTCAAATACAACCCAAATAATTAGAGATAATGAAATAAAATTACCTAAAAAAATTTGTGATGTCACGGTAACATGAATGGTAGATGACAACAGGGATTTCTAGTCAAGTTTCAACATACAGACTTAATACCTTGAGCCATATATGTGGTCGTATTAAGTTGACATCGACCCGACTATGGATAGAAAACTACTCATATCCCTATATTTCTACAATTAACCAAAACTTAAATTAATTCATTCAATTTCTAAGTTCTTTGGTGTACCTTACATCTAAGATTACGTGATGTCCTATGCTAGGTGTTAGTCCCATGAAATCTATTTTTTATCTAAACCTTCTCAGTATTAATTAGACACAACTAATAGAAATGACAAAATGAAGTGATGGAATAACATTAGCTCAAGTCATATTATCTTAGAGTATCCACATGACTGAATTCGTTAGAGGATTAGCCCATAAATATTGAAGAATTAATAAACTTAATTAATGCAAAAGCCATGAGTTGCAGATGTTGACAAAAACAAGTCAAAAATTAAAAAAAAAAAAAAAAGTACAAACAACAAAGAATGAAATGAACAAGTGTTGGAAAAATAGTAATATAAATCCCTAAAGTCAAAACCTCTCTTAAAAGCTTTATAGGACAGATTCAACCTTCTTCAAGAGTGAATCCTCACTCTACACATGTTCTCACAGCCCATGGGTATAGAGGGCCTAAGTTTATGGTTTTTCAGATGAACTCTTGTTCTTGAAGACTTTCTAGACGTAGCTTGTGAGATCTCTTCTTAAGAGGGAAGATTGTTGAATAATGGGGCTCCCAATCTTTTATATAAGCCAAGATAGGTTAGAAATGGTCGAAATCCATGCCTTGAATGTCCCCCGTGTAGTTTTGAAGCTAAAAAATGATTGCAGACTAAAAAAACAGTAAGTTTGAATGATTAGGCACAATCTAACTAAAATTAGGATTTTGATGCAAGCACATCACTGTTCATTTTCTGCAAAAACAGTAAAAAACTCCATAGAAGTTCATGAAATTGGTTCAGAACTGTTAAAACTAACGTAAAGTAGTTCAAAGACAAGTGTTTGCTCATTTTACAAATTTTAACCCATTTTAGGGTCAAAATTAAATATCATACGAAGTCCTTCTTTTACTAAATTGGTTCCAATTTTTTTATATATATGTAAGCTTATTCATTGTGTCAGACCCCTAAGTCTCGAAGCATAAGACATGGTAGGAGGGTCATGTTTAATGGGTGGAGAGCACGCCCAAGGCTAGCAAAGAGGTTAGTCGCGACAGGTGCCCAAGGTGTCTTAGACATGCGAGCTGGCTTATCAGGCTGATGAGGGCATAGCAAGGCAGGTGGCCCACGCCACATTCTTAGAGAGCATAGGCACTTGATGTGTAGGCAGCACACACGAGGGGGCGAAGATGCACACATGTGTAGGGGCGAGCGAAGCAAGCGAAACGAACGGGCGTGCACGGGATCGTAGCAACATAGCAGCTCCAAACTTTTGAATGAATTGGATCAAGGCCAACGTATCAAGACTAAACTTCAAGAAAAAGATAGGAAAAAAAGTAAATAAATATGGATAATATTTTTCTTTGTGTAGAAGGAAGAATGGATGTTCCTTTTGGAGAGTTTTGGAGCCTTTTTATAAAGTTCAAGAGGTAGTGGTGATTGCTGAGGATGGGAGGCCATAGGTTGCCCTAATTTGCCAAGTTTGGTGGAGAAAATCCTCAAATCATGCCCAAAATTAAATCTGGAAAAATTGATTATGTTGTTTCTTATTACTATAGCTATTTGCTTTTCTAGAATGTTGCTGCAATTTGGCTTTAACTAATTTTCTGCAAAGAAAATATACCAAAATTAAGAATTTTCTTGTCATTTTCAACTCTTTTTTCACAACTAAAATAAAAATAAAATAACATATATGAATTATTTGCTATTTTAAACCTGATTTTACAATGCAAAAGACTAAAAAAATGCACTTTTATATCAAAATGCTTAAGTTTGAATCTAAATATCTGAAAAATGTGAATTTTCATGTTCCACCTAGTTCAATGATAATAATAACAACATTAAATTAATTTACGTGCTTACAAGTTACACTTCGACTTCTTTCTAGTGATTTAGTTTGCATCTTTATCTTTTATATATACTAGTGTTTTACCGGGAGCAAATGCACATGCATGTTTTCAAATCTCCATAAGAATATTTAAATATTTAAATTTATCAGGGGTAGTAAATATAATATCATGTATTCTATATATTTCAACTTGTTTTGTGATAATTTTTTAGTGTTGGTTGCATAAATGGCAATTAGACCCAAAATAATAGCACATGTAGCACAAGGATAAAATAATTGCATATATAGCACAAAAATAGGACCAAATATTGTAAAAAACTAAAAAGCCCACCATTCCACGTGCTTCTTCTTCCTAGTTTTTTCAAATTGAAAACTATCATTGATAGCAGCTATCCGTGATAACCGTTGATAGATGTTATCAGTGACTATTGTTCATACACTTTTATCAATTGAAATTAACTTTGAAATATTAATACTGTACATTTTTTTTTTTTTGTTAAAATATTGATTTAGTCTTTGTATGGTAGATTTCATTTTATTTTAGTTTTTGTACTCTCAAATATCTAACGGCAACTCATGTACTTTTTAGAATCTCTTAGAATAATACATCTTATTAATTTATTGTTGATTTTTTAAAAAAGTTTTCTATATTAGAATTCCTATTATAAATGTGAGAATAAATTCACATAGTGTGTGCTGTCTTGTATAAAAATTATTATCATTTACTTTAACTTCAACAAAAATAATAATTCTAAATGACTAAGTTTAGAAGACTAAATTTTAGATTTATTGAATTTAATTACATAAACCAATATGATAGCTTTTTAGAATACAACAAATGTGAAAAGAGAGATGTGAATCTTTTGACCTAAAAAAATAGATCGTGTCAATTACTATGAAGCCGTGCTCACATTTGAACATAATAAAATCACTTTATACATTAATTTGGTGAGAGTAAAACAATAGTAATGCCTTAAATTGTTTTAATTAAGATAAATAATTTTGAGGTACTACGTAATAAATATGCTTTAAATATGAACAAATAAATGAGGTTAAATTAATTAATAAAAGTATTAAAATAATTATTTTTAGTACAAGTGGGATAGAAGATTAGACCTTCTAACCTCTAGTGACATACCACATGCTAATACTACTAATCAAATTTACTTTAGCATATATTAAAAACAAGTTATGATAAAAGTTCACGTGTAATTAAGTCAATGTCTTATTAACATATTTGAAAGTATGAAAGTGTTATTTAGATATGTTAGAAAGATAATGTTATTGAGGAAAGAGTCTAATGGGTAGGTTGAATTTCATGTACATAAGTTTAGGGGTGATCGATGTTAAGTAGTATTAAAGTGGTATGTTTTAGTCTACAAATTTTTTTTTTATTTTTGCATAAATAATTCATTGACAATTTTGAATTTTTTTTATTTCACGAAATTTCATTTTTAAAACTAGGATATTAAAAGCAGAAGTTGAAAGTCGATCTTTCTTTCATATGGAGATACTTAGCCATTTGAAGGCTGAAGTTTAGGTACAAGTAGATGCTAAACATTCATCTTCTTCTTTTATCTTAGTCATACTCAATCTTTGAAAAACAGAAGATTGAGTAGTTGAAGGCTTGATACGATCGAAGATAGAAGTTCTTTGCTCAATTTCTTTTGAATTGTCGACTTCTTCACCAGTTATATGATTGTTATCGGCAACTTTTGCCTTGCCCTTCCAATTATACGAACTGGCCCAAGGGGCTTATATCCAAGTCTTTTTCTTAACGCGGGTATAACATACCCCTCTTTCTAAAGCTTCTTCTGAGATATAAAGAAAATTTAGATTGCTCGTAGATTTTCAAGTTCTTGAACTTAGTGTGATTTGTGAAGTCATAGTCTGCTTTTGCCAGAAACTTATAAACCTTAGGATCTTTCATTAGGTCTACCTTTGGTTTGTGAACTTCTCATTTGGTTAGCTTTGTAAGCAGCCTAACAAAAATTTCTGTTAAGATTTCAACATCTCTAACTTTCAAGCCCCTAGAGCATTCTACGAATGGTGACTCGCACTTCTTGCGTCTCGACAAAGTAACATAGCGCAAGATTGGAAAACTCGGAGCTTTCTCATCTTTCAAAATTTTAGTCTTCGCAGGGCTAGTGGATGCTTCAATCTTTTGGGAGTTGGAAGTACTTGCTCCTTCACTTGACTCTTTTCTTAACTCTATTTGTGGTTTTGACTTGAATTTATCCCTTTCTTTTATTAGGGGAATCTCTGCAGGCACTGCTTCACCGATGTTATCACTCTTGAAGTAAAATTTTGTATCTGCAAAGTGAGACTCAGCTTCTGAGAATAGATTGAAGTTTGCTTCAACTGTCTTAATCCCCTTTTGATAAAACTTGAAACATTGATGTAATGTAGAAGTTATCACCCCATTCCCATGAATCCAAGGACGACCTAGTAACAACTTGTACGTGATTCTCAAGTCTATGACATGGAACAATATGTTGGCCTTTAGATTGCCAATAATGAGTTCCAAGCGTATCATGTTGATTGCTCATTGACTGCCTTGGTTAAAGCCCTGGATTACCAACTTGTTATTCATCAATTCTTCCATTAAGATGCCTAATTGCTTCATGGTTGACTTATGCATTATATTAACAACTAATCCATCATCAATGAGAATTCAACCAACCCTCTATTCTTGCATGTATCTTGAGACAAACAAGGGTATGTTATAGGCTTCAATCCCAACAGTAAGTCTTCATTTGAAAAACCTATGGATGTGCAACAAGAGGAACATGTGCATGCCATAGAGGTTAGGTCACTTGAACTTGATGCAGCTGAGTCTAGCAAAGCTTTAATAAGGGTGGTTTTAGTAGCCTAAGGGAGCGTCACCAAGTCATTTATGTTGAACGATGATAAGTCTTTTGATTCTACCATCGTCTCCATTTAACTTAAAGAAGTACTCTCGCTTTCTATTGTGCTAACAACATGGCACGCGATAACTTCTAGTATTTCCTCTCGATGATTATCAAGGAAGTCTTAGGGGAAATTCTGCTAAAGTTACTGGTTGTCGAGGTTGAGAAAATTTCTTGTCCTCTTCCTTAGCGAGTTTAGGCTTCCATGCCTTATTCTTTTCATTCTTTTTCTGAGTTTTGCTCATTTTTCTATAATTTCGACAGAAGCACAACTCTCTTTTGGTAGAATTTGATTGTCTTCTTTTTCAACAAGTCACAAGGATCCACCCTTCGTCATCTTTAATAAACTCATCTTTATTTTGAGCATCTTTCATTAGAATCTCTTGTTGGGACCGAACAACTATAGGCTCGAAAGTCCCAAATTGGATTAAGCTTTCCCTTTGATCATAAAGCACTATGGGTGGCGAGATATTTGAAGTCATCGTCACTGTAGCATGATTTGTTTGAGCTATTTCATCAAGATTTAGCTCTATTTTCTTTTCACGAGCCAACCTTAGAATCAACTCCTTTAGCACAAAACACTTTTTAACTAGGTAACCGACGACTCGATGATATTTGCAATAGTTAGGATCATTGCTTTTTTTTCGCTATTCTAGCCTCCTAGAGCAGTTGAATAAGTTGTTTCTC
This sequence comes from Citrullus mucosospermus, assembly GCA_030954485.1. NCBI lineage: Eukaryota > Viridiplantae > Streptophyta > Magnoliopsida > Cucurbitales > Cucurbitaceae > Citrullus > Citrullus mucosospermus. The sequence continues at coordinate 16,140,515 of CM062062.1, forward strand.
TAACAATTGCTCTAGCATGTTTGAAACATCAGAGTCAGGAAATGGAATAAATTTTTTCTTATCTTTCCTTAAGAGTTAGGTGACGTCTTTTGCCTCCATCATGTTTCCTTTCAGATTTTGTTTCTTTTCCTTTGGAGAAAAAATTTAGCGGGGTCGCATTAACAATTATAAATTCTTTTGGGGGACTCTTTAGAATATTTTCAGTGTCTGTAATTTCATTCTTATCTTTCCTTACCTTAGAGACTAGGAAATTTTCTGTTCCCCTATTGGCAATGCTCAACTCTATATCTTGGGCCCGAGTCGCCAATGTTGGGTTTTATATCCTAAAACTCGTAGTTTGTAAATTTTGGAACTTATTCTAAAAAAAGTCGTTATCGAGATTTATTCAGTAAAGCTGTTATTGAATATATAAATTGCATTAATTAAATCCAATAACCTAAGAACCCCTGGGTATAGGTTGAATACTTAGACTTTATGTATAGACATAAAAGTGGATCAAGTTTAGGTAATAGCCAAAACGATTTATAGTATAGGGATAAGACTGGGTACCTTATCTTGGAACACTATGGATGGGGCCCACTTTGTATTTAATACAAACGATGGAATCCTATATTGTTCATGTAGAGACGTGTGAGTGGAGGCAGCCTACGCAATGAGTTTGCATAAGACCAGACCATGAAATAATCACTTTTACTATAACACAGTTTTCTATTAAAACTGATTATTTCAACTTGATGACCTAGGTAACTCGATCTTAATCATGAGCTAACTATGAACTCCTCTGTTTGAAATTATCCTTTAATCTGCATAGGTGAGAGTGACTCAAGTTTGCCGACTCAATATGTCTACCATTTTAGGGATAAAATCAGACAGATAGTTGGGGACATAGTCTTGCAAGATGGAGTTCACTCCTACCTATTTCTAAGTTAGTAGAAAAGTTGTTCTCTTCAGTATTAACTTCAGGACTTGAACAAGGGGCCCCACCCTCTCATTGACCCGAGAGGGACTAAATTTGGTGGTTGGACTACAAAACAATTATTCATTAGAGGATCAGTGAGACTTAAATAATGAGATATAATTATTGGGTAACATGGTAATTTTGACTCAGTTGTAATTATGAACAACTTGTGAAAGATCGACTTACTTATTATGGTTATATCAAGTGGGCAAAAATATATCTATAGTAAGGAAAGTCTAACTACTGGGCTTTAGTGGAGTGTCACGTAGTTAACGAATGTTGATTAACTAAATTAAAAAGTTTAGTCGGTTAATTTCGGATCGTTGGAGATCATGATTTGAAGGTCTATTAGGTCCCCTTGTTAGCTCATGAATTAAATCTTAAAATAGTGTATTGAAAGAATTTGAAACGTTCGACTTTAGTCGAGGAGCAAATTTTACAATTTGATCGTTTAATTGTGAATTAGATGAAATTGAAAAGTTAGAAATATTTAAATGTGATTTAAATATTTGTCAGATGAATAGAGATTCATCTAATTGGAAATTGTCGGGATAAGTGGAGAAATAATTAATTTAATATTAAATATTAAATTAATATAATTAATTATTATTTAAATTAATTATATATTAAATTATTTTTATTTAACATTTATTTTTAGAAATTAATATTAAATTGAAAATCAAATTTTGAAATTGAAAAAAAAATTAAATTTTGGAAATTGAATTTGGGATTTCTCCACTATGATTTTGGAAATTGAATTTGGGATTTCTCCACTATGCATGTGGAAGTAGGATGTGTGTTTCATGCAAGCTTCATCATCTCCTTCTTCCACCTCCAAATTGAGGGAGTTAATCAGCAAAATTGTTGTCTTCATGCATGCCAATTTGATTTGCATGCTTTGTTATTTAAATAGAAGAGAGGAATTGAAGAAAAAGGTTAAACTTCTTGGCTAATTTCTGTTGAAATATTCACCTACTCAAAAATCCCCAAATTAGTGTGTTATTCACCTTTTTGCTCCAAATTTAACTCAATTTGGATCCCACAATTGTTCTTAGGCCAGAGAATAACAAAGAAAACCCTTGTGGTGGTCCACAAAGTGTTTGTGATTAGAAATTCAAAGGAATGTGATTCAATTTTGAGCTACAACAAGTAAGTGTTCTTCCCCTGTTTTTCGGTTTTAGAACATGCGTGTTTAATCTTCAAAATTAATGTAATTAGAGTGCTTTAGATTCTAATTGGTTCGGCTATTATATTGCTAACTTCTTCAGCCAACTCTTCAAATGTGCGAGGTTTTATTCCCTATAGGATATAGAGAGTTCCCAGTGCATGCCTTGGGTGCACATCACCACTACAGATAGTTCATTGAGTCTATCTTTGCAATCAAGGCTCTCCATCGGTTGATATAGTCATGACTAACTCTCCCTCTCGCTACTTAGCGGTAGCTCCATGATGCTAACAATATGCTTGGTGCTATAAAAGTAGTTGAGGAACTCTCTTTCCAGCTGTTCTCAACTGTTAATCACTTATGGCTCTAGATCGGTGTACCAATCAAAAGCATTCCCTTTTAAGGTCCGGACAAACTACTTGACCAGCAAGTCCCCTTTAGCTCCTGCATTTTCGAAGGTTTTAACAAAATGAGCAACAATTGTTTCGGGTTGCCCTTTCCATCGAACTATTGGAACTTTGGTGGTTGATATTCGGTAGACATTCTCAAGTTGTTAATTCTTTTAGTATATGGCTTAGAGTACATAAAAGAATTCTAAGATGACCCTCCATATTGAGCTCTGATGGAGTTTGTGATCATATCCTACAACTGCTAGATTGACAAAGAGGCAACACAGGTGGATTGTTGCAACTGGATTTCCCTTTGTCATTGACCTTGGCAATGAGAGTTTGGCTCAATTCAGCAATTTCTCGAGCTTGCATTTGCTCTCTTAAGGCAGCAATCTCATGATCTCGCTCCTCGGCAACTTTCATTAGGAGATTTATTTTCTCTCCATCTCCCCCATGGTTGTCTCTACTGTTCCGTCAACCATCATGACGCATATCACATCAAGGTGTGCTTCTTTCTTGACCAGTTAGAAGTAGGAACAGAGTTGTTAAACAAATGATTTTCTTTGATGACAATCTCATCTTTAGGGGATTCTGTCAACCGCTTCCAAATGCTCTCCATTATGATGGAACCTTGTTCATTCTCTTATATGATCCCCTTTGAACGACTACGGGTGACAGGTCCCGTGTAGGTGTCACTTGCAGCAGTAGTTTTGGATGCAAATTTCTTGGATGTCATTGCTTGGTTTAATTGTTAAGAGAGATGAGAGGTAGAGAGGTCCCACTAGACATGTCAATTTGTCTACACGAGGTTTCCTAAGAAACGTGTTTCGTGGAGTTGAACTTAAGTTGATGTAGATTTTATGCAGATGAGGTTTGATCTTTAGTACTTGATCCTCTGATTCTCTCTCTCAATTGAATGCATATGCTTGATGTATGGAAGTGGAGCGTGTGAATATTCTTGAAGTTGGAGTCTTGAATGAATGCATGTGTTAAAGAACTTCAGTCTTCAAGTGTGGTTTAGCTTCAGGAGTTAAAAGAGTTGATTGTAGGAAGAATTTTCTCTAGGCTCTCTAGAGTGTAGAATTTTTTAACCTCTCAAATGGAGAGGAACTCCTCTATTTATAAAGTTCTCATGTGGGCGTTATGCGCTTGGCTTAGTTGTTCCATGGACCTGCCTCTTGGGCCTAACTAATTGGATTTGGGTCTTAGTTGACATTTGTGCCAAATTAAGTCTATTTTTTAAGGCTCAATTGGACTTTAGCCCAAGAATTAACATCAAATTGGATGAAATTATTTTATTCAATCCAACAATCAGGATGAAAACACATTGCGTCATCGGGACTTGTCAATTTATGTCTTCATTTTCAATTTGGAACACATGTCAAACTTTAATTAGTCTCAAATTTGATCCTTTGTAATTTCGTCACTAATTTGGGAAATGTCGTAGCAATTTGTGATTGATCCAAATTTTCTCATTCAACAAGATCAATCTCTTACATGCTTATGTTCCTCTTGTTTTGAATAAAAAATCATGTAACCTTATGCCCAAAGAAAATTTTAATCAATTATAATTAGTAAATTGATTAATTGTCAACAATAAATTAAAATAATAAAAGTTGTAATTAAAAACTAAAACGATGGAACACAAAAAGTTTTACTACTTCATTCACAAATAATTTAAATAATTTTTCTTTAATTATAAGAATTAACTTTAAGTATAATATGAAATCAAATTATTAAATTAATTTTATTAATTTTGAAAAGTTATATTATATAACAAAAAAAAAAAGTTAGCATAACAATTTATATAATTTTAATAAACAAACAAAGTAATTAGAAAATTTAATGGTTTAAAAGTGGAAAATAACTTTAAAAGTCATTCCTAATTTGAATTTAAAAGGTTATAATAAATTAATTATTAGTATATCTTTTTATGTAATTATATTTATGTGATAAGGATAATTAATAAACTAACTAAGATTTTTTTATGGTAGGGTAAATTTAAGAAAAAATTGACCAATTAAAAAATATACATCCTAGATGTTTCTATCATTAAAAAATTTCATATACTTACTTATATATAAATTAAAACTAACTCTAGATATTTGTAAGTTTTAAGTTTTGAACATATTTTTATTAATAATAATAATGATATTTTAATATTATATTTTTATACTTACACTATATATGGATAATAAAAGTATGTTTATCTATTTCTTAGTATGAAGCTATTTATAGTAAATAAAAATATAGTTTTTTATATAAAAGAAAATAAAGTAAAAATATATCACATGTAATAGAGTAGTTTAAACAAAAATGTATATTGTTATAAATATTAATTTATATATTTCTATGAATTAAATTTCATATTTTTTTAAAAAAATTTACAATTTTTAGTTATTAAATTAATTAAAAATTATTAGTAAATTATTTAGATGAAGATTATATTCACATGAGCTATAATATATTAACAATTAAATAGTAATAGATTGGAAAATTATCTTAAATGACAAAACTGCTGAAAATATTTATAACTAATAGCAAAATATATACAATAGACTGTGATAGACTATTATAATACATATAATAGTCTATCACGATCTATCGCAGAAAGACAGTGAAATTTTGCTATATTTGCTGAAAATATTTACAACTAATAGCAAAATATATACAATAGACTGCGATAGACTATTATATGTGTCACGATAAACTATGATAATAGTCTATCGTGACACATATAATAGTCTATCACGATCTATCTCAGAAAGACAGTGAAATTTTGCTATATTTGCTGAAAATATTTCCAACTAATAGCAAAATATATACAATAGACTGCGATAGTCTATTGCGATAGACTATTATCTGTGTCTATCGTGACACATATAATAGTCTATCACGATCTATCTCAGAAATACAGTGAAATTTTGCTATATTTGCTGAAAATATTTACAACTAATAGTAAAATATATACAATAGACTGCGATAGTCTATTGCGATAGACTATTATCTGTGTCTATCGTGACACATATAATAGTCTATCACGATCTATCGCAGAAATACAGTGAAATTTTGCTATATTTGCTGAAAATATTTACAACTAATAGCAAAATATATACAATAGACTGCGATAGACTATTGCAATAGACTATTATCTGTGTCTATCGTGACACATATAATAGTCTATCACGATCTATCGCAGAAAGACAGTGAAATTTTGCTATATTTGTAAATATTTTGATTTCTTTTGCTATATTTGAAAAGAGCCCTAATATATTATAAAAACATATAAAATGTATCCTAACTAGTTTTTAAAATAAATATATTAAAAGTATTTATTCAAGTTATTAAAAAATATCTATTTTGATTTTTTTAAAAATTACACCACATGTATATTTGTACGTGGGAAAACATTATTTAAAATTTAATTTAAAAATTAACTCCATAATTATTTTAAATGAATTAATAATTTTTTAATACTAATGACGGAAAATGGGCATTTAATGAAAAATTAAAGTTAAAAAACATAAATCTTAAGATTTAAAGACTAAATTGAAACAAAACTTAAATTTCAAAAGTAAAATTATAATATTTTAAAATTAAGAAACTAAATTAAAATTCAATTCAAAATTTAAGATAAAATAAAAATTAGATCAAAATAAAAGTGAAGAAAATGTGTTTTTCTCTTAAGAAACAATCCCAAAATGGAGGGAAACAAATTTATCTTTTCTTAAGAAATATAGATATGAACGACCACAAACGAGAACAAAATAATAAAGTGTACATGGAGTGAAAAGATGGGATTGGGAAAGGAAAAAGACAACAATAATTATCTGAAGTACAAACTTTCTTTGCTTGTGAAACACGAGCATAATTTGATTAACAAAATTATAATTTCAAATATAATAACGGTAGTGATGAGAAACAAATTTTCGACCTTAAAAATGAATGAGTGTATATAACTTAGAAAAAAAAAGTGTAGCAGAGCCCACATCCAATGAAATGACATATTTTTTAATCTTTTTTGTGAGTAAATGAGAGGGGAGTGAGTGCATCTAATCATTTTTCTATAAATTATTGTAAAGCTCATTTTAGTAAATATAAATTAACAATTTGGGATGAGAGACTAATTTTTTTTTTTTTTTTAATCTTAATGGAGTTAAGATCAATTACTATTTAATTAATTTTACTTTTACAATTTTAAGATATTTTAGAAGTAACCATAATAAGCTTAGCTCAACAAAAATTAATATGTTAATTTTTTTCTAGAAGTCAAAGGTTGGATCCTATCCCTACATTAGATTATACTAAAAAAAGAAGAAGATAGTTTAGAAGCACAAATATTTGAGATTAACCTAAACTAAAATAGAATGAGATTTAACTCAACTAACAAAGTCTACCTCATCGAGTACACCAATGGTAGGAATGATAATCAATTCTCCAACATCAAGTGAACGAACACAAGTGCATGTAAATTAAACTCATTTTGGTTAATAAATAATAATTTTTAGTTTTTGTTTTTCAATTTTTTTTTGAAAAAATTTTCTAGTATAATAATTAAGGATGGATCGTCGATTATAGGGATGTGCAAAAATCGAAAAACTGTCAAACCGAACCAGCTGGTTTAGTCTGGTTTTTTTGAAGAATGGAAAACCACCATTCACTTAAGAGCATGATCGGACCGTTCGGTTCGATCATCGGTTCATTATCCTAAAAAATCATAGAAAACCGAACTAAACCAACCGAAAGAGATAAGAGTGAGAGCGAGAGAGATAATCACTTTATCTCTTGCTCTCTCTCTCACTCTCGCTCTCTTGCTTTACTGAAGATGGGTTAACAACCGAACTGAACCGGCCTAAACCAAATCAGGTTGGTTCGGTTCAAAAATCGAAACTGATGTGAAGTGGTTTTCAATGGTTCTTCTTCATTGGGAACCGATAACTTTAGTTTGGTTCATGGTTCGGCCAAAATCGAACCTAATCAAACCTTTGCACACCCCTAAATCGATTAAACCATTACTATTGAATTAAATTTACTTTTACAATTTTAAAATATATAAATTTAATTTTTGGAATATAAAACTAAAATTGAATATTTGAGACTAATCAAAACTAAAATGGAAAGAGATTTAAAATAATTTTTTAATAATTAAAGAAAGTGAAGGATAGAAAAGGAGACGAAAAGGAAGGAAAAAAAAAAAAGGAAAAGTAAAAAATGCAAAGTGGGAAGACAAAGGAATCAAGAGTCGGCGCCCTTGTCTTCGCCGACCAATCATCGAGTCCCTTTCTTCTTCCACAGTCTCACCAACACCAACACTCTCTTTCTTCTTCCCTCAGTTTTATAAAACTCCTTATCACGTCTTCTCTTCGATTCCTTTCCCTTCCCCTTTTCCTTCTTTTGGGTCCTTCAGATCCATTGCCAAAGGCTTCTTCCGTCTGTTTTTTTTTCCAACTATTCGGAAGATTGTCCTCTTATCTCTTTCTATTTCGTTTAGATTTCAGGGTTTTTTTTCTCTTTCATTCTTCTCCTTCCATTTATAGTTATGAAGGCAGCTGTTGAGCAATCCACTCCCGAGAGGAACGATGATGGCGATAAGGAGAAGAAGAAGAAACGCCGATCCAATCGCCGATCTAAGCAGAACGCCTCTCTTACCACTTCAGGTACTCTTCTCTTTTTACTTCTTTTGCTTTATTTCAGTTTTAATTCTTCCGATTATACTTTTATTTGGGTATCTAGATATTGAAACCTAAGAGGAATATAACTCAGGGTATGATACTTTTTAGTATTGTAATGTTCTCGGGGTGCATTTGTATGTATTGATTCTAAATCTATACTTTGATGTTGATTTTTCAGATGTCTTTTTTGTTGCCCAGGATGATGCTTTTGTGTTTTATTTTTGTTTTCCCCAAACCATTTCTTTCACGGTTAAATCTCCAATTGACCAAAAGCTTAAAGTTGATGGGTGAAGCAAATTTAATCTTATATCGTCTAACACTCCTCTCACTCGAGGCTTGAAATACAAAAAAGACTCAACAAGTAAAAGTCTATTAATTTGGGAGGAAACAACAGGGTTTGAACACATACCTTCCTAAACCAACCTGCTTTGTTACCATGTTAATTGACCCCAAAGCTTAAGCTGATGGTTGAAGACAAGTTTAATCTTATATCATCTAACATTCACACTTAATCGGCTTTAACTTACGAAATATGTTACCCCTTTTGGCAGTGTCTTGCACTTCAGTCAACGGAATACTGGGGGAAGCATTAGAGTGCATGGAAAATGGTAGAATAGATGCTAACTTAACATCATCCTCAAATTCTTCTTCTTTGACACAACAGGCATATCAATCAAATCATCAAATAGAGCATGGTTTGACCAGAAAAAATAAGATTGCCTTTAGTTCTTTTCCCCCTCTGCATATTAGTGAACAAGCAGAATTATCTGCGTCGCAAAATTCGATCAATCAAAATCTTCATTCATTGAATGCTGGCGGAAGGATTATAAAACCATGTCCTGAACAGATTGCCTGTGGAAGGAATTCAGGGATATCTTTAAACCAGCATTCACCTCCTGCTGATGTAACTGAAAATAACACACAAAGGAAGTATTTTCCTTCACACTGGTCCATGGATGATGTCAATGAAGGACTACAGGTCAGTGTGACATTCTGAATTTGTATGATGCTAGGGGTGAATGCTTTGTCCAAGTGATATCAAATTTTCTGATATAATTCAGCAATTTCGCTGTTGTTTTCACTTTTGCAGAAAGGGGACATATTTAAAGCTTTATTTCGTGTTAATGCCCACAATAGACTTGAGGTCTGTGTCTAATCTCTTTAGTATATTTTATTGGAAAACACTTTGATATATTGTGCCCTGAATGTTTCTACTGAGTATGTTTTCCCTAATATTTCTTTTGAGCTTTGTTTGAACATGATATGTTAATCTTGTAGGCCTATTGTAAAATTGAAGGGCTACCAGTTGATGTTTTGATAAATGGAATTGCATCTCAGAACAGAGCTGTAAGTACTCTTTCACTCCCACACTCAAGCAACCATATATGGTATATACACACGCTTGCATGCTCTTGCTTATGCATAAACTCCAAATTCGTTGTAGGGTTTCTAGAAAGGTTCAAACATTTTGGTTCATTTATGAGTCTAATGAGCTGTGATTTATGCTTCTAATCGAACATTTGTTCATGCTGTTTGCATGTATATTGGTGTCCACTCGTCTATATCTCATATTCTTACCTAGATGTTTAGGAGATAAGTTATGTAAAAAGGTGCTAGAAGTGCCAACTGGTTATTTATATTTTGTGTTGAATTTTTCTTTATAATGTACACTAATGGAAAGGGACAATTGGTTAGTTGTGTTGTCTGTTTACCTATCCCCTTCTCATATGATTGTGTTGATCTGACTCTGTCAGAAGCTTCCCAATTCTGTGACTTCCCCTACAAATGAAAATGTAGCAAGTCGTGTTTTGGCTGCTGTAGAATTGCAAGTAGAACAACTAAAATGTAATAATGGGGGAAATTTCCAGGATTTATTTTCTTTTTGTTCAGGGGTAGAATTTTCTTTTATTGATTTAGATTCACTGTCCTCATCTAGGTGGAAGGAGACATAGTTGCTATTAAGATGGATCCTTTAACGTCATGGACTAGGATGAAGGGCACTAATGAGACCCATAACAGTATGCATGCAATGGAAGATACTAGCATACCTGCCGAGGCGACCGAAAAGGACAGCCATAATTGTAAAGGCAAGAATAAAGTTGATGCCGATGTTAAGTCTGAAAGTTTTAGGAGTTCCTCTTTATCTGATAAGAGGTGTCGTAATGAGGTCAAAGTTTTGGATGGAACTGCTTGTGATGATCTTTTATCAAACTATGAGCAATGTGATGTAAACCAGTCATCAGTTGTGGATACTTCCCAAGAACATTGTTCTAGTAATCAAGATGATGTGTCTAAGGCCATCGGGAGGATCTGTGCAGTGATTAATTTATATCCTGGAAAAAGACCGACTGGCAGGGTAGTATCCATCCTAGAGAAGTCTAGACTGCGAGAGACTATTGTTGGCCATCTTTATGTCAAGAAGTTCCTTTCCTTCCAGGAGATTTATATGAAAGAGAATACAAAATCTTGTTTATTGCCATCGCATAATTGTGGATATGTCCAGTTGATGCCCAATGATGCAAGATTCCCTATAATGATGGTTCTTGCAGGAGATTTACCTGACTGCATTAAGAAGAGATTGGATAATGGTGATGTAACGGTTGAAAGTGAGCTGGTGGCTGCTCGAATTCATGAATGGGTTAAGGAGAGTTCAGCTCCACGTGCACATGTCTTGCATGTTTTAGGACGGGGGAGCGAAGTAGAGTCTCAAATTGATGCTATTTTGTTTGAAAATGCAATTCGTACGTGTGAATTCTCTCATGAATCACTGTCTTGCATCCCTCATACCCCTTGGAAGATCCCAGAAGAGGAACTTCAATGCAGAAGAGATATAAGAAATTTATGTATATTTACTATTGATCCTTCCTCTGCCTCGGATCTTGATGATGCTTTATCGGTTCAAAAATTAGCCAATGGCATCTTCAGAGTTGGTATTCATATTGCTGACGTATCACATTTTGTATTGCCAGACACTGCCTTAGATAAGGAAGCTCAAATCCGATCAACGAGTGTTTATCTTTTGCAGCGCAAGATACCAATGTTGCCACCACTACTGTCTGAGAATATAGGTTCACTTAACCCTGGAGTGGATAGACTTGCGTTTTCATTGGTTTTGGACATAAATAACTGTGGAGATGTTAAAGATTGTTGGATTGGACGTACTGTGATAAGCTCTTGTTGCAAACTCTCATATGAACATGCTCAGGATATTATTGATGGATTAATTGATTCTGATAGTTCAAAGATTTTAGGGAATAATTGTCCCCAGTTGCATGGTCAGTTTACATGGCATGATGTCATTTCATCTGTTAAACTTCTTTATGAAATTTCAAAAACTCTGAAGGAGAAGAGATTTAGAGATGGGGCTTTGCGGCTTGAGAATTCCAAAATAATTTATTTATATGACGAATATGGAATTCCATATGATAGTACGTTTTATGAGCAAAAGGATTCAAATTTTCTTGTTGAAGAGTTTATGCTTTTGGCAAACACAACTGTTGCCGAAGTTATATCCAGAACTTTTCCTGACGGTGCATTACTGAGAAGGCATCCAGAACCTATATTGAGGAAACTCAGAGAATTTGAGTCATTTTGTTCTAAGCATGGTTTTGAACTTGACACATCCTCTTCAGTCCAGTTCCAACAGTCATTAGAGCAGATAAGAATAAAACTTCATGATGATCCTTTGCTGTTCGATATTCTCATATCCTATGCTACAAGGCCCATGCAATTAGCAACTTATTTCTGTAGTGGAGAGTTAAAAGATGGTGAAAAGGGGAGTCATTATGCTCTGGCGGTCCCTTTGTACACACATTTCACTTCACCATTGCGACGGTATCCTGATATTGTAGTCCATCGCACACTTGCAGCAGCAATTGAGGCCGAGAAGTTGTATTTGAAGCACCAAGGAATCATACAGAAAGTTAATAGTGATGAGCAGATAAGATGTTTTACTGGGATTTATTTTGACAAAGATGCTGCTGACTCCTTAGAAGGTAGAGAAGCATTGTCATCTGCAGCGTTGAGGCATGGTGTTCCATGCTCGAAATTACTTTCAGATGTTGCTCTGCACTGCAATAACAGAAAATTGGCTAGTAAGCATGTTGCGGATGGTTGTGATAAGCTCTACATGTGGGCTCTTTTGAAGAAAAAAAAGGTATTTTTTTTATGCCTTCTGATATAATTTGTATACCATCTTTATGCAACGATATTTTTTATTTCTTCTAGTTGGGTTCTTTCTCTAAACTGGTTCAGTGATCAATTGCTATTTTGTTTCAAAATGTGAGCCGTTGTTACGGATGAATGGCTTCTACTACTCTGGCTTTTGTGGATTTCTTTTATTCCTTAGTTTGCTCTCCAGCACCCTTCCTTTATGATTCTATCCCCCCGCCAAATGAAAAAACGAAAAAAAGGAAACTGTTTTCTGTTCATCATTGTATGATGATATAATTGAATCAATAACCTAAAATCTCTGTTATGGTGCATATCATTCTTCCGCAGGCAGTATTTGTTGCGTTCTTCACAGTCAGTCATAGGAGTTCTACTTTTCCATGTTAAAATTTTTATCTTCAAACATAGTTGGTCTGCTACTTCGGCTATTCAACTAGCTTTTAGAAGATGACCTAATGTTACCATGTTTTTCTTTTTCCTATAAGTATGAAGTTTCGATGGATGATTGATTCATCTGTGGCCTCTTCTTCATATTTGCAGATTTTGTTCTCAGATGCGAGGGTATTGGGCCTTGGTCCAAGATTTATGTCTGTGTATATACAGAAGCTGGCTGTGAGTGTTCTTTGAACCTGTTTTCTCTTTTTGATGTTTGACTGGCGATTATTTTCTTTTGATTTGATTAGTTTCTCATGGCATATGATATCAGATTGAGCGAAGAATATACTATGACGAAGTAGAAGGTTTGGCAGTTGAATGGCTTGATGCTACATCTACACTGGTGCTTAGTTTTTTTGGTACTAGGCGCTCACATAGGAGTAGAGGTTCAGTTAAGTGGAAGGCATTGGAAGACGTCGCACTAGTTGTTTCTCCTTGCGACCAGAATGTTGAACAAAGGACACCGGGAGTGAGTCCTAGTGAGTTGGTTGGAGCAAGCACAGATATTGCTGCTGTGGAACATGAGCCCAATTTGAAATCTCATGTTTCAGATACTGGAGTTGACCCTGCAGTTTTCCCCCTCACGGTAAGGCTCCTTTCGACAATACCAGTAGCACTTCATGCAGTTGGTGGGAATGATGGACCCATCGACATCGGAGTTAGGCTATACATGAGCTCATATTTAAGGTAATACATGATGTTTGATGTGGCAAATCATTTGTTGCCAATCAATTGCTCCTTCAGAATGTGATATAATGACAAACAGTTTTTTCTTTTTGCTGCTTTTCTGGGAATTGCCTTGCTCTGTTGTAGATAAGAAACCAGTGCAAGGCAATAGGGTTTTAGTTATGTGGGTGTAAAATCTTGCTGAAGCTTCATTAAGTAGGGAAGAAGGAGCGATCTGGTGGAGAGTTGTAGATAAAGGATGGAGAAAGAAGTACAATGTGGCTTCAGCTCTATTAGTTGTGTAGGGAAAAAAAAAAAGAGAAAAAAACAATGAAGCTGGTTTCTGGAGAAGGCCATAGTTTTTTGTCGGCCAGTTCCATTCACTGAAACTGTTTTGTGATAGGGCTTGATACTTGATCCCACCCATGAGCAACCCAGCTTCAAACTAAACATAATGTTCTCTCTTCTCATATGTTCTTTGTTTGCAGCCCAATCAAGGTTTTTTTTGGTCGTTGGGCGGCTCGAAAACTAGGTTGTATTTGATTGATACCTCTTTAGCTGCTGTCTAAATACATGTTCCCTTATATATTGAGACATTTGAGTTCATTTTACTGCAGGCATTTTTGCCATGTGTTCTTTTCTTTTATTGTACTTTTCAGACAAATAATGATATAAACATCTTTTGCTCAACTTCCATAATGTTTATAATGATCTTTAATAAAGATCTAAATCAGTTTAATCTTGTTAAATTGATGAGAAAAACAAGTTGAAATGGTAATGTTTGTTTCAACTAGTGTTTATGGTGGGTTAGATCTTGCTCATGTTCCACATTTTTCTCGTTTCACATTTTCCTATGGCGACAGAGGTCAGATGAATGAAGGTTAAATTTGATGATTATATAATGGGTAATAAAGATGGTCCATTTCTCTCTTTCACTTAATTTAAACAGTAATAAACAAGGTAATTTAATTATTCATTATGTTATGTATTGAAGGCTAATAACTAATCACCTCTCTCTACTTCCCTTTTCTATCCTTTTATTTTTAGTTTTAATTTTTTAAAAAGAGGTCAAATCGATTATAATAATTAAGACAACTATAGAAGTTAGTTTATAGAAGTTATTTCAAGAATATGTGGTGTTGGAAACTTGAAAAATCTTAAATTTTTGAGTTTTTAATATCTTAACCATGCTAACTTAATTTTTCTTTATTTTGGTTTGATTACAATTTGTGATTTTTTAATATTTTATTTTAAAGTTGTTACGATGTTTGTCTTTATTTAAAGTTTGTAATAAATATCATGGATATTTGGTATTTAAAATTTAAATTTTATAAAATTTTAGTTTTTACTTATATGTGTTATAGATAAATTTATGTTTTAAATTAAAAAGAAAAAAAAAGTTATAACTTGACATTGGTTAGTCCAAAAAAACACTCAACCCAATCCATGTTCATACTTAGTTAAGACATGTCTTCGACCAAAACAGTAGTTTGAATCTTTACTTTCACTCCCTATTAAGAAAGGAAGGTAATTTCGTCATAATCATTGTTTTGGCGTAGATTAGGGGAAACAACCATTCCCTTGAAACCATTAATGGAAAACTAGGTTCAAATAATCAAAATCCAAATTAATACAAACTTGAAGGAAAAAAGAGTAGTTATCTAAATTTCGGAGAGTTAATATTGTTTACCCCAACCAATATGAAAAAACTAAATTTTGCCATTACCAAAACCCATTAGAAGCATGTTAATTATCCATACTCGCCGTTATGAAAGGAATGAGAAGAGGGCGAGTGAGAGGATGAGGGAGGACTAGCCCTAGCCTGTGAAAATACAATTGTCTAGACAATTTTAATTTGATAACTAACCAGAATTGCGATACAATATGAATATGAATAATTAACAAGCTGTTGTTGCATTTTTTAAATGACAAAGGGTCATTAGGTAAAAAAACAACAATACAACAACAAAATTAAGGTCATTAGGTGAAAGAAGGGCGAGCTCCAGTCCGAGAGGATTCAGTCGAAGGATTTCAATCTCTCTTCGATCCGATTTGAAGAAACAGAGAGAGAGAGAGAGAGAGAGAGAGAGAGAGAGAGAGAGAGAGAGAGAGAGAGAGAGATGCGAGGAACTGGAGGACCTCTTCTATGCATAGGCGATCTTCTGTGCGATGTCGGCGAAGAAGAAGCCGTTGATGGAAAGGGATCAAATGAAACCCCCAAATCAATTCCATCGCCATCTTCTTCCTCTGCTTCTGTTTCCTCTCTTTTCGACGTATCTCATCCCCCCGATCTCCCCAAACTCTTCCAGGTTTTCTCCTCATCCTTCAGTTTCCGTTTCTTCTTTAATGGACGCTTCCGATTGTCGATTTTTCCTTTTCATTTCTGCTTATATCATACGATTGCGACTTCGGACTCTTTCAACGCAGATTTTCGTTCTGCGAATGTGATTTCAAAGGACTTTACCTATTTTGCTTTATGTTTATTTCCTGTTCCAAACATCATAGTGCGAGAGTTTGACCCTACCCATCTTCTTCTTCAGGAAAATTACGACCAATTGAACAAAGTATTTGATGATAATGATCACTCCTGGACTGCTTTGACATTGAAGGTAGGGTGTTTCTTGTGTTGGACATTGAATAATACAGTGATATGAATTGATGTTTTGGGTCTGAACTTTACTTTCTTACGAGTGATTTTTTTGTGGCATTTTTGTATGGATGACTCATTCCCAAACCCTAAATGATTATTGACCCAACAAAAAGCAAATGAAATCGAATGACCGTGTCTATCACTGTCCTAACCCGATGTCCACGGCTATTGCGATCTTCATTTTCCCCCGCTCCACTGCAATATTTATGGTAAAAGAACGAGAAAAATGAAAATCACGATAGACATTTCTATCGCAAAAATCCGATAGCCACGTCTATTGGGATCTTCATTTTTTTATACTCCATGGCAATATTCATGGCAAAAGAACAAAGTGTGAGAAAAATGAAAATCAAGATAGACATTTCTATCATAGCCCTAACCTGATGGCCACGTCTATTGGGATCTTCATTTTTTTATACTCCATGGCAATATTCATGGCAAAAGAACAAAGTGTGCGAAAAATGAAAATCGTGCTCCATTCTGATATTCATGGTGAAAAAACTACAAGTGTTAGAAAAATGAAAATCACAATAGACATACCCATCGCATTAGGGTTATGATAGACATGACCATCTATACTGTATAAAATGTGGTTGTGCACTTTGACGTAAAATGTTAGATTTCATTTATCTTTGAGCAGGTCATTAATTATTCAGGGGGTGAGAATAGATTGTCTTTACAAAAAATCTCCCGTTCTTGTTCCATGTCCTTTGATTTTTGATTTGAAGAATGGTGTTTTAGGAAAGGCATTATTTCCTTATATTATATGACGATATTTGGGGCATTTTCAGATGTGCAGTGCTCTTGATACTGCTACTAAGTTGGTTGAATCAACCAACTCAAATTCTAGATTTTTGTTGGAGAAGATTGTGGAGCTTGAACATGTTTTGGAAAAGGGAGATTCTACAAGACAAGCAGCCATGGTCATCCAAACCAGTTATAGCTCTCAAGTTGCTCAAGACTCCATTTCTTCTCAGAATGAAGGTTAGCATAGGCTATTCATTAAGGTTTTCTCATAATTGAAGCATGATGGAAATGTTATCTTCATAATTCTTGTTTGAGTAATTTCCATGATCACAGCTTTGATTCATGCACTTGTTTTTCTTATGTGGTAGGGTGTAGTTTGAGAGAATTTTGATTTCTAATTACTTGTATTTATATTTTGATTGGACTAGAATTAGTAGTTCAAGTAAATAGAATAAGGTTTATATTGTATTTTGGTCCTGAACTTTTAAGCTTATTTTTTGGTGCTTCCTGAACTTTCAAATATACATTTTAGTTCTTCAACTTAAAAAGTTTGATCCATTCTAGTCTAAATTTTTAAAATGTCCATTTAGTTTTTGAAATTTTTTTTTTCTTTTTTTCTTTTTCTTTTTCCTTTTTTTTTTAAAAAAAATTGGTCCTTACTTTTAGTCTAGTTTTAATAGATTAATTGTGTAGCTCATGTGTGCTACCATATTAATAAGTGCATGATTTTCAAGTCAAGAAAGCTAGGGACGAACATTGTGCAAAAGTGGATTTAAGGTAGAAAAGCAACCTAGCAAGGAAGGTAGAAAAGCAACCTAGCAAGGACTAGAAAGATTGTTTTTTTAAAAGTTAAGGGACTAAAATTAACATATTGAAAGTTTGGAACAAAATATAACAAACTTGAAAGTCTAAAGACCGAAATGGACAATTTAAAATTTTAAAGGTCAAAATAGAACCAACTTGAAAATTCATGGATGAAAATTAGATTTAAACCGGAGGATAACAATAGAATGATAACATATGGGGTTCAAAGTTTAGTCAATAGGACATTATTTAAAATTTGTTCCGTTTTCTTGTTAACTAAAACTTATAAGGAAAAGGAACTCATATGAAGTTTGATTTATCAGTAATGCTTCATTACCAAAGAAAAAAATACTTGATACATCTAGAGTATACTCATTTTCTTTCATTACCAAATGAATACATCACCAAACTTTTTGTTAAAAAATAGTCAACATACTCAGAACTTTCTACAAATCTATAATGTATAATGTATAAGCTCTCTACATATTAGTAACCAATTTTAGTATTTCGCGGTCTTAATTTTTCCTTTGTTTGCTACTTTTTGGAGTAAGGTTTCAACATTTTAAGGATGACTTAATTTAAAGTGGTGATCATTTATGAATATAGAAGGATTAGAATTTATAGATTAATATACATATATTTTCGGTATGGTATCAGTTTAACAAAGATGAATTTGAAAATGTATACTTTAAAGCAGTGATTTTGATGATGAAATAGTAAAAACTGCAGGAAGATTTCTCTATTTTCAATTTTCAAACTTTTCCCAATTTGAAAAAGTAAGGCATTGCCCAAAAATCATTTGGTTCTGTTTGATACCATTTCTTATTTCATTTTCTGGATTTTCATCTTTTGAAAATTAATCTTATATATACTAATTCTATCCATAAGATTCTGTGTCTTGTATATATTAAGTTTCATTTTTTAATTTTTTTGAAAATTAATCTGCCAAAACAAGCTTAGTTTGGCGGTGATTGGCATAATCTTTCATCGTAGAGGTGGAAGATTCGAATCCCTTAGCTCCCAATTATTGTATTAAAAAAAAATAAAAAGATTTAAAAATCAAGCTAAGTTTTAAAAACTAGAAAAAATAGTTTTTATTTGAGAATTTTGATTAAGAATTCAATCGTGTCTGCAACAAACTTGAAAACCATAATTGAAAAACAGTCCGAGGAAATGAGCATAAATTTCAAAATACAAGATCGCGGCTTTGGTTTTTTATTTTTTGAACATTGTATTTGTTTTTTCATCCTTTTTCTTTACCATGAGTTGTCAATTCAAATAGACACAAGGAAATACAAAGAAGTTATTGGGCCGAAAATAATATTTTGGGCTTCAAAACCGCTCAACAGTCCAATATTTGATAATCAACACTACCTTTGATTGGGCCGGACCTTGGACTTTGATATGGGCCTCGCTCAATTCAGTAGGCCCTTCCGTTTCTCAGAATGTTATTATTTTTTAATTTTTTATATGTGAGGTAGGAAGTTTGACTAGTTGAATTATGTTTATGTTAGTTGAATTATGCTTATGTTAGTTATTTATTTAACCGATATTATGAAGACTATTTATTAGACTGATCTTATGAAATTGGGAAATTTTCATAGGTATCCTCCCCAAACAATATGTTGATTTCCACTGTGACCGAGTTATTTTCATTCTTTTCAATATTACCCATAGTGAAATAAATTCATATATATGGGATTTAATATTTTACCATTATGACTAACTTCTCTTATATCCAAGGTGGATTAATGAAGGAACTAAGAGGACACGTGCGTATATTTATAAGTTATATATAAAATGTAGTTTTTAAGTGCGTTGGTAGTGGCAGATTTAGAAATCCGAATATATTCTCCGGTCCCTTAATAGATTCGCCCCTATTCGGTGGTAGAGGCTCATGTTTATGCTTTTGTGCCCCTCATCCTCAAGTTTGAGCTCGAATATTTGATTTACATTTTTTTTCTTTTTTTTTTTCATTTTATTTGATCACCTTTGTTTTTTAAACAATAGCTTTGTTAAATCATACGTTTTTTAGACTCAATCTTATTTTGAGAGTTGTTATAGGTTAAAAAAAAAAAATAATAATAATAATAAGTTTAAGATTATTAAAAATACCAGAATAAAATTTGAAAGTGAAAAAATATGAAAGCTAAAATAGAATAAGCCTTCAAGTATAATGATATTTTAATCTAAAAATGTATTTTAACAAAAATTATATATGGATAAAGTGTACAGGTCCTTGAACTTCAAAATTTCTAAATTTCTAATTATGTGTCTAATGGGTCAAGACGTATATTATTTAAAAAATTAACTAATTAATGAGATATGAAATTGAATATTTTTATGTCCAATGAAACCCTAAATTTTCAATTTTTGTCTAGTAAACATAAAATTAAGAGTTCAAGGATCCATTGAACACAATAAAAAAAACAAAATTTTATTAGACACATTTTTTAGCTCAATAACCAAATAGAAACAAACTTGAAAGTTTGTTACTTTAACCCATCATTATTAATAAATTTGAATTGCATCAACCATATGAACTTGTGCCCCACCTAAAATTCTGAATCCGCCACTGATTATGTCCTACTCATTTGACCAATTCTTTTCAGTATTACCCACATAACTAAATAAATTTAGATGTAATTTAATGTTTTGCCATTATATTATATATATATATATATATATATATCATTTAGAAACACTTTTTAGACTCTTAATTATAGGAAAATGGATATTCCGAGAATTGAGTTGTCAATTCAAATAGACACAAGATATTATCAATTTCAAATTTTAATACTTTATTCACAATCTCTTTCTTTTTCCATATAGAGAATTGAGTAAAAGATTGATATATGAATATTTGCCATAAATAACAAGGAAATACAAAGAGAGAAGCACACAATTTGTCAAAATAAATGCAAAATTTTAGTCTATTTATTTTCACCAAATATAAGATTTAATGAAATCACATAGACTAAGATTGAACATGTGAAAATACAAGAAGTAAAATTGAATAAATTTGAATCAAAATGTTAGTAAGAAAAAATTTCATCTAATTGTATCATTGAAAAAAAAAAATTGATAGCAAAGGCTTAATACATAAAATTTAAGGACTAAAACAACAATTTATAATTAACAATTTAAAATTATAAAGGACCAAAGCAAAATTTTATTTAAAAAATTTCCCTAATCAATGCTCTCACTCACTTCATGGATATAATGAAGGGCATAGGTGTGAGCATGCCCCCAAACTTCCAAATTTGTAAAAAAAAAACAGCTACATGATGGAGTACTATAATAATTCCATCATCTTTATAATGTATAAAAGAATACTAAAAGAATTAAAAAATTTATGATTGTTCTTTTGGACCATGGGAAAGAAAAAGAAACATAAGCTTCTACTTCAAGCAATAAGGATGAATGAAAACTT
This sequence comes from Citrullus mucosospermus, assembly GCA_030954485.1. Classification (NCBI taxonomy): domain Eukaryota; kingdom Viridiplantae; phylum Streptophyta; class Magnoliopsida; order Cucurbitales; family Cucurbitaceae; genus Citrullus; species Citrullus mucosospermus. The sequence continues at coordinate 16,161,604 of CM062062.1, forward strand.
AGGAATTATCAAATTATAAGGTTTTATTAAAGTGACATGACATGCACCTGCTCCAAACCTTTTTTTTTTTTTTTTAAAATATATATTTGGGAATTATAAAGGTAAATAAATGGCCACATTGAAATTTTCAGTTGCCTTTTCCCATTTGAATAAGTAAATTCTATTGTTTCCAATTTGAATTTTCCACCCACCAAACCACCCTCACATGAAAAGTTGCCTCTTTTTTCCCCAACTTGATTCTCTTGCTAATTACTTGAATTTGAAATTTTGATAAATTAACGTTATATCTGTAATTTGAACTAATTAACTTAATAATAGATCTAACGTTCAAATGTACTTTCTGTTGTTGATGTTTCCCCTATATTTAATTTGATATTTGTAGTATACAATGATATAAGTTTAAATCGAAAGTGTACTTGGACTATTTTCAAATATAGAAAAATAAACCAAAATATTTATAAATGTAGTAAAATTTTACTGTTTATTTATAATAAACAACAATATACTACTATTTGTGTAATTATAGACACAAATAGTAGTTTACGGCGATCTATCGCAGATAGACTGCAACTTTTATTATTACTTATGAATATTTTTAACAAATTTGTCATTTAAAATAATTCTCGGGTGTACATTAATCCATCGGTATCCATTTTGAAAATTGAGGTTGAAATTCACTAATTGATTTTCAGAAAATGAAAACCAACTATTATGTGTTGCGCGACAGTTGACTGACCAACAGTCAGTTTAGCATTTTTTTTTTTTTTTTTAAAAAAAAAAGTCTTCATTTCTTTGTTTTCTTTAATTTATATACTAACACCGAACGACAAGGTTCATAAACCTACCGACTGACGTCGGCTCGATCAGTTGAGTTGGTTTTAAGTGTGTTTATGTTCATCCCTAATTTAAATCATATTCTTATTGAAGCTTTTACGTTTGTTTTATTTTGATTCAAGAACTTGTAAGGGGTTATATCTTTAGTCCAAATTAAAACATCTTGCATATATACTCTTCTTTGTTCCTAGCTACCATTAATATATTGTTGAATATAATATTTTTTTTGCATGCCTTTTATATGTTTTCCAAAGTCAATATATTTCCGTCTGCATAAATATTTAAAACTATGGCCATGTTTATCACCATATATTAAAAATTAGTGTAAATCGAATGAGATTTTATTGATAGATCAATTTTAACGGATCTGAATCAACAAATCTGTTTAGATTGTTTTTTATCGTGTTTACTTCGAATTACGAATTTAAAAAATTTTACTATTAATGTTATTGTTACTTTTACTGCTTAACCGTAATGGTAATGATAGAGATAAATGTGACAGATTTATAATTTTCATACTATTACAGTGACAATATTTGTGACATTAACGATAACAGTAATAATAAAGGCAGTGGGTTCTATGTAATTTTCAACCACAATAAAATTGACCACCCTCCATTACTCAATTAAATTACGTGTTTTAATTATAGATTTGGAGGTGGGCCCCACCGTTCATTTTATGAAGCACATGTAAACAAGTAATCAACTGGAACCTACTTTTTAAATTATCATTGATGAATTACATTTAACCCTGGGATAAACGTGACCTATATTTAATAGGTTGAAAGTTGGATTTGCAAAGAAAATTAGGTTAATTAAGGAGTTAAATGATTAATAAAACAATCAAGGATAAAAAGACTTAAATAATATTATAGAGACTAAAACATAAGATTTGAAAGGTAGCTTAGGTTTAAAAACAAAATCGACTATGAAAGTTTATTAATTAAAATAATATTGAAGCCAAAGTTATTCTCTAATGAATCATTTGTTTTCTCATTATTTGACATCTTATGGTTGTATTTTTAGGGTGGGATTGTAAAATTGAGAATTATTTTAAAATTATTATTTAGGAATTCAAAGTGAGAAAGAGATTGGTGATACCAATAGCCATAGCTGTCAAACTTCAACTAATCCTTGTAAATTTGTAATCTAAGGCTGACATATCTTAAAATTTGAGAGTCCCAAAGATTAGGTAACCGAATTCATATCTAACATATTACTATTTCTTTAATTTATTTATGCATTTTAGACTTTACTCCATCACCACCTATCAATTTTCTCCCTTGTTAAAGACTACCCATAAATTTACACTTCCCTTCATAAAAAAAACAAAGAATTATTCTCCCTTTTTAAATATACTTTTTTAGTATACCCCAATTTTTAAAAGTACAAATACATTCAGAATTCTTTTTTTTAGAAAAAAATAAAAAAAACGATTAAGATGCAACAAAGTTGAATCATAAAACAAAGAAATTAGGAACAAATAGACTCACTTGATGTTTAAAAGTAAAAACTTTAAATAAAATTGGTTATCAAATAAGACTCTTTTTCATTTAATTATTTAAGGTTTCGTTTGAGATTGTCGTAATTTTTAAAATAATTGTTGGCAATTGTATTTTTAGAAAAATAAGTTGTGAAATGAAATAAATTAGTGTTTGATAAATTTAAACTTGAAACTTGAAAAAGTAGCTATTGCTATTTGGTAAATAAATAATAAATTATATTCTTCTAGTTATAATATCTAAAATAGGCTTACTATTAATTTTTTTTTTATATAATATATCACTTTAAATAATTATTTAAAATGATATATTTTGTTTACTTTAAATTAATTTTTAAATATTAAGAAAAATAGCTTTATTTAAAAGAAAAAAATAATATGGTATTTGTTTTAAAATAAGAAGATATAGATTTGATTTGATTTGGTGAGAAAGAAATAAACATATGAAATAAACCTTAATATTAAAGCATAAAATTAAAAATAATATAAAATTGATTATGATTTTAGGATAATCCAAAAGCTGGTAAAAAACTGATTCTAAAACAATGAACATATTTTTAAAAGTGATTTTAAAAAAATTTAACCCCAATATGTTTTACCAACACAAAAAATTACTTTTAATCACTTCTATCCCTCCCAACATTAACCCCAAATGCACAAAATTCTATGAGCTAATATGAATATAACTCAAATTGACATAAACTTTTTATTTAGTCCGAAATTTAATAAGGTCATTAGAGATCAAGTTTGAATTCTCATCTCCTATATTCATTAAACTAAAAATGATTAAATCATCTTATATATTTATATATCTACTTTACAATAAAGGTCAGATGATTTACTCTCTACTTTTTTTTAGTTAACTACTTTCTCCAAAAGCGCTTTTAAGCACAAATTCTTTAGGCAAAGCTGCAATCTCTTTATTATTTGAGCATGCTCTTGTTTGTGAAAGAAATCAAAGATTTGGATTTCTAACTTTTCTTAAGATCTGAAATGAAAAGAGAATTAATAACATTTCAAAATGTATGAATTAATAACATGCATTACACTTAAACTGACTACAAAAATAGAAGGCTATTTCCCCCAAACGTCACTAGATGAATATAGCTCAACAGTAATTAATATATATTTCTTCTATTTAAGAAAAAACAAAAACAAAATAAGACAAGGATAACAAATATAATAGAGGGAGATGGAGAAGAAGGCAAGCTGCTATAAATCTAAATTGGACAGACCCATATGCTTTCTTTTTCTTTATTGTTTTTTTAATATAGAAATTGAATTTTCCACCTAATATATATTAAGTTAAATTTATAATACTGTCATGTTAGCTTCTTGCATACATTTAACTTTAGTCAGCTTTCTTATAATGAGAACAGAGAAACCATAGTGAAACCCTTTCTTAAAAAAGATAACTTTTTGCAAATGTAAGACACACAAAAGAAAAACATACCAAGACAAAAATATAATAATATCTGCATGCCCTAAAAATACAAGTGGACGAGTTTTAAATCAACCTCGATGTCAAAATTTTAATTTTGACATTCAAATATTGTTGAAAATGTCGAAATTTTAGTTTTATGTAAATGTTCAAAGAATTGTCAATGACATTAAAAAAATTCATAAAAGAATATTGAAATTAATTATTAATAGATAATCATTTCACAATTTTTAAACAAACTTTAAATTTCTTATTATTATTGATAATATATCTACGTTAATATACTTCTTAATATTATAATAAAAATATCGATTTACTTATATCAAATCTAGATGCATATGAAAATGTAAGAAGCCAAGTAATTTTTTTTTTTTTTTTTTTAATTTTGATATTTGTAAGGATAATTACAAACATTAAAAGAAAATAATAACAAAATACTATTTTATTTTGTCTTTCTTTAATTATTCTATTTTTTAATGTACAACTTTAATCCTTTTACTTTAGATACCTAATCTGAAATTTAGTTCCTAAAAATTAATTTTTAAATAAAAAAAATAATAATAATAATAATTTTTAGTGAAACTACTAATTGATAATAAATCTTTTTTAAAAAATAGACGAAAATTACGATATATCGAAAATATATGACTAAAAGAAAATTAAATCTTTTGAAAATATAATAAAATAAAATGATATTTAAAAAACAATAGTAACTGAGCCATTAAAAACCTGTCGATATCCTTGATTTCTGGGGACATGGGCAGAGAAGACATGCTATTAATACCAAAAAAAAAAAAAAAAAAAAAAAAAGAAGAAAAAAAAAGACTATTCAACTAAAAAACATACTCTCTCTGGAACCCACCACACTCCATCTCTCTCTTCATATTTTAATATCATTATTCTTCTTTCTCATCTCCACTCTTTTTCACCTAAATTATCAATGAAAAAGATAGATCTAACACCAAACCGAACATAGTTAAATTGATATGTGTTAGTATGATCAAAGTTTGTGATTTGAATTAACTCGTTCAGATATATTAAAAAAAGAAAACTGAGCAAAAAGTCAGAAAAACATAAAAGAACCTATTTTGTTTACATCGAGAAAAATAATCTCAACACTCAAATTAAACATATAAAAAAGTTATTAAAGAAAGCCATCGAGAGAAGAGGCAGAATTTAAAGCAACCCCGGTCCCAAATAGAATCTTGCTTAGATTGATTGATATTGAAATTCCCTAAGTATGCATCTAGTTTCATTATAAAATTGCAATGTTAATTAAAAGTATATGTTTCTATTTTATATAATTTTCTTTAGTTCAATAATTATAGTGTAAAACATCAAATCAACGATATTTAAGATGTGATAGCTAGCGAATTGATAGGAATTAGATCACTTAATAAGCTTATTAACTTATTCTCTCGTATCTAATCTAATTTATTCAAATGTATATCATATTACAAAAGTTTATCGATCGTTAACTAATTAAAACATAATTTAATAACGGTAAGAACTAAATTGAAAAAAAGAAAAAAATACTCGAATCTAGCATCGGGACATATATACGAAGCCTAAATATAAAAAAAGAAAATGCGTGCAGTACCGTTGAGATTTGTTTAGGACAAACAAAATTTGTTGTGGCGTATACATTGTATCTTAACAAAATAACATACAACACTTAAATTTAATTATGCTCAACGGATTAAAATGAAAAAAGAATAAATAATAATAATAATAATAATGATGATGATGATAAACAATCTAGAGAGAGATTTTTGGAGATGAGATCTCATGTCGACAGTCATGTTACTCATGTCGGAAATGACGTGGCAATGAACATAGGTTGATCAATTGGTGGGGTGCTTTTTTCATCCTTTACCACTCTCCAAACCCTTCAAAACCAACATATTTCCACACAAATTCATGGGACTTCTCCAAAATATATATATTTATATATCTTTTATTATTAAAATAATTTTTTTTCTTTTTTTGTCCTTAGACTTTGAATGTGGTTTTTATTTAGTAAGTTTAATAATGTTATATTTTTAGTCCTTAAGTTTTGAGTTTGATTTCTATTTAGTTTCTAAGTTTTAAAACTTCTAGTGTAAAAGTATAAATCTTACAACTTAAGAACTAAATTAAAACAAAACTCATATCTAAAAGGTAAAATTGTAACATTTTGAATTTAGAAACTACATTGAAATCAAACTCAAAACTTAAAAGACTAAAAATATAACATTTTGAAACTTAAGAACCAAATATAAACTAGACAAAAAAAAAACGTCTTAAGGACCAAAAATATATTTTCCTTTTAATATATTTATTGTTTCTCGAATATAATCATTTCATTCAAACTCCAAGACCTTCACTAAATGTATAAGTTTGGTAGCACTTGGGGAAAATTTTCTATTACTACAGTAGTTTACTTATATAACGTGTGTTTAGTTTGAGACGTAAAGGTTTTATAACTTTATACGTGGCATTACCGAAAGAAAAAAAAAAAAAACTTTGAACTTACCATTTATTTTTTAAAAAAAATTTCTACCTTCTAGAATTGCTATTGTACTTTTGACCTTTTGTTGTTTTTGGTACAATTGTGAGGTATAAAGATTTGAAACTTCAACTTTAAATGAAGAAGTATATGTCTATGATCCATACTCATGTTGGTTATCTTTGATATCGTTGTCAATATAGATATTGAAATTTCAATTTTATAAATAATAAATGAATATAAAGATTACAGACGTCAGACAAATATTTCTACGAATAAAAAGTGTAAAACAATGATTTAAATTATTAATTAAGTTCTTATTTTTTTTAACTTTCTATTCTAACATCTTTTTCATAGTATAGATGGATAGATGTAATCTTTTTTATGTTTTATGTTTATATATAAAGGATTTCGGAAATACCAATTAATTCTTAACATTATTGTCGAGCTCTCTAATTTAAGATCCTTGATATTGTTGTTGAATCCTCCCATTTACATATACATCGAAATATGTGAATGTTTGGTGTTACAATTCAATCCTTCCTAACGAGGTAAAAACAAGATTTCCATCTAATCTTGATTCTGATAAATAACCTCTGTTTTGTGTAAATTTCTCCAAATTCTATGACATTGATTGAATAGATTACCAACAATGATTTCCCAAATGCACTCATTTGAGTGGATAGTTCATAACTTCAATAGTGATTTGATCCACTAGGATAATTTGTCTAAACAAGAAACCAACAAAATAATCCTATTCATTCCGTTTATTCTATTTTATTTTGCAACTATTTTGAAAAGTAATCCTGTCAAACCACATCTTAATTCGAAAAACTATCTTTCAATTTCAACTCAGGTTTAAAATGCCGTGGTTGACAATGTTGCATTTTCAATTTTATAAAAATGTCGATATAATTTTTATATCATTATTCAAATATCATTATTTATATTATATTCACACTAACAATATTTTATTGTTTGATGTCTCAGATTTTATAAACTTTTTTCCGATATAATAAAAATGTTAGATTCAATTTTCGTTATTACAATGGTGTAAAATGACAATAAAAATGAAGACAACTACAACCACCTCGAAAACAGATGATCATTATCCAATACAAACAAGCTGAGACTTGAGGAAATTATGGATAAGTTTGATTTAATATTAAAAATGAAAATGGAAAGATGTGACTAGTTGCTTCTTGTTCACTAAACTCTAAAATCTAATGGCCAATCTGATGTGGCCAGTCATCCCATCCTCCACGTGGCCTTTGTCTTCCTTTCCTCTCATTACCCTCTTATCAACTTCAACAATAATAATAATACAGACGAAGAAGAAAAAAATTGATGAAAGATGAAGCTTGCACTGATATACAAGGAAGTATATACATGTTAGATTGTGATCACCATGAAAAAAAAAAAAAAAAAAAAAAAAAAAAAAAAAAAAAAAAAAAAAAAAAGGAAAAAAGCTAAAGAAAAAAGATCCCCTCAACCTCTGATGAGCTTTTTTGCTCAGCAGGGTGGTTGTTTCCTCCACAAAGCACCCAAAATTAGTCAAACTTTACACTTTTTCTTTTCGTTGTTTGTTTAAACACCTATATCACAAAACTCCCCTTTCATTCTGTTTTGAACAGCTTTCACTGCAGCAACTCTAGCAGCATTGGCCGCTCTATTTGCTGCTACTACTGCCTTGTTCACCTCCTCGTCCACCGGCTCGATCTTAATCGCATTCTCTGCTGTCTTCCGAGCAGCCTAATGGGGTGTTATTGTAAAGTTGTAAACTAAATCAGTATAAGAATTGGCAACTGAAAAGCAGCAGCTATATGAACAAACTTATCACATTACCTGAACTGCTCCAAGTACTAAATCAGTAAGAGGGGGAAGAGGGTTCTTGAGATGTCCTGCATCCCATTCGCCACATCGACTCTCAATGTTTCGGAACGTGTACATACCGAAACCTTGTTTCTGCCCTTCATGCCATGATCCTTCGTAACAATGCCCATTGGCAAAGTGATATACACCAAATCCATGTATTTTATCCCCAAAATACTCCCCTGCATATCTATCTCCATTCCTGAATAGTTTACCAATCATCCAAAGCAAATTAAGAGATTGACCTCAATAAGTATAATCAGACCCTCGATCAATCATTTCAGAGATACTCCATAAACTTTGAATTGAACAACTACCACCAGATCCAATCCAGAATGAATGGCTAAAGAGAAACTAAACATAATGATAAATAAAGTAGAAGATGGGGATTCTCCAAGAAACATTTAAGATCCTGTACTCTAACAATTGATGCTCAAGAAAAGGTCAAATGAGAAATCAAAATCAAACAAAAGTAATGGCAACTCAAATGTAGAGTTAAAGAGTTCACCTAAAATGGTAACAGCCAAGGCCGTGCTTGGCGCCACGCTTGAACTCGCCCACATAACAACTGCCATCAGAGCAGGTTTGTATTCCAATCCCATGGCTCTGTCCATTATACCATTCCCCTGCATAGGAATCCCCTGTGTAGAATCTATAAACCCCAAATCCATGCCTTAAACCCTGCCTGTATTGGCCTCTGTACCGGCTTCCTCTCGCCCAGCTTTCAATTCCATACCCATCGTATCGGCCGTCGATCCAATCCCCTTCATATCTTCCATTCGCGAAGTAATTGTAAACCCCACTTCCATTGCTCTTCCCTTTATGAAACTCACCTTCGTAGAAATCCCCATTACTGTAGAACTCGACCCCTTCTCTGATAATTTGTCTCTTCTTCTTGGCTTCCAAATTGGGGTTTGGACTACCAATAAACCATTTCACTGGCTTCGCATTGCTACTCGAAAACCCAAACCGTCTCGCATTTTCATCCCATGACTGTTTCAAAATCGAAACCGTCTGTTGGATTAAACCCTTGTTTTTGTTGGCGAAGAAAAGCGCAATCGCAACGAAAACCAACGCCAGTAGAAGATTCTCCGAAGTCGCAATCTCTTCCTTACGTGCATAAAAGAAGAAACCGAAGCAAGAAATGGAGAAGAGCGTGAAAGAAGTAAGCAAAGCCAAACCCAAAACAGGGTTAGCAAAACACATCGACCAATTCCTCGCCGATGACCGGCTCCGACGAAGCTTCTTGTTCTTCCGATTCCGGTCGTCATTATCGTGTTCGATTACATCCTCCTCCGTAACCGAAGACAGACTCTGAATCGAACGGACAGTGGGAGATGAACGAAGAAGCGAAGATTGAGTTCTCGTAAGTTTCGCCTGATTTTTCTGGCCGTCCATCGGAAGAAAAAACAAAAACCCAAATACAATTTCACTTCCAAGTATCAAACAGATCTCTCCCCTTTTCCCCTTATCTCCTGTTCTCCGGTCAGTAAGCTCTATATCTCGAGATTCTTCTAATAAGAAAGGCAGTTTGAGAAGCCGGCGTGAACAACATCTCCGGCGAGCAGCGCACGATAATCAAAGAGAATGAATGGCGCAAATTAGCAAAGAAGCTCAACAAATCACGGAGGAAGGTTTATTGGACTTCACTTCCCTTTGCTTCAAAAAGGGAATAGGGGTCGGCCGGGGGGGTTTTAGATGAAAGGGAGGGAGTGAGATTCAATTAGAGCCGTGTGATGGGAATCTAACGGACTGGGATTTAGAAAGAATGATGACCGTTGGATGAAGCGCGACGTTGCCGGGAAGATATGGTCGTCGGATCAAGATTCGGTCTTCTTTTTCACTTTAGTAATGACAGGTGTGGCACGTGCTACCACAGTCTTAAACAAAATAAAAACTCACTTCAAAAACGGAAATTATCCTATGCAGTCTCGACCACTGTTGACCGTCCACCCCAATTGATCATGATTTTCATACATCCTCCAATCACCGTTCATCTTTAATCTGACATGTGGGACCACTTTTTGGAGGGCTCTGATTGGCTTGGCTGTGGGACCCTGGCAGTTTTTTCCTTTCAAATTTCACGGAAAATGAACAAGTCTCAATCGGCTGTGTCCGTGTTTGTAGGTCACGGCTACAAATTCTAGCATTGATATTTTTCTATTTACTCTTGCTCTTTTTAGAATTCTAATTAGTCAAAATAAAAAATAAAATTATATAAAAAAAAACCCTTTTTGGAACATAATGATAATATTTTTCGGATATATCAATTCACACTCCAAATTTGCCATTGTCCGACAATTTAAAATTTCATATATTTGGATTATATATTTAAATCTATATTCCTATTTTTAATTTTTTGAAGCAACTAAAATTCTTTCAAAATTCTCAAATATTAATAAAAACAAAATCAAGCTTTTTCAAATTAGGGTATTCAAAAAATTTGAAAAATTACCGATCAATCAAACACAACCTATATGATATGAGATGGGTTATCAACTCATTTGGGTTAGTTCCTTGGTTCATCTAAAACAACTAAAACCAACTTGAACTTATTATTAATTTTAAAATGTATATTTTCTATTTACGATAAGATTATATTTGCATATATTTGTCTTAATTTTATAACTTCTTTGGTTAATCTATTCTTCTAACATCTCTTAAAAATAATTTTTTAGCAGTTTAAAAGAAAAATACTTCATGATATAAATTGAAATTGAGTTGTTAATATTAATTCAACATAGAAAAATTTAAATAAATTTCTTACATATAATATTTTACTTCTTTTTAGAAAAACAATTTAAATAAATGAATCGAGTAACCTAACTCAACTCAAATGTTTCATGATTGGGCTGACTTGGATTCATTATGTAATAGGATTTGTTTAGGTTGAAGAAACTCACAACCTGAATAATTAGATTGAGTCTTAAAACTGCTTCAATCAAACTCAATCTAACCCACAAATACCCTACTCGAATAAAATCATAAAATTAAAGTTTAATTAACCATTCATGTACAATTTGGAATGTTGAGCAAATCTCTTGAATTCACCTATTTCAATTCCATACATGATATGTGTTTTATAATTTTTTTTGAAATTTTTATGTATACATTTTTACAATTATTTGCTAAAAATCTAATATCTCTCTTGATTGTGTAATTAACTATGTGACCCTACTCTTTTCCCAAAAAAAAAAAAAAAAAAAAAAAATCTATTTGACCCTACAAACAATACTTAAGGTTTAGTATAATAAACTAAGTTGTAGTTACAATTTTCATGATTTCCATTTAATGAAGTCTCGTTTACTGATATAAATTATTTCTATCCATTTTCAAAATTTTCTATTTTCTATTTTCTCTCAAATTTATCGTCATAAATCAGGATTTTGACATTTCATCATATATGGGCACCGAGGTTTCAAACCTTACTTTTCCTAAAGTGTGGAATTTTCGTGAATTTATGTTTATGCATATTACTATTTATAAAATGATTTTCCACCACCAAAACTTCTTTTCTTCATTCTATTTTTACTAGTACCTATATATAAACTTTTTGCATACTTTCAAACTTTCTTTACTAGCCTTTAATACCTTAGTCAAAACACATATAGCTAAATAGTTAATATTGAATTAGAGATTTAAAATTAAATATATTTTTTTATCTATATATATATATATATATAATTTTGTTTTTACACAAGTTAAATAAAATTCTTAATAGACCCTAACGTATGTGTTATATTATATGAGGTCCAATCTCAAAACCAATTAATAATGAGATCAGTTGTGAAATCTCATTATTTTACTAATATAGAATTCTTAGTGTATCCCCTCAAAATGGTTCCCGTTTGTGTTCACCGTCCTTAAATGAGATCCTATTTTTCTTTTGGCCGAATACTTGTTAGAGTTTTATGTGATTTGATACCATATTAGATTACATGAAGTTTCATGTCAAAAATCAATTGGAAAATTTAGAGGAGTAGCTCGTGAACCTTACGATCATTGTGAGGTTATTTGATTCTTTTCATATGAAGTTTCAACGTGGTAATCATGAAAAATAAGACATATAATTTAATAGTTCATAATAATGATATTGACAAGAAAGAAACTAAATTTGAAGCTTATAATTATTACTGCCTAAGTAAAACATAGCTCGCTTATTTTGAAGGTTTAAATTCTGATGCCTCATTTGGTGTGCTAAACGAGAAAAGCATGAAAATTTTTTAGGCTATTTAATAGGATTAAACATAATCTACAAAATTCTACGTTGTTTATATTTTTCAGCCATGCAAGACAACTTAAAATAAATATGGGCTATGACAATGATGTGGACTTAAGCCCTTACAACAAGAGGCCCAAAATTGAGTCCAAGTCCAAATTTTACTGTAATAACACGAGAATTTAGAGCAAATAGGTAATTTCCAGGGCCATTTTCAATTTTGAAATTTGACCGACGGTGTTTTACTATCCGTTTGAAATAAATTTAGGTCCGATCATAATTAAATTGCATTGTAAAAAGAATGGGGGCTACAATGGTATGTAGATGGTCTGTGACGGTGTTTACTAACATGTAATGGGAATGAGTTGTAATAAAAAACCAATTAGTGGTTTTTACTTTTCTTTATAATGGAAATGAAATTTGAAGGATTACCAAAGTGCCCTTTCATATTTTGAATTAATTTTACGATGTGCTATTTATTTATTTTTATTTTATTTAATGATTAAAATTTTATATTTAACAAAATTTAATACCTAAACCAAAAAGTTTAGGATTTTAAAAAAAATGAATAGTAATTATTTTAGATTTCCTCAATCTAATTCAAAATTTTAATTTGGTTGTAGATTTATTTTTTCAAAATAATCTTGATATGAATATTTGTAACAAACATTATATCTATAAGCAAAATCGTTAATTATATAAAATATATATAATGAATAATATATTCTTTTTGGTTTTTAGAAGATAATAATAATCTCGCTTTGCAATCTTAAACCAAAGCAAGAAATACCTAGTGTGTAGAGGTTTGGCCACAAAGCAAGAGTTGGAGTGAGATCAAGCAGGAGCCAGAGCAAAGCAAGAGAGGAGTTGATCGATGGAATCATGGATCCATTGGAACTCGAATTTGAGATTGGAAGCCCAAACTTTACGGATTTTGATGGGTTTGTTGACGGTGTTCATAAGAGATGGAAGAAGGAAAGAGTTTAATATAAGGATTGAAAAGGAAGAAAGTGAGGGACATGAGAAGTGCTAGAATGAGAGAAAAATGAGTATAAAGTTTGATCAATCTGGTGTTTTTATCCATAATTGCAGAGGAGAGAGTAATGTTTTTTTTTTTTTTTTTTTTTTTTTTTTTTTTTTTTTAAGAGGATAGAGAGGGAAGTTTTCTTTTAAAAGAAAAACTAAGGGAAAGAGAGGGGGAGAGGGAAAGCTAGAGGGGAAGTGAGAGAGTGGGAGGGAGAGCAAGCGAGAACTAAAAAATGATAAATAATAAAATATCTAAGAAGAGAGAAAGGGTAAATGGTGTAGAATGAAATATATATATATATATATATATATATATATATATATAGTGAGGGTCCATGTAATATGTAATCGTAATAAGAATACCACCCATGTTGGAATGAATCAAATTACATTATTGAGTGTAATTAAAAATTGTGGGTCCATAATTGATTCCCAGCTTTAGGTAACAAACTCAAAACGTAACTTAACGGGATCCACTTTCCTAAATTGCTTTTCATTCATTATATTTCCAGTAGGTAAATGAGCCCTAATTGTATTATTCTTTAGATATATGACTAATCAAAGTTTTAGTGGAACCCACATGCCATACTATTCGCCAGATTTACCCTCACTCACTTCTTGACTAGAATAGTGGGACGAGATAGTATTTTGAAAAATCTCATTCTATCAAATATCTCAAACATTATTAGGCTAAATTATACATAAAATACCCCTAAATTTTGTACTTTATGAAGGTTATGAAATATCGATTACCTATGGTTGATATTGTACGCATGGGACCAAACAAACCTGTATGAATAAACTCGGGAGGTTTGGAGGCTTTCCAAGCTTTCCAGTTGGAAATGGATTTTGGTGATGTTTTGCAAGTATACACAATTCACAAATATTTGTCTCCTGGTTGTTATTTTGTATGCCCCTCACTATATGGTTTTTGCACAACTATGATAGTGATCCGAAATTCAAGTGACCATATCGAATATGCCAAAGCAAGGTGGATCCTTCAATATGTTGCTAAAACAAGATATTTGTACATATGTAAATTTAAGAGGAAACATCTTTTTAGCAATCGTTTTTACCTTGGCAATAAGAACACTAGTTTGATCTTTGATTGCACATACACCATCTTTAAATGAAACTTTTAGACCTCGCTAAAGCAGTTGGCCAATACTCAAAAGATTATGCTTCAGGCCTGGAACATAGAACACATCCACAACTCATTTTGTACCTTTCTTCAAGAATATCGCCTTAACATTTGATTTGCAATCTGATAGTATCACCAGTTTTCATTTTACTTTGGAGAGATTCATCCAAAGTAACAAATGTACTTTTATTTCCTATCATGTGGGTACTACACAACCACTATCAAGATACCATGTAGGCTCTACAACATTGTCTTCAGCACTACGTGTAAGAAATAGAATACCTTCATCATCTTTCTCCTCTTTATGCATCATGGTGGAATTTTCATCTCTATTATTTGGTGCCCAACCATTTTCTTGAAAAGAACTGTACTTTCTGTAGTTAAAACATTAAATGTGAGAAAAATTACCACAACCACTTCTTTGGTTTCTGCCAAAGTCTCTTTCTCGAGATGAGGAAGAGCTTTTTTTTGAATTTTCAAAATTCACACCATTTCTATTGTCATAGTTTCTTCCACCTTGTGAAACCCTAAATTTTCAGGTATTTTCAACTAATTATATTGAATTATTTTGGTTAATTGTTTGAATTTTGAGGTTTAATTTGTTTGGTGTTGAGAAAATAATTTGATTTAAGGTAAACATGATAAAAGATTGGGTTAATTCAATTGGTGAAGAATTGAATTTAGTTTGGAGATTTAAAGGTTGACTTCAATTTGAAAATTTGGAATTTGGTAAGTTATTGTGAAATTGAAATTTAAGTTGGCGGAATTGTTGGTTAGGAGATAATTTAAATAAATTATTTTGGTGGTTGAGGAAGTATTTGATTTGATGAAAAAACAAATTAAATTAAATTATGTAAGTTTTATATTTTGTTTTGGGAAGAGGAAAAAGAAAAGTATGTATATGTACACACACATATACATAATAATAAGGAATTATGGTTTTAATTAGGTGTGTGTGTGTACACACATATATATCTCCCTGATCGTGAAGCTTCGCAGCGCTTGCCATCTATCAGTTCTTCGTCGCACTATCGTCTGGGTGTTGTTTGCGAGCTTCCGCCCGACACCGTGCACAAGTGACCAGCCTTCGATGCCACAACATTCTCTTCATGCATATGCATTCAACTGCCGTTTGTGGGTTTGTCCAAACTGTCAGTGTGCACCGTTCGGGTTCACACCATGCGCCGTCGCTAGATCTTGCTGTAGGTTACTGGAATCTCAAATTTTTGGGATGAGTTCGGGTGTTTGTGAGTTTTCTTGGAAGTTGTTGATTACCCAATTGTTGTTTGGCCTAAAATCAAATTACCCATGACATTCCAATGCTAGATTGAAGTGTTGGGAAACTTTAAGCCACCAACCAACAATGCTGAGGAGCAATTTTGGTGAATCCAGACTGAAGAAGTTGTTTGGGTTATAGTGAGGTTGATGCGAGTTGCGTTTTGGGTAAGAGATCAAAGTTAATTAGGCTGAAATTTGGTTAAATTGGCAAATAGAGTTAGACCCTAAAGATTTAATTTGAGTTTGGATTATTGTTCTAGGTTATAATACAAGTGTTTGTAGAGATTGTTGCGGTGTTCACACTTTTGGGTTTAATTTAAGGTAAATAATCTTATTATCGGAATCACTGCCAGGTGATTTAAATTAATTTCATTTGAGCTATCTAAATAAATTTAGAAGCTTACTATGATTAGAATTGTTTTCCTGAGTTTGATGATACTAGCATGCCTCATATATGAATACATGTGGAACTTAAGACATGATCTATGGTTTACGTGAAATTTACGAAAAGCATGACGTATTTTAATTGAAAAGTGATGATTTCCTCCTAACAGTACTGTGTGAACGGGAGCTTATGAGATTCCTACTATGTTATCGGAGGCCTACAGGTTTCTGCTATGTTCTAAAAAATCGACGAATTTCCTACTATGTTAGGGGTGCCGACAGGTGCCCTACTATGTTTGTGAGTCTTCAGGCCACCAGATGTGTTAGGATGGGTTACATCATTCACTAGATGGCCATCCCGGTTTAGTGTATTTATGCATGTCCCTTTAACATATTGCACTTATTGGATATAAGTGCTTAGCCTGACCCCGGTAGTGGGGTTACTTATTGAGTATTTGTACTCATTCTTTTCATATTATTTTTTTCAAGTAAGGAAAAGGACACTGTGACGAATGATGAAAGTAAACATTGACCATGCCTTTGGGGCTAGTCAGATGTTTTCACACAAGATTTAA
Organism: Citrullus mucosospermus; assembly: GCA_030954485.1. Taxonomy (NCBI): domain Eukaryota; kingdom Viridiplantae; phylum Streptophyta; class Magnoliopsida; order Cucurbitales; family Cucurbitaceae; genus Citrullus; species Citrullus mucosospermus. The sequence continues at coordinate 16,178,363 of CM062062.1, forward strand.
TGTTTTCATCTTTAAGAATTTTGGTCGTATCATTTGAATTCAGAACTTTATTTTTCCTTTAAACTTTCTCACTGCTAGACGCTTTACGCAAGTTTGCTTGTTTTATTAAATTGTACAATGAGTACCACGATCAAAGATTTTTCAATTATTTAGATTTTGCAAAAGATATTTATTTTAATGAAAGTTCCTTTAATTATTAGTAAAAGTATGAAAAAGAGTTGTTTGAGATGTATGCATGCATATAGTGATGACCTAGTTCAAGTCTTAGGAAGTCGGGTCGTTACTGTTGGTGTCAGAGCCAAGAGTTATTGGTTCTGTAGACTGAGTTACTATGTAAGTCTAGACTGTCCCTATGACCATTAAGGAGATTTTTCATCATTGTTAGGTATGCCTTCTAAGTTTAAGTTTCTAGTAATATATCCACGAAACTTGCTAGATTTACCACTTATTTAGACTTGTTGCTCTTATGAGGAATTTAATAGCAATTATTCGCGTATGAATATTAGGAAGTTGGGATTCCCACTTACATCTTATGGAGTTTGCTTATAATAATAGCTACTAGGCTACTATTGACATGGCACCATTTGAGGCCCTGTATGGGAAGAGTTGTAGGACTCCTGTTTTGTTGGGATGAGGTTGGTGAGCGAAAATTATTGGGGCCTGAATTGGTGCAGCTTACTGATGAGACTATTTAGAAGATTAGGGTAAGGATGCAAACAACTCAGAGCAGATAGAAAAGTTATGCCAATGTGAGACGGTGAGACCTGGAGTTTGAGGTAGGTGACAAAGTGTTCCTGAAGGTGGCGCCTATCGTTTGGCTTTACCACCGTTGGTCTCTACAGTTCATAATGTCTTTCATGTTTCCATGTTGAAAAAAAGTATGTGGGCAAATTCATCTCATGTGGTAGACTATGAGTCCTTGTAGTTGAATGAGAGTTTGAGTTATGAGGAGAAACTTGTTCGAATTCTTGCAAGGGAAGTAAAGACCTTACGCAATCGTGAGATACTGCTAGTAAAATTTCTATGGCAGAACCATCAGTTTGAGGAAGCGACATGGGAGCGAGAGGATTTGATGAGATCGAAGTACCCCGAGTTGTTCCAAGTTTGAACTTTCGAGTGCGAAAGTTTCTTAAGGAGAGGAGAATGTTACACCCCAAATTTTCAGGAATTGTGATTATCTTAAATTATTTTGGTTAATTTTTTTAATTTTGAGGTTTAATTGGTTTGGTGTTGAGGAAGTAATTCGATTTAAGGCAAACGTGATAAAAGATTGGGTTAATTCAATTGGTGGAGAATTAAATTTAGTTTGGAGATTTAAATGTTGAATTCAATTTGAAATTTTGGAATATGATAAGTTATTATGAAATTAAAATTTAATTTGATGAGATTGTTGGTTAGGAGATAATTTAAATAAATTATTTTGGTGGTTGAGGTAGGATTTGATTGGATGGGGAAAAAATTAAATTAGGTAAGTTTTCTATTTTGTTTAGGGAAGAGGAAAAGGAAAAGTGTGTATATATATAAGGACCCATGATAACTTGGCAAATCCTTTAACAAAAGGATTGGCTAGAGAAAAAGGTTTTCAAAATCGATTTTTTTTTAAAAATAATGTCTTTTTAATAAATAATTCCAAAATAGGGTGGAAGGGGGGGGGGGGGGGGAGGGGGGGAGGGAGAAAGAAATACCAAAATTGGGGTTGTGGAATCGTGGACCCAGTCCACGATTGCCACTGAAATTGTGTACCGGGTACACGATTACCCTGCCAGCCCACTGCCCTAGTGCCACGCTGCCACCTCGTCAGCCTGCTACATGCATGTAGTTTGACCGAACTCGTGGATGCGGTCCATGAGTCCCTCCCCTTTTAATCCCGTCGGCCACCTCTTCTTCTCAAACCATTCTCTTTTCTCTCATTTCACTCTTCATTTCTCTCCTTTCTCTCTGCCGTCGCCGCCGCCCATTTCCTCTTTCTCTGCCGGAAATCTCTTCGTTTCTTTATTCTCCGATCATCGTGCACGTTTTTTTGCTGTCCATTGTCCGTCGTTTGTCGACATTGTCGGTGTCACATAGGTATGTATATAAATATCGATTTTCCGACCATCTCATCACTATTTCTTTGTTAAACCTAACATATTATATTCGTTCAGCCGCCGCCGCCGCCACTACCGCTGCCGCCGCCACTGCTGCCGCCGCCGCCGCCATATACATATGCATATACATTTTCCTTTCTAATTATCTTATAAATATGTAATAGTTATATGATAGAAATGCATAGATTGTAAGTTCTGTTTTGCATGCATGAATAAATTTGAATATGTAGACGTTTTTACCAAATCGAATAAATTTTATGTGTAGACGTTTTTATCAAATATTTTATTTTGTTTATAATTTAAAAAATTTAGGTTTTAGTATTGATTGTTATTCGGCGTTTATTGTTATAGGAATAATTATTGGTAAATAATGTGATGGGAAATTAGTTATGTTGGGTAGTAAACTCGTGGACCGGGTCCACGAGTTTTATAATTTTGGGTAGATTTGGACTAATTTTTCTTTTTAACCTTTACAGTTGTAAACAAATTTAAATATGTCGTTTCGTCCAAAAGATTTAGTTATTATTGAAGCTGGAAATTGTGCGGATAGTCACATTGATGTAGAAATTGATGAATTGTTTGGAGAAGAAGGAAATATAGAAAATGAAAATGAGTTGGTTCAGTCGGAGATATTTACACCGATAGAATGAGAAATTACTAATTTCAATTCCAAATACAAATCAAAGCAACTTAAGATTTAGTGTTTAGGGCTGGAAATCAACACCAAAGACGTAAGTTCATTCGAAACATGAAAGAGTTAAAGAAATTGAACCACGAATGTCTTGAATATTTTTCTGATATCAATTTGAATAAATGGACACAATCACACGATAATGGGTATTGCTTTGGGTGGATGACAACTGATAACTCGTAGAAATACAAGTTATTATAGTCACTATTTGACTTAATTAGAGTAACTTTGGAGCTAAACGCATGATTTTGGTAGTTAAATGATGAAAAATGTATCACCATACGTTGGCACTACTTACAAAAAGAAAATACCTGAAAAACGATGAGCTTTTATGTTTCTAACGCAGGGTTAAGAAGAAAAGAAGTGCGAAGCACGAAGAAACGAAACTGCTGCGAGAATAAGTAGAAACCTGCGTCGAGCCCAGGCGTTGAGACCATGCGTTGAGAAAAAGTAGATACAGACGCATGGCCAAAAGCTGTCATATCAATATGCAAAAGGATAACACGCTATCAGAATATGGCAGAACAAATGGGCCGACGACGTAAAAAGTCTGCGCAGCAGGGCATGGAATTTAATGTAAAGGTGTTAGGTCATCATGAGTTTCAACTTTTCGACGCTTATACATAGCCCAAAGCTTCCCCATTGAGAAAGGGGAGAGACCAGTTCAAGAGGCGAAAGCTCTGCACTTTTTCTCCTTCACCATAACCAGCCTCCACTTCGAGCTCTTCTGAGAGAAGAATTCTGAGCATCATCAGAGTCATCTCCCAGTGAGTGAGAATCTCCACCCTATGGAATATATGTATCAGATAGCAACCATCTTAAGCCTCCATGAAGCAAGACGTTGCCAGTGGCGGCTTGACGCTCTTCATCTCTATTTTATTTCCATTTCTCTCCTTCTTGCTTATATTTTGTTAATGACATTCGAGAGAATGATTTATTTCATTAATATAAGTTTGATTGACTATCATCTTCCATCCATTTCCATATTAAATACTTTACACCATGTTATATAAATGCTAAACGAGTTAAATGTTAAAAGCTAGTTTTTCTTGAGCTCTTGAGCAATTCTGAGTATGTTACATCCTGGTTAATGCATATTTTTAGCTTGCATAACGTTGTCTGACAAACAAACGTAGTAAGCATGACTGTTGAGCTTGAGAGAGTGGATAGTTAATCTTTAGCATTAATTAAGACTAGATGAGTTGCAGAGATGTAGTTCATCTTTTGCCAAAACAAACTTACCATGCGTCTTAGAGATAAGATAAATGTGGCGTCGAAACATCGAGAGATGGATTCACACACGCAGTTTGTAGGTATGTAATTGAACTTGGAAAGTTTAGGTAACAACTAGCTCTTGCGTTCAACTCTACTTTCACTGCATGGTCTCATCCATTCCCAACGCATGCTATCTGACGCATTGTTTCATATGACTACCCAACGCCGCGTCCATTCCATTAATAGTAGTAGGAAATTCTTTTCATTCTTTTTGTATAGTTTAGATACACAAACAACAAACGTACATATATTTACTTGTACAGTCATCGCATAGTCATACATTTAGTCTCAACGCCTAATTATTACAAATCCCTGCGTTCGACCCTGGACTCACCAGGAAAACATATAAATGCTTATACTTGGGTTTTTATAGGAAAACTTGCTTAGTCATGATCACTTCTAGAGTAATTCTCAATGCATCTTTGTACTGAAATGATAAAATCTATTTTTGTGCAACAAGCTAAGAATCAATTCAATTTAATTAGAAATTAAACGAACAAAAATCCAACGAACAACAACCAATGTAGTTGAATGTTTGAATGGGGTATTCAAAGGAGCTAGAATGTTATCGATCACATCGATTGTTAGGTTAACATTCTATCGGACAATCTAATACTTTGAATGTCGTAGACAAGAAATAAGTGAAGCACTCGATCGTGGGGGCATGTACACAGAATATGCCATGAGAAAGCTTAAAAGGTGGGAGAAACGAGCATCTGCACATACAGTGACGTCAGTTGACAGGGAAACACAAAGTTTTGAAGTTCGAACTGACATCAGTATGGTTTCTCCTTACAAAGGCCAAAACATACAAGTAGTGCGCTTGAGAGAGGAGACTTGTTCTTGTAACAAGTGGCAGTCGTTCAAGATTCCATGCTCTCATGTAATTGCAATTTGTAATTACATGCGTTCGTCATACGTGCATCTGATTGATGAATGCTATATATTGTCTCATTTAAAGTTATGCTATGAATGTCACTGGTTCGTTGCAACATGATTGGAAACAGATTTGTGAAGATTTTTTAGGCGTTTGACCACTTGACTTAAAAGGCTCAATGTTTCGAAGGTGTTCCAGAGCAACCCGATGACCAGGAACCTCACATGTTACAACCAAACATTGCATCCGGTTCTGGCCATTAATAGGAATATTATGCACACGATGAATTTCCATCTTTGGTCACCCAACAGGATATCGATGATGTAATCCACCAGCAACAACAATTTGAAGTGCTTGTGCCTCGTCGTGGACAACGTGCGCGAAGAAGACCACCATGTGGCACTTGATTTGTATTTTAAATTTTCTGATTTGTATTAACTTTTATCTTTAACTAAATGAATTAATGATTTTCCATTACATTTTCAAAAATTAAGAATCAATGAAACTAATACAATAATTGAATAAGAACACAAGTAAGAAGCAAATTTTCATTTAAGTGGGTAATTAATTAATTAAGTTATTTATCATGGGAAAAAAACTGGACGAGTTTGGACGTATCAGGGGAAAAAAACGGGGGTACGGAATTCGTGGACCCGATCCACGACTTACTTACACGCCAGCTGTTTTATCAGCAACTTCACTGAAATCGTGTACCGGGTACACGATTTCACCACTACATTTTCCAAATAACTTTCAAAACCACCTTATTTTTGTCATTAGTTTCTAAACCACCATATTTTTCTCATTATTTTTTAAAAGAACATTATTCTTTAAATTAACCCTTCAAAACCTTAGAAAGGATGAGACTATTGCCTATAGAGAGATGAATCACTTGTGAGCCCAACCTGTAGATTGGAGATCCCAAGAAATAGGTTCAAAAGGTAATAATGGATCACAAATGATATGAAATGAATCATGCAAAAGTAAACACCGAGTTCTCTTCTTTTGACCTAGAGACTTGGCATGATATCTGGAAGCATATGATAGGTTCAACTTAGTTCTTAACAAGATCTATATCTAATGTTAGGTGAAGTACCACCTACAGGAGTACCCCTAATAGACTCACCTACGTGAATGTGGAAGTGAGGGCCGCTTCCTATGGAATTTTAGGCAAATTCTCTAAAGCATTCACTAGACTAGGAAATATGTGCAAGGCCTTAAGGCACGGGCTTTCGAACTACACCCTAGTAATGCTATGCATGAGATGTTGTCAGAGATAGAGTTTAAAACCAAGAGTTACTCTAGCTTGTTCTGAATCATCTTCACTATGTAAAGGTACAAGTTGCAAGACGCCTTTACTTATGCATAATGTTATATATTTTGCTCGATGAAAGACGATTTTTCCTATTTTCAAAAAAAAAAAAAAAAAAAATTCAAGTGGGGGATTGTTGGTGAAATTTTGTTTTTAAATTTTAATAGAGGGGATTTGAAAACTTGAGAATCCCGCATCGGTTAATTTAGAGGTGGGATCCCTCTTTATTAACTCCCCTAAACACCTTTGGATTTGGACCCAAGGGTACCCGTGTTCTAGAAAGGTGAGATAAGCCAAGCTAGGCTTCGTGTCGCCGCCACCATTCGTCCGGGCGTGGCGTGGCTAGGCGAGAAAGAAAGAAATTTTTTATAACTTTTTCTTTATATTTCTTTTCCACTTAGATTTTTTTTTTTGAACTTCTTTCCATGTGTTCGGTCGAGAGCAGTCAACAACATCCTTCCATGTGTGAGCAGTCATCGCTTCCCTCCTAGCCGCATGTGCACGTTCACTGGACGAGGAGCTTCCACGTGTCAAGCTGGGAGGAAGTAGTGTGACAGATGGTTGGTCTCCAACACTATAAATTCTGCTCCTTCCCCTCACTTCAAGATCACTTCTTTTTCACTTCATCTCCTCTCCCAATCTCCTTTCATCTCCCAACTATTCTCCTCCCACAGATTTTGGTTTTCACAATTATTTATTTCAAAGGTCTTTTTTTAATCACGTTTCCGAGCAAAAATTTTAGAAGGGTGTTAGAATTATCAACCGGTTTTAGGTGCATTTTCGATTGACCATTTTCGGCTGCTTTATCCTAAGGATGACGTGGTATTTTGAAGAACTACTTTCACTCTGACACATCCCGCAACGTCTTAAAGAGAGCGAACTCCATGACTTAGCCTTTCACAAGTTTTTGTTTTGCAGGATTTGTTCGTGTTGTTCGTTCCTGAAGATTGCTGTTCGTGTCGTTCGTTCTTGACGATTAATGTTTATACTGTTATTCGTTGTCCATCAGAGTAGTTATTCCAACAAATATCAAAATAGGATTTGCAAGTATATCTTCCATATTTCAGATTTTGCAGGTATCATGCATTTTTTTAAATCATTTTTTATTTTCTTCGCATCAGGGACATTATTTTAAATCATCCCTTGCTTACATAGCACATTCCTAGCATCTTATTTCCATACGTAGGCACAAAGTTTGCAAAAAACTTCATTCTCTACTCCAATGTCAGAATTAATCCCAATCTCACTCTCAAACCTCAGTAATCACATCCATTTCTCTTGCTCTCCTGCATCATCTCCTTCAATCGTTAAGGCTACATCGAATTGTTCTAATAACATGACAGAAACATAAGTAGAAGATTAAGGTTGAGATTCATATCTATAATGGTGTCATAAGTAACTGCATTGCCAGTGGAAATGGTGAATGCTAATTTGGATTTAAAATTAATTGCAGGGAGGTGGAGCGGTGGCTAACGGCAGATGGTGTGCTAGTTGGTGAAAGAACGATGGTTCTCTTTCGTCTTCGACTCCCTCTGTTTTCATTCCATCAGGCCGCTGTTTAAGCTTGAACTCTCTTTCTCGATTGCTACTACTAGTTAAGGGGTCTTCCCTGCCTTCTTCAAGTACTTCCTCGCGGTTGTCGCATTTGCTTTCTCGCGGGATTCGGATAGGAGGGCAACAAGTCTTTTCTGGGGAGCTCTATTGCATTGCGAAGAAGAAGTACAAGGGTCTTTTTTTTAAAAAAAAAAAAAAATCTAAGTGTATTATTATAAAGTATATCAACTTAGTCAAGTGCATCAATAGTATAAATGGGTGCATCGTTATCAAGTTTATCTACAATATATCAATTGTCAAGTGTATCAGCAGTATATCAGTCCAAGATACATTATAAAAGAGTGCATCATTATTAAATTTATCAGCAGTATATCTGTCAAGTGTATCATTATCAAGTTATTCAGTCAAGTGTATCAAGTTTATTAGTAGTATAAACGAGTGAATGAATGACCAACTTATCAACGGTATATCAAATACATATATCAGTACATATCAAAAGTATATCAACAATGTATCAATATATCATGATATCAAACAACTTTCAAGAATATGAATAGTGTATCAGGTGTATATCATATATTAATCAATTTTTGATATCAAACAACTTTCAAGTGTATCAATGGTATATCAATACATATCAAACAACTTTCAAGAAGGTTAATAGCATATCGGTGATATATCACATATTAATCAACATATCAAACAATTCTTCCAAGTCTATATATCAATAGTATATCAGAAGTATATCATATGCCAATCAACTATTAAGGTCTTATAAGTATGATATTTCATGTGTATCAATAGTATATCAAATATGAAATCTGAGCGTATCAAACATCAATCAGTAAATACTTGCGAACTTGAGTGTATCAACAATACATCTAACAATCAACATTCAATTAGTAACTTATTTCAGGGAAATTGCAATGGGTAGCAAAAAACATAAGTGTATGTGCAAATTTAGAAATGGTTTTCTAAAATTGCAAATATAGCAAAATATTTAAACCTTAATTTTCAATTTTTTTTTTATTATTTGAATTTAGCCTCATCTGTGTATCAATAAGTATATATAATATACTTTATATTTTGAGATATTAGTTGACTGATGCAGTTTATATTTGATATACGAACCATTCGATTTACTTTATTTAAAGAATATAATTTATACAATTGATATATGTGACTTTAATTGTACTATAGTCGAGGTTGTTTGTTCGAGTATGGTAATATTATTTTTATTTTTCTCGTTTTGATATAGAGTGATTTTCATTCAATTAGTTCAATTTTGATGGTCTAATATATGTTTTGGCGTTAGTTGTGTTATGTTTTCAAAATATAACATAGATGTATCAATAATACATAAGTAGTCATTAAAAATTCATTTCTTATACATTATTAGCATATCAATAGTACACCAACACTCATGATCTAAATATATTTCAAGTATAGTATTAGTGCATCAGTTGTATATCAATACTCATTCAAAATGTAATTTAAGTATATCAGTAATATATTAGCACTCACTCAAACTTCAATTCCTAGTATATATACTATTAGTGATTTAATAGTTTAGATTACATATTAGGTATATCAACTAGTATACTACTAATATATTTATTCGATAACATACCTGAAATAAAGTATATCATATTGAGTGATATACCTAATATACATTCTGTCAACAATATACTAATAATTTTTATCATAATGATAAGGAGATAAACCTAAAATAAAATGAAGTGTATTAGTAGTATATCAATGAATCAGTGGTGGATTCGTACGCCAGCGAGCTAGTGAGGTTCTGAACCACATCTCAAAAATCATTCTTGGTGGTATTGTAAATCAAGAGTTGATGGTGCTACAGTGGCTACTGGGTTTAAGCTTGCACTGCCAATTCTGGCGGTAGTGGCGGTTGAATAAAACTCTAATTCGGATTAAAACTTAGATTGGGGTGAATCAAAATTCAAATCTGGGCTTCTTCACGAAACTAGGCTTGAAATTTTGTGGGAAAGCTTATGAGGTGCTTGAGATATTGGTCCCTGCCTGTGGGGGCCATATTGCTGCCATTATTAGTGGTAGAGGAATCTCCCGTTAGAGAAGATTGACAGCTTGTCTCCATATTTCATTAAAAAAGTGTATATATACAAAACCCAAATGGCCAAACCCCTCTTCTTGCTAAAAACACAACTGCAAATCTAATCTAAGTCAAATGACCTTGCAAATGTGAGGCTTTAATTTTGCATGAAATGAAGGTGAAAACATGGCTTTTTGGACTTTTCACTTTTAGTAATTAGGATGTCTGAGTTTTTTTTTTCTTTTTCATTTCTTTTTTTGCAAATTTTAAAAGTAGGGAGACATGGATTTAATTTTTGTAATACCTTTTGTTAATAATGCAATTGCTCAAATAGCAAAAAAATTTAAAATTGATTCTTCATTTTTTTTATTATTATGATTTTACCTTCGTTTGTGTATCAGCAGATATATCTGATATACTTTATATTATCAGTTGATTGATATATTTTATATTTGGTATATTAATCAATATATATATTTTATTTAAATAATATCATTTATACAACTAATATATCTGTTCGACGAGATTTTCGAAGAAATTTAGTTCATGGAACTTGAATTTCGTATTTGTATTAGTTTCAGTGTTGTGAGTATAATCTCTAATATTTGATCGTTTGATTCTTTCTCTCAAAGAAAAGTAAACACGTGCAACTTGAATTCTTGAGATCTTCTATGAAACTTTGCTCACAAGGTCTTCAACTCTAGAGTCTTCAATTCTTCAAGTCTCTAGAACTTTAGTATTTTTGGATCCTCGATTTTTAGCTTCTTTGGAATTTCAGGGCTTCAATCTTCAGAACTTGTGAGCTTGGGAGCTTCGGTCTTTAGATCTTGAGCTTCAGTCTTCAATTCTTCAGAATTTGGATTTCCAGAGCTTCAGCTCTTTTTTTTCACTCTTCCAAAAAAAAAAAAAAAAAAAACCCTTTTCATGAAGAAGAAGACCCTCAATTTATAAGGTTATTTGGGCTTGGGCCAACTTGTTTGATAAGCACTTGAAAAGTGCTTTCTATTCTCTCAAATTAAGGGAGTTTATATTAGATTTCACTTGTTTGCTAGTGATTTTTAGGTTAAAACGAGGAAAATTAGAAGAAATGACTAAAAGATCAAAATCGAGCAAGAATACGGCAAAAAAGAGCTGAAAAACTCAAAAGGGCGAATTTTGGGATAGCGTCGTGGCGCTAAAACATGAACGCATCGTTCTGGAAGCGTAGTAGCACCGCGGCGCCGAGACGGCGCTGCCGCAGCGCTGAAACATGAATGCATCATTCTGATGCATAGTAGCATCGTGGCGCCGAGATGGCGCTGCCTCGACACAACCTTGTTGAACGCATGACAGCGTTGTGACGCTTGGATGGCGCTGCCGCGACACTCATGCCCGAGAACAATATTTCTGAAACGCATCACAGCGTCACGGCGCTAAAACTCGAGAGCAAACTTTTCTGATGCAACCCTAGCGCCTCGGCGCCAGCTTTCCTTAAATGAAAATTTGTTATTTTTGGTAAATTTTTGGGCGGCCAAGCTCTATAAATTTGGGGGTTTCTAGTAGCCCAAATCATCAAAGAAAATAAAAGAAAAGCAAGGAAGTTACAGACCTAAAGAGGCAGAGAATTAAGTGAGAGTTCAAAGAGTGAGTTAGTTGCAAGGAAGAGGAAAAGAGTTCGAGATAGTTTTGGTGCCCTTCGAATTCCGACGTGAGAGCTAAGAAGATTGTGACGGTGCTACCTCAATCAAGAGCCTATTTTCAGTAGAGTTTCTCTTTCTTTACATTTTTTCTTTGTTTATTTTGCTTAAACATGTTGCTTCAAGCTATGAGTGGCTAAACTTTTTTGTTTTAGGGTTTTGATGATTTGTTTATGAATTTATGTTGATCTTGTAGACTTTCATGGTTTTGTTGGAATGATTATGCTTTTCATTGTTATTGTGTTTAATTCTTGTGGATTGGCCATTCTCACATGTTAGGTTAGATGTATGATTGAGAGATTGTATGTTTAACTTGATCTATAACAATGAATTGTTGTTAATCTATCACGAGAGTAGTTAGATTGAGAATAAAAGTTGCTAAAGACTATTTTTAATGCCATGTAATTTTGTATTGGTTTTAAGAGATTAATAATCAATCGAGTTGCATGAGAAAGGGTTGTTTTTTTAGAGAAAATAACTTGGAATTAAGTTTCTAGACTTAGGCATATGAATTACAATAAAATCCATGAAATCTATAGTATTGCATGATGAAATAAGCAAGGATTCATTACCCTAGAACTCTCTTTGACTCTTGTGTTTCTCAATTTAATACTTTCTTTATTTGATTTGTATTTTCCATAACTTATAATATTCAATTTCAGTCCTCAAATAAAATTGATTCAACTTTAGAATAGCTAAGTAACTTAAACCTTCCCAATTGGATCTCCAGTGGAACGATATTCGGACTTAACCGTCTTATATTATAACTTGACCCGTACACTTGCAGTTAACACTCAAAGTGCGCATCATTGTTCTTGGGCCATTGGGCTTAGGCCAATCTGCTTTTGGACCATTGGGTTTGGGCTTGACTTTCTCTTTAGTTTGGGCTAAAGTTGGATTTGGGCCCAATACTTTCTTTGGCCCAAAAAAATGTTCAAAATTTCTTCTCCAACAAATGCCCCCTTTTTGAAATTCACACACATTCATGTGTGAGTGGGTTTCGAAAACATTGAAACTTGAATCTTACTTTGAATTTGAGGCTTTAATCCATCAATTGATTTGATTTAGAGGGATAGGAACCTAAATTTGTGGTTTTGCATTTGCAGTATTTGGGAGTGTACTAAAATTTAGATTTAGGACGGACATGACTAATATATATATATATATATACATATATTGTGGTATTTCATGTAAAATTCAAACTCAATGTGCAAAGATTGACTAATTATGGGTATAAGTTCCAAAATTCGGATTAAAACCCAAAAGGTGATTTTTGAACTTGAAGTTTGGATAGTTTGGATTTTTTTTGCTAAAAAAAATCGGATTTGAGATTTGGGTTAAGTTAAACTAAGATTTTAGAGGTTTGGGATTCCTAAATCTGTTTGGATACCAAAAGAAAGAAAGAAAATTCTCCAAATTGCGCGCAGAATCCCGTTGTTGTTTGGCTATATATACCCGAAAGTATAATGCTTCCATTATTCCCAACTTGCTTTGCCTTCACCGCTGCAGCTACTGTTGAAACTATCAGACGCCGCCGGAGTACCACGCTAAAATAAAGCCATACTGCTGCTATTATCGGAAGTCGTGGAACGCCTCCGGAGGTGAATCGTCGTCGCGTTGCTATTCTGTCGTCAGGTAACTCATTCCACCGAAGCTTTGTCGATCACCGCACGTTTGGGAACAATGGATTTGAGAGCTGGAGCGAGGACGAGTTGTGACGGGAAGGCGAGACAGCGTGAGAGCGACAGTCGGAAGAGAGCGAGAGTTTGAGCGAGACAGCGAGAGTTTGAGTGAGACAGCAAGAAAACGGGAGTTGAGCGAGGCAGCGAGAGTTGGGGGAGAGAGCGGGAGAGTGAGAGTTGGGTAAGAGTTTTTTTTTTTTTTTTGGTGCTATTATCATTATTTTTGGCCCTAATCACTTACTCCCGTTGTTTGACGAAACAACTCTCTTCTATTTTTTTTTGGGGCTCACGAACCTTCAAATTGTACTTGCTAATGGTTGATTTAACGTCTCCACTACGGACTCGGTGCGTGACGACTTGAATTATTAATTTGTCATCTCTCTATTGCTTTGGTGCATGAAGATTTGAGTTACTGACTCATCGCCTCTTTGCTGCCTTGGCGCATAAAGATTTAAATTGTTGATCCGCCGTCTCCCTACAGGTAGAAACGACCCCGGAGCTCTGAACTATTGATTTAGGGATGAGCTTGGGAAGATCTTAGCGACTATGGCTCGCCATGACCCTACAGGTAGGGATGACCCTAGGTCTCTGAACTATTAAATTAGGGATGAGCCCGGGAAGATCTTAGCGATTTGAAGGTCTTAGTGTAACACCCCCACCCAAAATATTAAATATACCTCTATATCAATACCTAGGAGTGAGTGTTATCTAATCTGTATTCTATTATACCCCGTCGTAGATGCATTAGAAATTCACAACTAGACAGTGGAACGCTCGGCCTTACAACATTATAACAAAATTCCTTAATAAGATCACATCATAAGTAAGTTTTTAAAAACTATGTTTAGAGTTTACAATTATGTCTGGTGAACTTACATATGCTACTCAACTAAGTGCAACTACTACTAAGGGATAGGGTTTACAGATTTCCAAGTTACAAAATTCTATTCTGGCACAGACGGATCTTGATGGTAGGCTAGGCACCCCGAACACGCTTGCTACCTGGAAAAGAAACATCAAAGAAACGAAATCTATGAGCTACATTGCTCAGTGAGTGACTATTAAAATATAAATTCAATAACATGATAACTACAATCTTTGATATGAACTGCCTAATTGTGCCATGTATCACATTTCATAACCTTATAGATGACTGTAACCTGTAAAACATTATCAGTACATAAATGATTTTTTTATCATTAAACCTTTGTTGAGGCGGAGCGAACTCAACGCACCTAATGCAATAAGCCTTAGCTGGGCGGAGAAATCTTAACACATCAGCGTCAAACCTTTCTATTCTGCTCATAAATCTATCTGATCTCGGGCTGCCCGTGTACCTTCCCATGTCCTTCGGTACCAGGATCCCAGGAAATTACTCACTCACCGTCTTTAAATCCTTAGGTGAGAGTTTCACATAAGTTAAGTACTAGGGCTGCCCAGATGCCTTCTCATGTCCCTCAGCATTGGGTCCTAGAGAATTACTCACTCACCGTCATTAAATCCTTAGGTGAGAGTTTCACATAAGTTACATTCTAGGGCTGCCCATATGCCTTCAACTAACCTTCAGCATTGGGTCCCAGAGAATCTTCCTAGAGCACTAACTTGCACATCTCATTCATCATAATATAACAACAAACATGATACCTCAGCATTCATAAACACTAGGGTTACCCATATGCCTTCACCTATCCTTCGGCACTGAGTCTCATTCAAATACTTCTAGTGCACAGACATGCGCAATACATTTATCTAGCAACTAGCTTGATAGAACTTAGGACATTAACTGATACATTGTCAAGCTTATCTCACATATATAATACGTGTTAGTTCCATTCATAGAAATACACTTCAATTCATGCTTCAAAGATAGTATTAAGCACATAAAAATAGTATTCAAGTTAAGCTTATCTCAAACTATAAAATCACTCACAACTGATTCCGGACTCCGAGTGGGTTATATGCTTTCCCTAGCTTCTCTTGCCCTGTAAACATACCTTTTTCGTGTTAGGTATTTCTAATATTCCTTTTATATTCTTTACGTTTGATTAGATATCTTAAACATAGGTTTTCATCACTAATTTCTTCTCTTATCATTATCAGTATGAGCGAGATTAAGAGGTTAAACTACTCATAACTATGCGGCACTAGCGATACTCAGCTTCGCAGGATTAGCGATATTACCTTCAAAGAGCGATACTAAGTGAGAGTCAGCGAGAGTTGTGAGACGCAAAGCCCCTTGCGTTACCAGCGACACTAGTCTCGCTGATCACCCTCCAATCTTTTAACGATACTCCTTTCCTAGCGACCCCCGATGGTTATTGTTCTTCTTCCTCCTTCTCTAACCTGTTCTCAATTGCTAAACATCGAATTCCAGCCAAAGAATCAGATCTATCTTTTCCCTACAAACTTATAAAGAAGTGAGCTTCTTAATTTACCACGAAATTTCCAACTCTACCTCTTCTTTGCTAGGGAAATCATCTTTGAATAACTTCAATTGCTTCGTATCGGCTAACAGCTTTCCCAATAGCACAATTCCGACTGTTTCTTCCTTTAAAACTTCGCGGCAGCTACAACTTCCCAGCTTGCTCCTCTTCAGAACCGGATGTCTCTGGTTTCAGTTCCAATTCCACCATAGAAATGGTCTGGTTCCAACTTAACTCCGGCTTAAACAGTTTCTTCGACCTCTCCCCGTCGTTCTTCTATGAGAAGGGGTAAATCTGGATTTGATCTATGTCTAAAAGTGTTGATTGAGTCGGCGTTCTTTCATATATATATACCTACCACCGACTCACAAATACGGTCATCACCTCCTTACTTAGGTTGGCCGACCCAACCTTCCGTGCAAAGCCTCAACAACACATAACTTACTCTTTTTTTACAATTGTTCAACGCCCAGTCGTCGCATAGTTACTTAACGCATGCTTCTCTCGACCCTTCTTCTAAGATACCAATACATACCACCCTTCAACGCATAGTGACCTCCAACACTCCGTGGCCCTCAACGCCGCATGGCTGTCAACACTTAGTGACCTTCAGCAAATTCTCAACGCATAGCTCCACGAATGCATGGCCAACACTTAGCCACTTCTGCTCCATACTATTTAGGCCATTATTTTTAACTACTGCCCATTTCATAGTTTCTTCTCAACTTGCCAACTTCCAAATGTTCGATAGGCTTGCCGTTTTTCTCTACCGCATAATACCATACGTTTCCTCAACTACATGCCGCCAAACGATTCTGCCATGCGTCCAACATGGTTTTCACTAAGCATGCGTCCAACTCCACTTACTTCTCAACTTTTCTTATCCTACTTCTTTCCTTAATAAACTCTTCCACGAAGAAATCTTAGAAAGAGGGTGTGACACTTAGCGACTGAGGTTCGCCGTCACCCTAAAGGTAGGGATGACCCTGGATCTCTGAACTATTGAATTAAGGATGAGCCTAGGATGATCTTAGCGATTTGAAGGTCTTAGCGACTGAAGTTCGCCGTCACCCTATAGGTAGGGATGACCCTAGGTCTCTGAACTATTGAATTAGGGATGAGTCCGGGAAGATCTTAGCGATATGAAGGTCTTAGCGACTGAAGTTCGCCATCACCCTACAAGTAGGGATGAGCTCGGGAAGATCTTAGGGATTTGAAGGTCTTAGCGACTGAAGTTCGCCGTCACCTTACAGGTAGGATGGGTCTTTGAACTATTGAATTAGGGATGAGCCTGGGAAGATCTTTGCGATTTGAAGGTCTTAGCTACCGAAGTTCATCGTCACCCTACAGGTAGGGATGACCTTGGGTCTTTAAACTATTGAATTAGGGATGAGCCTGAGAAGATCTTAGCGATTTGAAGGTCTTAGCGATTGAAGTTCGTCGTCACCCTACAGGTAGGGATGACCTTAGGTCTCTGAACTATTGAATTAGGGATGAGCCAGGAAAAATCTTAGCGATCATCATCTTGGCCCTAGGACTAGGCAGTCGCCTAGGGGTGGTGACGTTACGATGTCAATATAAGGGGTGGACAAATGTTTTTTTTTTCTTGGAATATGTTCACGTCTGCTTCACCATTTAAAACTTTTATGTCTCTATTTCTTCTAGATCAGGCAATTAAGACCTAACTTCTTATGGTGACGTTTTCCTACAGGACAATGGTTTACTTTGTGGAGCATGTCTCGTCTGGGAAAACACAGCTCGTCATCCTTGCAGAGAGGCACCAACCTATAAAGAGCGAACTTACCTTTGTTGTGGAGGGCTCCCCTAACTGGTTTCTTTTCAGATATTTGGCCAGAGTTAGATGACGATATGACCCTCCCCGAACTATCTGTTGAGGTGCCTTTTCATCATGGGAAAAAGGTGTGGATCCTAAGGTCGTCGATTCATGACACAGCCCCTTCCCTTGATCGATTGTTAACTCTCGGGCTGTGCATGCTGGAAGGCGAGACCCGTTGGAGCACCATTGTGAAAGTCCCTGGTGAATTCACTTTCATCGACTGCTAGGAAATGGTTGGAGCTTATAGTTAGTCGAAATGAACGGTTTCTTCACGACATTCGTTTGTTTAATGCGGTGATGGCCTCTTCATATACATATGACTGCAATAATGATGTGGTTCGGGCCTTTTGTGAGGCTTGGTGTTCGTCTACTAACACTCTCCATACCATGGCGGGCGAAGTATCCATTTCTTTATGGGACCTATGGACGCTTGCAAAAACTTGTTGTTGGATTTCTATTTTCGATTTAGATTGAGTTTCATAGCTTGTTGCACAAAAATAGATATTATAATTTCCGTACAAAGATGCGTCGAGAATTACTCAAGTGTGATCATGATTAAGCAAGTTTTCCTATAAAAAGCCTAAGTATAAGCTCTTATAGGTTTCCTAGTGAGTCCAGGGTCGAACGCAGGGATTTGTAATAACTAGGCGTTGAGAATAGATGCATAACTATGCGGTCAACTATACATGTAATATGTGCATGTGGTGGTTGTATGTATCTAAAACTATATATAAAGAATGAATAAAATTTCCTACAACTAACAATGAGGTGGACGCGGCAATAGTTAGTCAAATGTCATTGTATCAGATAGCATGCGTTGAGAATGAATGAAACCATGTGATAAAAGTAGAGTTGACGCAGGAGCTAGTTGTTACTTAAGCATATCCAAGTATAATTACATACCTACAAACTGCGTTTATGAATCCATCTCTCGATGTTTCGATGCCATATTAATCTTATCTCTAAGATGCATGGTAAGTTTGCGTTAGCAAAAGATGAACTACATCTCTGCACCTCATCTAGTCCTGATAAATGCTAAAGATTAACCATCCACTCTCTCAAGCTAGACAGTCGTGCTTGCTACTTTTGTTTGTCAGACAAAGTTATGCAAGCTAATGATATGCATTAATCAAGATGTAACATGCTTAATATTGCTTAAGAAAAACTAACTCTAAACATCTAACTCATTTAGCATTCAAACAACATGGTGTAAGGTATTTAATATGGAAATAGATGGAAGATAATCGTAAATCAAACTCATATTAAGAAAATAAACCATTCTCTCGAATGTCATTAGCAAAATATAAGTAAGAAGGAGGAAAATGGAGATAAAACAGAAATGGAAGGCGTCAAGCCGCCACTGGCAACGTGTTGCTTCATGGAGGCTTGAGATGGTTGCTATCTAATACATAAATTTCATAGGGTGAAGGTTCTCACTCACTGAGAGATGACTCTGAAAGTTCTCAGAATCCTTCTCTCAGAAGAGCTCGAAATGGAGGCTGGTTATGGTGAGGGAGAATTTATGCAGAGCTTTCGCCTCTTGAACTCATTTCTCTCTTTTCTTCCCTTCACCTTTTAATATAGAAGCTTTGGGCTATTTATAGGCGTTGAAAAGTTGAAATTCATGATGACCTGAAACCTTTGCATTAAATTCCCTGCCCTGCTGTGTAGACTTTTTACATTGTCGGCCCATTGGTTCTGCCATGATCTGATAACGTGTTGTCCTTTTTCATAATGACATGATAACTTTTTGCCCATGCGTCTGTATCTACTTTTTCTCAACACATGGTATCAACGCATAGTCTCGATGCATGGGTTTCCACTTGTTCTCGCAGCAGCTTCGTCTCTTGGTACTTGGGTTATTTGTGCTTCTTCTCTTCTTAACCCTGCGTTAAGAACAGAAAAACTCATAGTTTTTCAGGTATTTTCTTTTGTAAATAGTGTCAGTGCATGGTAATACATTTTACATCATTCAACTACCAAAATCATGCGTTTAGCTCTAAAGTTACTCTAATTAATTCAAATAGTGACTATAATAACTTGTATTTCTACAAGTTATCAGGGGTCTTCCGATCAATGGGACTTTGTATAAGGAGGTCATTCCTTGCTATAAAGAATTAATTGGTGCGGGAGAGAGGAGAAGATATCTCCCAAAGACTTGTGAGCATCTATTTGCAGCCTACTATTGGATAGTTTACTCCCAGAGGAAACACCGTGCATCATCCTCAAAAAATGACTCCCAAGTAACTATAAGCTCTTGGATTTCATTCTGGTTTCTTGGGGCTCGAAAATATGATAAGCCTCCTGCATGAAAACAAAGGAAGGCTTCCCGCTCTCGGTCCACTCATAACCCGAATGGTACAAAAATCAAGTATCGAGCCTGGTCAACTAGGAAAAATATGCGATTCAAGGAACTTGGAATAGAAGACATCTTCAGAGACAACATATTTGGCCGCTTTCTTGTCCTGTTGGTTGTGTCTTTTCGTGTTCCCCCAAAAGGGAGCTTTCCTTTGCCCAGGAGTTTTAAAGTTGCTAGCACGATGGCTGATGGGAAGTCTTATAGCCTTGGTATTCCAGTCCTAGCCAATATTTATCATGGTCTAGGGCTGATTACCGAAGCTACCAACCCAATTGGACATATGGACTTTCACTTTCCTGTGCATTATGTCCATGGCTGGCTAGCCCATTACTTTAACACACATTACCTCGTTCTTGTGGATGTGCGAGGTCCCAAGATGGCCAATTTTTCTGGAGAAGGTGGCTTGATTTATTTCGGGGAATATGAAGCACGAGAGTTAATCCATAGAGGTGCAAACATTCAATGGCATGTAACTATCCAGGGCCGAAATAGGCATGAGCGCTTGGTTGATGATAATGACTTATCGTCCCAACATTCTCACCAAATTTCCAACATGCGATCCGGTTATGTGCCGTCCTGGTGTGGAGATACCTTGATACTAGAATCATACAGTCCTTATCGATTTGGGCGACAGTTTGGATTTTATCAAGACACTCCTAATGATATAGGGAGAATGCCTCCTGTCGCTACACTTAATAACATCTTATATTACTTCAGGGTTTGTACGAGGTGTAACACATTATCCCAAGTGTTCTTGCCAGCTCGCAAGTTGGAGCCACGTAACCATGTTACGTCACAATACAGAAACTGGTGGCTGTCAAAACATGGGAGTTATTTTGAGGATAACATTCATCAATTAGTAAGTAATACTATTCCTCCCCCATCGCAACCCCAACTACCCAAGAACAAAGGGGCTAACCAAGGTGGCAAACAACTTCGTCTTATTGAAGAAGCGATTCGTACCTCTCAAGACGATGATGCGACTCATGCGGAAGGGAGTCACAGTAGTACCAGTGATCATCATTGGAAGAGACCCCCAAAGAAGATGAAAGCATCCTGGGATAATAATTTTTTTTGAAGGGATCCCAAGTGCTTCAAGACTCTCTAGTGCTACTATACCGTTGGTATGTATGCTCTCTGTTCAAGTTCTCTTTGTTCTCTTCTTTACCAGGTAATTTATGTTTTCCCTTTTTTTTTGGCAGTCTCCCTTGAGTCTTCACCTTCAAGAGCTTGCGAAGCCGAACAAGACGGGCGAGATTTTAGTAGGTAAATTAACGCCTCAGATAGCGAAAGAATCATCGTATGCCCCAGAGTGAAGAATCTTGGATGAGACCTTATAATTTGGATTCATCCATGGACAAGGTCGGTACTTCTACATTACCGGTAGCTGAAACAATTGAACCACCCTTACGACTTCGTGCTATTTTAGAAGACATTCGACGCGGCAAAATGAAAGTAGGTATTGAGAGCGTTGGAGTTTTAACCTCTCCACTTGAAGAAGTTGGTTGTTCTAAAGCCCTCTTCATAGAGAAAACCATGCCCCCTCCTGGTTCGCTAAGAATTTCGGAACCGACTCAACGCGTTTGCAAAGAACCGAACGTTGGGAATCCCGAGGCTTCTCTATATTGCGATGATGTAGTAGTTTCGAGTTTTTATCGACAAGCAGCACTATCTCTGTGAGAAAGCATTTGGGATACAATTGTGCGTACTTTATTTGAGCAGGTTCCATATCTCAGGTCGGAAGTCACAAAGGTATTCTCTGGTATTTCAAAGGTTCATGCAGAGAATTTGACTCCGCTTTAGAAGTTTGTGGACAATTATCTTAAAAGGGTGGAAAATTTCAATGTGCTACAGTGCTCGTATTCTGCACAAATTTCAATGTGCTACAGTGCTCGTATTCTGCACAATTATCTTCAACTGACAAAGATCATCAATTGGGAGAGAAAACATCTCGCATGAAAGAAACCCTCACTTTGATCGACCAACTGCGAGGAAAGGATAAAACCATTCGAGAGCGAGCTGCGCAGTTAGCCTCAGAAAAGAAGGAATTAGAAGTTAGATTTCAGAAGGTTAATACCGAATACGAGAAACTTTTGAGTTTGTGTGATGAGAAGAAGGAGACCTTAGACAGAAAGGAACTTAAAGTCACCAAGATGCAAGAAGAAATCAATACTCTTGAGAGCACTCCTACTATAACCGATGAAGATGTCGAGGCTTTCGCTACAGTTCGGGATAACATGGAAACTGCACGCGGAGAGTTGAAGAACTTCAAGTGGAGGCTTTGATTCTATTAAAATTTTTCCTTTGTTTTTTTTTTTTTTTTTTTTTTTTTTTATTGTTATTCTTCATATGTAACCACCAAGATTCTGATTCAATGAAGAAAACTTCCTCTTTTTTTTATGTGATTGCACTTAACAAATTTTAAGCTGCCTACGTACCCTTTTATAATAACGGGATCAAGTCATAACGTAGTTCATTACAAATATGTTTATATATATATAGTCGTTCGCCTTTTAAGCTCATGCGGGCCAGGAGCATATACATCATTTTTCTTTTCACATATAACGTTAAGCATAAAATCTTTTAAGGAACTTGCCATTGATTGGGTGGATTCTTAATCCATCTTGGTCAACAATCTTGTACGCTCCGTTTGTATAGACTTCTTTAACAACATAGGGTCCGTCCCATTTAGGTGTGAACTTATTCTCTGTATGTCTTGTTGTGATTATAGGTCTTCTTACAGCAAGTACTAAATCACCAATCTGAAACGATCGAGGCTTCACATGCTTGTCGAAAGCTTTAGACATTCGTGTTTGATAACATTCCAATGCCTGTTGAGCCTCGAGTCTCTTCTCGTCAAGTGCTTCTAGCTTTTGAAGACGTAATTTGGCATTGTTCAATAGTTAGTCCTTCTTGAATCGCCATTCTCAACGATGGAATTTCCCTCTCTAATGGAAGAACGACTTCTACTCCATAAACCAGAGAGTATGGTGTGACTCCTGTGGGAGTGCAATGAGTAGTTCGGTAAGCCTATAGGACTTCCCTGAGCTTTTCCTGCCAATCTCTTTTCGTCTTAGAGACTACCTTTTTTAGCAGATTACACAAAGTCTTATTGAATGCTTCTGCCAGTCCATTAGCTGCGGCATTGTATATAGAAGACTTGTACTGCTTAACTTTAAACTTTTCGCACAACTTGTCCATCAGACTGTTGACAAACTACCTTCCATTATCTGTGACAATACGATGAGCGATCCCGTATCGATAAATGATGTGCGTACAAACAAAACTTACAATGTTCTTTTTTTTTTTTGCTTCCCTCAAAGGCATAGCCTCAGCCCACCTCGAAAAGTAATCTATTCCAGCAAGAATATAAGAGTGTCCACTCGACGACTTAGGTGTTATAGGTCCTACCAGATCAAGTCCCCAAGCTTCAAACGGTCATGAAGCTATTGTCGGGTGAAAAGCCTCTGGCGGCTGATGTATAAAATTTGCATGAAATTGACAAGCTTCACATTGCTTTGCATACTGCATGGAGTCATGCACCATTGTGGGCCAGTAATAGCTCATTCTTTTCAATTGATGCTGGAGTCTTGGTCCGGACTGATGAGTGCCACAGACCCCTAGATGTAGCACATCTGGGGCTCGTGCAGATTCTTCTTTCCCTAAACATCAAAGAAAAAGGCCTTTATATGAGCTTCGATAGAGTGTATCATTGTAATAGATAAATCAGGCAGCTCTTCTTCGTATCTCAATTTTATGTCGTAGGTCTGTGGGAAGCTTCTCGTGTTGTAGGTAATTTATAATACAGTGTCGCCAGTCCTTCTCTTCGATCACAAAAACAAATATGGTATCAGTTTCCTCATGTTGTTCTTCGATCAGCGGAATGATCCACTTTTGACAAAGAGAGATATTCATAGAAATGTCGCTCGCAATTGCCAAAGCAGTAGCAAGATTTGCAAGTGCATCCGCTTTCCTATTCTCTGACCTTGGTATATGTTCAAGTATTATGCCCTCAAACTCCAGAAACTTTCCTAAGGTCACACCGAAAGCACATTTAAGAGGGTTCATCCTTAATTGATACTTCCTAAGCCGCTCAAATACAAGTTTCAAATCTTTTAGATGGTCATGTCGTTTTCGGGATTTTATCACCAGATCGTCCACATAACATTCAACATGCTTATGTAGCATATCATCGAAGATCTTTTGCATAAGTTGATATGTAGCACCTGCATTCTTTAATCCGAAAGGCATCACCTTGTAACAATATATACCTTTTGGAGTTTGAAAAGCCGTTTTCTTCTCGTCTTCCAAAGCAATTCGTATTTGATTGTAGCCTGACGACCCGTTCATGAATGATAAGGCCTCGTGTCCTGTGGTGGCATCCATCATGATTTCTGTGATGGGTAAGGGAAAATCATCTTTTGGACATGCACTATTCAAGTCACGAAAATCAACACAAATACGTAGTTGGCCATTCTTTTTCCTTACAAGGACGATGTTGGCTATCCACGTTGGATATTAGACTTCACGAATAAACCCAACCTCAATTAGTTTGTTAACTTCCTCCTCAATTTGAGGAATGAGTTCTGGCCGAAAGCGCCGTTGAGCTTGCTTGATTGGTTGATACCTAGGCTTAATTGCTAGGCGATCGATTGCCACTTTTGGATCAAGCCTAGACATTTCTTTATACAACCAAGTAAAGACATCTTTTTATGTCGTGAGTAAGCTCACATACTCCCTTTCTTCCTCATCGGTCAGTTGTGCACTTATGAAAGTTGGACGAGGCTCTTCTATTGTGCCAAGGTTGACTTCCTTTAACTCATCAATCGTTGATTGACCACCGTCGTCAAGTGGTGATGGAGCTTCTTCTGCCTCTTCCTCAAGTACCTTAGGCTCTGATGCTTCTTCTACTGTGACATGGCAGCAATTTGTCGCGTCTTCTTCATCTTCTAGGTCGCTCTCTTTAGGTCGAGTGATGATGATGTTGTGTCGCTTTACTTTTAACGAACCATCTATATTTACTGAAACAAGCAATTTTCTTTTCATTCTTGATGGAGCAGCACTGCAGATTTTTTCGTCACTTTTTATCTCACACGCTTTGTCGGAGATCGGTGTAAGGGATCGTTTTTTACTTCTTGTTGTGGTAACGCTTAATCTCTCGAAAGCAGATGCTCGTGGGGTGGTAGTTGGGCACACATTATTTATCTTCCGTGGGGTTACACTACCTCTGAAACGCAAAAAGTCGGGTATGGTCGGAAGTTGAAGGTTGATCTTTATTTTCACCCTCAAGCATACTCAGCCTTTGAAAAACCTATGGACGTGCCACAGAAGGAGTAATGAGACTAAAGGCAGACATTCTCTAACCTTCATTTCTCTTGTCTTCTTTAGAGTCATTGTTTTCTTCCACAGTAATGTGACATGTATTTGTAATCTTTGCTTTTCCTTTTTTGGTTATATGAATCGGCTCCGAGGGATTATATCCAAGTCCGACCCTTGAATAAGGGATAGAATACCATTCTTTCTGAAGCTTCCTTTGAGTAGGGGAAGTTCAGGTCTTTCATTAGATATCTTTAGAGTTTTAAACTCAGTTTGAGGCGTGAAATCATAACCTGCCTTTGCTAGTAGCCTATATGCCTTTGGATCGAAACCATCTTTTGTTTGTTTTTTTGGCAGAGTTGCCCTAGCTTGCTCTGTCTCAGTTTTTTTGATGTCACTCTTATCTATCTTTGGAAGCGGTGTAGTGAAACTCTCTTTCAAAATTTCGACGTTTTCGATCATTAGATTTTTGGAGCATTCTGCAAATGGTGATTCTCCTTTCTTGTGTCGAGATAGAGGGACATAGCATAAGACGGGAGATTTTGAGTTCTTTCCTTGTGTGCTTATCATCCCTTCGTTCTTTGGCACCTCAGGCTTGACTTGGGTCATTGATTCATCATTTCCCCACCTGCTTAAAGCATCCACTTCGCTCAACTTCTTTGTCGTAACCATTCGTTGCTCGGGCCTATAGGAGCCTTTGGCCACTCGAACCTCGGTCGATATGACTTTGCTAATGTCATCATTTTTCATGTAGAACTTTGCGTCAGCAAAATGAGATTCAGGTTCTGAAAATGGTTTGGTGTCGGCATCAACTTTCTTAATGCCTTGCTAATAAAACTTAAAACACTGATGGAGCGTGGACGTTACAACTTCATTTTCATGAATCCAGGGACGTCTTAACAGTAGTCTGTATGTAGTTCTTGAATCGATCACATATGACGAGCTCAAGGCGAATCATGCCTATCGCCCACTGTCCTCCTTGATTAAAGCCTTGAATCACCAACTTGCTGGTGGATAATTCATCCATCGAAATGCCTAACTGGTTCATAATCGATTTTGGCATTATGTTGACAGCTGATCCATTATCAATGAGGATCTGACTAAGCTTTTTCTCTCGAATGTATCCAGACACAAATAAAGGTCTATTATGAAGTTTTGATCCAAGTAACAAATTTTCGTCAGTAAATGATATCGCTATGCAACATGAAGCGCATGTGTCTGCTTGAGAAGTAGAAGCAGTCGGACGACTGTCACCTTTTAATATTTCGACCAGTGCATCCTTGGTCTCCTGTGGGAGTGACAACAAATCATTTATGCTGAAAGAAGGTAGTTCTTTCGATCGGGTTGTTGTCCTACTGTGTTTGAAGGAGCGTCATCTTCTTCCGTCGTATTAATGACGTGACACGCAACAGTTTCAATTGAAAAACTCTTTGGAAAGAAGTTTTTCAAGGTTATCGGTTGCCTAGGTCGAGGAAGTTCCTCGCTTTCTTCGATGATTGGTCAAGGTCTTTTCATACTAGACCTTGTTTTTCTTTTTTGGGTCTTACTTTTTCTTTTATGGTTTCTATATGAACGTGATTCTTTTTTAGTAAAATTTTGTTTATGTTTCTTTCGATGGGTTACCAACGTCCATCCTTCATCTATATCTTCAATTTGTTCTTCTTTCTCTTGTAAGTTGATTTTCTGAAAGTCGATCTTCCCTGTGGCCTTTAATGCCGGATATATAATGATCGGCTCCAAAGATCCAAACTGGATTAAACTCCTTGTCGCAAACATGAGGATGTCCGGATGAATCATTACTGCAGCTTGATTTGTCTGCGCCACGTCCTCGAGGTCCAACTCGATTTTTCTTTCTTGAGCCAATTTCAAAATTAACTCCTTTAATACAAAGCATTTTTCCACCGGATGGCTAACAACTCGATGATATTTGCAGTAATTGGGATCGTTTACTCTCCCCAATTCTGCTGGTCGCTTACATTCGGGGAGCTCAATTTGTCGTTTCTCGAGCAACTGCTCCAGCATGTCTGGAAGATCAAAGTCTGGAAAAGGGTAAACTTTCTCTTATCTCTCTTTCAACGTTGGTTGTTTCTTCTCGCCCACATCTTTGCGTTTCTCAATCTTCTTCTCTTTAGCAGTAAACTTTAAAGGGGCCGTATTTACAACCATAGCTTCTTTAGTTGCACCCTTCGATACCTTCTGGGTGCTCTTCACTTCTTTACTTTCTTTCTTTACCTCTTGGATTAATAAATCGTTACTCCCTCTATTAGCAATGTTCAACTCCATATCATGAGCTTGAGTAGCTAATTCTTCGAAGATGCGGGGTTTTATCCCTTGTAGGATGTACAAAAGTCCCCAGTGCATTCCTTGAGTGCACATTTCGATAGCTGATAGTTCTGTCAATCTATCTTTGTAATCAAGGTTTAGTGCTCTCCAACGATTAAT
This sequence comes from Citrullus mucosospermus, assembly GCA_030954485.1. Lineage (NCBI taxonomy): Eukaryota > Viridiplantae > Streptophyta > Magnoliopsida > Cucurbitales > Cucurbitaceae > Citrullus > Citrullus mucosospermus. Next base: position 16,205,968 of record CM062062.1, read on the forward strand.
GTAGTCAATGACTGGCTCGCCTTTTCGCTACTTGGTGGCAGTGAGCTCTATCATATTAACAATACTCCTAGTACTGTAGAAACGATTGAGGAATTCTCTCTCAAGCTGCTCCCAGCTATCGATAGTTTGAGGCTCCAGGTCAGTGTACCAGTCGAAGGCGTTTCCCTTTAGAGTTCAAACGAACTATTTAACTAACAGGTCTCCTCTGGTTCCAGAATTTTCACAGGTTTCAATGAAGTGAGCAACATGTTGCTTTGGATTGTCTTTTCCATCGAACTGCTGGAATTTTGACAGCTGGTACACATTTGGCATCCTTAGGTTGTCAATCTTCTTCGTATACGGCTTGGAATACAAAAGGGAAGTCTGACTAGGACCTCCATATTGAGCCTTGATGGAGTTCGCAATCATTTTCTACAACTGCTGAACAGACAGCAAAGCAATTGAAGTTGAATCTTGGGGCTGATTGTCTTGCAAAACCTTATTCCCTTTGTCAATGCTCTTGACTGCAGGCTTATGACTCGATTCAGCCGCGTCACGACTTTCAATATGGTTTTTGAGGGATGCAATCTCATAATCCTTTTCTTCAACTGCCTTCAGTAGCATGCTAACCTTCTTTTCAAGTTCAGCTATTTTCTCCTTACTTGTTCCCACGTCAGCCACCATGACTGATATTACATTTGGTTGGGATGCCTCCTCACTTGATCGTTCAGAAGCTGAGGTATGCTTGTCAAGTGTAGGATTCTCTTTGATGACGACCCCAGCTTTTGGGTCTCTTGAGATCCGCTCCCACATATTTCTCGCGATCTCAAAGGTAGGTTGCTCTTCCAATTGTATTTCCTTAGAGTGGCTGCGGGTAAACGGTCTTCTGGAAGTGTTACTTGAAGCGTTAGGAGCATTGTCTTTGGATGCCATGTCGTATGTCTTGTGCAGGAGAAAGAGATGAAAGGTAGAGAGTGTCCCACCAGGCGTGCCAATCTGTTCGACGAGATTTCCGAAGAAATTTAGTTTGTGGAACTTGAACTTCGTATTTGTATTAGTTTTAGTGTTGCAAGTACAATCTCTAATATTTGATCCTTTGATTCTTTCTCTTAAAGAAAAGTAAACACTTGCAACTTGAATTCTTGAGATCTTCTATGAAACTTTGCTCTCAAGGTCTTCAACTCCAGAGTCTTCAATTCTTTAAGTCTCTAGAACTTTAGTATTTTTGGATCCTCGATCTTTAGAATTTTAGGGCTTCAATCTTCAAAACTTATGAGCTTGGGAGCTTCGGTCTTTAGATCTTGAGTTCCAGTTTTCAATTCTTCAGAATTTGGATTTTCAGAGCTTCAGCACTTTTCTTTACTCTTCCAAAAGAAAAAGAAAACCCTTTTCATGAAGAAGGAGACCCTCAATTTATAGGGGTTTTTATTTGGGCTTGGGCCAACTTGTTCTTGGGTCATTGGGCTTAGGCCAATTTGCTTTTGGGCCATTGGGCTTTGGCCCGACTTCCTCTTTAGGTTGGGCTAAAATTGGATTTGAGCTCAATACTTTCTTTGGCCCAAAAAAATGTTCAAAATGTCTTCTCCAACAATATCATAACATAATTGTGTTATGGTCGACGTTGTTTGTCCGAATATGGTAAATATATATATATATTTGTTTCGTTTTGATATAGAATTATTTTTCATCCAAATAGTTCAATTTTGATGTTGATGATATATTTTAAATGCATTAATTTTGTCAAATGATATATCAAATATAAATCATATTAGTCAATTGGTTTATTTTAAAATTTTTTTTTATAAGATTTTAATAGTATATAAGTTATATTTAATTTGATATATCAATTGTATAATACATCGTATATTAATTAATTGATATACCTTATTTAGACTGCTCACTCGTGATCTAAATCCATTTTAAGCTTAGAATTGTCATTAACACATTTCTTGTCTCTTTTTCTTTAGTCTTTAAATCCACCATCAAAGAAAGTGTATAGATGACACATGAAAAATTAGTCATTATTGGTTATTTCGTAACTTTACAATATAGTCAACAATAAACATTTATTGACATTTATTATATGTCATGACAACATTTTCTATGACAATTTTTCATTGTCAATAAATGACCAAAAAGTTGACTTTTTCTGTCAATTAAACCTTTATATCAACACTTATTTACAACAATAATAATAATATTCAAAAGGTATACATTCTTAAAGTTCAGAATCTTCCCAACTCATTAAACATCAATCTTGCTCAAAATATTGATATCAAAACCTACTTCTACAAAGTAGGAATACTCACACCACTCTATTGGAAAGAACATAGTCAAATGAAGTAAATGTTCAAAATATTAATGTCATTACATTTTTCATTTAATAACAACCCAATAAAAGTCTCATTCATGCCACATAGTCAAAATATAACACACAAAATACATAGTACAAAACATTCATCATGCTCAAAGAAGATTCCTTAAAAACTTAGTTCGAACACTCTGAAACAATCTTAGAACTACAAAACCATGTATTCAAGATCACCCATCCCACCACAAACTACATCTACCAAAATTCAGAACATGTTTAAAAAGAATACATAAAAGCAACATTTTTTCCATACATGCATTAACAAATTAACATACACAACAAACAATAGGATCATTGGATCATTGATCAAATAATAAAACCATTCATTCTACTAAGAATGGACAATTCTCAACTAATAGGACCAACATGAATAATAGGATATTGTACTGATTGAACATTCTTGGCAATTAACTAAATAGTGGTGCCACATACCTGAGGTTAAGTCAAATATTTAATCCAAGCAAATCAAACTCTCTTTTAGTTTGGAAGATGAACTCTCAAATTTAAACTTTATGGTCTAACTCCAAACATAAATTCACTCCAAGAAGTCTCCAAATAACTTACCCAAAATTAGGGCTTAATCCAAATCCACCTCCAAAACTTAAGATAAGCTTCCAATCTATAGCTAACCATAAATAAAAGTTTGAAATCTAAATTTACAACAACCATATTGAATATTAAATCTAAAAGGGTTTCAAAACTTTAAATACTTACCAAAAAATTGACTGAAACAACTTTAATTCCATTGGACAATAGCATCGGCTTGAAAAATTGAAGAGTTCCACTTGTTAGAATCAATTTCAACCAAAGAAAAATCACTCAACTATATAAAAAGATTGAAAAATATATAACTTAATTTCAAAAAGAGATTTTCTAGAATCAAAAGCAGTATGATGAACTAGTTGAAAACTCCCTTTGCCAAAGATTTTCATGAGTAACCAATCAATAAAATGGCTCAAAGTCATAGAATGTCTTACCTGACCTCAATTAAAAAGTTCGAGAATAACTTCTGAAACAAATGAATAAGAATATGCTAAAAAAATAGAATTTACTACATAACATAAAACACTATAAACGTGGAACAATAACAAGTATGTCTAACAAACCTACAATAGATGTATCATAATCTATGCTATAATAGAACTAGAATTACTTTATTCCAATTAATAGAAATGTTGAACAAAAATTAAAAAAAGAGAAGTTACTATTGTTAAAAACAAAAATTGGATGATTGTTGAGATATTTGATTCTAACCTGGAAAAAAAAGAAAGCACACAAGTATGCACACAATTTGACTGAGGAAAGCAAAGATTATTTTGAAGCAAACATCAAGAGACTTTGACTACAATTTAATGGTGGAATGAATGTCTTAGATTAGTAATAATTTTTATGAGAGTTACTAGCATTGGAAAAAGAATTAAAGCAAATTTGAGATTGAGTTTTTGAGCATATTAGTTAGAGTTTTTGATGGTGTACATCAAAGAGTTACACTTTTCTAATCATGCCTAGCAGCTAGCAAAACAATCTTCAAGTTGTATGTTCTAGGCTTCTCATCTAGCTTGATTTAACTCTAGAAAATTTTGAAACATACTTGAAACAAAAATTGAAGATTTTGTCACGTAATTTAGGGGAAAGCCTAGAATATATTACTAAAAGTAAATAAATATGTTTGATTCAATGGTTGAAGAAGTTCTTACCTTCATCAACCAAAGGAAAGCACTAGAACATGTTGTGTGCTTGAAAATCCTAAAACAACAGAAATTCACAAGATTTAATTCATTTTTTAAAAAGAAAAAGGATGCATTTATTGTTTATTTCCTCTCTTGGCCACAAGTAATGGGATTGGTCACAACACATTTGACCAACACACCGAAAAGAATCGACAATGAGTCTATAAAGCCTATCAAAATGGATATTATCATTCAAAGAAAAGAAAAATGATAAATTAAAAAATCTTTAAGTGCATATCTACAAGATGAATCCACAGATCCAACACATACTCTCCAATCCACTAACGGTCCCCTCTCCCTCCAAAAAAATAGAAAAAAATAGAAATGAATATCAAAATGGATCAACTAAAAAACCATGGCTTCTACTTTCACTTTTCAAACATACACATTTCCTTTAATATTTTTTAGATATTTGAGTTTGTCAAATCTATGTATGTTTTTAGCACTACACTAAAATGTCCACTAATATAATCCCAAAAAAAAAAAAAAACTTTGGTTTGTTGTCACCATCATCTACCAGACATAAACATCGCCATAAAAAATAAAGGTCTTAACTCAACTACTACAACCCTAAACTAATACAAATTAAAATCAATTAAACTACAACAACTTAGCATCCCAAACATCCCCTAAAAGTTTAGAAAATAATTTAGGCAAGTATTTAAAAAGGAAGTTAAATATATGTATGTGTACTGTTAAGCACAAAAACATTCCAAGCAGTCTTATAAACCAACTGTCTTCTAATATCTAAGCAAAAGTTCTTCTTGGGCTTTTTTGTCCATAATATTTGTTTGACAACAATTTTTAAGATTTGTTTTTGAAGCAAAAGATAACATATGACTAAATTAGTAGTGTGAATTTGAATAAAAGTTGGATCAACAGAGCTCAAAATTTACACAATGTAGAATTTCAACTTTCAACTTCTAAATACTCTGGTCAAACACCCACTATAGCTATTTCCCTCTTTTAAGTTGTAAGGTTATAAAAGCTTGCTTCTATGAAATCTTATTCCAGGCTCACAATCGATCAATGTGAAAATGTCTTTCTTCTTTCTTCTTCTTCTAATAGTAATATAAAAACGAATAAAAGTTTCCTTAGTGGACTAGCAATGGAGGGAGGTGTGCTTCAAAACCAAGTCAAAACTAGCCTAATGACCAACAGTGTATTGTAGAGGCTCAAGAAATTTTGAATACCATTAGCGACTACAAGTCCTACCATAGAATCCCCCGGCAAAACTGCAGCACAATTGTGGCTAGAGAAAGCTTGGAAATTCCTGGAGTTCATACCGGGGATCTGAATACAATTCAATAGAAGTACTGTAGAGATTAGAAAATCAAAACCCCCAGGAAAAATCAACCGTAAGAAGTATATTATATTCTAGCTGAAATAAAACTGTACAAACGAATGGGAAGTGAAAGAAACAGAGCAATTGCATAAACAACACAAATAAGAATTTCACAAAACCATCCAAATACAATTGCTGTTAGTTAGTTGGTGAAGAAAACTTTGGAACTCAGAAGGCAACAAGAGCAATTTATGCAAAAATGGATTCTCAGAAGCCAATGAACGAAAAAATTTGATGTAGCTTTCAGTAGTTGACGCGAAAGATCCATGGATTTCCTGGATGGTCCAGAAGGTGTTTAAGAAAATGCGGGTGAGAATGGGGATATCCAATTTGGAAAGAAGTTGAAAGCCGTAGAAGTTCGTCTAGGGTTTAGAAGTGAAGAATCGTTTGGAGTCATCTTGCTTCCTTCGGCTGAAAACAACGGCGGAAGCAACGACAGCGATGGATGAAAGCGACATGATTAACGGAAGCGACAGAAACAACAGGGACTGTGACGGTGGTTGAAGCGGCTGAACACGACGACGTGAGGGCTTCGGCATTGAGGGTTTTGACGCTAAGGGCTTCAGTGTGAGGTGAGGGCTTCAGCGTTGAGGAAGAAAGAAACAACGAAAAAATGCTTCGACGTTGAGGAGGGCTTTGGTGTGAGAGAGAAAGTGAGAGAGAGGGGTTGTATATGGGTGCAAGTCAAAAGCATAAGGGAGTGTGGCATCAACAGGTCATCATAATGAACCTAACAGAGTATACACAAACAAGCAATTAGGCACACAAATGGCCCGAGCTTAGATGGTCAAGGGCTCTAGTCAGAACACAAACATCTCTCACCCCCAACTTAAAATCTAACATTTTCGCCAATGTGATAAAGAAAGAATAAAACATGGGACAAAATAAGAGGAAAACAGAAAACTTCCCTGAAATTTTGGCACAGAGGATGACGGTGATATCTGGCTCAGAATAACAATTCTCTCTCAACTTCTCAAGGGCAACAATGAAGAAAGATATAAAGAACTCAGCTCAATAAAAATAAAAGAAATAGAAAAGAAACCTACAGTACGAAAACAATAAAATGTAAATCCTAGCTGCCTCTAAGTAGCACAAATTTTTAAGTTATGCTTGACCATACTCGGTTCTATCAGTCATGTTCGTTGCAACCCTTCGAGTCATCATTTCTCACCCCCCAACTTAGGAGGTTGACCACTATCCTGCAAGATTAAGGTGCTAAAACAAATAGGGTTAGTGGTAGAGGGAGAATCAATCATAAAAATTCTTTTAGTTTTACCTCCCTGTTCAATTTGTAAAGACCCTTTGTTCAATGACAGTCTTAGCTGTCTTTAAAAAAGGTCACCCTAGCAAAATAGATAAATTAGAGGGAGGGGAAGAAGCATTCACATCCAAGACATAAAAATCAACAAGAAAAGATAGACCATTAACTCTAACAAGCATATCCTTCACTAATCCCAATGGCCTAACAAGAGAATGGTCAACTAATTGCACCCAAATGTCAGAAGGATGCAAAGCCCTAGCTTAGGCAGTCGAGTTAATCTCCCAATTGCAACTTGATATAGGTTAATCTAATTAATTCCTCAATTTTCTAAGCTTAGCCAACTCACATAGAAAAGTTAGGTGAGAGTCCATAAATCTAATTAGTCAAATTAGTTAGATGAAACACATCCTAATTAATTGGCTAACCGCATTAAGATCGAGGAACATGCTAAGGTGAATATCAACCCGAAATTGCCTAAATCAATATTCATCATGATTCTTCCTAGGTTGATTAAACAATGTTTGTTGAGGTGAAATTACAACTTACAAGTTAATCTAACCCTTGCTACTTTTAATCGAATTACAATTGTATGTCACGTGTTGCAATTCAAAACTTAGCTAATGATAATACCAACTTCAAGTAGAAATATAATCACATTAATTCAATCACAAAAATAGAATCCAAAAAATAATTCAAGGATTTATCAAAAGATCTAAATCTCACAAGTTACAAACTAGAGAGAACTACTCTATGCCTAAGCTAGAAAATGGTACCTTTAGCCCATCATCTTCATAATGGACATTTAAGAATTGTTTCAATACATCCAAAAATAAATAAATAGAAGAAAAGTGGAAAGGAAATCGTCTAAGAGCTAGTTGGAATAGCAGATCTCCAACCTTAGGCGGCATAACTTTTCTTTTATAATATCGAGTTGGCGTCGTGGCGCTAGGATACAACACCACGGTGCTGACGAAAATTGCACTCAGGCGAAGATCATAGCACTGCGACGCCAGTGGCTTTCACCAAAAGCATTCTCGAGAAAAAGCGTAGCTACGCCATGGCTTCAAGGGCATTTCGGTCATTTTGTCTCTCTCTTTTCTAGTTGATGCAATTATGCTCTGTTTTGATCCATTTTAGCTCCATTTAAGCTCTAACGCTTGGTTCTACCTCACAAGTGCTTCATATTTGTAAAATAATGAAATAAACATATAAAATCTAAGAACAACCCTGAATTAAGTGGAGTAAGATAGCACACTTTCGGTGCTTTCAATAACCTCCAATCTTAGATGTGCACTCATCGGAGAAAGGAATGGAATCAAAAGAAAACTTGCTGATAGAAAATTAAAGAGATGAAAATAGTTAGAAGAAAAAAATCTTCTATCCCTCAAAACCAATGTTGTCACTACAAGAAATTTTGGTTTTTCTGACGACATTTTTGCCAACACAAACAAAATCGTCGGGAAAAGCAGCCTTTCCCGACGGTTTACTTGGCGTTGGGAAAAAGTAGCTATGCCGACCCTTTTTCTTTATTTCGTCGCGCAAACTATGCCTATCCCGACGCACTTTAGTGAGCGTCGGGAGAGATTAGTTCTCCCGACGCATAGGTCCACCGTCGCGATGTAAAGAAGAGGGGAAATTTTTTACTTTCTTATCTCCCGACGGTATTATAATATCGTCGGGAGAAATTGACTTTACTGACGGTAATTATAATAAAAGTACAATTGGGATAGGTCCTTCTCCTGACGGTATTGTAATACCGTCGGGAGATAAGAAAGTAAATTTTTTTTAATTTTTCGAGAAATGAACGCCCGACGCTAATAAGAAACCGTTGGGAAATGTCACAACATTTTCCGACGGTGGGAAAAACCGTCTGGGAAAGTCAGATGTTGCAAAGGTAATAAAAAACGTCGGGAAAAGTGTTTAAAAACCCTCAACCTCGATTTTCTCCCTTCATTTTCTCCCCCACTTCTTCTCTTTCACCCTAGCTAGCTGCCACACAGACAGCACAAACACTATAAAAAATATGCAAGTCCTGAAGAGGCATGAGCACACCCACCCGATCGACTTAAAAATGTCATTGAAGATTGGTACTTTTTATGCACCAAGTTTGAATCCACTGAATGGAAAGTAAGAATATTGTGTTTCTTTCACTTTACTTACATTTGTATTACTACTTCGATATTAATTTATCGTTCTATTAGAGAGTAGCGGAGACTAATCAGAAGAATCGATCAGCTCTGAAGTTCATTCATACAACTGGGTCCAAGACCTTCATACACATATGAGAAACCACGGTAGTAATAAAAATCTTAATTTATTTGATTTGTAAGAAAGTCACATAAATATCTTTAATGAGATTTGTTTTACAGAAAGGAGATGACGGTCAAACAATCGACCCAGTAGAGTTGTTTAGGCGTACGCACTCTAAGAGTGATGTCTCGTTTGTTAATCAGGCTGCTGATGATGCATACGTAAGTTTTTATTCCTTCAATTTCACTTTTCATCTATATAAATTTGTCATACAAATATTTATTCAAATTATTGTTGTAGAGTCAAATGATTGAGCTGAAAGAGGCCTCCACCTAAGAAGGGTCTCAACCAATATCAGGAGAAGAGATATGCGAGCAGGTGTTGGGCACACGATCGGGTTGGGGGCCAAAACCCAAAAAATCAAGAAAAGATAACTCATTATCAATTGCATCCTCCTCCAAAATTATAGAGGAGCAACAAAATGAGATACAATCCTTGAAGGCTAGAGTGGATGAATTAGAGAAAAAAAGACAAAATGAAATAGATGAATTGAAAGCCATGGTCTTACAACTCATACAACCACAAGGAGATAAATCATAATAGGTATGAATTTTTCAACTTTTGTGGTAAACTATTTACAAAAGTGTATATGTTGTTATCCTGCAGTTATGGTAACAACATTGAGTTTGAGATTGATATATAGATTCATACACTTAGAAATTAGGTTTGAGCAATTTATATGTTATAATGATGTTTGGATTAAAGTGTGTGGCATATATTGGGGGGGGGGGGGGGGGGGGGGGGGGGGAGGAGTATATGGATAAATACATTGAGTTTGAGTTGAAATTAAGTTTGTATAAGAGTAAGTGCATGATTTATTTAACATGTTCTATTGTATTTGAGATTAATATGTTAATAAGTGCATAGTTGGGGGGAGGGGGGTGATTGCCTAAAGTGCATTTGAATTGTCTTTGGTTGAGCATCTAATTTTAAAGTTTGTATGAGAGTAAGTGCATGGTTCTATTTAAGTTTGAGTTGAATTTTATTGAGTTTGAGATTAGGTTGGAGATTGGTATATGTTATAATGTTACTAACTTTCAGTTTAAGTTTCCTATTGCATTTGAGATTAATATGAGTAAAAGTATAATGTTTAAGTTTGTATTTTGTAGGTAGCTCGAAGGACTAGCTTCAAGATAGATCTCTCGGATAAGTCCTAAAGTTTAGGTTGTAGCCATGTAATTTGTAGATCTGTAATGTTTAAGATAATTTTAAATGTCATTTTGGTGTTTCTGTTTTAATTATGTAATTTTTAAGACATTATGTATTGTTATTTTAGTATTAATGTTATGGACGAAAATTAATCAAGTATTGAATTTAAACAGGTTTGATATTTGATCAATTATATACAGGTTGGGTATTTAATAAATTATAAATAGGTTGGATATTTAATAAATTATGAAAATATAATATAAAAAAAATTACCTCTCCCGACGGTAAATGTGTTTGATTGCATCGGCATAAATTTCTCCCGACGTTGAATCAAATGGCATGGGGATAACACGTTGCTCCCGACGCATGACCGTGGGGAGAACGCGTTTATCTCGACGCTCAACCAACTTTTATTATCGCAAGAAAGAATATTTCTCGATGCAAACTTATGCGCGTCGAGAGAAAGCGTTTCTCCCAACGCATAACCGTGGGGATAAAGCATTGCTCCCGACGCATAACCGTGGGGAGAACGCGTTTATCTCGACACTCAACCAACTTTTATTGTCGCGAGGAATATTTCCCGACACATGACTGTGGGGAGAAAGCGTTGGGAATGTACAACCGTGGGGAGAATGCGTTGCTCCCGACGCATGACTGTGGGGAGAACGAGCTGCTCCCAACGCATGATCGTGGGGAGAACGCGTTGCTCCCGACGCATGACCGTAGGGAGAACGCGTTCCTCCCGACGCATGACCGTCGGGGGAACGCGTTTGTCCCGACGCGTAACCGTCGGGTGAAGGCATTTTCCCGACGCCATAAAGCGATTCTTGGCGTAGGGAGAAGCCACTTTTCCCGATGCTAGGTAATGTGCGTCGGGAGAAAATTGGTTGGAGTTTTCCGTCGGGAAATCATTAATCTCGAAGGATTGAATTTTTTCCGTCAGGAAATCATTTTGCCAACAAGGCTATCCCGACGACGATCCCAACGGTAGAAAAGTCGTCGAGAAAGCGTTTCTCGACGGTTTTTTTGACTTTTGCTGACGGTTTTTTTTTGTTGGGAATAGGTAAATTTCTTGTAGTGTGTCTTTGTCCTCAATTTATAAGAAAATATTTTATATATAAAATTAATTTTAGATCTATAACGGTCAAACATATTAAAACAATAGAATTGTAACCATTAAACAGTTACAATATTTGTTACCATCAAAACAATTTTTTATTCAATTGTAAAATTAAAGTAATCATTTAACTTAAGGGTAGAAGTTATTACAATGACAAATCATTTCCAACATTTATTCCTCACTTAGTGCTAAAATTCTCGAACACACGTTAATATCGAATCCTTTATAAATAATTTTCTAACGAGTCTACAATAATCCCATTTTTACATGATCTTAATGCGAGAGCCAAATAAAAAAATTTCAAAAGGTCACAAACCCAAATTTCATATACAATGTATGAAGTATGAACAAATTATCATACAAATAAACTATTTGTCAATAATATTTTCGGATTAAGTAAGTTATACTTGATTTGAATCTATGTCCTAGAGAATGATTTTGAAGTTACTAAAATCACTTTTGTTATATATAAAATTACTTTGAAATATGCCTTTAATCATTCAAAATTATTTAATGTTTGCTTTTCGACTCTTACGTACAATTTTCACATCGCCCAGATTATTTTCGAGTAATTACAAAAAAGTGTTGGAGTAATTTTGACTATTTTAAAAAGTGTTAGTAATTTTAACCCTTTTTAATCACTTCTAAATATGCTCCAACATGCATGTATTTTTTTCTATTTTAACGGATAGAAAGTTATTTAGTTATTTTAGAATGACACCTATTTTGCATGATCTTAAATGCATGCAATGGCTTATCTGTGTGTTTGTTTTATATTTTATAGTCTCATCATGCATTCTTGGTGTGTTAAAATATTGTAGGCTCAAATCTTGGAAAGTAAGATAATTTTACACCGTTTTTTTAGATTTAATATAATTTTGTTTAAAAATCTCTTATTTTTGTATCAAATAAGAAACTCGACCAACATAATGTATGAGGATATCTATAACCATGCGTGAATGTATTGTTAAACATATTAGTTTTGTTTTACTAAGAAATAATTAACACTCTTCACGTTTTTTAAAATAATTCTTATTTTGTCTTTAATTTTGTGCGAAGATTAAAAAATTATATCTTCTATTTTTCAACTTAAACTTATAAAGTATTATTATATATGTAAGTATAAATTAAGAGATAAGACACGAATGACAATGGATGATTTTGATTTTCCCTTCTCAGTTATTAAATTAAAAAAGAAAATAGATAATAGATACATATAATCAACTTTTATCTTAAAATTATTTTTTCAATGGCTACATTCTTAACAAATATCGACAACCTGTATAATTTCTCTTCAAAATTACGTTATCAATAATAGACGTTGATGCAGATAAGTAGTATAATCTAGTTCTATTTTTTTAAAACGTGATAATGTGAATCTATATAGAACTACATATTTTGGGTTTAAAATAAATAAATTAATTACATTAAACCACTATCAAAAAGCATTTCATCCATGCATCTATTTAATTGATAAATAACCATGACATGAAATAAAGCTGTAAACTAATTTTTAAAGCAATTGAAGGTCTCTAGCTTTCATAACTATTTGATTTTTCAAAATTAGATTTATAGTCACTTATTTATTTGTGAGTTTCTTTATTTTGTTACATATTCTCTAACAATAATTTCAAAAAATCCAAATCGCAGGGAAAAAGAAAAAAAAGTAAAATAACCTAAATACCAAACCGGTTTAAGAACTTCTAAACCTGTTCAACTCCATTAACTTGCTCCTTACTTTCTTCATGTTCTTCTTCAACTTGATCCTCCTTCGACATTTCTTCCAAAGACTTCCCTTTAGATTCCGGAACCAAAAAAGTAAAAAGCAATCCAAACACATTAACAACTCCCAAAATGATCAAAGAATTCCTCATTCCAATCCCGGGTGGGTAGCCGGCATCGGTCTTTGTCGGGTCCTGAAGCCGCATACAAGAACCCAAAAGCTCCAAAGATAGCTCCGGCTTTCCCAGCTGCAGCCGATATCCCATGACAAGTGGACCGGAACCGGGCCGGAAAAATCTCAGCAGGGACATTAGGACCAAAATTAGCAAAGAAAAAAGTAAGGCCATACATAACAACAAACCCCACATGGTTCCCGGTCCAATGATGGTAGGGAATAGCAAGCGCAAACATAAAAACCGTCATGAAGAAAAACCCAACCACCTGAATAAAAAACCGACCAACCCGGTCTATTAGAAGAACCGTGGCCCAATAGCCCGGAACGGTCCCACAAAGGGCAATAAGTGTCTGAGCCTTGGCGATTTTGAAAACCTCTTCTAAAGCACTCATTGTTTTGGGCTGTGGCAACCAACCCACGGCACTAAAAATGTCTTTTTGGAATAAATTTTGGCTATAATATGCCACGTCGATTAAAAACCAAGTAGTGGCAGTTCCTAAAAGATGAATCCCATGTCTTTGAATAAATTTCTTACTAAAAAACCCAAATGAATTTGAATTCGAGTTGGAGTCTGTTTTAATTTGGGTTTCATTTACCACATGTTGACCAATTTCCAAATTCAACACTTTCGACATGTCGTCACAAGCTTTCTTATTGTCGTTCGCAACCAAGGCAGTGTAACGCGGCGTTTCGGGCATTTTCATCCGCCAATAGTAAGTTAAAACCGCAGGCAAAGAACCCAACATTAGTATAATTCTCCATACGTAATCCGCTTCTGGAACCGTCGACTTCATGGCGTCCACCGCGTACGGTGGAGCTTTAAAAAGGGTCTTGACAATTGACGAGATTACAATTGCTACCGTGCCGCCGGCCAGAATTCCAAATCCCTGCATTGCGAAGACGGCGGCTATGAAGGCACCTCGGGTTTTTTTGTTGGAGTATTCGGCCATGATGGTAGCGGATAAAGGGTAGTCGCCGCCGATTCCGAAGCCAAGCCAGAATCGGAAGAAACAGAGAGTGGTGATGACGGCGGTCGGAGAGCTGCTGAAGGAGAGACCGGAGGCGATGGAACAGACGACCATGAGGATGAGGGTGAGGCCATAGACGCGCTTCCGGCCGAGCTTGTCGCCGAGCCAGCCGAAGAAGAGTTGACCGGCGAGAGTGCCGGCGAGGGCGACGCCGTTTACGGCGGCGGCGACGGCGGGAGGGAGGGTTCCGGGACGGGGGGAGCCTTCGATGGTGTAGTAAATGCGGCCGAGGAGTTTTGTGACGAGAGAGATGCAGAAGAGATCGTAGGAATCGGTGAAGAAGCCCATTCCGGCGATTACCACCGCCGTGAAATGGTAGAATTGGGTCTTTGCACGGTCAAGGACAGTCAGAAGCTGGAGCTGGTCATTGGCCATGGTGGGGATTTTTGGAATTTCCGAAAAAATTATTTGGAGATTGAGAATTTGAGTGGAGAAGATATTGGTTTTGTTTGATTAATATATTGAGAGAAAAATATTAGTCCAAGTGGGAGTTGGAAAACGAGAATGAAACACACATTAATTTGTCTAGTTTGGATTCGGAAAGATTTAAAATGTTTATTTGAAAATCTTTATATGCATATTTCCATTAAAAATAATAATAAGTTTATTTAAATAGCAATAGCATTTATTGATCCTAATTTCCTATTAACAGAAAAGATAACCAACATATGATGGGATTAATAGTATATGTTTCAATCAACAAATATATATTTCTTAAAAAAAATCAACAAATATCTCTTTTCAAAAAGGAAAAAAAAATATATCAACAAATTTATTGTTATTAACTTTATTAATTAAAACCATAAACTGTTTAAATTATTATCTGATGTATTCGAGTTATACGGGTGTTGCTTTCTTCATGTATTATTATTTAGTCAAATGGTTGTTGGTAACTGCTCCCTATCTCTTCTCTTTGTTAATTACGTGATTTGATTACTGGTTCAGTGGGATTTCCTTACTTGTAGCCCATTCTTATTTATTCACCCATATAAACATAGAGAAAAATACCTTTTTGGTTATTAGATCATTTAATCCTTCAAATTTTAAATTAGTCAATTTGGTCCTGAATTTTTAATAATAGATTTAAAAGGTATCTTAATAAAAAAGTCATTAAATTTAAATTAAAAAGTTGACTAAACCAGTCTCCTCCTTCTCCACGGTTGATCTTTCATTTTTTCACTCTCATATTTGTGGGTTTTATTCTCAATAAAGTTGTTATCGAAGTTTATTTAGTAAAGTTGTTATTAAATATGTGAATTGTAATTAATGAATGTTTGGTACCTTATCCTAGGAACACTATATGGATACGTCTCATTTAGTATATCAGTGGGTATCCTATTTGCATAAGACTAGACTAAGAAATAATCACGTTTACTTTATAACACCGTTTACTAAGAAATAATCATGTATAATCACGTTTACTTTATAACACCGTTTACGGTTAAAATTGATTATTTTAACTTGATGAGCTAACTATGAAGTCCTAATTGTTTGGGATTATTTTTTAATCTACATGGGTGAGAGTGACCAGTTTGCCGACTCAATATGCCTCCATTTTAGGGACAATATCGATTTTAGGATAAGATAAGATCGGGCAGATAGCTGGAGACATAGTCCAATGGTTCATTAGAGATCAGTGGCACTTAAGGAACAAAAAGTAATTACAAGGGTAAAACGGTATTTTGACCCGGATGTAACCCAGATGTAATTACGAACAACTTGTAAGGAGAGTGTAACCCAGATGTAATTACGAACAACTTGTAAGGAGAGTGCAGCTACTGGGCTTTAGTGGAGTGACCCGGTAGTTAACGAAGTTAATTAACTAGATTAAAGAGTTTAATCGATTAATTTCGAATCGTTGGAACTATGATAGCTCGTGGACTAAACCTTAGAACAGTATATTAAGACAGTGTTCAAATTTAGAAAAATGAGCATTTTATAATTTAATTCATTTAATTGTGAATTAGACGAATTGGAATTTTTAATAATATTTAAATGTGATTTAAATATTATACCGGTGATTAGAGATTCATCGAGTTTGAAATTGTCGGAAAAGTTTAAAAGTATTAATTTAATATTAATTTAATATAATTAATTAATTACTATTTAAATTAATTATATTTAAATTAAATTTTTGATTAATGAAATCAAAAATTAATTTCTCAATTTTTGAAATTGAGAACATAATTCAGTTACAAATTCTTCTCTTCAAACCACCTTATTCACACATTTGTATGTCTTTCAGCATGTGAACTTGAGTTGCATGTTTTCTCTTTGAGAAAAAGTTCAATGAGGTTAGTTTTTTTTTAGTGAAAAATCTTTACGGGAAGGAACATTTTCTCTTTTCCAAAACAATGTTTTTAACACTTGATGCTCTAATTTTCTATACAATTCAGTTCCCACCATCTGTTCTAAGGCCTGAGAATAACAAGGAAACTCTAGTGGTGATCTGTGAACAGTTTGTGATCAATTTTTGGAGGTTTTCGGAGACAAATTTTGACCTACAACAAGTAAGTGTTACTTCCTTTTGTATCTCAATTCGTCCAAGCATGCTTTCCCTTTAAATTGATGTAATTAGAGTGTTCTGTATCCGTTTTTTCTTCCACGGCATATTTTCTAACTCCATCAATTGGTATCAGAGCATCTTTAAAGCACTCAATTTACATTCATTTGAGGTTGGCGGGTGCAATTTCATGGGATGAATGTTGTAGTTGCTAGAGTTGGGTTTGAACTTGTTTTGGCATCTAATTTAGCTTATTTTGTGTAATAATTGTAATTGGCCTTTTAATGTCTGAAAAAGAGTTTGTAATTTTAGAAAAAGCCAGCTAGATCGAAGAGGCCGAAGAGGCCAAATCAGAAAATAGCAAGACAGAGAAAGAAAGTAAAAAAACTAACTATGACACAAGTGGGGTAAACAGGAGAATTAAATTTAGGCTCCTTCAATAGAATTGGTGGATCAAAACTAACTAAGCTAGGGTTTATAGCACATGTTATGTTGCACAGTTTCATACCTTAACTCAATGCTTCAACTTAAACCAAATATTTCTCCCTCCGTTTATTGGATAGGATGTTTTTATTATTCTCTTAATTTTAAAATTTAATTTAAACTTTTTTGTTAGATAATTTTATCTATATTAATTTTTTTAATTCATTTGGATGGTGTGATTATCCTTTTCATTTCAAACTTTTTTGATTTTTTTATAAAATTTCTTAGTATTATTTTATAGTTGAAAAAAAGAGTATTTGATTATCTTCCTAATTTTAATTTTTTAATTTTAACTTAAAAAAGAATATTATTTTTTCTATCAAAACTTAAAAACCTAACTCTCTTTCAAGGACGGATCTATGAAGGGGCTAGGCATGCCCGTGTCCCCCTCACATCGTGACGTTTTGCATATATATATTTTTTGTTTTTTATTAAATATAAAATATATGTATTTATTTTTTTAGATATATATTAACGTTTGCCCCTTTAAATCCAAAGATGAAGCTTGCTGCGGTGATTAGGTAGAGGTCCTAAATTTGACTGATGATATGAGTTTTTTTTTTTAATATTTAATCAATTTTTATTGCTATATATATATACGGTTGTTTTCAAATATTGAAAAATGAACAAAAAAATATAACATTTCACTATCTATCTGCGATAGACCGTGATATTTTGCTATTATTTATAAATATTTTCAACAGTTTTGTCATTTAAAATAATTTTCCATATATATATACACACACATACAAACAATTGTAATTAGAAAAACTCAATTTCATTTTTATTTCTTTTACACGTTTGCAAATATTTTTTTTTTTTTTAATTTTAGACTTGTTTGAAAACTATTTGGTTATTGGTATTTATATCTTGAAAATTACGACATACAAACACCATTTTCACATATAAATTTTTTGCTTTTTATTTACTTTATCATTATTTTATAATTACATTCAAATTAATACAAGTTAAATTTTTAGTTTTTAAAATTACAACTAATAAATATCTAAATTAAATTTTCAAATTTTAACTCTAATAAGTCACTCCAAAATCTATATTATATATAAAAGCTCTTACGTGGAGAAATTTTTTTGTGTCCATTTTACCCTTATATTATAAGACTTCTCACAATTAATTTGGTGGTGATTTTGTCTTTTGAATATAAAATATTTTTTTAATTAACACTAAATTATTTGAAAGGTTACAAATTAGGGAAATATAGTAGAAGAAACCAAAACATTTACAAATAAAGCAAAATTTCACTGTCTATCGCGATCTATCGTGGTCTATCACAGATAGACTGGTATTTTGCTAGTAGTGGTGTACTTTTTGTAGTTTTGCCATTTAAGATAATTTTCCTATAAATTAATTCAAATTATTATTTAATTATTTGAAAAGTTACAAATTAACTCCCATCAAATTATGTGATTATTTGAAAGGTTACACATTAATTCATTTTATAATTTATGGTGAAGGTGGAGAAGGTGGTTTTACATTGATGGAGAACTTGGTTTTAAATTGACCCACGAAAGCACAATAAGTGAACCATTTATCAATTTTACCGTTACCTCATTCACTCTTCCACTTTCATCCCTTCATCTTCTGTTTTTCTCCTATATAAATATCCATTTTTTCCTTCTTGCTCACAAGAGCCCATATCATATTCTATATTATGTTACGTGGTTAGAAGCTCAATTTTAGAAGATTGAAGGAGTGGGGAAAAGAATAATGAGTAAGTGAAAGGAACCAGAGCAATAGGGACGAGGGATTTCTTCTTCAACTTGAGTGAAGCACGATGAAGATCATCTTGAAGGGAGAGTGGAATGACCAATTTGCACGAAATCCTGGTAGGTTGAACAAGGTTTCTCCTAGACTGGACATCGAGATCCAAGTTCACCAAAAACCCAATGGCATCAAAGCCAATCGTGTGTGATATGGCCAAGAGTTGGTGAAGAGTGTTTTTGGGAGTGATTGAATCATCCCAAAGCGCTTGCATTCATGTGAGCCAAGAACCACTTTCCGGATGTTGGATGGTTCGTAGGTCTGTCCTGTACAAAGGATCACAGGATCTTGCATTGGCATCAATGAAATTGAGCAAATTAGTTGCTGCAAAAGACAATACCAAAAATGAAAACACGAGAACAACCTAAAAAGGATGAAAGTGATTGCTGCAAAAGGTGTTGACAAAAGGGCAAATGCAATACCACAACACTACTTTGTTTGTGAAATAAAAAAAAATCAATTACATAAAGAAAAGACAACAGTTAGGGTTTGAACCTTGAAGGCCAAAATCATAAAAATTGTTTTTCTTTTTTTGTTATTTACTTTTAATCAAATTCAAATGTACTAATTATACGGATAGAAGTATAAATGTATAATTTATATTTATTTCCTTTTATTATATATTTATACTAAACTATAAATTATATATGTTTTTTTAACGTTGTATAATTAATTTAATTATATTCATTTCTGTTTAAATTCATCCTAATTAAATATTAAATTATAATTTAAGCTACTTAATATTCTACTTAAATTTGAGTTAAATATTTTAATTCAATCTTTTTTTAAAAAATAATTTTAATTCAATCCATTCATGCTTATAGATTTGATAGTAAACTTTAAATCTGTACTTCAAAATTTATGAATTAAAATAGTTTTAAGAGATTTTAGTTGTATTAATTATTTAAAATTTTATGATATATTTCTAACTTATTGTAGTACTCATTTTATTATTATATATTTGATAGTAAAATTCATAACAAACATGGAGGAAACTGAGAAAATTCATCTTTAGTTAGCGAGACTAAAATATAACAATCATTACCATTATCTACTAATATACATTACATATATAAAAGCGGTTATAAAGGAAAAAAACATTATCATTTTTTTCTTTAATTTTTTTAGACATTTCATAGCAAATTTTGATTTAATTTATTTATTATTTTACATAAGAAAAAACTACCTAAACCACTCTTGAACTACGAGGTTTGTTACAACTATAATTTAAAATTTTAATTTGATTTATCATCCTTCAACTATATAGTTTGTTATAATTACATCTTTGAAATTTTAATTTGATGAATTTCCCTTTTAGTTTGTTATTTCATTTAGTTTGAAAAAAAATTCAAATGTAAAAGCCTTTAGGTTGAAACTTTGAAACTACATATGAAGTCTCGTATACTAATTTTACTTATATGTTCTAATTATAACCTTTAATTAAATTTTTTGAAATTAAATGTTGTACGTTGCGTAATAAGATGAAGAATTTTATGTGGATCCTACACGTTCCTTACTAGTGTCTAATAAATATATGAACTTTCAATTTAATATCTAAAAATCTCATAAAATATTAAAAATGCTTAAAAATTAATGGTTGTATTAGACAACAAAAAAATTTTTCTTTCTAATTGAACTTCGAATTTTCAATTTTGTAGACAATAGTTACGTTATTTTTTTATTAAAAAAATGTATGGTACTACGTTTTAGACACACAAATTGAGATTTTAGTAATCTAGTATATACTCTTTATGTTTATGAACTATATATGAGACAAATTTAGAAGTTAATGGGCTAAAATTTTAACCTTACATAAAGTTGTACCCCTAGTATGAAATTTTGGATATGCTCGGACTTTGACGATATTATATGATTTGAATATTATACCGATACATTTAAAATTAAAATTATATGAACTTGTGCCCCCTACATAAAATCCTGGATCTGACACTGCTCTCTTTTTCTTTGCAAAGACCTACTTGATTTTAGACTTTATTTCGAATTTTTATGAAAAGAGAAAAGATACAAAAGCATTTTAAAAATAATAAAAATTATTATAACCCAAAAACTAATTGGTGTGCATTTACAAAAACTGAAAAGTGAAAAAACAAAATACAAAAGTATACAAATAATCAATCACTCTCTTTGGTCTTCTTCTCCACCTTCTTTAATATTTGAGGATAGTAGATTGAATGTGTATAAAAAATTGGTTGTTCGCATTAGGTTTCTGGAGAAACGTGCTTCGTGGAGTTGAACTTAATTTGATGTAAATTTCATGCGGATGTGGTTCGATCTCTAGTACTTGATCTTCTGATTCTCTCTCAGTTGAATGCACACGCTTGATGTATGGAAGTGGAGCACGTGGATGTTTTTGAAGTTGGATTCTTAAAAGAATGTATGTATTTCAAGAAATTTTAATCTTCAAGTATGATTCAATTTCTAGAGTTAAGGAGGTTTCTGATTGTAGGGAGAATTCTCTCTAGGCTCTCTAGAGCATGAAATTTATAAACCCCTACAAATGAAGAGAACTCTTCTATTTATAGAGTTTTCAGGTAGGCTTTATGGGCTTGGACTTGATTGGTCCATGGACTTGGCCCTAGGGCCAACTAATTGGCATTTGGGCTAAATTTAGCCTATTTTTGGGCTCAATTGAACTTTAGCCCAAAATTAAATTAATACCAAATTGGTGAAAACATGCGACATTATCAAGATTTGCAACTTATGTACTATGAATTTAGTACATAAATTCAATTAAAATTTTTTAAAACAAACTTTTTTTTTTTTTTTTTTTTTTTTGTAATTATGCCAACTTATCCAAACATGAATTTAAGTCAAACTTTTGATTCTTTTGTTGACGTAAACTCCAATTTGAATTTTAGTAGAATTTGTGCTACTTAACTCAAACTTGAATTTGGAGTGAAATTGAACTCCTATCCAAGATGCTTGCCTTGAATGTGGAGTAGAAATTGAATTGTGCCAAAACTTAAATTTTGGAATATGGCCAAACTTTAGTTCAACATAAACTTTGGGATATTATCCAATTTGATTGGAAATAAAAGCTTAACCTTGGATGACTTGAATTTAAAAATAAAATTTTGGACATGACCAAATTTTAATTTAAAATAAATTCAAGGCTTTATCCCTTTTGGGGCTAGATTGACACTACTTCAATGCATCCTGCGTTCCTTGCCACACGCAACTCTAATGGAGATTATAGGGCACGTTGAGGCATAGATTGGCACTACGTCAATGCATCTCGCATTTCTTGCCACACGCAACTTTGTTGGAGGTTATAGAGAACGTTTGGGCATAGATTTGCACTACGTTAATGCCTCTCGCATCCCTTGTCACATGCAAGTCTGATGAAGGTTATAGGGTACGTCGGAGTATAGATTGACACTACGTCAATGAGCCCTGCATTCCTTGCTATGTGCCCATCTACCAACTAGGGTACGACACATTGGTCCTCCTTTTGTTGTGAAGTTACTGCACCAACTCCAATGGAGGTTATATTGACGTCAATAGGTCATCCACTCGTAGACGTGTTAAAAATCGTTGCAAATATATTGCCAATATGTAGTGAGCATCTGACAAACATGTAGCAAATATGAATGTTGCTAATATATAGCAAACGTGTAGCATATATGTAGTAGATATGTATGTCAACGCGTCACACACTACTTTTCAGGTGACAATGCGTGCAACCATCAAATTTGGAGATTGAGAAGCAATGGTGCAACCATCAAACTTGAAGGTAAAGAAGCAGCAACAAAGCATCGAACTTGAGTTGCACCAACATTTCGGAGGAGGAGTAGAGCTGCATCAACATCTCAGAGGAGAAGTAGAGTTGCACCAACATTTCAAAGTAGGAGCAAAGTTGCACCAACATTTCAAAAAGAAGACAAAGCAACCTCATTATTTTGGGGATGGCACAAAGTTGCACCAACATTTTAGAGATGGAGCGAAGAGCAAAACTGCACCAGCATTCTAGAGATGGAATGAAGCTGCACCAGCTTCTGGAGATGAAGTGAAGCTGCACCAGCATCTTGGAGATGGAGCGAAGTTGCATCAGCATTTTGGAGACTAGCATTCTGGAGATGGAGCAAAGTTGCATAAGCATTTGGGAGAGGAGGCAAAGTTGCACCAGCGTTTCGGCAATGGCATGGAGAGCCATTCCAAGCGAGTGAAGTCCCAAAGTTGAAGATGCAGTGTTAAACTTTAGGCAAACAATGCCTTGAACTTGAGCCAAACAATGCCCACTTGGGGCTTCTTTCTTCTTACTAGGGATGAACATATTCAATTGGTTGTGTTCCCCCTAGTAGAGATGAGTCATATTCAATTTGGAATGTTATTGTTTAATAGGGATGAATAACATCAATTTTATAGTGTCGGAATTAGGTGGTTGTGGCACCCATTTTCTATAACCCTTTTATAGACTAAACTTAAATTTCTTTAACTTGCTTATGTACCCCTTAAAGAAAGGGATCAGGCTAGAACATAGTTCAAAGGATTTTTTTTTGCTTTTTTATTGGACTGAACTTAAAGCTTCCTTGATGCTGCCTATTGATAACTTGTAGAAATACAAGTTAAGATAGCCTTTTTCTTAGATAAATAGAGATTAAATAGAGAAGCATGCGGCAATTTATGTTGATTTTTATTAATAAATCTTCCTTTGCGTTATACTCTTGTATTTTTATGAAGATAATGATTTTACCACTTTTTGAGCCTAAAACTCATGTTTTAACGCAGGAATGCAAATGATGCATTGATGACTTCTTAACGTAGGACTACGCGTTAGCAATCTGTTCTTCATGGACGCATGATCTGAACGGAACGCGAACCTGAAGATGCGTTAACAACTACTCAAAGCAAGACTATGCGTTAGCAACCTACGACGCGTTGACATCACTTTCCTAGAACGCATAAGACGCAAGGCGCAGAGAATCAAATCAGAATCTTGAGAGATTGTCGGATGATTGATGAACATGATCTGTGGCTAAAGTGGTAGATCTTAATTGACCCGAGAATTACGCAATCAGGCGAGATGGACGCATGATATCAATCTCGCCGCCAATCAAGCAGATTTGCTATTGATTGCGAACGCAACATCTATAAAAGGGCAGCTCTGCAAGATGAGAAAGGGTTGTTGATTCTCGGAAGAACTCCATAAGTGACAGCAGAGTTCTTCCAGACTTCAACCGGAGACAAATAGCTCGAGAGAGAAAAGTCTTCCCTCCGCCTGACCACTTCACAGCAGAACCTCACGCTTCCATCCAGGCGACTCAAGACATTGACGCCTTTCTTGCTTTCTATCTTAGTATCTTGATTTTAGATTTGTGTCAAGACATTGACGTTATCTAAAGTGGTATTCCGTTCATCAATATATATATCTTCTAGGTCTACTCATTTCTTTGTACTTTCCGCTTTTTACTTTCAATCCATGAGTAACTAATCTCTCAAGAGTCTAGGGTTGCTTTAGCATCTAACTAAGAACCATAGTGTAACTATTTCATCTTGTCAATTGCAAACTTAATCTGATGCTTATTTCCATCTAGCTAATCGATATAAGTAGTAATAATCAAACTGCTCGAGAGGGTAAGTGATTGTGGAACTCAATTGACAAGGGTCAAGAAGTATTATCTGTCTATAGGAATAACCTTGGTTCTTAACACTCTCCTATGCGTTATAGACATATAACGCATAGCGGGCTGACAATCGGGAGAAGAGTTGCAAGTATGAATAGAATACCACCATGCGTTTCTGATGTTAGATGTTAACCAACCCGAACCCTGTTTTTATCCATCCATTCAAATCATTAGCTGGCTTTGCTGTGTTGCATGCCTTTCCATCTTCCACATTTAGTCTAGTGTTCATATTATCGCTTTCCTTAGATTAGAAACAAACACCTCTCCCAATTATTCTTGGTTACCATTGCAACGCATATAATCCACATAAATATAGAATCAACATAATCCCTGTGTTCGACCTCGGACTCACCGAGAAAACCTACCCCTTTGCTTATACTTGGGTAAAGGATAGGAAAACTTGATAGATCACCAACGCATAGCATTTAAGCATAAGTAAGACGCATGGTATGTTCAACACATAGCATGTGAAACGCATCATCATACCTTATTTGCACCTTGCGTTTGTAAATTTTCATTTCACGATTCATACACAACAAGTTTTTGGCGCCGTTGTTGGGGACTTGAGATCTGTCTGTACAACACCTACGTACCCTTTATAATGAATAGGGATCAAGTCATAACGTAGTTCATTGATTTTTTTGCTTTTTTACTAGACTGAACTTAAAATTTTCTTCAAGTTGCCTACATACTCTTTATAATGAATAGGATCAAGTCATAACATGGTTTAATGATTTTTTTTTTTTTTTTGCCATTCACCTTTTAAGCTCATACGGCCAAGAGTACCATGCAGTTTAGACTCTTACAATAAGAAGTTTCCTACTAGGCATCAGAAAATCCCAGAGGATCAACCGAGAGAGAATGGAAGGATCAAGTACTAGAGATTGAACCACAACTGCATCAAATCTACATCAACTTAAGTTCAACTCCACGGAACAAGTTTCTTCGAAAATCTCGTGTGAACAAATTGGCATGCTCGGTGGGACTATTTCTACCTTTCATCTCTTTCTCTCAAAAAGCAATGATATCCAAAGAAGTTTCTTACAAAACGACTACTTCAACTAACTCCTATTCTAGGCTAGTTATACACAGTTGCTCTAAGAAATTCCATACTCCAGAGAGCCTAGAGAGAATTCTTCATACAATCAGAAGACTCCCTAACTCTTGAAGTTGAATCATACTTGAAAACTGAAGTTTTTTAGAATACATACATGCTTCGAAGAATCCAACTTCAAGAACATCCATGCGCTTCACTTTGATACATCAAGCGTACGCATTCAACCGAGAGAGAGTCAGAGGATTAAGTACTAGAGATTGAACCACATTCGCATCAAATATACATCTCCTAAGTTCAACTTCACGAAATACATTTATCCTGAAACTTCAAGTCAATCAACAAGCCAAAGACTAATCCTAGTTGATCAACAACGAACTTGATTTTATTAATTTGTAGTAAAAGTGTCACACCCCACCCCGAACTACCCTCCCGTAGCCCGAGACGGAGTGTGAGGATAGCAGTTACCGACTACCCTGTCACGTAACCCACTGTCAACCTCATCTTGTTCCCTTTAAAATCCTTCTTAGGACGGTAATACCATTAACACGCTCTTGACAAACCTCGACTTCGATCGGCAACGGGAACTGTCATGCTACCTGAAAATGGAAAACATATGAAAAGGGTGAGCTAACAGCTTAGTGAGTAACGGTTTCTGAAAAATATTATACTTTAACTGTAAAAACTGATTGAACTCGCATAAATTATCACACTTCAATCATTTTATAACATGATCAATTCTTTGTTATATCATGTATACATATCTGTTTGGAATAAATAATAAAAATCTCATTCATTCAAAATACTTTTTCCTTAGTTGAGGCGGAGCAATGCTCAACGCTCCTCAATGTCGATTTTCATTCCTTATCTTTTCCTTAGTTGAGGCGCTTAACGCTACTCAACGTCAATTATCCTTAGCTGTGTGGAGTAATCTTAACACATCAGTGTCGTATATATATATATATTCTTCTATGTGTACATAGATATTATTACTCGGGCTGCCCATATGCCTTCCTTTTATCCTTGAGCATTGGGTACCTTTTATAATTCGGGTTGCCCACAATGCCTTCTTCGAGTCCTTGACATTGGGGTCCCTTTTCAAAGGTTTATAAAACACCATACATATTTTGGAAACATTATATTAATAATACATAAATTATCTGTTTCCAAATCTCACATCATCAGCATGCTAAATTCAATTTCCAGCTTTAATATCAAACAGCATGCTTTTCATAAAGTTTATTTTCAAATCTTTCTTGAAATCATATAATACCATGCTTTTCAAAAAAGTCATGAAAACAAGTATCAATCAATCACCATGCGTTTCATAAACTCATAGCAAGTACCCAGCATTCTCAAAGTTTTCAAGTAAAACGCATGCTCTCAGCTGGCTCGTATTCTTTTATGTATATATAAATGCATGCTCTTATCTTTATAAACAACATATTCATATGCTTTATAAATGAAAACGCAAGCATTATTTCATTAGAAACCCATAAAATCATATTCATAAAGAACTCATTTTTATTTTGTAAAACGCAGGTGTTACTCACCTGTACTTGCCAAAGAATACTTCTTCTTCCTTTCCTCTATTTCCTCTTCCCGAGCTTCTTGGACGCAGTGTTCTAATCTCAGAAACGCAAGGCTCCATTTTCCTTTGTGAGCTCGATTGAACGCAACCCTGCCCTTCAACGCAAAGTTGACAACTACCGCAAAGTACAACCTTTCTTCTTTCTCTTTTGGGATGCGTCGACCTCTCTTGGACGCAAGGTCCAACTTGAACGCATCACCTATCTTTGGACGCAGCGTTCATCTTGGACATTATGTTTGTCCTCAACGCAAGGCCGACCCCTTTTCAACGCAAGACAACTTCTTTTACATAAAATAGCTAAGTTGTTAAAATACCTTCTCTCTTGGCTGCAGACTTCTACTACGGATGGAAGGATTCTTCCTTTCTGCCTTCTTTCTTCCCTTTCTCTCCAGAATTCTTCTTCCAAAGTCATGCATTAGTCCAAGTGTTACCTTGCATGAAATATTTAACATGTCTTTAACACCTCCTACTAATAAGGTGTCAAATCTATACGAAGCCACCTAGTCTTTATAAACTTATCTGATGCGTCCAACATTTCCAATGAACAACTTTTCATTCAACACAACGCCCTCATGCGTTCGTTGACTTTCCTTTAAGGTTTGAACTTCACTACTCACTTTTCTAACTCTCAACCAATTATACTACTGTCTTTAACGCATAGAGATAACTCTGTCTTCAACGCATAGGGATCTCAACGCATGACAACCTTACCAACGCATGGTAAGCCAAGTACATTTCTTCTCCCGCCAACGCGGTGACTACTTCAGCTCACAACAATCATTCGTGATCACCTTCAACGCATAGTCGTACTATTATAAACCAGTGCTTACACAATGTCACTAGGCCTCAATGACAACAAATCCTTCTCAAGCTCTTCCTCTATAAGTTGGTCCTGTTGCGTTCACCTTCATCCTGCGTCCATGACCATCTTCCTATCCTTGGACATTCCTTGATTATTCCCAAGGTTATTCTTTTAACCTTTTCCTTGCACTTAAACTATTTCTCTTAAAGATAGATTAGCATGCGTCCACCACATGCTCCAGTTTTTATGTTTACTTCACAACCTTCTCCAACACTTGTGAACATTCCTTGCTATAAGTCTATGCGTTACTCAATTTGCTATAGTATTCTATCTTTCCGAGACTTAAATCTCTTTCAACACTTCACAACATAACTTTATTCCTTTCTTGCTTAAGCGTCTTATCATCGCCAATGTGTACATCTTCTCTTATGTGTTTCACTTCTTTCCCTTCTCGGTTTACTTCCATGCGTCCACCCATACCATGTGTTACCTTGGTCCTGACCATGCGTCCAACATGGTCTTTTACTTCTTTTCTTCATAAACTCTTCAACGCATCAGTTTCCTAAAAGTAGGATGTGACAAAAAGTGTTATAGTCTCTAATTTTTATCCTCTGATTCTTTCCCTCAAATGCATAAACTTTAATCCTTAAGCTTGTTGATCTTCTTGATGATCGGCCTTTGGGCTTGATGATATTCTTAGAGGATCGGCCTTTGGACTTGTTGATCTTCTTGGATGATTAGCCTCTGACTTGTTGATTAGCTTGGATTGGTCTTTGGTTTGTTTATCGGCTTAGATCGACCTTTAGCTTGTTGATCTGAGGGCTAGCGAGCTTGTTCTCAGATCAGGGGAGATTAGTCTTCAATTTGTAGATGGTGAAGAGACGATCAACACTTGATGAAGAAGAGACGATCAATTCGTTGGAGAAAAGATGCTCAATTTGTTAAAGAAGTCTTTTAGTCTTTGAATCTTCTGAATTTTGAATGTTGAAATTCTCTGGAGTCTCTAACTTCTCTGATTTCTAAATCTTTGACTTTCTTCTCAAATGAAGGGTGACCTCTATTTATAGAGTTTCAGGAGGCCCCACATTGGCTTGGGCTTGGTTGACTTTGTGCTCAACTTTTGTCCTTGGACTTTGATAACCTATAGAAATAAAAGTTATTATAGATTTTTCTCAGAATAATGGGGAGGATTTAATGGATTATGCAGCAATCTTGACTTAGATTCATTAATAAAAATCTTATTTGCATTTTGCACTCTTGATTTGCTTAAAGTAAATGTTCTAAAGATAAATTACTTCTAAAATGCATGATTTCTTGCAAGAAACGCATGACTCAAGCCTGGGCGTCCCTCAAATTGAGCAAATCACTCGATTAACAGACGCAAGCTTTGAGATCTTTGACAGTTGAAAATTGGTTCTTAAAAATTACTCTGCCTTATCTGTGGTGTTATAAGCGATCGCCAAATTAGCCGAAATTACGTAGTCAGACGAAATTGATGCAAATTAGCAAACCAGCCGAAAATTATACGATTCTGCTAGAACTGCAACACAGTCTTTATAAAAGGGCAAGATCACAAGCTGAAAAGGTTGTTGATTTTTCTAGAGATTCACTGTCTGTAACAGACTCTTTTCGAGAAGAGAACTAGAGATGGAGAACTTGAGAGAGTGATTTTCTCCTCGATCAACCATTCCACTACAGCAATGAAGCATGTGATCATCATCGACGGAATCAAGAGATTGATCCACCGTTGATTAATTTCATGCTTTCTATCCCTGTTTCTACCTTGTTGTTTACATTGTGTATCAAGAGATTGAATACTTTGAAACAATTATACTGTTTTCATTAATTTCAATTATCGTCCATGAATTTCATCTCTATATCTCTTTCCATTTTCTTGTTTACAAGCATGAGTAGCTAAACCTAATGAGGGTTGGGACAAAGTTATTATCTAAGAACAACATTTGAGATTATTTCATCTTCACTTGATGTATTTGAAAATAACACTTATTTCTATTTAGCTAATTGAGATAAGTAGATATAATTAATTGCTTGAGAAAGTAAGTGATTGTGGAACTCATCAAGTGAATTAAGAAGTATTTCTAGACATAGAAACAACCTTAAGTTCAATAAATTTCATCAATGCCTTATAGAGATATGAAATATGCAGTTTGTTAACTAAGAGGTACAACCCATAAGTTGAGAACATGAAATAATTTTAAACTGCATTATAAAAATAGATAATAACAGCCCCTATCCCTGTTTTTCCCATTCCTATTACCTCTTTCATTGACAAACTGATGTGCACACAACTTTCCACTTCATCCATCCTTTAGTAGTATAGTTTTATTTAGTTTTCTTATTATATGAAAATCATTTCTTTAACCTTTTGTAATAAAATCACCATTACAGTTAAGAGTTTTGAATCTACAACAGGTCCTTGCATTCGACCTCAGACTCATCGAGAAACCTGTTTTCAGTTTATACTTGGGTTGAAAATAGGAAAACTTGATTGAATACATCTTACATGCATTACACCTTTAGAATGCAACAAGTTTTTGGCGCCGTTGTTGGGGACTTAAATGTTGATTTGACTCTTTTATTGTATTCAGTTGTAGGTACACATCGATCAACGGAGTATTGTGAGTTTTCGCTTCGCCAGGAAACTTAAAATAGTATAGGAGCAACAAAACTAGTCTGGAGTTCACTATCGACCCTGAAATTGAGAGGACCTTCACAAGAAGAACTGGAAAAAACTAGCGCCGAAGAAATAATAGACACTCAGACAAAAATATGGCTAAACAGCAGAATCCAATCCAAGGAAATAATCCGAATGCCCAGAACAATGCGAACGCAGACCCTAGTAAAATCAAATTTTGTTGGCACACGACAGAAATAGGCCAATGTGGGAGTATGCGTCGCCAAATTTGTATGATTTCTCACCATGAATCATGTGTCCCATCTTTGAGGGGAACAGTCGGTTTGAAATGAAGTCAGTCATGCTGCAGATGTTACAAACGTCAAGGCAGTTCGGTGGTGCTGTGGGAAAAGACCTGCACACACATCTTAAAAGCTTCCAAGAGATCTACAACACGTTCTCAATTCCGGGAGTGACGCATGACGAAATTAAGCTTTCTCTCTTTCCTTTCTCCCTTAAAGATGAAGTAAGGCAATGGGCTTATTCATTTGAACCTGGTGAAATTACCACTTGGGAGCAGATGGTCGAAAAGTTCATGCAGAAATATTTCTCTCCCATGGTAAACGCAAGAAGGAGAAGAGACATCGTGACCTTTGAGCAAAAAGAAATGGAAACCCTGAGTGACGCATCTGCGAGATTTAAGAGGCTCGTAAGAAATTGTATTCACAACGAAATCCCTTACTGCGTCCAAATGAAAATATTTTATGGAGGGCTCAACAGACCCTTGTAGTCAGTAGTTGATGCCTCCGTTGCAGGAGGATTAATGGACAAAACCTACACAAAAGCGAAAGCTATCTTAGACAGGATTTTGAGAAATACTGACGAGCGGGTCGATGACGGGTATGGTATTCATTCTATGGATCGACGCAAAGCTCAGATTGGACTGATCGAGGCTGATGTTGTTACAAATTTGACAGCTCAGATTGCTATTGTGACATCGCTACTCAAAACTATGGCCTTGAACAATAGTGAAATGGTCGGTCCTGCCGCACAGATGAACACAATGAATTAAGTTGCGATAGTGAGTTGTGTGCAATGTGGAGAGGTTAATTTGTACGACATGTGCCCACATAACCCACAATTTGTGTGCTACGTGCAGAACAGCCTCTACAGCAAAACACACAACCTTGGTGGGAGAAATCACCCCAACTTCTCATGGGGAGGAAATTAGCAACACGCAGACTGCATACATGCAATCCTCCTGGCTTCCACCAGAATGCTCATAGCCAACAACAATATTCCTAGTAGCGATTCTAGCAAGCTCCCAGCTCATCATCCTTCTCATCTCTCTAATCCTTGTTGAATCTTTAAAAGAAATCCAAATATGAGGTATGCTTTTGTTGAATCTTTCAAACCTAAATTAGAATCTGACCTTAGATAAAGAAAATAAGGAGCTGGGAGTTGTCAATATTGAGTTAGGAGCTGGGAGCTTCCTCAGATTTAGATTTCTTTTGACAATAAGGATTTGAAATACAAAGTTGTCAAAAGAAATCCAAATCTGAGGTATGGTTTTGTTCTTTACTCAACATATTGAATCTTCTCCCTTTTAAAAGTTTTTGCAAAATGCCACATTTTACCTTTTTTTTTTTTTTTCTTTCTCTAAGGTCAGATTCTAATTTAGGCTTAGATCTCAATCTAATTTCTTACATTTTTAAAAAAATTAAATTAGTTTTATAATTTGGTCTTAATTTCAATTTTATTAATTTAGTTTAAAAGTTTTCAATTAATTTTGTTCTTACAATTTGGTTAAATCTCAAAAGATCCAATAGTTTTTTTTTTTCAGTTAAAGTATAGAATTCTAGATCCCTTTTTCCTTAGAAATGTTTATGTGATAAAGTATTGTTTGATTTTGTTCCATTATTTAGCAATTTTATAGATTTGTATTGTT
Organism: Citrullus mucosospermus; assembly: GCA_030954485.1. Lineage (NCBI taxonomy): Eukaryota > Viridiplantae > Streptophyta > Magnoliopsida > Cucurbitales > Cucurbitaceae > Citrullus > Citrullus mucosospermus. The sequence goes on from CM062062.1 coordinate 16,238,601, forward strand.
CTTTTTAGTTTGATATTTAGTGTCTTTATTGATCTTATTCATTTAGGTTTAGAACAAAGGAGATTCTTGGCATTTCAATCCAATGTTTGTCCCCATTGAAGTTCTTTCCTACTCCTCCTGTTTGTGGAAACTTGAGTCTCTATCACTCTACTTATTCTTTTGTTTTCCTTCTTCATTGTTTGTGTTGCTGTAACATACAAGGAGGCCAAGTTTAGAGCTTTAAATTAGGAAGCTATTTTCACTATGGAGGTAATGGATTAATGATGGCTTTTCATAACCATTCTTCACGATAATATGACTAAATGAGGAAACTCTAGATTGATATATGGATAAATGCATTGAATTTGAGATTAATATATGTTCTTATGTTGAGTTTAAAGTTTTATATTGAGCTTAAAGTTGCTATAAGGGTAAATGCATAGTTATGTTTAAGTTTGAACTGAGTTTTAAATTTTATATTGAGTTTGAGATTGAGAATGCATAGTTATGTTTAAGTTTGAATTGAGTTTTAAATTTTATATTGAGTTTGAGATTGAGAATGCATTGTGTTTGAGATTAAGTTTGAGATTGATATATTGAGTTTGAGATTAAAGTGTGTGTGAAATTGTTAATGTTACTAAATTTAAGTTTAAGTTTTATATTGAGTTTGGAATTAGTATACAGATAAATGCATAGTTATGTTTAAGTTTTATATCAATGTTGCTATTCATATAGGGGTAAATGTATTGTTATGTTTAAGTTTGAGTTAAATTTTAAATCATATTTCATATCCCTATATAAAGTTAAGTATTTAGTAGTATTGAAACTATCTAAATTTGTATTTTGTAGGTATCTTAAGGTTTATATTCAAGATGCATCTCTAGACGAGCAAAGTTAGGTTGTCTTTAGAGGGGAAGGGGGTAAGAGTGAGTGTTTAGATTTTATTTGAAGTTATTAATATTACTATATTTAAGTTTTATATTGAGTTTGAGATTGGTATATAGATAAATGCATAGTTCTGTTAAGTTTTGTATTAATGTTACTATTGTTAAAGAGGTAGATGCAAAATGCATAAAGTTAATTATTTAGTATAGCACTAAAACTATTTAAATTTATAATTTGTAGGTATCTCGAGGTTTATGATCAAGCAAAGAAGTAGAGAAGAATCAAAATATGTTTTGTGGATATTATGTAATTGTATATTTGTATTCTATAGGTATTTCGAGGTTTATATTTTGTGAATATTATGTAATTGTAATTAACTTTGTGAAACTAGATTGGGGTTTTAGTTTATTTACTTAAATTTGTAAGATTCAAGTAGGTTTCAATTGTTGCTTTAAAACAAATTAGAACGTTTGATTTTCAATAAATTATTAAATTTTTATATATATAAAAAAAAAACCATTCCTGACACCAAAATTTGAAGTGTCGGAAAAAACAACAAAAAACCATGTAAAATTTTGAAACCTTTCTTGACGGCAATCCAAATTGGCATTGGGAAATGTAACTTCTCCCGACACTAAATAAAATTGGTGTCATCAAAGGTAACATCTCCTGATGCTAATTTTTTGAATTTGGCGTTGGGAAAGGTTTTTCCCCACATATCAAAGCCCTTTGCCAACGCTAAAGAAGTGGCATCGGCAAAGGGTATTTTCCCAAACGCCAATAAACCCATTTTTGGGGTTAGAAAAGGTGACTTCTGCAGATGCCACCATTTTGGCGTCAAGATATCTCCTCCCAAGTCCAACCGTTGTGAGATCAATTTTTCCCAATGAACAAACTTTTTTTAGTCGGGATAGGGCTTTCCTGTCCAGGCTTTCTTGACGACCTTGCCGAAGGTCAAAAAAGCGTCAGGAAATCCTTTCTCGATGCTTTTTTTACCTTTCCCGACGATTTTTTTACATTATAAAAAGTATGATTTCTTATAGTGAAGGAGAAGTTAGGGAAGATCTTTTTGTATGCATCCAACTTGTACAGTTTTGTGTAGACAACATGCGTCTTCATTTTATTGTGTCACATCTTTATTAGGGATGAACTTTTCAATTTGTTGTGTTGCCTCCAGTATGGATGAACATCTCTTAGTTTAGAGTTGCACTCTTTAATGAGAATGAACAACATCAATTTTGTAATGCCACACTTAGGGTAGTTGTGATACCCCTATATTTGTGATAATATTTTATAGACTGAACTTAAATTATTTAAGTTGACTATCTACCCTTGAAGTGAGGGATCAAGTCATAACATAGTTCAACGGGTTTTATTTATTTATTTATTTATATTTATATATATATATATATATATATATATTTTCCATTCACCTTTTAAGCTCATGTGGGCTAGAAGAATCATGTAGTTTAGGCTTTTATGATAAGGAACATTTTTTTATTACATTTCAGAAGCATTTATTTTCATCATAACTTTGATTGTTTCCTTCGTTTATAGGATTGGTCAATACGATGAGTTTTGGCTATGTCGTCAAGGAACCTTTTGTATTTATGACAACAGACAATTTCCTCTTCATGCATGGAGAAAGAAAACTATGAATCTTCTTGTCATTTTTTACTTCACCAAATGGTTTCACCTTCAAGGTTTTAATCTTTCTTTTACATTGATCACAAGTCACTTTGAGATGATCAAAAGTAGACGTTGGTAGTTGATTTTTCTTTGACGTGGAGACACTTAGCCTATGTGTCACACCCCATCCCAGATACACTCTATACCTAGGATTGAGCATGATACTGTTTCCCCTACACAAAACTTAATAGAATGGATTCCATATAAATCTCAATTCAAAGCAACATTTCTATGGATATTAGAAAAACATGCAACCTCTCAACCAGCATTTCTACATATATACATATAAGGTACAACACATCCCCTCTTTCTTCTCTAAGAAATATGCATATTACAAGATATATGTTCAGTCTAAATATTTACAACTATCCCAGAGGTTCGCTTCCAGATAGGCCCAGACGAGATTCTTCTGTAGGTTAGGCGTCCCGGACACGCTCGCTACCTGAAACAACAAACTGAATGAGCAGAAAGCTCAGTGAGTGACTAAATCCACTAAACTATTCCTAACAAATATGAGCCAGTTTGTCTATCAATAACTATTACGTATCACATCCCAAAGAATTACTAAGATTCTCTTTCTTAATTACACATATAACTATCAAGTTCTCATGTCTCACAGACTCGCAACTATTTAGTGCCTTCACATTCCGTCCCTCAGCACTTACTCAATTGTATTTACGTTATCATGTGCCTTCACATGAAATCCCTCAGCACTGGTAACCAATTCTATCTTTGCTCAAGTGCCTTCACTCATGATCCCTCAGCACGAGCTAGTGTGTGATGGATTACTTCATGCCTTCATTCATAATCCTTGAGCATTGTAATCCATTTCTTTATAATTACTCAAGTGCCTTCACAAAGTCCCTCAGCACTAAACTTCATGCTTACCTACATATAAGCTTTCACCATAAGGTCCCTCAGCCACTATTATATCTAAACATTAGCATTAGTACTCTTTTACCTTACCAACACATCACATTCATAATGATTACTACAAAGGATCACATTTCCTCATCAAATAAGCATACTAAATTTATCACAAGATATAACAAATAGTCACTCACGATTGGTCTCAGCTCTGAGTGGATTATAAGCCTCCCCGAGCTCTTCCTGGCCTGAAAACACATATTCTTCATGTTTAGTTCCCATAATCTCCCTTTTTCTTTAACACACAATAATAGCGTTACTCTTTAGAAAATTAAAAGCTGCCAGCGTTACTCATCACACACTATTGTACTAGCGAATGAAACCAGCGAGACTACCTGAGAAGTGACACCCAGCGATACTCTAGCGAGAATCATGAGACGCAGAGCCTATCTTGCGTTGCAGCGATACTTGCTTCGCTGCCCTGTCTCTCGCTCTCTCGGCGATACTCCCGCTTTAGCAGAACCGTTTTCTTCTTCCTTTCTTCTTCCTTCTTCAACCTGTTAAACATTTCGTTTCGGTCAATTTCAGTACTTTCTTCCTTCTACAAACTTGTTAAGGTACAGGTCCTTCATCTTACCTCCAAATTTCATGAAGAACATCCTCTCCGTTTAGGATATATCCTTCAACAACTCCGAGTTACCCCTAATCGTCCGGCAATTCAACTCTAATCTCTTCTTCCTGAGTTTGACACGCATTTATACAATTTCAGGTCAAGCATCCTTCATGAAACTTGCTAAAAATCGAGTTAACTTACTAAGCTCAAAGTTTCAGCCTTAACCACCATTTCTTCAATTTGTTCTCCCTCCAAAACCGAGCATCACTCTGAGGGAGTAACACCAGCTGAATCCTCTGCCAAACTCAAGTTTCTTCCACGGTTACTTCAAATCAGCATGAACATCTTCTTCTACCTCCTTCCGATGTTTCGCCTTAGTATGGACCCAACTCGAGCTCTGGAATGCAATCAGAACAATTGAATTCTCAATCCACTTATATATATACCACCGACTTATTCTCCATTTCAACACTATACTATAATCTGTTCAACGCATACCTTCTATGTTCAGCTTCAGCAACGCACACAGCCTCTGATGATATTTCTTTTCAAAACTCTCCCGCCAAATGGTTAGCAAATGCATTACTCTCTCTCGGCCAACCTTCTTTGTCCAACGCATACCCACCTTCAACGCATGGTAGCGTTCACCGCATAATAGCCTCATCGCAAATCAGCTCCCAACTCCTCGTGGCCATTACTTCCAACGGCACACTGCCTTCAATGCGTTTGCCGCATGATAATCTTCGGTACAAGGTGATTCTCCACGCCTTATGTCCTCAACGCATCATGGCTTCAACGCATAATAGTTTTCCCTTACCTTTGCGTTTACACCAAAACTGTTTCCATCAAAACATGTTGCCATCAACGCATAGCTAACACTTAGTCATTTTTCCCCGCCCCAATCACAATCCAGCCAACTACTCTTACCCAATCATCCATCTCTCGGCTCCCTTCTTACCTTGCGTTCTCTCAAAATTAGGTACGGGGCTTACACTATGGAAGGTTGAAGTTCGAGTGGAAATGAACGTTAAATGTTTGTCTTCTTCTTCTTTCATGGCTATACTTAATCTTTGAAAAATTGAAGACCAAGTAGTTGAAGGCTCAATACAATTGAAGATGGAAGCCCTTTGCTCGATTTTTTTTTAATCTTTGACTTCTTCGACATTAATATGATACGAACTTGTAAAGTTTATTTGGCTGCATTTATTTGTTATTACTATAGTATGATTTGATTGAGTTATTTCATCAAGGTCTAGCTCAATATTTCCTTATTTAGCTAATGTTAGGAATTAACTCTTGTAGGTCGAAGCATTTCTATACTGGATGACTAATACCTTGGTGATACCTACAATAATTGGGATCATCAACTTTTTCCATATCTTTCGGTCGTTTACACTCGGGAAGTTCGATCAATTGCATCTTTAGAACTTGTTCCAACATATCAGGGATATCAAAATCTGGAAAAGGATAGACCTTTCTCTTGTCTTTCCTTCAAAGTTTTGTGAAGCTTATTATTTTCTATGTGCTTCTTAGTCTTTTTGCCCTTTCATTTTGAAAAATACTTGAGAGAAGTTGTATTGACGACAAAAGATTCCCTAGGAGTATCAAAATCGTCCATTTTTTTCTTTTTGCCGAGACTAAAAAATTTGTATCTCCTTGATTAGCAATACTCAGCTCCATATCATGGGTATGAGTTGGCAACTCCTCAAATGTTTGAGGTTTTATTCCTTGTAGAATGTAGAGAAGTCCCTAATGCATGCCTTGGGTGCACATTTTGACAACAGACACTTCAGTTAGTTGATCCTTGCAATCGAGGCTTATAGCTTTCCATCGATTGATATAGTCAACAAGATATTCACCTTTTTGCTGCTTGGTAGTAGTGAGCTCAATCATGCTGACGATATGCCTTGTGCTATAAAAGCGATTGAGAAACTCCCTTTCAAGCTGCTCCCAACTGTCGATAGTCTTAGGCTCGAGATCAGTATACCAGTTGAAAGCATTTCCTTTCAGTGTTCGAATGAACTAGTTGACTAGTAGATCTCCTCTGTTGCTAGCATTTTCACATGTTTCTATGAAATGAGCAATGTGTTGTATAGAATTGCCCTTCCCATCGAATTGTTGAAACTTTGGTGGCTGAAATTCATTTGACATAGTGATATTATCAATCCTTTTAGGATATGGCTTAGAATATGAAAGGGGGTTTTGCGCGGATCCACCATATTGAGCTCTAATTGAGTTTGCAATCATATCTTGAAGTTGTTGGACGGACAATGAAGCAACTGTAGCTGAATGTTGCAATTGGTTTTCTTGCACAATGATCTTTCCTTTGTCTTTCATGGGAGGAGTTAGACTTGATTCAATGATCACAACTTTCGATCTGACTAAGGGAAGCAATTTCACAATCTTTTTCTTCTATTGTCCTCAAAAGCATGTCGATCTTTCTTTCTATTTATGTCATTCTTTTCTCACTAATGCATGCATTAGTAATTATGACAGACATCACGTCAAGGTAAAATATCTCCTTGGTTTTCTGAGAAGGAAGATAAAATTTGCCAAACATAAGATGTCACACCCTACTTTTTAAGAAACCGATGCGTTGAAGAGTCTATGAAGAAAAGAGGTAAAAGACCATGTTGGACGCATGGTCAGGACTAGGTAACGCATGGTAAGGGTGGACACATGGAAGTAAATCAAGAAGGGAAAGAAGTGAAACGCATAAGCAAGAAAGGAATAAAGTTATGTTGTGAAGTGTTGAAAGAGATTTAAGTCTCGAAAAGATATAATACTATAGCAAATTGAGTAACGCATAGATTTATAGCAAGGAATGTTCACAAGTGTTGGAGAAGGTTGTGAAGTAAACATAAAAACTGGAGCATGTGGTGGACGCATGCTAATCTATCTTTAAGAGAAATAGTTCAAGGAAAAGGTTAAAAGAATAACCTTGGGAATAATCAAGGAATGTCCAAGGATAGGAAGATGGTCATTGGACACAGGATGAAGGTGAACGCAACAGGACCAACGCATAGAGGAAGAGCTTGAGAAGGATTTGTTGTCATTGAGGCCTAGAGACATTGTGTAAGCACTGGTTTATAATAGTACGACTATGCGTTGAAGGTGATCACGAATGATTGTTGTGAGCTGAAGTAGTCACCGCGTTGGCAGGGGAAGAAATGTACTTGGCTTACCATGCGTTGGTAAGGTTGTCATGTGTTGAGATCCCTACGCGTTGAAGACAGAGTTATCTCTATGCGTTAAAGACAGTAGTATAGTTGGTTGAGAGTTAGAAAAGTGAGTAGTGAAGTTCAAACCTTAAAGGAAAGTCAACGAACGCATGAGGGCGTTGTGTTGAATGAAAAGTTGTTCATTGGAAATGTTGGACGCATCAGATAAGTTTATAAAGACTAGGTGGCTTCGTATAGATTTGACACCTTATCAGTAGGAGGTGTTGAAGACATGTTAAGTGTTTCATGCAAGGTAACACTTGGAATAATGCATGGTTGATTAAGCATGCAGCGTGACATGTGGCAAACAAGTGGCACAAGGAGAGGAGAAGTTGGATGGCAAGCTCCCTAAAAATAGAACTTTGAGGGAAAAGGAGCGACTGATGACTCTAAAAGAAGAATTCTGGAGAGAAAAGGGAAGAAAGAAGGCAGAAAGGAAGAATCCTTGCGTCCTAGTAGGAGTCTGCGGCCAAGAAAGAAGGTATTTTGACAACTTAGCTATTTTATGTGAAAGAGGTTGTCTTGCGTCGAAAAGAGGTTGGCCTTGCGTTGAGGACAAACATAATGTCCAAGGTGAACGCGGCGTCCAAAGTTAGGTGATGCGTTCATGTTGGACCTTGCATCCAAGAGAGGGCGACACATCCGAAAGAGAAGTAAGAAGAGTTGGGATGCATTTTGCGGAAGTATTCAACCTTGCGTTGAAGGGCAAGGTTTGCGGTAGTTACCAACCTTGCGTTGAAGGGCAGGGTTGCGTTCAACCGAGCTGACAGAGAAAAATGGAGCCTTGCGTTCCAGAGTTAGAACACTGCGTCCAAGAAGCTCGGGAAGAGGAATTATTCTTTGGCAAGAACAGGTGAGTAACACCTGCGTTTTACAAAATATAAATGAGTTCCTTATGAATCTGATTACATGGGTTTTAAACGAATAAATGCATGTGTTTTACTTGTAAACTTTGAGTATGCTGGTTACTTGCTATGAGTTTATCAACGCATGGTGATTGGTTAATAGTTGTTTCATGACTTTTCTGAAAAGCATGGTGTTATATGATTTCAAGAAAGATTTGAAAATAGACTTGTATGAAAAGCATGCGGTATGATATTAAAACTGGAAATTGGATTTAGCATGCTGATGAGGTGAGATTTGGAAACGGTTAATTTATGAGTTATTAATATAATGTTTCCAAAATATGTATGATGTTTTATAAAACTTTGAAAAGGGACCCCAATGCTCAGGGACTCGTAGAAGGCATTGTGGGCGGCCCGGATTATAAAGGTACCCAATGCTCAGGGACTCGTAGAAGGCATTAAGGGCGGTCCGAATTCTAGTACCTATGTGCACATAGAGATATATACGACGCTGATTGGTGTACCACTTTTGTGTGTTTACCGCAAGTGTACGGGTCAAGTTATAATATAAAACGATTAAGTCCGAGTATCATTTCCACTAGAGATCCAATTGGGAAGGTTTACGTTACTTAGCTATTCTAGAATTGAATCAATTTTATTTGAGGATTGGAATTCAAATTTTGTTTTTGGGAAAAAGAAAAATCAAGCAAGAAAATATCAAAGGGAGAATTGCAAGAGTCAAAGAGAGTTCTAGGGTTTCAAATCCTTGTTTGTTTCATCATGCAAAATTATGGATTTCATGGATTTAATTCTTATGCCTAAGTCTAGAAACTTAATTCCAAGTTATGTTCTCTCAAAGACAACTCTTTCTCACGCAACTTGATTGATAGTTAATCTCTTAAAACCAATACAAAATTACATGGCATTAAAACTAGTCTTTAACAACTTTCATTGTAAACCTAACTACTCTCGTGATAGATTAACAACGATTCATTGTTATAGATCAAATTAAACATATAATCTCTCGATTCATACATCTAATCTAACATGTGAAGGTGGCCAATCTTCAAGAATTAAACACAATAACAATGAAAAGCATATTTATTTGAACAAAACCATGAGTTTACAAAATTATCATGAGTTTACAAACAATTCATCAAAAACTCTAAAACCAAAGAGTTTAGCCACTCATAGCGTAAAGCAACATATTGATCAAAAAGAATCAAAGAAAGAATGTAAAGAATAGGGAAACTCTACTGAAAAGAGGTTCTTGATTGAGGCAGCACCGTCACGAACTCCTTGGCTCTCGCGTCTGACTTCGGAGGGCACCAAAACTATCTCGAACTCTTTTCCTCTTCCTTGCGGCTAACTCACTCTTGGAACTCTAGCTTAATTCTCACATTTTCGGATCGTTATCTTGTTCTGCAACTTTCTTGATCTTCTTGATTTTTTTCCCCCCTTTTTTGGCTGCTGAAAACCCCTTAATTTATAGAGTTTGGCCGCCCAAAATTTAACCTAAAATACAAAACTTGCGTTTAAATTAACGCTGACGCATAGCGCCGCGGCGCTAGCGTTGCGACCAAAATTAAGTTGCTCTCGGGTTTTAGCGCCGCGGCAGCGCCGTCCCAGCACCGCGAAGTTGTCTTGCGTTCACCAAGTACGCATCGAAGCAGCGCCTTCCCAGCGCTGCGTTGCTGCTCTACGTCCATGCTGATGCGTTTCTGCCTCAGCGCCGCGGCAGCGCTGCCTTAGCGCCGCGGCGCACCATGCGTTTCAAGCAAGGATGCGTTTTTCAGCACTTTTTCTCCATATTCTTGCTCGGTTTTGATCTTTCAGTTGTTTCTTCTAATTTTCCTCGTTTTAACCTGAAAATCACTAGCAAAAAGTGAAATCTAATATAAAACTCCCTTACTTTGAGAGAATAATAAGCACTTTTCAAGTGCTTATCAACACCCCAAACTTAAAGATTTGCTAGTCCCGAGCAAAGAATAAAATCAAATAATAGGGAGTTTTAGATGAAGAAGTGTGCAATTGACTCATGTCTCAGAGAATAGCATTCAGAGCTTAAGTAGAAACATGCAAGCATATCTATATTGTTATAATTATTCAATGCCAAATCTTGCTATCTCCCATGTGTGTGTGTGCAAACCTCCTTCAATTTAAAATACTAGAACTCAAATTAGGATTTAAGAGAGTTTCTTTAGTTTTCCCCTACTCTTGCTCATGCACCAATCTTCAAGCTTTCATGCATTCAAGTGAGTAATATGTCCACTAAGGTGCCTTTCAATCATATATTTTTTTTATGGGCCCAAACTTGCATTCTTTTACCTAGAGGCACTAGTTTTCACACATCCACTGTAGGGACTCGTATCTAGTCAATTTCCAGGCGTCCTTACTGATCACAGCAAAGGCAGCTCTTTTTACCCCTATCCATGCATACTCATTACAAGTTTAACATTTAAAAAAAATATAGACAATTAAAGCTCATATATTTTGTGTACACTCTTTCTTTTCTCAAGGCATGTATACTCTTTTCTTTTTCCTTAGTCTAAGATTACAAGCTATCATGCATTTCTACTCCCTAACCGGTGGGGCCTTTCGAAGTGACAACCAAATACACCCAACTTAATTCTTTTTTCATTTAAAGATTCTAAATAGAAGTGGCTACGTGCTCAAGAATATGAGAGATTTTAAGAGGGACTTAAATGAATTTAACTCAAGATAGTGCTATTCTATTTCCACAATAAGTCATCTATCATGCAAATTCAAATCTCATCATGGGCAATCAACATCAAGGCACACAACCATAAATAACATTCCCATTAACTTTGAAAACTCCAAAATTTTCAAAAAAAAAATTTTTCAAAAATTGTTTCAAAAAATTTGACATGCATATGATCATTAAAACCTTCGCTAACATGCATAGCAGGATAAGAAAACACACAAAAGTACGAAAGACACCCCCCACCCCAAACTTAGAATCATGCATTGTCCTCAATGCATAAGAACATCTAACAAGGAAAGAGCAAGCCTGGGAGCAAGCGGGAAGCCACCAAACAGGCTTGGTGTAAGGAGTACTTTGTGTGATGAGCTATGTTCCTGAGAAATAAAGCATATGAGTGACTCCAAGATTTTAAAAAAAAAAAATTAATAAATAAACAAAAGTAAAGAAAGCAATAAAATTGGGTTGCCTCCCAATAAGCGCTTGGTTTAACGTCTTCTAGCTAGACGGGACTACTGGATCATGCAATGAAAGTCAGGTTCTCAAGTCCGCGTTCTTCATCACCGATGTAGTGCTTTAATCGTTGACCATTCACTTTAAAGGTTGTTCCATTGTTACCTTGTAGTTCCACGGCTCTGTGTGGGGATACCTTGACAATAACAAAGGGTCCCGACCATCGTGTCCTAAGCTTACCTGGAAACAAGCGTAAACGTGAGTTAAAAAGTAATACTCTTTGTCCTGGAAGGAAGGTTCGTGATGTGATCTTCTTGTCATGCAATGATGAAGGAGGAGTCGGGACCGGGCTTGGATTCACTTTCACTTACCGAAGTTGAGTGGCTCCATCATCTTGCAGTGCGTTCTTTGTAAAGTTTGGCATTCTCATAAGCTTGAGCACGGAACTCCTCCATCTCATTGAGTTCTAAAAGGCGTTTCTCACCGGCTTTCTCGAAATCCATGTTCAGCTTCTTGATGGCCCAATAAGCTCTATGCTCGAGCTCTACCGGTAAGTGACAAGCCTTTCCAAACACCAACCTATACGGAGAAGTACCAATTGGGGTTTTGAAAGCTGTGCGGTAGGCCCACAGTGCATTATCGAGCCTAAGGGCCCAGTCCTTCCTATTGGTCTTGACTGTCTTTTCCAAAACTTGTTTGATTTCCCTGTTAGATAACTCAGCAAGGCCATTAGTTTGAGGATGATAAGCTGTAGCAATTTTATGATTAACATTATATTTCTGCATCATAGATTTAAACAGTTTATTGCAAAAGTGAGAGCCCTCATCACTAATAATAGCTCTAGGTGAACCAAAACGTGTGAAAATATTTTTATGCAAGAATTTTACAACAGTGCGAGCATCATTGGTCCTAGTAGCTATGGCTTTCTACCCACTTAGATACATAATCTACTGCAACTAGAATGTATAGGTAACCATTAAAAGAAATAGGAAAAGGCCCCATAAAGTCAATACCCTAAACATCAAATAACTCCACTTCCAAGATAGGTTTCATTGGAAGCTCATGTTGTCTAGAAATATTGCCAGTACGTTGGCACCTATCACATGACTTAACAAAGGTATAACAGTCTTTAAAAAGGGATGGCCAATAAAATCCTGACTGAAGTACCTTAGCTGCAGTTCTGGTGGGTCCAAAATGACCTCCATAGGGTGAAGCATGGCATGAATTTAAAATACTTACCACTTCCTCGTGAGGCACACACTTTCTTATCATATTGTCAGCACAAACCTTGTAAAGAAGTGGGTCCTCCCAATGGTAAGACTTAACTTTGTGCAGGAATCTTTTCTTTTGTTGATAGCTCATGTCAGGTGGCAAATGTCCTCCTGCAAGATAATTAACTATGTCAGCAAACCAGGGCAAACTATCTTTTACCTGATACAGTTGTTCATCAGGGAACTTCTCAACAATTGGGGGCCATGATTTAGCTTCCTCATTCTCAATTCTAGATAAGTGGTCTGCAACCACATTTTCACATCCTTTCCTGTCTTTGATTTCTAGGTCAAATTCCTGTAACAATAATATCCACCTCATTAGCCTAGGTTTAGAATCTTTCTTAACAAACAAGTACTTTAAAGCAGCATGGTTAGTATGCACTACTATTTTAGAGCCAAGCAAGTATGATCTAAATTGATCAATGGCAAACACAACAGCTAGTAGTTCTTTTTCAGTAGTAGTGTATTTCTGTTGAGTATTATCAAGAGTCCTACTAGCATAATAAATTGCCCTAAACATGTTATCTCTACGTTGGCCTAAAACAGCTCCTAAAGCATAATCACTAGCATCACACATGATCTCAAAAGACTGACTTCAATCTGGTACAACAATAATAGGTGCAGCAATTAGTCTTTCCTTCAGAGTATTAAAAGCTAGTAGACATGCATCATCCAAAATAAATTTAGCTTCCTTTTCTAACAAATTACTCAAGGGTTTAGCAATTTTAGAAAAATCTTTAATAAATCTCCTGTAAAACCCTGCATGCCCTAGGAAGCTTCTGACTCCTTTCACATTGGTGGGGGGTGGTAGTTGTTCAATGACAGATATTTTAGCCCTATCCACCTCCAATCATTTTTTAGAGACTTTGTGCCCCAGGACGATACCTTCCGTCACCATGAAGTGACACTTCTCCCAGTTTAGAACAAGGTTAGCATCTTGGCACCTCTGCAAAACACGAGTTAGATTAACAAGACAAGAATCAAATGAAGACCCAAATACAGAAAAATCATCCATAAAAACCTCCATTATGTCTTCAATGAGCCCCTGAAAAATAGACATCATACAACTTTGAAAAGTAGCAGGAGCATTACATAAACCAAAAGGCATTCTCTTAAAAGCAAATGTCCCATAGGGACATGTAAATGTCGTTTTTTCTTGATCCTCAGGAGCAATGACAATTTGGTTATAACCTGAATATCCATCTAGAAAGCAATAATGAGAATAACCTGCAAGTCTATCAAGCATTTGATCTATAAAAGGAAGTGGAAAATGATCTTTTCTAGTAGCTTTGTTCAACTTCCTATAATCAATGCATACACGCCATCCTGTCACAGTTCTAGTGGCTATCATTTCATCTTTTTCATTTTTAACCACAGTCATGTCACCTTTCTTGGGTACCACTTGAACAGGACTTACCCATGGACTGTCAGATATGGCATATATGATTCCTGCATTCAAAAGCTTGAGCACTTCTTTCTTAACTACCTCCTTCATGGTGGGATTAAGTCTCCTTTGGTGCTCTATTGATGGTTTAAAGGTATCTTCCATCAAGATTCTGTGCATACAGACCGACGGACTAATACCTTTAAGGTTCTCAATAGACCAACCAATGGCAGATTTATGATCCTTCAATACTTTCAATAATTTTTCTTCTTCCACAGAATCAAGATCAGAAGATATTATAACAGGTAAAGAAGATAAATCATCTAAGAATGCATATTTTAAATGAAGAGGTAATACTTTTAATTCATGTTTAGGCTTCTCAATATCATTCACAACATGCAAGGGAGCTAAAGGTATAGGTTTATCTACTTTAGGACATATTGGCAACCTATCTAACCACCTAGCATAAAAAACTATTTCATCAAAGATTGTATCTGCATTTTCAACATCTATCATGCTTTGTTCTAGATGATCATTAGCTAACATAACCTCTACATGCTTAAAAATAGTATGATCAATTATGTCTATAGCATGGCAAGGACTACTCTCATCATGATGACTCAAGAACTTGTAAATATCAAATACTACATTTTCATTATTTACCCTTAGAGTCAACTTCCCTTGTTGGACATCTATGATAGCCTTTCCAGTTGCTAGGAATGGCCTCCCAAGTATGATAGGAATCTCAAAGTCCTCCTCCATGTCCAATACTACAAAATCTGCAGGGAAGATAAATTTGTCAACTTTAACTAATACATCTTCAACAATACCTTTGGGATAAGCTAATGATCTGTCAGCAAGTTGCAGGGTGATGGTGGTAGGTTGCACCTCTCCAATGTTGAGTTTCCTATAAACAGATAAAGGCATTAAATTAATAGAAGCACCAGATCACAAAGAGCTCTAGTAACATTTAAAGAACCAATAGTGCAAGGTATAGTAAAACTCCTTGGATCTTTTAACTTTTGTGGTAGCTTCTTTTGTAGCACTGCACTACATTCCTCAGTCATGCTAATCATCTTATATTGCCCAAACTTTTTCTTTTTAGATAAGACATCTTTCATGAATTTCGCATAGTTGGGCATTTGCTCTAAAGCCTCAGCAAATGGAATGTTAATGTGCAGCTTTTTAAATAACTCAAGAAATTTAGCAAATTGCGAGTCTATTTCTTTCTTTTTAAAACGTTGAGGATATGGCATAGTATTAGGTACAAAAGGTAGAGGGTTAGATGACTTACTTGAAGATGTTGACTCTTGTACCTTTACCTCCTTTTCTAGGATCTTTGGTTCATCTTCTAGAATTGGCTCTTGAATATTGCCATCTACCTCTTGCTCTTCATCCTCATCAATGATCAAAGGAGTGGACAGCTTTTTCCCACTTCTCAAAGTCATGGCCTTGCACTCCTCTTTTGGATTTATCTCGGGACAACTAGGAAATTTTCCCTTTTGCATTGTTTGAAGGGAAGTGGCGATTTGGCTTATTTGTACCTCGATGTTTTGAATGGCCTTACCATGACTTTGTACGGTGCTTTCCAATGCGGTTGTCCTTCCTCTTGATTCTTTTATGAATTCTACCATCAAACCTTCTAAGTTGGAATTCTTTTCAGTGTGAGATGGACCTACATTGGATAATTCAGAAGAACCTTGCAAAACATTCCTTTTGTTAGCATAAGAAAAAATTTCATGATTCCTCAAACTAGGATGGTAGTGAGTTGGAAGTTGTTGATGTTGGTGACTCCTATAGTGTCCTCTATCAACATAGTTAGCCGTCTCATTATCTCCATGAACGCCCATTTCCGATGCCAAAGCGGCAAGAGAAGCTATAGATGGTGGATTTGTTTGAGCTTGGCCTCCTGCAGTTAATTTAAAAAGAGCATTAGTAAGGGAAGCCATTTGAGCTTTAAGAGAATTTACCTCATCAACTTCATATAATCCAGTGGCTCTTGGGATGTTTGAAGAAGACCGTTCACATGGCTAATTGTAGGATGTATTGGCCAAATCTTCTAATATGGTATAGGCTTCTTGAGCATTCTTCGAAAAAATTGACCCTCCGGCGGTTGCATCTAAGATGGATTTGGTTGAGCTTGCCAATCCATTGCAGAAAAGTTGAATTTGCAACCAATCCGGATACCCATGTTGAGGGCTTTTTCTCAAGAGATCCTTATACCTCTCCCAAGCCTCATATAGTTGTTCATCCTCGAGTTGGCGGAATGTTCCAATCTCCGTCCTTAGTCTTTGAGATTTAGCCGGTGGAAAGTATTTGTTCAAGAAAGCTTAAGCTAAGATCTCCCATATTGTAATTCTATCCGGAGGTATGGTTTCCAACCAATCCTTAGCACGGTCCTGCAAAGAGAAAGGAAAAAGTATTAGTTTAATAGCATCGTTAGAAACACCATTCATCTTTACCGTTCCGCATATCTCCAAGAAAGATCGCAAGTGCTTGTGAGGATCTTCATTAGTTCTTCCTCTAAAGGCTAGCTCTCTAGCCATTTGGATCAACCCCGGTTTCAACTCAAAATTGTTGACATTGATAGGCACATTCATTATTCCGGGTTGACTTGCCGGTAACGTAGGTTGAAAGTAGTCTCTAATTGCCTTAGGTATCTCCTCCGCCATCTCCGTAGTTTGATTAAGTTGAGCCCTTAAGTTTCTTCTACACGTCCTTTCAATCTCGGGATCAAAAGGGAGGAGGTTAGTATTATCGCGAGGCATAGACTAACAAAATAAATAAAATACAAAACAATTATATACAATAAACTAAATAAATAAACAATCAAATAAAAAAATAAAAAAAATAAAAACAAATAAACAATCAAATAATATACACCTCAAATTAAGATCTATCAATTCTAATGAATATTAAATAACAAAAACCGTTCTTTGGATCCCCGACAACGGCGCCAAAAACTTGATGTACAACTTTTGTGTGTTTACCACAAGTGTACGGGTCAAGTTATAATATAAAACGGTTAAGTCCGAGTATCGTTTCCACTAGAGATCCAATTGGGAAGATTTAAGTTACTTAGCTATTCTAGAATTGAATCAATTTTATTTGAGGATTGGAATTCAAATTTTGTTTTTGGGAAAAAGAAAAATCAAGCAAGAAAATATCAAAGGGAGAATTGCAAGAGTCAAAGAGAGTTCTAGGGTTTCAAATCCTTGTTTGTTTCATCATGCAAAATTATGGATTTCATGGATTTAATTCTTATGCCTAAGTCTAGAAACTTAATTCCAAGTTATGTTCTCTCAAAGACAACTCTTTCTCATGCAACTTGATTGATAGTTAATCTCTTAAAACCAATACAACATTACATGGCATTAAAACTAGTCTTTAACAACTTTTATTGTAAACCTAACTACTCTCGTGATAGATTAACAACGATTCATTGTTATAGATCAAATTAAACATATAATCTCTCGATTCATACATCTAATCTAACATGTGAAGGTGGCCAATCTTCAAGAATTAAACACAATAACAATGAAAAGCATATTTATTTGAACAAAACCATGAGTTTACAAAATTATCATGAGTTTAAAAACAATTCATCAAAAACCCTAAAACCAAAGAGTTTAGCCACTCATAGCGTAAAGCAACATATTGATAAAAAAGAATCAAAGAAAGAGTGTAAAGAATAGGGAAACTCTACTAAAAAGAGGTTCTTGATTGAGGCAGCACCGTCACGAACTCCTTGGCTCTCGCGTCGGACTTCGGAGGGCACCAAAACTATCTCGAACTCTTTTCCTCTTCCTTGCGGCTAACTCACTCTTGGAACTCTAGCTTAATTCTCACATTTTCGGATCGTTCTCTTGTTCTGCAACTTTCTTAATCTTCTTGATTTTTTCCCCCCTTTTTTGGCTGCTGAAAACCCCTCAATTTATAGAGTTTGGCCACCCAAAATTTAACCTAAAATACAAAACTTGCGTTTAAATTAACGCTGGCGCTGACGCATAGCGCCGCGGCGCTAGCGTTGCGACCAAAATTAAGTTGCTCTCGGGTTTTAGCGCCGCGGCAGCGCCGTCCCAGCGCCGCGACGCTGTCTTGCGTTCACCAAGTACGCGTCGAAGCAGCGCCTTCCCAGCGCTGCGTTGCTGCTCTACGTCCATGCTGATGCGTTTCTGCCTCAGCGCCGCAGCAGCGCTGCCTTAGCGCCGCGGCGCACCATGCATTTCAAGCAAGGATGCGTTTTTCAGCACTTTTTCTCCATATTCTTGCTCGGTTTTGATTTTTCAGTCGTTTCTTCTAATTTTTCTCGTTTTAACCTGAAAATCACTAGCAAACAAGTGAAATCTAATATAAAACTCCCTTACTTTGAGAGAATAATAAGCACTTTTCAAGTGGTTATCACTGATGTGTTGAGATTACTCCACACAGCTAAGGAAAATTGACGTTGAGGAGCGTTGAGCATTGCTCCGCCTTAACTAAGGAAAAAGTATTTTATAAGAATGAGATTTTTGAGTATTTTTTCTGAAACGGACAAGCATGTTGTCACAATGGTATTTGAGTATAATTTAATATGATTTGAAGTGTTATATTTTATGCGAATTTGACCAATTTTACAGTTAAAATATATTGTTTTCAGAAAACCGTTACTCACTGAGCTGTTAGCTCACCCTTTTTATATGTTTTCCATTTTCAAGTAGCATGACAGTTCCCGTTGCCGATCGAAATCGAGGTTTGTCAAGAGTATGATAATGGTATTACCGTCCTAGGAAGGGTTTTACATGTAAGTGAGACGAAGTTGACAGTAGATTATTTGACAGGGTAGTCGGTAACTGCTGTCCTCACACTCCATCTCGGGCTACGAGAGGATAGTTCGGGGCGGGGTGTGACATAAGATCTTATTGACAATGTCAACTTGAGCAAAATTTGTCATGCATTTTGCCATCTTGTTTGTACTAACAGGCGTTTGACTCTCTTAGCGTTGAACTTCCTTGGAGCAATTGCGTGTGACTGGCCTATAATAGAAGTTAGTTGAAGCGGTCATTTTTTAAGAAACCTCTTTAGATGTCATTGCTTTTTGGATAGAAAGAGATGAGAGGTAGAAACGGTCCCATCGGGCGTGCCAATTTGTTCACACAAGGTTTCCGGAGAAACCTGTTTCGTGGAGTTGAACTTAAGTTGATGTAGAATTGATGCGTATGTGGTTCAAACTCTAGTACTTGATCCTTTGATTCTCTCTCAGTTGAATGCGTACACTTGATTTATAGAAGCAGAGTGGGTGGTTGTTCTTGAAGTTGGATTCTTGGAAGACTGTATGTATTCCAAGGAACTTTAGTCTTCAAGTATGATTCAACTTCAGGAGTTAGTGAACCTTCTGATTGTAGGGAAAATTCCCTCTTGGCTCTCTAGAATGGAATTTTTATGCCCCTTCAAATGAAGAGGTCTCTTTTATTTATAGATTCTCATGTGGGTTTTATGGGCTTGGGTTTGATTGGTCCATGGACTTGGTCCTGTGGTCCAACTAATTGGACTTGGGCCATAATTGGTCTTTGGGCCAAATTAAGCTTATTTTTTTGTTCAATTGAACTTTAGCCCAAAATTAAATTAATACCAAATTAGACCAAATTATTTTATTCGATCCAACGGTCAAGATGAAAAAACACAACACCAAATTATTTTATTACATCAATGTGGCCTACGTTCCTTGCTATGCTAGAGGTTATATGGCACGTTGGGGTGTAGATTGGCACTACGTCAATTCGTCCCGCGTTGCTTGTCATGGGCAACTCCAATGGAGGTTATAGGGTACATCGAGCATAAATTGGCACTACTTTAATGCACCATGCGTTCCTTGCCATGTGCAACTCAGATGGAGGTTATAGGGCACGTTAGACCATAAATTGGCATTACATCAATGTGTCTCGTGTTCCTTATCATGCGCAACTCCGTTGGAGGTTATAGGGCATGTTGGAGCATAGATTGACACTACGTCAATGCGTCCCGTGTTCCTTATCATCCGAAACTCCAACTAGAGGTTATAGAGCACGTTGGGGCATAGATTGGCACTACGTCAATGCATTTCGGGTTCCTTATCATGCGCAACTCCGTTAGAGGTTATAGGGCACGTTGGGGCATAGATTGACATTACATCAATCGTCTCTTGTTCCCTACCATGTGCAACTCTAATGGAAGTTATAGTGCATGTTGAGGCATAGATTGGCACTACGAAAATGCGTCCCATGTTTCTTGTTGTGCGCAACTCCATTGGAGGCTATAAGGCATATCGGGGCATAGATTGGCACGACGTCAATGCATCTCGCGTTCCTTGCCACATGCAACTATGTTGGAGGTTATAGGGCACATCGGGGCATAGATTGGTACTATGTTAATGCGTCTCGTGTTTCTTGCCACACGTAACTCTAATGAAGGTTATAGGACATGTTGGGGCATAGATTGGCATTATGTCAATGCATCTCCCGTTCCTTGCCACATGCAACTTCGTTGGAGGTTATAAGGCACGTCGGGGCATAGACTGCCACTATGTCAATGCGTCTCAAATCCCTTGTCACACACAACTCGAATGGAGGTTATAGGATACATTGGGGTATAGATTGACACTACGTCAATGAGTGTTGCATTCCTTGCCATGCGCCCATCTACCAACTTAGGGTGCGACACGATTGTCCTCCTTTTGTTGTGATTTTACTGTGTCAACCCTAGTGGAGGCTATATTGTCGTCAATACTTCATCCACTCATAGGCGATGTGTGGTGGAGACAACTAGAGAAGAGCGGCGGCATCGCATATTAGTAACGAACGAAGACCAAGCAGACTACGCAAATCTGACGCGTGGTGAGAGAAAGAGGGAAACACAAACGACCTCACCCACAAAATGCGTGCAAACGGCACTTCGGGTGGCATTGAAGATCGTTGGGATCTGATGTAGAGCGAGGCAGAGATGGGAACAGAATTTTTTTTCCTCCCCTTTTTTTCTTTCTTTTTCTTTTTTTTTTTTTAAAAAAAAAACCTATATATATATGATAACTTGTACAAATACAAATTATTATATTCACTATTTGGAATAATTAGAGTGACTTTAGGGCTAAATGCATAATTTTAGGAGTTGAATTGTGTAATATGTATTACCATGCGTTGGCATCATTTACAAAAGAATATACCTGAGAAAATGAGCTTTTCTGCTCTTAACGCAGGATTAAGTAGAAAAGAAACAAATAACCCAAGTACCAGAGAAGAAGCTACTGCGAGAACAAAAGTGAAAACACATGCCTCAAGACCATGCGTTGAGAAGAAATATCAAATATAAACGCATGGGCAGTAGCTGTCGGTAGCTGTCATGTCAGTACATGAGCAGATTACACGTTGGCAGAACCAATAGGTTGACGATAGGAAAAGTCTGTGCAGTAGGGCATGAAAATTAATCAGTGTCAGATCACCATGAGTTTATTTTTTCGACGCCTATAAATACCCCAAAGCTTTTCAATTCAAAAGAAGGAGAGAAACGAGTTAAAGAGGTGAAAGTTCTGCACAAATTCTCCCTCACCATAACCAGCCTCTATTTTAAGCTCTTCTGTGAGAAGAATTCTAAGAATTTCCAGAGTCATCTCCTAGAGAGTGAGAACCTTCATCCTATGCCATTTATGTATCAGATAGCAACCATTTCAAGCCTCCATGAAGCAAGACGTTGCCATTGGCAGCTTGACGTCTTCCATTTCTGTTCTTTCTTCATTTCCTTCCTTACTTATGTTTTGTTAATGACATTCGAGAGAATGATTTATTTACTTAATATAAGTTTGATTGATGATTATCTTCCATTCATTTCCATATTTAATACTCTACACCATGTTTGCTTGTATGTTGAATGAGTTAGATGTTAGAAGTTAGTTTTTCTTAAGCAATATTAAGTATGTTTACATCTTTATTAATGCATATCATTAGCTTGCATAGATTTGTCGGACAAACAAGTTTAAACAAGCATGACCGTCTAGTTTGAGAGAGTAGATGGTTAATCTATAACAATATATAATCTTTTCCCTCTTTCCTTCCTAAACCTCCACAAATCCACCAAATTAAATTCAAATACCTGAAAATTTGATATGTCACAATCTATATCAAATATACTTTCGAATATTTGTGTTGTAGGGGAAAAAGATTACTAACACATTTTGGAGCACTAGCTTAAGAATTTTAACTCTACGAATTTAGTTTATTTTTTTTTTTATAAATAATTTGATAATGTCATCTATCTTAGTTTATGGTCTAATTTGTAACATATAATATGAGGTAGATATTAAAAAAATAACCAAACACATTTGTGTACATATGACAAAGAATGTTGAATATATAACTCTATAGAAACGATGCTAGAATTAAAATATGGAGTATATATTATATAACATTAAATTTTACTTCTTGTAATCACATTTGAAATAACCTCATATATATTTGAACTATCGATATATATAAATAAGTCTAATATATATACATAAAAACGAAAAAACGAAAAATGCTTCTTACGTGAAAATGGATTGAAAATCATATTAATTGAAAATTGGGAAAATCTCAACAAATTAATAGAACAATAAATGCATATTCTCTTTCGAACACATTAATTAATATAAATTTGTCAAATACTCTCTCCATCATTAAGAATGCTTGGAAAATATGAAAAACATTATGAATATTATAACAAAATAGATGTCCATTATATAATGTTAAGAGAGCCCATTAGGGAGGTTGTACTGTTGGTTTGTTATGTAAGCCCAAATATATAAGGGCCCATTTATTACTTACTTTGACAGCCCGTTTTTGTTCTTCTAGAAGGCCTTATTAGGTTGGCATAATCTTGTGTAGGTGAGTCTAGCAAGAGCTTTTACTCCCATGATTTTCCTATATATTGTGTATTCTTACTCTTCTCCATATATATAAAAATCAAGGGTTTTCTCTTGCATGGCTTTTCTTTATCTTAAGATGGTATCAAAGTTATTGTCAAATGACAAATTAAAACCCTAATTTTTTTTTGAATTCGGAATATAAGAAGTGGAAACGTCAGGATTGCCTCATATCTTCATGGCTCCTTGGATCGATGAGTGAGGAAATTCTCAATCAGATGTTAAATTGCTCCTCTAGCAGAGAAATTTGGGCCACTCTCCAAGGTATTTTCTCTACTCCATATCTTGCTCAAGCTATGCAATTTAAAAATAAACTTCATATGATTAGGAAAGGGGCTATGCCTTTGAAGGAGTACTTTATGAAAATTCAACAATGTGTTGATGCTCTTGCCTCTATTGGTAAACCGATATCTCAAGATGATCATGTTATGTATATTCTTGTTGTTTAGAACCGAATATGAATCTATGGTGTCTGTTATATCTGCTAGAATTGAATCACCCACTACCCATGATGTCACCTCTTAATTACTCACTTAAGAAACTAGAAATGAAAATAAAATTAGCCTTGAAGGATCCTTACCTTTGGCTAATTTAACCACCCAAAACAATGAGAAAGAAGGTGACATTCCCAAACAAAATTACTCTTAGAACACAAATAATAATCACCAAAATAATCCTCGTGGTGGTCGTGGAGGAGGAAGATCAAATCGTGGCGATTGATCAAACAACAATTGGGGAAATAGAAACAAACCACAGTGTCATATATGTACCAAGTTTGGCCATAGTGCTAATCGATGCTTCTTTCGGTATGTTCCTCCTCGAACAAATCCGACAGGTTTTTCTCCTAACTCTATTTTTCCTACAGCTGGTAATATGAATAATTTTTCACAAATGTCTGCCATGGTTGCTTCTCCGGATTTAAATCTAGACAATAATTGGTATCTGGATTCGGGTGCTACCAATCATCTTACCCATAGCTTCAGTAACCTATTTACTGGATCTGAGTACGGTGGAGGAAATCAGTCTATGCAGCGAATGGTTCAGGTTTGCCCATCCTTCATTATGATTCTTCTTCTTTATCATCATCTACCATGTCTTCCAAATCTTTTATCTTAAATCATCTACTTCATGCTCCTTCAATAACCAAGAATTTGATCAGTGTATCTTAGTTTGCTAAAGACAATAATGTTTTCTTTGAATTTCATCTTTATGTTTGTTATGTGAAGGATCGGGTTTCTGGCCAAATACTTCTTCGAAGAGTGCTCCATGAAGGACTTTATCGATTCAATGTTACTCCATCCCATAAACAACATAATGATGTATCTCAACCTTATGCTCCCAATACTTACATGAATATTTCTATTGTTCCTCATGTTACTTCTATTGATGTTTGGCATAGGCGATTAGGCCACCCTCATATGTCTGTTATACAATTTGTACTTAAACATATAAAAACTTCAGCCAAGAATATGAATAAACTCCAATTTTGTGAAGCCTATGCTTTAGGAAAACATCATACTCTCCCTTTTTCCAGCTCTTTAACTCAATATACTTCCCCATTACAACTTATTGCGTGTGATCTCTAAGAACCTGCCTTTAAAACATTCAGGAATGGTTTTAGATACTACATTAGCTTTGTTGATACTTATAGTAGATACACATGGATATATTTTCTTCAATCAAAGTCAGAAGCATTTACTGCCTTTCAGAAATTCAAACTTCTTGTTGAAAATATGCTAGGCAAATCCGTTATAAGCCTTCAAACTGATGGAGGAGGGGGGGTGAATTTAAATTTTGTCACTTTTCTAGCCCAAAATGGAATTGAACATAGAGTCACGTGTCCTTACACATCAAAACAAAATGGTATTGTTGAAAGAAAACATAGACATATCATGGACATGGATCTAACTCTTCTATCCCAAGCAACTCTACCCTTGACCTTTTGGGATGAAGCCTTTGCCACAGCTGTTTACTTGATTAATCTTCTTCCCATCTCTGTCCTACATTCCCTTAGTCCTTTGGAGAAGTTATTTGGTCGGAAACCAAACTATCCATCATTAAGAACATTTGGATGTACGTGCTATCCATATCTCAGACTATATCAATCTCATAAATTGTCTTTGCGTTCTCAACCATGTACCTTTCTTGGGTATAGTTCATTACACAAAAGTTATAAATGTCTATCTTCAGATGGTCATCTCTATATTTCTTGTCATGCTCTCTTTGATGAACAGTCTTTTCCTTATGCTTCTTTTTCTAAATATTGTACATCACTCAAATCTAATGATGTTTCTGTTGCTCCAATATCTTCCATTCTTGATTCAATGTCTAAGAACCATAATGAGGTAAGGGTAAATACTACATTCACTGATAACTCTGATCATCTGAATCCTATTAATGTGTATCCTTTAGTGACAGGTGAAGGATTAATGAGCATGCAACAGAAGTTAATTTGATCAATTTTCACTCTAAGATGCTCAATTTAGAGGATTAAACATGCAATTAAGAAGAAAAACCAAAGTTTCAAGAACACTTACCCTTGAAGCTCCAAATTCTCCTTCAATTCTTAATGAATTTCAGCACCATTTGGTTGTAGACCACCACAAGAGTCTTCTCTACTATTCTCTGGGTTTAGATTGGATGGTGGGATCCAAATTTGTGGTGAATTTGAGAAAGAATGAAGGTTGGGAAGAAGATGAACAATGGATAGAATTTTGCAAAATTAACCCTTAATTTCACAAAATTCTTAAACTATTTTTATGTCAAAATCATCTCTATTTATTAAAGAATAACATGCAATCCAATTGCATCAAAATTTGACAACACAAAATGGTTAATTTGTTGGTTAATTGTGAAGAAGACAACCAAGCTCCTAGCTTAGTTAGTGGGAAAATCCAATCTTCAAAAATCAATTTTAAAATCAATTTTCAATGAATTTCCAAAATTGAATTAAAATTGATTTTTAATTTCAAAAATATAATTAAATAATTAAATAAAAATAATTTAATATTTAATTAATTAAATATTATTATTTTAATATTAAATAATAAAATAATATTATTTTTCCCACTTGTCCCGATTTTTCTAAAAAAAAAACCGATATGAATCCCTATTCATATGATTAATATTTAAATTATATTTAAATATTATAATTAACTCTATTTGTTACGTTTAATTCGTAATTAAACGCCAATATATCGTATATATCTAACTTTCATTCCTTAAGCCAAGATTTGAACGATTCAAACTTATTCACCACATTATCTAAGATTTTAGTCCATTTATGAGCTAGTAGAGGGACCTAATGGACCTACAGATCATGAGCTCCAACGATCCGAGATTAACCGGCCAAACTCTTTAACCTAGTTAACCAACATTCGTTAACTAACAGGACACTCCACTAAAGCCCGTAGTTGCACTCTTCTCACTGTAGATATATTTGTGTCCATTTGATATAACCATCATCGATAAGTCAATCCTTCACAGGTTGTTCATAACTTCAGCTAGGTCAAATACCGATTTACCTCTGAGTTACATCTTTTCTCCTTAAGTACCATTGTCCCTCTAATGAACAATTAATTTAGGATCTAATCACTAAATCCATTCCCTCTCGGGCCAGTGAGAGGATGGGGCCCCTTGTTCAAGTCCTGGGAACAACACTTAAGAGAACAACCTCTCTTCTATCCCTAAGTTGGGTAGGAGTGAATTCCGTTTTGCAAATTCTATGTTCCCAACTATCTACCCAGTCTTATCCCTGAAATAGGAGGAATGTTGAGCAGCGCTATTGAGCTTACTCTTACCTATGTAGATCAAGGGATAATTCTGAATAAATAGGAGTTCATAGATAGCTCAAGATTCAGATCAAGTTATCTAGGTCATCGATAAGTGAAATTAATCAGTGTTAATCGAAACGGTGTTAATACGTAACAGTAATTATTTCAGGGTCAGTATTACACAATCTCATTATGTAGAATACCCCCGCTCACATGTCTCTACATTATCAAATCAGAATCACTTCATTTATGACACTTTACAATATTTGTAACAATCATGAAGCGGGTCGTATTCAATAGTGTCTCCAAGAAGAGGTACCCAACCTAATCCATGTACTATAGACTATTGAGGCTACTTACTCGAACTTGATCCTGTTTATGTCTCCACATAAAGTCCAAGTACTCATGATAGTAGCCAAGGGTTCGAAGTTTAATTGGATTTAGAGTTGATAAATAATTAATTCACTTGAATAACTTCATATGTACTAAAAATCACCTATTTACAAAAACTACGAGTTTTAGGACATACAACCCAACAACAGGTCACAGTGAAGATCCTCTGGGTGATAATGCTACCACTTCTCCCTCAAATGGCCCCTCTGCTCCTAGTCCTCAGGGGGCACCTCAGCCCACTCATCCTCTTATTTCTACACATCCTATGGTAACCAGAGGTAAGAATGAGATTTTTAAACCCAAAGTTTATTTGGTGGATTATACTCAGCATGAACCTTGTGATTTCAAAGAAGCTTTAAAACATTCTCATTGGAAGAAAGCAATGGAAGATGAATTTCGTGCTTTAAAAAACAACAATACTTGGGTTTTAGTTTCTAAAACAAATGATCAAAAAATTGTTGGTTGTAAATGAGTGTTCAAAATTAAAAGAAATTCGGATGGCTCTATTGCTCATTGCAAAGCAAGACTTGTTGCTAAAGGTTTTCATCAAACACCTAATATTGACTATAATGAGACTTTTAGTCTTGTTGTAAAGCATGTTACTATTTTTCTTTTGTTAACTATTGTTGTCATAAAAGGATGGGTTATTCGGCAACTAGATGTTAACAATACTTTTCTACATGGTCTTCTTCATGAGAATGTGTATATGAAACAACCATCTGGATTTGAGGTGAGTGGATCTCAACCTTTACTTTGTCACTTACGAAAAGCTTTATATGGTTTGAAAGAAGCTCCAAAGGCTTGGTATGAAAGATTAAGTTTTTATTTACATACTCTTAGTTTTAAAATATCTCAGGCTGATACCTTTTTACTATTTTGTATTACTTCCACTAGGTGTTGTTATGTTCTTGTCTATGTTGATGACTTGATTATTTTGGGAAGTACTTCTGTTGAATTGGATGATCTTATTTGTTCTCTAAGTGCCCATTTTGCTCTTAAGGATTTGGGCAAACTCAGTTATTGTTTGGGAGTTGAGGTTTCTTATCCTGAGACTGGTGGCTTGTTCTTATCTCAATCTAAATATATATTAGATTTATTGCAGAGAAATAAGATGTCTGAGGCAAAACATATCTTCACTCCCATGGTAAGTGGACCTCTTCTTTCAGCACATCAAGGTGAATTATTCCATGATCCCCACTTATATAAAAGTGTTATTAATGCTCTTCAATATGCTACATTTACTCATCCTAAAATATCATTCAGTGTTAATAAGGCTTGTCAATTCATGCATTCTCCAACCCTTATACACTGGCAACTTGTGAAACGTATTTTACATTATTTAAAAGGGGTGCTTTATCATGGTCTCTCAATTAAACTTTCTATTAAAAGGGGTGATATTGGTATTTCTCTGTCTTTTCCTCCTGTTTTTTGGTGTGATAACCTCAGTGTTGTGCATTTAAGTGTTAATCATGTTTTGCACTCAAAGACCAAACACGTTGAGTTAGATATATACTTTGTTTGTGATCTGGTGTTCCGAAAGAAACTTTCTGTTCGCCATCTTCCAGTTACTAAACAGGTTGTAGATATACTTATCAAACCATTATCTGCTATTAATTTTCCTAAGCTCAAGCAAAAACTCACTGTTGTCTCCAACGTAGCCATTGGTTTGCAAGGGGTGTTAAGAGAGTCCATTAGGGAGGTTGTACTTTTGGTTTATTATGTAAGCCCAAATATATAAGGGCCCATTTATTACTTACTTTAACAACCCATTTTTCTTCTTCTAGAAGGCCTTATTAGGTTGGCATAATCTTGTGTGGGTGAGTCTAACAAGAGTTTTTACTCCCATGATTTTCCTATATATTGTGTATTCCTACTCTTCTCAATATATATAAAAAGCAAGGGTTTCTCTATTGTATATTATTTTCTTTATGGCTTTTCTTTATCTTAAGATATAACCATGCTTAGTGTCTAAAGGTCATGTGTCTTATAATGGACACATCCTTAGTGGCCATGAAGTTCCACCACCTGCTTGCCAAATTGCTTATAAATATTGGCATTTGGTGGATGTTGAAGATACACATATTGGTGAGAAAAAGAAGAGAAAGAATTGGAGAATTTGAGTGATTTCCATTTCCATAAAAGTCCACTTCCATTTTTTATAATTTTTTTATTTTAGTTTATTTTATATTGTTTTTTATTTTAATATTTTAATATTATAATTTCTCAATTTTCGTGCTCCAGTTTTTCCATCATTTTGCTCCTCAATTTTACAACATGTTATCAACACGAGCTTTTGTTGTTTTCCCATTGAAGGTGGGTTTTGAAGGTATGTTATTTTTCTTTTTATTATAATTAATAAATTAAATGTTGTTTTTCATGTTTAGTATATATTAAATTGCTAATATAAATACAATTCTTTGTGATGGTGTTATCATGACAAATCTTACAAAAATAGAATTCACAACCCTTAACATCAATGGAAATAATTATTTCTCATGAGTGTTTGATGCTGAAATACATCTGGATGCTATGAACTTGGGAGAAACAATTAAAGAGGGAAATACAACATCTATTCAAGAAAAAGCAAGCTATGATTTTTCTTTGTCATAATCTCCACAAGAGATTAAAGATGGCATATTTAACAATAAAAGATCCATGTATCTTGTGAAAGAATTTAAAAAAGAGATATGATCACCATAAAATAGTTATTCTTCCTAAAGCTCGTTATGAATGGATGCATTTGAGACTCCAAGATTTTAAATCAGTAGGTGACTACAACTCCGCATTATTTAAAACCAGCGAAAATTGTTGTTATGCGGAAAGAAAATTACTGATGTGGATATGTTGGAGAAGACATTTTCTACATTACATGCCTCGAATATGCTCCTACAGCAGCAAGATCAAGAGAAAGTTTTAAAAAATATTCTAAATTAGTTTCATGTCTTTTTGTGGCTGAACAAAATAATGAGTTATTGATGAAGAACCACGAATCTCGACCAATTGGAACAACACCATTTCCTAAAGTGAATGCTGTAAATTTTAATAATCGTGGTTGAGGTCATGGTCGAGGTCGTGACCGTGGCAGACGAAGAAATAATTATTATTTTCGCTATGGTCATTCTAATCATCAAAATCTCAAAAGAACCACCCGAAATAATGATCATAAAGGAAAAGCTCCACAAGATAAAAATTCAAAAGGTGATGAGCATAAATGCTTCTGATGCAGGATGACTGGACACTGGTCTTGTGTTTGTCGTACATCAAAACACCTAGTTGATCTTTATCAAGCTTTCCTGAAGGAAAAAGGAAAAAAATGTGGAAGCAAATTTTGCATACCGAGATAATGATATGTTTGACCTATCCAATATGACAAATTTGGATGTGGTGGACTTCTGTGGATCTCCTAAAGAGAAAATCAGCACAAATGATGGCATACCAATTTCATTTGATTTTGAGAATATTTAGAATTAATGTTGTTTGTTTTGTCTATCTATCTTTCATGCTTTTTTTAAACTTTTGTATTCAAGTTTTGTTTATATTATTGTAATTATTTTGTTTAAATGAAGAATCATGGACAATTTTCATATGTTGAGTGACTCAAAAATGAGGAATAAAAATCTATGTCTAGCAGACTGGGCAACTACATATACAATACTTACAAATAGAAAATATTTTTCCAAATTGACAATGCTGGAAGCAAAAGTCAATACAATATCTGGTTCTACAAACTAAATTGAAGGATTTGGAAAAGCAAATATTATTTTGCCTCGAGGAACAAAATTTACAATCAATAATACATTGTTCTCTAGTCAATAAAAAAGAAATCTATTAAGTTTTAAATATATACGTTGCAATGGTTATCATATTGAGACTGATAGAAACAATCAGATAGAATATCTTTATATCATATCTACTGTCTCACATGAAAAACGTATATTGGAAAAGTTGTCTGCTTTATCTTCTGGATTATATTATACTTATATACGAGTCATTGAAACATATGCAACAATGAACTTGAAGTGCATGAATCCAAATATATTTGCAATTTGACATGACCGATTAGGTCATCTAGGATCTATAATGATGAGTAGAATCATTGAAAATTCAAATGGACACTCATTGAAGAACCAAAAAATTCTTCAATCTAGTGAATTATCATGTGATGCTTGCTCTCAGGACAAATTAATAATTAAACCATCACCAGTTTAAGTGAGAATTGAATTACCTGCATTTTTAAAACAGATTTGTGGTGATATATGTGGACCTATTAACCCACCAAGTGGACCGTTTAAATATTTTATGGTCACACGTGTGCTTATTATCAAGTCGAAACCTTGAATTTGCAAGATTACTTGCTCAAACAATTAAGTTAAGAGCACAATTTTTTTATTATACAATTAAGACAATTCGTCTTAATAATGCTAGTGAATTTACATCCCAAACTTGTAATAATTATTGTATGTCAATTGGGATAAATCTTGTGTCATACCTCACCCCGAGCCACTTCCCCCATAGCCCGAGACGGAGCATGAGGACATCAGACACCGACCCTCTTGCGATGTTTACCGTCAAACCCTACTTTTCCCGGAACTAACATGTGCACTTATACAAATAGAGATTATACTAACATTTAAAACATGCATTATTATTAGTACAAATGTTTACAAATCTATTTACAGAAACATGTTTCTAGTTCCTTTCTTTTAGACTGTCGCCTACGGCTAAGTACACATAATTTCTTGGCAGACCTTGACTTCGAATAGCAACGAAAACTCGACTGATACCTAAAACGAAAAACATAAGAAAAGGATGAGCTTCAATGAAGCCTAGTGAATGATTGATACTACAAGGGTTTCACTAACCCTTTTTAAAATAATAACGATAATAATAATAATTCTCACAACGAAGTTCATGAGCAAATATAAATCAAACCATATCAAGCTTAGTAAATCAAACCTTCCCCCATAGGGTTATCTTAAGTGTCTGCTTTTCCTGCTGGCCCTTGGCACAGCCAAACTCATCACGATAGTCAACGATTCACACACATCTAGACTTCTATGTACACACATAGTTCCTACCACTTACCATCGTCGGCCCCCTGACCATCCCCTCAGGCACCTCCCGTGGGCTCAAGAGCTAGGCTCGTCGACCCCCTGACCATCCCACGAGGAAAATCCACGCTACAGGCTCAAGAACTAGGTCTGTTTGACCCTCTAACCATCTTGTGCAATAACAAGTCCCGGTCCACTCACGACCGTCAACAATAATGCCCTCGGCATAGAAATGTACCTATCAATCAATCAAGCTTGATACACAAAATACTATTTATCCAAGTAGCTCAATATATATACACATTCCTTAAATTCAATAAGCTCGATATGCAATATAGTAATTAACCTAGCATGCTTATAAAAACATGCTAACAAACATGCCAAATATCTGAGATCTCACCATAGCACGTACAATACAATAATCCACATTTATCAAATAAAGTTCATAACGTGCTATTATTCATTCATTATATAATTACGTTCTCTAACGGAAAGAAAATCAACCACTCACCGTAATAACGGAGAATTTGATAGGCACCCGCTTTGAGAATTCCGAGCTTCTTCCAAGAATTCTTCTAAAGGTAATCTTCCAACTTCTCTCTCTTCCTTTCTCTCTCTTCTTTCTCTTTTCTTTTTCCTATCTCTCGGCACACCTTTTCTCCTTTTTCTGGCACTTCTTTCTTCCCTTTCCTCTCGGTTTCTCCTTTCTCTCCTTTCCTCTTTTTTTTTTTTCTCTTTTTTTCTCCTTAGGTACTCTTGGCTGGAATGAAGAAATCTTATCACAAAGATCTCTATTTATAGCCAAAACTTCAGCCAATTCTTCAGCCCAAAGCTTGACATATTTCCATCCAAATGTCCATTTGCATGCTTCCTTCTTCATGCATTGAAACACATGGTGGCTTGCATGAACTCTTGGTCATGCAGCTCTACACCTTCCTTTAATGAAGTGTTAATTCCAGAGTATAGCCACGACTTATCAAAGATTCGGTCGAAACTGAAGAAAAATATTTTTCTGCCGATTATCTCTGCAAGTCTCGCTAAGGGAGCCGCGAGATCAATCTCACTAAGTCTTGCTGATCACTTTTTGTCTCATAAATCTCGCTGGTTTTCCTTGGTCTCGGTCCTCTCGCTGGTCTCGCTAGTTGCCAGTCTCACTGGTTACTACTTGGTCTCGCTAATTTTTATCTAGTCTTCGTTAGTCTCGCTGATTTTTGGCCTAATCTCGCTAGTCTCGTTAACTTTTGTCTAGTCTCGCTAATCTCGCTGGCTTTTACCTAATCTTGCTAACTTCCTAGATTTGGCCGAGACTTTGGCTAACTCCACAAGCCTAGATTTTCTTTCTCCAAAATTCTCTAACTTCACATACTTGTGTCCCAAGTTTTACCCCTTTTGTCTTAGTTTTTTTTTTTTTTTTTCGAAGTCTTAAGCACTTAGGTCGAAAAGTAGGGTGTTACATGTTGAACATCTTGTAGCTCATGTTCATAAACAAAATGGTTTAGCAGAATCATTTATAAAATATTTGCAATTAATTGCTAGACCATTACTTATAAGAGCTAAGTTTCCTAGCTCTATATGGGGACATGCTATTTTGCATGCTTCGTCACTTGCACGCATTAGGCCAGTAGCTTATCATAAATACTCATCATTACAATTAGCTTATGGCCAGGAGCCAAATATTTCCCATCCAAGAATGTTTGGACGTGCAGTATATGTTCCAATTGCTCCACCCGAACGTAGTAAGATGGGTCCTCAAAGGAGGTTAGGAATATATGTTGGATATGATTCCTCATCAATTATTAAATATCTTGAACCCCTAACAGGTGATGTATTTACTGCACGATTTGCTGATTGTCATTTTAATGAGACAAATTTTCCAACATTAGGGGGAGGAATTAAGAAGTTGGAAAGGAAATTGCATGGAATGCATCATTATTGTCTCATTTGGATACCTATACAAATCAATGTGAACTTAAATTTCAGAAAATAGTTCATTTGCAAAATATAGCAAATCAATTACCATATGCATTTATAGGTGCAAAGAAAGTAACTAAATCACATATACCCGTTGCAAATTATGTCGAAAATTGACATCCCAACACAGCAAATTGTCACTAATGAATTTAGAACACGCCAGAAGCGTGGTAGACCAATGGGTTCCAAAGATAAAAATACTCGAAAAAAAATAAACAATAGTAAAAAAGACGTGGTTGAGGATGTAAAAATCCATGAATGATAATCCAATTAGTGAAGAGGGTGTACCTAAAGATAATAATGAGATTTCAATAAATTATTTCATGACAGGGAAAAGATGGGACCAAACTCATATAATTATTGATAACATTTTTGCATATAATGTTGCACTTGATATTATATCTAAAAATGAGATCCTGAACCAAAATCTGTTGAAAAATGTTGACATAGAAAAGATTGGCTTCAATGGAAAGAAGCAATCGAGGCAGAATTAAACTCACTTTCAAAATGTCAAGTTTTTGGACCAGTAATCTGGACACCAGAATATGTCAAACCTATGGGATACAAATGGATATTTGTGAGAAAAAGAAATGAATATAATGAGGTCACAAGATATAAAGCAAGACTAGTTGCACAAGATTTTTCACAAAGACTTGGTATTGATTATGAGGAGACATATTCTCCAATGGTGGATACAATTACATTAAGATTTTTAATTGGTCTGACTGTGTATGAAAATGTGGACATGCATCTTATGGATGTAGTCATAACATATTTATATGGATCTATTGATAGTGACATTTATATGAGAATCCTAGAAGAATTTAAGATACTTGAAATCCATAAATAAAGTTCTCGAGAACTATATTCAATAAAGTTACAAAGATCACTATATGGATTGAAACAATCAAGACGAATGTGGTATTATCGCATGAGTGGATACTTGTTAAAAGAAGGATCTCAAAATAATCCAATATGTCCATGTGTTTTTATAAAGAAATCACAATCCAGATTTGCTATTATAATTGTATATGCTGATGACCTAAATATAATTAGAACTCCTGAAGAGCTTTAAAAAACAAAAGAATATCTTAATAAAGAATTTGAGATGAAAGATCTCGGAAAAAACAAAATTTTGGCTTGGATTTCATATTGAGCATTTAGCAGATGGGATATTTGTTCATCAGTCAACCTAGCAAAAATTTTAAAAAGAATCTATATGGACAAAGCACATCCATTAAACATTCCAATGAAAGTTCGTTCACTAGATGTGAAGAAAGGTTTATTTTGACCTCGAGATGATAATGAACTTCTTGGTCCTGGAGTACCATATCTTAGTGCAATTGGTGCACTTATGTATCTTGCTAATAATACAAGACCAGATATTGCATTTTTAGTAAATTTATTAGCTAGATACAGTTCTTCTCCAACAAAAAGACATTAGATTGGGAATTAAGCACATACTCTGTTATCTTCGAGGAACAAAGGATATGGATTTGTTTTATTCAAATAAATCAAATTTTGATTTAATTGGTTGTGCAAATTCTGAATATTTATCTGATCCACACAAAGTTAGATCTCAAACAGGTTAGCTATTCACATGTGGAGGAATTGTTATATCTTGGCGATCAGTGAAACATACCATAACGGCTACTTCCTCAAATCATCCTGAAATTCATGAGGCTAGTTGAGAATGTGTAAGGTTAAGATCCATGACTTAGCACATTCGTGAATTATGTGGGTTGTCTTCTAGTAAAAGTCTTCCAACGATATTATACAAAGACTACACAACATGTATAGTCCAAAACAAAGGAGGATATATTAAAGGAGATAGAACAAAAGATATTTCACCAAAACTTTTCTACACTCATGATCTTAATGAAAATGACATCACTATACAACAAATTTGTTCGAAGGATAACTTAACAGACTTATTTACAAAATCATTACCAACCACAACCTTTGAAAACTTGGTGCAGAACATTGGAATGCGACAACTCAGAGATCTCAAGTGATGTTCCTATGAGGGGAGTAAATGTATTGATTCTTTTAGAAATATTAGATTATATGAAATATGTACTCTTTTTCCTTCACTATGATTTTTTCCCATTGGGGTTTTTTTCTAGTAAGATTTTAACGAGGTATATTTCATATATATAATGGGCATTTAAGGGAGAGTATTATGAATATTATAACAAAATAGATGTCCATTACATAACCATGCTTAGTGTCTAAAGGCCATGTGTCTCATAATGACACATACTTAATGGCCATGAAGTTCCACCGCCTACTTGCCAAATTACCTATAAATAGTGGCATTTGGTGGATGTTGAAGATACACACATTGGTGAGGAAAAAAAAAAAGGATTGGGGAATTTGAGTGATTTCCATTCCCATAAAAATCCACTTCCATTTTCTATAATTTTTTTAATTTTAGTTTATTTTATATTATTTTATTATTTGAATATTTTAATATTATAATTTCTTGGTTTTCGTGCTCCGTTTTTCCATCATTTTGCTTATCTTACAACAGAAAACAAATTATCTAATAAATAGCAATAAATGCTGCATACCAACAAGAAAAGGGCAAAATTGTCCAAAATTATTTCTAAAAGCCTTTATTGACAATTTTCAAATTTAAGGACATTTATGAAATATAGGGCCCAAAGAGAATTTTTTATGTCAAAACCCCTTTGTAAATTACAATTATAGTTTTATTTTCTTCATTTTAAGTTGTTTCTATAAATTACATGAGAATCATAATATTGTGAATTAGACAAAAAAAAAATTATATACATTTCTATATTAAAACATATAAATAAATTAGAACTAAAAAAAAATCATATAACAATTTATTATATAACAAAAAAGGATAATGATATTATGCATAATAAAAACATTAATTATGTTGCATATGTTTCATAACGTTGAAAATGAAATGTATGTATAAGTTGAAATAACAGTCTTATACTTGACAATGAAATTTTCTTTATATTTTTTAATTTATTTTTCATATTACTCAAAACAAAATTGAATTAATATGTTTTTTTTAATGTGAATGCTATATTTTTAGATAACATCAGATTTTTTAAAAAAAAAAAAATTGTTTAATGTGATTTATAGATAGAGATAAAATGTTATTATTTTTTGAAAATTTATTATCATCTAATGTGAATGGTAGGTTTTTAGATAACATGAGTTTTAAATTTTTTTTTCCACGTGATTTATAGATAAAGATAAATCTACTATCAAGATTAGAGATAAAATATTTTTTTTCTTTTAACGAGTGAATGCCAAAAAAATTATTTAATGATTTAAATGTGAAATTACCTAAGCTATCCCTATAATCATCAACTAAGAGGGCAAAAGGGGAAATCAAAAGGTTCTCCCCTATATCCCATTTTAGATGGTATTAGTTTGTTACTACGTGTGTTACATGTGTTATGTGAAGTATAAAAATATAACTGAATTATAAAAGTTTAATCATCTTTTTATTTTTAGAGATAATTGTATGTTAATTTACTTGATTATCTTCTTATTTTAAAATTTTGATTCCCAAGTACCCCATCCTAGAGAAAACTATTGCTTATAGTCAATTTCATTTAAAATTCATAATTAGAAAGATAGATTATAATTTATTGGTAAAATTTAACATGGAGCTTTTTTGTAAACAATTTAATTCAATTCAATTTGAAATTAAATTAGGAAACCAATCAAAATCTTAATTGAAATAAATAAAAAAATGAAAGGACAAAAGTAAAATAATAATAATAATAATAAAATGTGGGTCCCACCTACTTTACCAATTTCTACTCCTCTTTCCTCTAACCTTCTTCTTCTCACGATTTTTTTTTTTTGCTTCTTCTTCTTCTTCTTCTTCTTCTTCTTCTTCTTCTTTTTTTATTTTATTTTTTTAACTTTTTTTCATTGCTCTCCAAGCACTCCTTCTTCCTTCACTTCCCTTCTTCTTCTTCCCCTTCTTCTTTGTAATGGCTTCTTAGACAGAATATCACTGGAGGTCTGGATTGCGTGGGGATTTGGTGTGGGTCTTTGTCGGACGTTTTATAGTTCGTCAGTAAGTGAAGTATTCAACGGAATGGGATTGTGTGAGGTATTGGAATTAATGTATGCTCACCGGATGTTTTAAGAACAATAAACTTCCTCCCAACTCTTTTTCTCTATATTTTCACATACACTCTCCTTTTTATAATAAAGTAGAAAAAGAGAAAATAGGAGAAAGAACTAATAGTAACAAGAATAACAAAAATAAAAGAAGAAAATAGAAAATAAAAAAATTAAAATTAAAATAATGAAACAATTAAACAGATAACTAACTAATGTAAACTTAAAAAATAAATAAGTAAATAAAATTAAAAATTAAAATTAAGAAGAAAATCAATTAAATTAAAATAAATGTAATAGATTATAAAATAAAATAAAAAAAAAATATGTCGGACCAAATCTTTTTTTCTATTTTGTATAAAAAATTTCTTCGTTTAAAATAATATATTTGATTGTGCTTCTAGTTTCAATTTTTTCAAATTTTAATTTAAATAAAAATATTACTATTCTTTTATGGAGGCATAAAAGGAAAAATTAAAAAAATATAGTTGTTTTATAAAATATTTAGGAAAATATTGTATTTTCTGAAATATTTAGGAAAATATTGTAGATTTTATGGGGAAGTGGGATTGGGTGGAAGTTATTTGGTCGAGGGTTCAACCCTCGACCTCTTTCTTTTTTTTTTTTTTTCTTTTCCTTGGTCAACCCTCGACCCACAATTTTTTTTAAAATTTTTTTTTTCCAACTTTCCACTTCGATATATATATATATATATTTAATAAATAAGAATTATACTTTAATAATATTATTTTAACTAACATTTTTTTAAAAAACCGTTATAGTTTTTA
Organism: Citrullus mucosospermus; assembly: GCA_030954485.1. NCBI lineage: Eukaryota > Viridiplantae > Streptophyta > Magnoliopsida > Cucurbitales > Cucurbitaceae > Citrullus > Citrullus mucosospermus. The sequence goes on from CM062062.1 coordinate 16,277,536, forward strand.
ATAACAAAAAAAGATATATTTTATCACTAACTAGCCAATATAAAATTAAAGTGTCAATATTAATACAATAATTTATTATTTTTTCACTAAAATTAATAATAAAAAAAAAGTCAATGTGTCCCACAAGACGGACGCCGCCAATTTCGATCTGGTTGGCGTCGTCGACTTTGAACTCTAGGTTGCTCTGGTTGCTCTAGTACCTTTACAGGCGCTTCATAGTATAGATATTTATTATGTTCTCCACGACCACGCCCATGTGCATGCATGTATGAAGACGATGGCCCGCCCTCTGAATCATAATATCCTGAATCAAAGGCTGGTTGCATCATCATCGGACTAACATAACCAGCCTGGCACTGTGTCTGCGTCTATGTCTGTGTCAGCGTCATAGGAGGCAATTCTTCCACATTATGGTCAACCGCATCAAACTCATCTTCTTCTGCTCGAGCACATCCCCTATGCCTAGGAACTGGTGGAGGTGCAATAGGTATATCGTACATGTAGTGTAATTCCTCCATGTAACTCGCGTTATTACTACATATAGTAATTACCTGATTTGGATCATTTGCAACATCACGAAGACTACTATTGCTCGATCTCTGTGAATTACAAAACAATTAGATAATATTTCAAATAAATTTAAATTAAAAATAATTAAACAATATTTGATGATATACCGAATGACCCAAAGTCGCTCCCGGACGAGTAATGTAGCGTCTTGTAATATTATTATACCAAAGGATGTATTCTTAAGTTGCATCCCTATTGAGTTGCCCAATTGAAATGCCCATTGCAATAAACCTTCTACGATAGTGTCATCGCACTACCAAATGTGCAACTTTTTCAGACCAATCTGCAGTTCTCAGGTCAATGTCATGTAGTAGAGGTTCAGTATTGTATTCTGACGGAACATCCTGTTTGAAACCAAACTGTCGGATTACCCTGTCAGGAGGATGCCACTCACCAATGTGAAAACATATTCGTGGGCTCATTGTCTGCCATATGTCTTGACCGCTCGTACAAAAATTGGGCAAAGTATCCATAACACCTTTGTAAGGCTCCCAAATAATCTGAAACATAACATATTATATTAAAAATATTAAATACAAGTATATAAAAAAATATGTATAAAAAATTCATTTGGGTTTAGTATTCACATACCTGGTCAGGTTGAAGCAGATCAAGCATATATCTATATTGATTCACTACATGTGTAGCTGACCTAGTTACACAAAATTGGTCTCTCCACCTATATTATTAAATTAATATTTTAGGTTTAAAATTAACTATATTAGTCACAAAAAATATTAGCTAAATTAAATTAAAATGACATACCTGAAACCATAGGCTTGTTCTGCTAATTGATGATCGTTGACATGTCAGAGTTGTGGAGCCATTGTTGGAAATCGTTCCCAAGCCCATATTTGTAGCAATATCAGAGGCCCAACGATTTCACGAACATCAAGTTTTATTGTTTTACATAGCTATCTATACAGTCATGTCAAACACGCTCCACCCCAAGAATACCGTCCCTCCTCATGGAGATTGGCTAACAGTGGAAGAAACATTAGGTGCATGAAGTGACTTGATTTATCAGAAAACAGACTTCCGCCCATCATCTACAATATGTATGCTCTCGCGTATCTCTTGACAAATTCCTCATCTACATCATCATCAAGTCCTGCAAATTGTGTCCCTAGCCTTGTTAGACTCAATCTTGATCCCTTAATTTTATTTGTAGGTGGGGTCACACCGAGTAGCATCTGACAAATATGCAGCAAATCATTATGCATTACCCAGTAATAGGCTCGCCATCAACACGTAACCCAAACAATACTTTTATGTCCTGGAGCGTGATAGTGACTTCTCCAGTAGGCACATGAAATATATGGGTCTCTGGCCTCTATCTCTCAATAAGTGCAATGATGAGGTGTCAGTTTAACTGAATGAATCCTAGTCTGACAACCCCATAAAAGCCTGATGCACGTAGAAGTGGCAGTATGCAATGATGAAGTGGGATGGTACGATAAACAACCGCCTCACGACCTCTACAGCACATCTTGCCTGTAGTCCAAACTTGCCATACATTTGTTGATCGATGAACAGATTGATCGTATAAAATATCGGGATCAATCGTTCTTGGGTTTAAAGCCATGATCTTGAAGAAAACAAATTATATATTTATCGAGTAAAACATACAAATAAATTAGGATTAAAAGCGAGAGATAGTGAGAGCACATGATAAAAATATTAATTTCATTATTAAAACATTGGTTACATGATAGAAATGTTAACGGAAAAAAATCTCTAACTGTTTGGTGCCTGTATTTGTAACGATCAACATTTTCTTCGATTATGACCTAACTGATTACAAAATCCGCAACGTACTTGAGAACTTAGTTTTGTCCAGTCCATCTCATTATGATATCATGAACTCTTTAGTTTACCAAGTTTTCTCAATAACGTCGGGTCAGCATGTAAAATAGGCATATTAGGAGATGTGATCCAGTGAGCTTCATGCAGTACAGGTTGAAATTAAGGAGAGTAGCATGCAGCGTATGCCGACAGTTTATAGTAGTCCTCAATGAAATCTTCATAGTTCATATTAAATCGTGAGCAAACCACCATAAAATGTGAACATGGAATGCCAAATGCTTGTCACTTGTTACATGAACAGTATCGTTCAAATCCATTTAGCCACAGTATTTGAATATTTACTTCTTTAGAATTGAGGTTGTGACGTTCAATTTTCACATGAAATATGCCTTCATATCGATCATATGATTGGACTTCATGTTTACTGAATTTTTCAGCCCATTTTGAGATTTTTTCGTGTGCGTACCTAAATATTTACTCATTCAGTATTATAAAAATATTTGAAACAAACTGTTAATTACTAAAAAAAAATTATTACCGCATGTATTTATCTCGACGCTCTAAAGCAACTCTTATTTGTTCTCTTCTTTTCTCAAAATAATTTACACATTTGTAGAATGTTATTTGAGCAAGAGCATTTAAAGCAACATACGAGCTCCTTTGAGAACTCCATTGATGCACTCTGATAAATTCTTCATCATCCACCTGTACCTAGACCCTCTATCGTGCGCTTGAGTCAATTGCTCAATACCAATGTTATACAAAAAAACTCATACAACTCCTATTTATTCGCTTGATGTCTTCCACTACTTTATTAAACTTGCCAACTTTGAACTGGCATCTAACATGATATACAAAATTTTTTAACGTATTGAACTTGTATTTTTTATTAAAATTACTTACAATATGGCGTAAACAGAATCTATGGTTACATTTTGGCCCTGTCCAGCCATTTTCTAGATTGTTCACTACCGATATGATGCCACCATGTCGATTCGAAATCAAGCACACCTCTTCATGTATAACAATCTCTCTGATGTGTTTTAAAAACCATCCCCACGTGTCAGCGGACTCCTCATCTACAACGGCAAATGCAAGAGGAAGAAGATGCCCATTCGAATCAATTGATGTAGCAATTAGCAACTTTCCTCGATATTTTCCATATAAATAAGTACTGTCTATTTGAATAATAGGCCGACATCTATTAAATGCTTCTATACAAGGACCAAATGCCCAAAATACAGAAGTAAGGATGGAATGTCCTTCAGTATGTGTGCCCTCTATTCTCCACTCCATGCACGTGCTAGGATTTGTTTGTTTGACCATATACAACCACCTGGGCAACAGTTTGTACGATTCATCCCAATCACCAAAGACTTTGGCCAACGCATTTCGTTTACCCTTCCACACCCTATGGTAAGGAACATGGTATTTGAATTTTGTTTTGATGTCGGATTGTAATTGTGTCACACTAATGGACGGTTTTTCCCTCACAGCTTCACAAAACTCTAGTGCAATCATTGAAGAATCTATTTGCACATGACTTTGGCTAAGCTCTAAGTAAAAACATGTATGTTGATCAACATACTTAGTAATCTCAAACAAATTATGAGATTTTTTCTTCGCTGCACGGAGGCGCCATCTGCAACTGTCCTCCCATTTCTTACATTAAATTGCCCAAATATTCGGTGTTGATTCCATGACCTCGTATGGTGCGTGACACTTGATAGCAAAGCACTTGACCAAATGTTGTAGCATTTCTTTGTCTTGAAAAATCATACTCTTATACAATTGGGTATTGTCAACGACCACAAGGGCTACAACTAGGTCATGTTCTTTAATGCTATCTATTATATTCATGTCAAGATCAGCGAATGTATCTGACGACATATCATGTTGACGACCATTAAAATCCCAACTCAAACTCATCGTCTGTTTCTGTTGGAAAATCCCCATATCGATTACCAGCCACCATATCTTCATCGTCATAGGCTGGTGTAACTGATTCGGGATCAGGGTCAATACATTAATCCAGGTCTTCAAACTGACTAAAAGATTGTGCATTCAAGTCTTATATCCAAGCCTACGCTTCTCACATTAACATATAAATGCACTAAGTTCGGGAGCGGCATTGCAATTGAAAACATCAGATTCATCGCTTGTTCATTATGAATGGGAAATGACATATACTTTCCAGATCCTAATGGTGTTAGATTGGGATGTCTGTATATTATTTCTAACTGATTTGATCTTATATCTACACCAAGTGACATCCCAATCATTTCACCAAATTGTTCAAAAACAAGTCCACTGTTTACATTTATGCTAAAACCCCACGTGCTAGTTGGTCATATTCAACTCCATCAACACCATCAATCATATGACCATTTGTAAACAACATAAATCCCAAACACTTGTTTTCTATTTTCTAAAAAAAATAAAAAACAATATACATCACTAAATATTTGACTAAAAACTCTAATATTAAAAAAATTTAGTATTATTTAAAATGCAAAAAAAAAATATATATATAAATTTGTACTAAAAAATTTAATGTAATACTAAATATAAACTCTACAAACTCTAATAATCAAACAATCTAATACTAATTTTTTAAAACAAAACTAATGTCATTTTTTAAAATATTCTAAAACTAATAATATTTTTTTAAAACAAAACTAATATTATTTTTTTAAAAAAAATTCTTAAGCTAATCTTTTATTAAAAGAAATTCTTAAACCTAAACTAGGACTAAATTTTTTCAATTAAAAAACGGATACTAAAAAACTAATATTATTTTTTAACATGATAGATCTAATATAATTATCAACATGGTAGATCTAATATAATATAAACAATTATTTTTTAACATGATAGATCTAATATAATTATCAACATGGTAGATCTAATATAATATTAACATGATAGATTTAATATAATATAAACAATAACGTTAAACTATATAAAAAAATCATAACATCAATATATAAATTTTAGGATTGAAATAGTATGGCTAGCATAATATGAATATCAGAAAATAGAAAGTAAACTCACAAATTCAGCAATTGTCCTACTTTTTTTTCCCTCAAAGTGACAATAATCAATCTTTTTTTGTTATTTGTTGCCCGATCAGTAATAAAAACTATGAAAAAATAGAATAATGTGAGAATATGGATCTATAATCTATTTTTTCTTAACAAAAAAAAAGAAAAATTTAACAAATAAAAAATGTACCTCTTCTTCTGTTGTTTGCTTCCCAAATAGCAACAAATACGGTAATAAGAAGTAAAATAGTATGAGAATAGAGAAAAAATTTATATTATTTTAAAAAAAATATTTATTATCATAGAACATATTTACAAACCTCATAAATTTTGCGAAAATAAAAATTTGGATGGATCAAATTTAAATAATATGGGGAATATGGATCAAATTTGAATAATATGGGCAATATGGCTGAATTGGAAGAAAAGGGGAGTGAGAAATAAGAATGAGATTCGGAGGGGGAGAAGAGGGAGGAGTGGAGAAGAAGAATGGGACTCGGATGGGGGTTGAAAATTGCGTTGAGAGAAAAGTGAAGTGAAGAGTGGGCTGTGTTTATACACGGACGACGACCGACGGACAAGACTAAACGAATAGTGGTAGCAGACGACCAGCGAATCTATACAAAAGCCTACCATTAGCGGCAGCGGACGACCAGCGGAGCGGCAACGAATCTCTGCAAAAGTTGACCAGTAGTTAACAGTTGGCGATGAGACGTGACACTGAGAGCCAGAGTGAGACCAAGAGAGAGCGAGAGAGAGTCTGAGAGAGAGAGAGCAAGTTTGCGAGCTGAGAGAGAGGGCGAGAGCGAGGCCAAACGAGAGTGCATGAGAGCGAGAGGAAAGAGCGAAAGCGAGACTGATAGAGAGTCTGAGAGAGAGCGACATTTGGAGCAAGATTTTGACCGTTTTGGTCGAGGGTTGAAACTTCGGCCTAGTCGAGGGTTGAAGTTTCGACCTTCTTATTCACTTAAAACCAAAATATTGTTATTCTTTTATGCAAACATAAACTCAAACTTATTCACTTTTGTAGATTTGCAATAATCATACGGTTGATTTTAATCTTTATTTCATTATCATAAAGATATGAACTAGTGTGTAATTACAATAAAATTGAAAAGAGAAAATAAAAAAAAAACATGAAAAAATAACAAATTATTATAAGAACATAATACATAAAATTGATTAAACATTGACAAATTTCTTTGACTTTAAAATAAAGTCTTTTTTTAATATCCACGTACTTCAATAGGTGAAAAAAAAAAACCAAAATAAGAACTTATATTAAACAAAAAAAAAATAATAAAAAGAGAGAGAGAGATAGATAAATGTGATATCTCCTCTTAGACCTAATGCTACGAACAAATTTTTCAAAAAAAAAATGAATTAATTAAATTAAAAAAATCCCAAATATGTAAAAATAATTTTGATATTAATTAAATTAAAATCAAATTTCATTTGTAAACAAAATAAATCCCAAAGATTAGTCTCATATTTTCTTAAAGTATATATTTGCAAAATAGCTAAATATACATGTGTATATATGACAAATTATGTGGAACAAGACTAAATGCATTTAGATTGGATATTTTGTAATTACATAGATTGAATAAAAACAAGACTAAAATTAAAATATAAAGTATATATTAGCACGTGTTCTAAATGCAGTTGGAATAATCTCATATATATTTTAAATAAACCTCGTATATATATTATATACATATAAAAGGAAACATAATGAAGATAAAGATTTGTAACCATAATTCTGCATTAAATGTAGTCCACAAACATTGGAGATTGTATATTTTAAATCAAAACCTAAAATTTGTAAAAAAAAGAAAAAACATATATTTGCAAAACAATTAAATATATATTTCAATTTAAAATATATACGCATGTATACATGACAAAATATGTGGAGTATATATCTTAGAACAAATAAGAGTAAAATTAAAATATTCAGTATACAGTATATTACAACCTTAAATTTGTATAAGTTCTAAATACACTTGGAATAAACCTCGTACATATTTGAAATAAACCTCATGTATATACATAAGAAACGAAACATGGATGAAAACAAATGTTTGTAACAATAATTTTGCATCATTCATACAAGATTCATATTATCAAAAAAGAAAATGGAGACATGGTAATGAGTAATATACATTTGGAGATGAATAAAACATAAACTTTATTAATATATATACATACAAGTATGGAGTTATAAGGTACTACCAAATTGCATTTTGGATGTATGTCAATTTTAAGTTTGGCCTCCATAAAAGCGCATCATGTTTTGTTAGTAAGTCTATCCAAACTCTTATTGCTTGTGAACCGATGGAAACATGATGAACAATGTTCTCTAAAAATTTTAGAAACATGTCATAGTTACCCCATTCTATGCATAATATTTCTTAATTAATCTAAAACCAATTAAAGATGAAAAGAGACAAACAATTCATCATAAAGCAAACCATGCATAACCACAACTATGAAATCAATGAATTCTAATTAGATCTTATGATGATAAAATAAAATAAAGATGGAAGAAGCAAAGAACCTACTAATATCTATAAACAAAATTTGTTGTAGATAGTTCTCAACAAATTTCAAGTGCATAATATCTATCTAAATAAATAAAAAAAATATAATCCTAAAGATAACTCTTCTAAACTTCACCCTCTAGCAGAATCCTTGAAGTCATTTTTAACCAAATATCACCTATTCCGTAATCAAAAGATCACAAAAGTGTCACAAAATTAAGATTTTACTCACCATTCTCTCAATAGCCAAACAAGTAGAAAAAAAAAAACATGGAGACTCAAAAAAAAAAGTTGAAATATAAATAATACTACCTATTGAATTTTTTTTACAAAAATAATGTTATTTTAATAAATAATGACAAAAGTAGGGTTGAATTGAAAGTATTGACAAAAATAGGGTAGCGAAATCGTGGACGGAGTCCAAAATTTCCACATGGCATGTAAATCTGTCCACGATTTACTTGACGTGGGTTTTCTTTTCTTTTTTTTTTTTTCTCTTCTTCGTGACTCCCTCTCTTTCCCTTTTTTCTTCTTCTTTTTCTATATCTTCTTTATCTTCTTCTAGTCCAAAATACAACGCTACCAACTCCGGTGAGCGAAAGCAAGAGATGAGACTAGGTGAGTATGGAAGGAAGCGAGATGAGCGAGAGCGATACACACAAGATAAGTGAGACGACAGAGGCGAATGCGAGAGCAAGAGGCGAAAGAGACGAAAGAGAAAATGAGAGCAAGACGTCTCTCTCTGTCATCTCGCTCTCGCTTTCTCTTTCGTCTCTGTCGAGTGCGAGGAGAGCGAGACGAAGGTGAGAGCAAGAGAAGAAGAAGAAGACGTTTCGCTCTCTCTTTCGTCTCGCTCGTCTTTGTCATCTTGCTTGTCTCTCTCGCTCTCGCTCACTAGAGTTTGCGTTGAAGTTTGGATCGGAAGAAGAAGAGTTGGAGAAGAAAAGAAGAAGAAGAAAAGGAAAAAAAAAAAAAAAAAAGGAAAGAGAGGAGTCACGAAGAAGAGAAAAAAAAAAAAAAAGAAATTGGCAAATCGTGGACGGGGTTTGTATGCCATATGGAGGGCAAATCATGGACCCGATCCACGGTTTGCATGCCATGTGAGGGTAAATTGTGGACGGGGTCCACAAATACATGCCATGTGGAAATCGTGGATCCCGTCCACGATTTCGCTACCCTATTTTTGTCAATACTTTCAACCCAACCCTATTTTTGTCATTATTTATTAAAATAACATTATTTATCAAAATAACCCCTACTCATTACGTACCCTCAACTAAAAAGAAATTAGAAGAGAGAGTTAAGAGAGTTACATACTTGAGAGATTGTAAATTTACCTTTAATCTTTCTCAAGAAGATTGTGATCCCTTCCATAAGTTATCTTCTTCTTCTACTTCAACTTTGTCTCATGTTCTTCTTCCTTCATTGAAATCCCTCAATTGAACTCACAGAATGTGAAAATCACCATCGACAACCAACAAAAGAACTCACCACTAAAAATCTCAAAACAACAAATTTATATAATATCCATATGTCTAAGTGTCTAAAAGTAAAGAGTTATCTAACCTTTGTGATCTCTTCCTTTAGTGCCATATAAACATCTACCTTAGTATCACTTTGACTCTCAAAGGCATTAAAGTGATCCAAAAAGTGACTTAAAGACATCTACCTTAGTATCACTTAAAGTGACTTAAAGTGACTTAAAGTAACTCTCAAAGGCACTTAAAGTGATCCAAAAAATTATATTAACATGCACAATACCAACAAATTGGCTGATTAAGGAGGTGATTAAGCATAGGAAGTGGAGGTTGAAGAAGAGGCTCACACCTTCTTCTTCATCATGCAATTTTCCAATGCAATTTAATTTGATTTTAATAATCAATTTCATAAGTTGATTTTAAATAAAAATTAATTTCTAAAATTAATTTTAAATAAAAATTAATTTAATATCTAATTAATTAAATTATTTTTTAATATTAAATTAATTTTTTCCACTTTTCCCAGCAAATTCAAATCTGATGAATCTCTATTCATCCTATAAATATTTAAATCATAGTTAAATATTCTAACTCTCCAATTTCATCTAATTCATAATTAAACAAAAAAAACCATAAATTGTGCTCCTCAACTAAATTTGAACATTTCAAATTCACTCAATATACTATTCTAAGGATTAGTCCATGAGCTAACAAGGGGACCTAATGGACCTACAGATCATGAACTCCAACGATCTGAAATTAATCAGCTAAACTCTTTAGCCTAGTTGATAAACATTTCTTAATTACTAGGACACTTCACTAAAGCCCACTAGTTGCACTCTTCTCACTGTAGATATATTTTTGTCCACTTGATATTACCATAATAAGTAAGTCGATCATTCACAAGTTGTTCGTAATTATGGCTGAGTCAAAATTACTGTTTTACCCCTGTAATTACATCTCAATCCTTAAGTCTAATTGATCCTCTAACGAACAATCAGTTTGTGGTCCAACCAACAAACCTAGTCCATCTTGAGCCAATGAGAGGGTGGGGCCTCTTGTTCAAGCTTCGGAGTTCGTACTTAAGGAAACAACTTATCTACTAACCTAGAAATAGGTAGGAGTGAATTCCATCTTGCAGACTATGTCCCTAGTTATCTGTCTGATCGTATCCCTAAAATGGGAGGCATATTGAGTCAACGTACTCAAGGCCACTCTCACCTATGCAAATTAAAGGATAATCTCAAATAGACAGGAATTCATAGTTAGCTCAAGAATAAGATCGAGTTACCTAAGTGATCAGGTTTGAAATAATCAATTTTATTAGTAAATGATATTATAAAGTAAAAGTGATTATTTCATGGTCTGGTATTATGCAAACTCATTGCATAAGATACACTCACTCACATGTCTCTACATGTACGTTATAGGATCACATTGTTTGTATCAAATACAAAGTGAGCCGCATCTATAGTATCCCAAACCTTATCCTTGTACTATAGACCGTTTTGGCTATTTACTTAAACTTGATCCACTATTATGTCCATACATAAAGTCTAAGCATACAAGTTATAACCAAGGACTCTTACTTTATTGGATTTAATAGATGCAATTCATATATTCCATAACAACTTTACTAAATAAATCTCAATAACAATTTTATTGAGAATAAGTAACAAAATTTACAAAAAACGAGTGGAGGACATAAAACCCAACATATATAAAATGAAATTAGGGTTTTATATATATACATTATATGGCTTCTTGATTTGCATGCAACTAAAACGAAAAACTATGGAAGTTTTTTGGGTAATTTCCAATTTTAGTTTTTTATAATTTACAATTTGTATTTTTTACCCCTTTTAAAATTTTAAGTATTTTTTAACCCCTTAACTTTTCAGATAAATGTGAAATTACCAAATTACCCCTCAATTTTAAAAACCACTTGTTTCCTTTTCTCTTCTTCCCTCTTCTCTTCTTTTCTCTTCTCACGATTTCCTAACAGCCACACCAATTTCTTTGCAAAAATGATTCATCTTCCTTTGCAAAAACCATCCATCTTCCTTAGCTTTCAACCGATTCCTTGAATTTCTTCAACAAGTAGGTTTCAAACTCAATCTCAGTTTTCTCCCTATTTTCAAACTCAATCTCAGTTTCAAACTCAATCTTTACTAGGTGGGTAGTGATCGGGCCAAAAAATAGAGACCATCTCCCGACTAAGCCTGGTCGTAACTTGGCCTAGGTAGCAATTGGGCCAAAAAATAAAGACCATTTACCGATGGAGCCCAGTCTTTACCTCGGTCGAATGGTAACCGAGCTCAGTCGGAAGATGGTCTATGTTTTTTGCTCGGTTCCTACGCGGGCCGAGATATGACTGGGCTCAATCAATAATAGCTCTCTGTTTTTTGGTCTAGTCACTACCCAGCTTGAGTATTCATCGAGATTTCCTTCATTCTTTTATTTTAGCATATTTTTTTTCGTTGTTGGCTAAATATTTTATTTATTAATGTATATTATTTACATTAATAATGTAGGTCTGATGGATTTGGTTACCAAAATCTCTTCTAATGATCATTTTCCTACTGCTCTAACTTGTTGTGCTCATTTAGGGAAAGCTCAAACAAGCATTAGGAAAAAATTAACGCCTACCCAATTACCTATGTTTAGGCAAACCTGCTTTAGGCCCATATTAGATGTGAATATTATGTTCAATGGACACTTAATTCATTATATTCTCCTTAGAGAGGTTAGGGAGACTAGGAGAGATACTATTAGTTTTAGTTTACTGGACATGAAAGTGTCCTTTGGGCGGAAAAAGTTTGATCTGGTGACGGGATTGAAACACCAGACTAGACAGGTAGATAGGGATACTACCCATGTTAGACTAAGAAGAAAATATTTGAATGATGTAGAGGGGGTGAAAGGGTATGGACTAGATGCTAAGTGCCCTTCCTTGGAGTTTGAGGATGATGAAGATGTTGTCAAGATGTCCCTTTTTTATTTTATTGAGTTTGGACTCATGGGAAGGGCTAGAAAATCTAGCATGAACTTTCTATAACGTAGATTGGGGAAAATATATTTTCGATATGACAATGAGACATTTAAAGAAAGGCCTCCAAGACAAAGTTAATAACTGGCGTTTCAGGTTAGTTGTTATAGTTAGTTTCAATTATTGCTTTCCTCTTTAAATTATTACTTGTCTAACGAAATATATTTTATTTCATTTTATGTAGGTATGGGCATATGAGACCATTTCGTCCTTGACTGGACATGTTGCTAATCGGTTGAACAATGCCATACCACGCATTTGTTGTTGGTCTTGCTCACACTCACCTTCCTATGCTTTGATTAGGGATGAGGTGTTTGGTGTTGAAGAGGTATGCTCATTTCTAATGTTTTTTTTTCAATGATTATGGTATTTTTTTTACTTATAGATAATATTTGTTTATTAGGCCTTTATTACACTGGAGTTTATGGCAACAGAAGAGGAGATGGCATTCATGGATCGTGTTATGTTTCCATTGGAAGCATCGATCTTACCACCGATTCCCATGTTACCACTAGCACCATAGAATGATCTCGAGCCTTCAACAAGTCACACTAATGACGATGTTGATGCAAACGCACTACAACAAATTCCATCTTCCTTGACTCTTGTACAGTAACAAAAGGAGAAAGAGAAAAACAGTCATTAAAGCCAAAATCACGCGTTTTTTGCGGGAAAAAAGAAGTTTTTCGGATTTGTCGGAATTGATGACTGTTTTTTTGTGTCATTAATTGATGACTGAAAAAAATAGTCATTAAATGTAAGAAAACGAAAAAGATGCAGTTTTTTACTATTTTTTTTTGTGTCATCAATCTTTGACTCGTATTAATTATCATTAAAAAGCATTGAAGGATTGACTAGAGAAAAAAATTATTTTTAAAAAAACTTGTTGGGAATGACTCATATCACCTTTGTCCCACATTGGAAAATTAAGGAATGGTGAGAACAACTATAACAAAAACCACTTTCCTTGACTCTTGAATAGTGACAAAATAGAGAAGAAAAAAAATTATTAAAAGCCGAAATCACACATTTTTAGCGGGAAAAAATGGAGTTTTTCGGTCTTTTCAATTTTCTAATTTTTGAACTTTAATATAAATCAAAATATTGTTATTAATTTTGAATTGGTTAATGTGATGTGGATCAAAAATATCTTTTAAAGAAGATTAGAAAACAAATCTAAAAATGATTAAAAAGAATAAAAATCAAGAATTTAAAGTCAAAGATAAATTGTGAGCGGTTACAAATGATTTAATGTTTATCTCTAAAACTATGCAAAAAAAAAAAAAAAAAAATCAAAAGTTTCCTTTAATATATAGTATAGATAGATAATTTAAAATAAGGATTTTGGATTTTTTTTCTTTAAATAGGGTGAAATCAAGATTTTAGATATATATAGATGATGAATAAAAATACTAAATCCTCTTTTGTAGTTCCATTTATAAATTTTTTATCCTAACATAAAACTTGAATTTTAAAAATGTCAAGTGTTTCCTAATTATTTGTCAGTAATAATTTTGTTTAATTAAAAAATATAAATAAGTGTAATATTTTCCAATTATTTTTAGTTTGTTTTTGTTTTCCCTCCTTTTCAAAAATTTCAAATCTTCTGTTTCTCCCACTTCCCCAATTTCTCCAAGGGCCTCCTCTCACTTACATTTCTTCTCCCTCCACGTTCTCCTCCCTCTAGCGTCTCCAAAGGTTAGGTTTTTCCTAATTTTTCTCTCTCATCTCATGGAGGTTTTATTTAAATATTGCATTTAGTGAAAATAATTATGAAAATATTGTAGTTTGGAAACTATTTAGGAAAATATTATAGTTGTAGAGGAGAGAGAAGATCAAAAGCTGAAGAAATTTTTTTTTTCTCCTTGGTCGAGATTTCGACCCTCGACCAAAGGGAAGGTCGAGACCTCAACCTTCGACCAAAGGGGAGGTCTACCAAGGACGCCCAACTTTTGCAGAGATTCCCGTCTATCGCAGGGTCTAATCCTGTTGTCCCGAGCAAACCTACTGCCGCAAAGATTCCCTACCGCTCCTGAGCCTTCACCTGTTACTGCCGCAGAGATTCCCTAAATGAGTCGTCCTGTCGATCGGAAGGCCGTGACTTATGGTTGAGGGTTCAACCCTCGACCAAGTCTATTTTAAAAACCGAACTCCTTCTTCTTCCTCCCATTATTTCTGCTTCTTTCAAATCTTTGCTTCCAATTTCGAGCACCCTTCTCGTTCCCATTATTTTCTCCAATTTTCACACGTTCTCACAAATACTCCATTTTCTCCAAATTCCCATTCATTTCCCTCGGTTTGTTCTAAAAAATTTGATCCCCATTTTCTCCAAATTCCCATTCATTTCCCTCGGTTTGTTCTAAAAAATTTGATCCCCATTTTCTTCAAATTCCCTTTCCTTTCCCTCAGTTTGTTATAAAAAATTTGATCTATTGGAATACTCTCTTTTTTCCAAAATTACGAGGTTTGTAAATTTGATCTATGAAATACATATTTTTTTTTTAAGATAATATAATTTTTTTTTTCTATTCTCATGCTATTTTTTTTTACAGTATTTGTTGCTATTTGGAAAGCAAAGAACAGGAGAGGTACATTTTTTATTTGTCAAATTTTTATTTTTTTAAAGAAAAATAAGTTATAAATCCATATTCTCATATTATTCTATTTTTTTTTTTGTAGTTTTTATTATTGATCGGACAACAAATAACAAAAAAAGATCGATCGTTGTCACTTTGAAGAAGAATAAAAAGTAGGACCGTTGCTAAATTTGTGAGTTACCATTTTATTTTCTGATATTTATATTATGCTAGACATACCATTTTAAGCTAGATATGTCATTTTAATGTTTGTATTTATTTTTTTCACAGTCTTTGAATAGAATAATATTTATATATTGATATTATGAGTTTTTTTCTATAGTTTAATGTTCTTGTTTATAGTATATTAGATCTATCATGTTAATATTATATTAAATCTACCGAGTTAATGTTATATTAGATCTACCATGTTGATAATTTTAATGTAATATGTTTATAATTTGTCTTTGCTTTGCATTTTATATTTATATTTTTTTAACACAAAAAGTTGTTTTTTAATTGAAAAAATTTGTTTTAGAATGTGTTTTTTTTTTTTAAATAATATTAGTTTCTCAATTGAAAAAAAATTAAAAAACTAAAAATTTTAGTTATATAATTTTTCAAAAATAATATTAGTTTTTTATTTAGAGTTTTATTGAAAAAAAAATTTAGCTTAAGAACTTCTTTTTAATAAAACATAATATTAATTTTTTTTAAAAAAAATATTAGTTTTAGAATTTTTTAGAAATAATATTACTTTTTAATAGTTTTAGAATTACAGTAAATTTTAATTTTTTTAGTATAAATTTATATTTTCGTTGCATTTTAAATATTACTATATTTTTTTAATATTAGAGTTTTTAGTTAAATAATTAGTAATGTACATTGTTGTTTTTTTTTTTAGAAAATGGCAGATAAGTGTTTGGGCTATCAAGTGTCACGCACCATATGAGGTCGTGGAATCAACAACGAATATTTGGGCAATTTGGTGCAAGAAATGGGAGGATGGTTGCAAATGGCGACTCCGTGTAGCAAAGAAAAAATCTCATAATTTGTTCGAGATTACTAAGTATGTTGACCAACATACATGTTTTTACTTAGAGCTTAGCCAAACTCATGTGCAATTAGATTCTTCAATGATTGCACTAGAGTTTTGTGAAGCTGTGAGGAAAAAACCATCTATTAGTGTGGCACAACTACAATCCGTCATTAAAACAAAATGGGGATACCATGTTCCTTACCACAGGGTGTGGGAGGGTAAATGAAAGGTGTTGACTATAGTGTTTCAATGATTGCACTAGAGTTTTGTGAAGCTGTGAGGGAAAAACCATCCATTAGTGTGGCACAACTACAATCTGACATCAAAACAAAATGGGATACCATGTTCTTTACCACAGGGTGTGGGAGGGTAAGGATAAACGAAAGGCGTTGGCATAGTGTTTGGTGATTGAGATGAATCATACAAACTGTTGCCCAGGTTGTATATGGTCAAGCATACAAATCCTGACACACGAGTGGAGTGAAGAATAAATGGCACATCTACTAAAGGACATGTCATCCTTACTTCTGTATTTTGGGCATTTGGTTCTTGTATAGAAGCATTTAATAGATGTTGGTTGATTATTCAAATAGATGGTACTCACTTGTATGGAAAACATTGAGGAAGGTTGCTAATTGCTACATCAGTTGATTCGAGTGGGCATCTTCTTCCTCTTGCATTTGCCGTTGTAGATGAGGAGTCCACTGACACGTGGGGATGGTTTTTAAAACACCTCAGAGAAATTGTTATACATGAAGAGGTGCTTGATTTCTGATCGACATGGTGGCATCATCTTGACAGTGAACAATCCAAAAAATGGTTGGACAGGGCCAAAATGTAGAATCTGCTTACGTCATATTGTAAGTAATTTTAATAAAAATACAAGCTCAATACATTAAAAATTTTGTATATTGTGTTGGATGTCAATTCCAAGTTCGCAAATTTAATAAAACAGTGGAAGACATCAAGCGAATAAATAGGAGTTGTATGAGTTTTTATTGGTATTGAGTAATTGACTCAAGCGTAGGATTGATGGTTTAGGTACAGGTGGATGACGAAGAATCTATCAGAGTGCATCAATGAAGTCCTCAAAGAAGGTCGAATATTGCCGATAAATGCTCTCAATCAAATAACATTTTACAAATGTGTAAATTATTTTAAGAAAAGAAGAGAAAAGATAAGAGCTGCTTTGGAGCGTCGAGATAAATACACACGATAATAATTTTCTCTTCAGTAATCAACAATTTGTTTCAAAATATTTTTATAATACTAAGAGTAAATATTCAGGAAGATCTAGTAAACATGAAGTCCAATCATATGATCAATATAAAGACGTATTTTATGTGAAAACCGAACGTCACATCCTCAATTCTAAAGGAAGAAATATTCAAATATTGAGGCTAAGTGGATCCAAACAGTACTATTCATGTAACAAGTGCCAAGCATGTGGCATTCCATGTTCGCATTTTATGGCGGTTTGCTCACAATTTAACATGAACTATGAAGATTTCATGAGGACTACTATAAACTTTCGACATAAATTTCAACCTGTATCGCATAAAGATTATTGAATCACACCTCCTAATATGCTTGTTTTACATGCCGACCCGACGTTGTTGAGAAAACCTAGTAAACCAAAGAGTTCACGATATCATAATGAGATGGACTAGACAGAACCAAGTTCTCAAGTACGTTGTGGATTTTGTAATCAGTTAGGTCATAATCGAAGAAAATGTCATTCGTTACAAAGACAGACACCAGACAGTTAGAGATTTTTTTTCGTTAACATTTCTATCATGTAGCCAATGTTTTAATAATGAAATTAATATTTTTATCATGTGCTCTCGCTATCTCGCTCTCTCTCGCTTTTTATGTTTTTAATATAATTTATTATTTAAGTCCTAATTTATTTGTATGTTTTACTCAATAAATATATAATTTGTTTTCTTCTAAATCATGGCTTTAAACTCAGGCGAGATGTGCTGTAGACGTCGATCAACAAATGTATGGCAAGATTAGACTATAGGCGAGATGTGTTGTAGATGTCATGAGGCGGTTGTTTATCGTACCATCTCACTTCATTGTCGCATACTACCACTTCATCGTCGCATACTACCACTTTTGCATGCATCAGGCTTTTATGGGGTTGCCAGACTAGGATTCATTCAGTTAGACTGGCACCTCAACACTGCACTTGTTGAGAGATGGAGGCTAAAGACCCATACATTTCATGTGTCTACTAGAGAAGTCACTGTCACGCTCCAGGATATACAAGTATTGTTTGGGTTACCTGTCGATGGCGAGCCTGTTACCGGGGTAATGCATAACGATTGACTGCATATTTGTTGGATGCTACTTGGTATCCCCTACCTGCAAATAAAATTAGGGGATCAAGATTGAGTCTAACATGGCTAGGGACACAATTTCCAGGACTTGATGATGATGCAGACGAGGAATCTATCATGAGATACGCGAGAGCATACATACTGCAGATGATAGGCAGAAGTCTATTTTCTGATAAATCAAGTCACTTCATGCACCTAATGTTTCTTCCACTGTTAGCCAATATCCATGAGGCGGGACGGTATTCTTGGGGTGGAGTGTATTTGGCATGGCTGTATAAACAGCTATGTAAAGCAACAAAACCTGATGTTCACGAAATCGTTGGGCTTTTGATACTTCTACAAATATGGGCTTAGGAACGATTTCCAATAATGGCTCCACAGCTCCGCCATGTCAATGATCATCCATTAGCTAAACAAAGCCTACAGTTCTCGGTATGTTATTTCAATTTAATTTAACTAATATTTTTTTATATGACTAATATAGTTAATCTAAAACCTAAAATACTTATTTAATAATATAGGTGGAGAGACCAATTTTGTGTAACCGGGTCAACTACACATGTAGTGAGTCTGTATAGATACATGTTTGATCTAGTTCAACTTGACCAGGTACATAAATACTAAACCCAATTGAATTCTTTATACATATTTTTTTATATACTTATCTTTAATATTTTTAATATAATATGTTATGTTTCAGATTATTTGGCAGCCTTACAAATATGTTATGAACACTTTGCCCAATTTTTCTGTATGAGTGGTCAAGACATATGGCAGACAATAAACCCGCTTATATGTTTCCACATTGGTGAGTGACATTTTCCCAATAGGGTAATCCGACAGTTTGGTTTACAACAGGATGTCCCGTCAGAGTGCAATACTGAACCCTTACTACATGACATTGACTTGAGAACTGCAGATTGGTCTGAAAAAGTTGCACATTTGGTAGTGCGATAACACTATTGTAGAAAGTTTATTGCAATGGGCATTTCAATTGGTCAATTCAATAGGGATGCAACTCAAGATTACATTATTTGGTATAATAATATTTCGAGACGCTACATTACTCGTTCAGGAGTAGCTTTGGGTCATTTGGTATATAATCAAATATTGTTTACTTTTTTTTAATTTAAATTTTTATTTTAAATATTAACTAATTGTTTTGTAATTCACAGAGATCGAGGAATAGTAGTTTTCGTGATATTGCAAATTATCCAAATCAGATACTTACTATATGCGGTAATAACGTGAGTTACATAGAGGAAATACACTAAATGTACAATATACCTATTGCACCTCCACCAGTTCCTAGGCATAGGGGATGTGCTCGGGTAGAAGAAGATGAGTTTGATGCGGTTAACCATAATGTGGAAGAATTGCCTCCTATGACGCAGACGTAGAGCCAGACTGGTTATGCTAGTCTGATGATGATGCAACCAACCTTTAGTTCAGGATATTATGATTCAGAGGCCGGTCCATCGTCTTCATACATACATACACATGGTCACGGTCGTGAAAAGCATAATGAATATCTATACTATGAAACGCTTGCAGCAAAGCAACTAGAGTGACTAGAGCAATCTAGAGTTCAAAGTCGATGACGACAACCAGCTCGAAATCGGCGACATCCGCCTTGTGGGACACATTGAGTTTTTTTTTTTATTATTATTTTCAATGAAAGAAAAATAATAAATTATTGTATTAATATTGACACTTTAATCTCATATTTTATTATTTTCTTATTATGAACGATAATTTTGATGACTTGTTATGAATTTTTTCCCCTTTTTACATTGATTTGGATAATTCTTTTGCGAAACTATTGGTTGGTTAGTGATAAAATATATCCTTTTTGTTTAATTAAAAATGTTAGTTAAAATATTATTATTAAAGTATACTTTATATTTATTAATATAATTTTAAATTATATATAGAGAGAGAGATCGAGAGTTGGAAGAAGAAGAAAAAAGAAAAAAAAAAAAAGAGGAGGTCGAGGGTTGAAAACTTGACCATCTTTGGTCGAGATCTCAACCCTTGATCAAATACTAAATCACAAGCATCACACCTTTCCATAAAATCTACCATATTTTTCTAAATATTTTCAAAAACACCATATTTTCCTAAATATTTTGCAAAACCACAATATACTCCTAATTTTTCCTCCTCTCATTCTTCTCCTCTATTTACCCTTTGTCGGCCGTCACGCTTTAGTCGTCACCAAAGGTACGTTTTTTTCTTACAGTTCTCCTCTATTTACCCGTTAATTTTGAATTTTTTTGGCGTCTTCTCTTTATTCTGGCGAATTTCCTCCTCTTTGGTTTTTGGGGGTAAGATTGAGTGTTTTTATGGGTTTTGCTTGCAGTTCTTGTTTGCCCATATGGTTTTGGCACGAAATTGATGTTGCCCACAATTTTCTGGAATTTTAGATTGGAGATTTGAAGCGTTTTAGCTTGTCGTCCAATAGATGAAAAAGGTTTTCATATGATATTTGGTGAGTGGTTTATGTTCTAAACCCATATGGATTGTAATTGTGCTGAAAGCTGGATTCAATTTGTTAACGTTTTGGTTTTGGCTTAAGATTGTGTTGATTTGGAAGGTTGGAAGGTGGTTTCGAATCAAGCTATAGTTGGTTAATTATTATTGGTAGAAATTTGAAGAGTTTTATGTTTATAATTAAACCCTAAATATTGAAATTAAGTTTGATTATGATTTATATTAGGGGTTTAATCCAAGATTATTATAATTCAAGAAAGAAGATAAATTGCTAGTTATTTGGGCTTATTCTCGAGGTAAGTGCACTACTACTGGAATGCCTTAGCGCCATACAAAGAAACGTTTATTTGAAAATATTTTAGCTTGCCAACTAAAATATTAATTAAATTAGATATATGTTGATGGTCATGTTTTCATGTGATTTATTTTGGGAATATGAATGTATGCCATGTGAACTATTATGAAATTATAAATGATTTATCATTTGAATTATTATATACATGTGTTCAAAACAATGAACAATGACTAAGGTTGTTTTTATTTGCAGGTTAGCAATTGTTGGTAAATCCTCTCGAACATCTATTTGACTTTGATAATGGTTTTAGAATTGAGTTTTAATCTTTAAACCTTGTTTTTGTTTAGAGTGTTTGGATTAGTTTTAGAAGCACATCAGGCAAGCAAAATTCTACTTTGTTTGTTTTATGTTAGTATGTTGTTTGTTTTACTTAATTAGTTATAATAGTCACATTTATATCTCTATAAATTTTGTTGTTTTGTAATGAGCTTTGTGTTGATTATGTTATTGTGATTTTGGATGTTAGGCATGATGCATTGTTGTCAAGTGTATTGTTGAGAAACATTCTAAATTGTTGAGTTGTCTATAAAAGTATAACCTTTTAAGAAGATTTCTAATTAAGTCTTAAATTTATAATTGTGAGAATTTAATATTTTTTTTTGACTTTCAATTAAATTTGATTGTAGTTCGAGATTTCTAATTATGTCTCAAACTCTTTGTTTATACTTCAAGGTTGTTTCAGAGTGTTCGAACTAAGTTTTTGTTAAGGTAAGAACATTTTCCTTGGACATGATGAATATTTTGTATTACGTATTCTAAGTATTGGAAGTAAGTTCAAACATGGATGTTTTAAGCAAGGTTGATGTTTATTGTTTGTTATAATTTGATTTGTTTAGTTGTTATAACCTAAAAAAGTTTGGACAAGTTACAATACTCTTTGTATGATTTTTATGTCAAGTTTCAATGTTAAAAGTTCATAAAGTTGGCTAGTTAGAATACTAATAGTTTTCTATAAAAGTTTCTATTTCCCATTTGATAAGATTGGTAGCGAAAATTTGGTCTTGTTTATGAATGTTTCTATTCCCATTATAATTGCTCCAATATTTTATTTTCTCATTGTCCCCTTAATCCTTATAAATTGTTGATGACTGACTAAATGTCATGTGATGCGTAGGTATCTTAATGACAATTGCTTTATGTAGATGATCAACCTCAACTTGCAAACATGACAAACTTGAAAATCTTGTATGTTTTACTTTCGTTCTATGGGATATGGACTCTAATAATGTTCTAAGTTATAAAATCATGTTCTTTGTTATGTTCTAACGCTTTTTTTTTTTTTTTTGTCATGGAAGCTATGGATGTTTGAAAATGTTTGTTAGCAAAGAGGTAAAATTGGGTTGTTAAATAGTTGGATGAAATGAAATTGATTGTTTTTTATCTGAGTTTTCTCTTTTCAATTATGGGTATTTGTTTTTTGAACAATTTTGCAATTTCCACAGAGTTTACCCATTTGAAGCTAGACTTTGAACCACTTTGATTTTGTGAGAGGTTTGATTTCAACATATTCCTTTTTTGGTGAGTTTCGACTTTAACCCAACCCTTTTTTACCTCTGTTTAATGTTTCCCACTCCCTTATAACCATATTCTTTTATTTGAGAATTAGGTTAATATATTGTTGAGTTTGTTAGGTTTCTTGAGATATCTTTTGGACTTGTGACCATGAACTCAAGGTTTAAATTTTAACAACTTTTCTAATCATTTAAGCATACCTTTTATTTCATAATTGACTTAAAAGTAGAGTTTTATTTTGAAGTTGTTTTGGGAGTAAAAGTTGCACTTAAGCATTTTAGGTTGTTTTGAGAATCAATGTGTCACTTACACACTTTTTGAAAATTGTTAGGTTGATTTTTAAAGCTAAAGTGGCACTTGCACATTTTTTGGTTGTTTTCAGAAAAAAAAATGGTCATTTACACCCTTGTTGTAAACTTTGTAGTTTGTTTTCTAAATCAAAGTGCACATATGAACTATTTTGGTTGTTTGGGGAGTTATTAGGTAGTTTTTAGGTTTTGTTGGAGAGTAAAAGTTGCACTTAAGCATTCTAGGTTGTTTTGAGAATCAATGTGTCACTTACACACTTTTTGAAAATTGTTAGGTTGGTTTTTAAAGCTAAAGTGGCACTTGGGATTTTTTTGGTTGTTTTGAGAAACAAATGGTCATTTACACACTTTTTTGAAAAATTTATGGTTTTTTTTTTCTTTTTTTTTTTTTTTTTTTTTTTTTTTTTTTTTTTTTTTATAATCAAAGTGTACATATGAACTATTTTGGCTCTTTGGGGAGTTAAATTGTTTCTTGGAAAACTTTCAGGTACTTTTTATGTTGGTTTAAGAGTATTTAAATTATACATTTGTTTTGCTCGTATTGGATTAATGTGTTTGAGTTCTAGGAAGATATTCTTTTTTTGTGATAAGTATTTTTTTGTGATAATTTTTTTTTTTTTGTTAAGATATTCTAGGAAAATATTCTTTTATTGTGACTCTATGGATCATTTTGTTTTAAACTTTTATTTGAAGCTTACTTATATGATTAAAGTGGAGTTTTGAGTGTACATGTACTTAACAGAATGATATTGTTACATTACGATCAACATATATATAACCTACATATTGTTATTATTGTTCACCTTGCTATATTCAGTTAAATTCTGAAATGAATGTTTTGTTTACTAGGTTCTTGGACAAGGCCATTGAAGCAAGGAAACCCACCAAGCAAGATGTTTATATAGGTGTTGTAAATTTTTTTTGGTATTGCACCAACAATTAGTTGTAATTACTAAATTTGTAAATGACTTATCCAAATTAAAGTTTGGTTACTAGTGTTGTTGTATATTGTTTTCTTGTATTAACGTTACAAACTCTATTGTTATATATGAAAGTTTATAAATATGTTTGTGTACATATTTTGGATTGAAATTGGAGGAAACAGATGTGTAATAACATGTATGAAACACAGGTGCAATAACATGTATCATTGAAATGGTTTGTTTGACATTTGACAAAAGTCATGAGATGTAGTTTTATGATAATGAAATAATGTCGTCAATCAAATTTCAATGACTATAAATAAGTGACAATTTACGTAATTTAATGATGTTTAAAAAGTGTCATAATAAATGTATTATTGACACTGTAAATGTGACATTATTTGTTGTTCAAGGACAGAATTTTAATGTCAATATAACGCTTTAATTGACAAAAAAAGTTAACATTTTGATTATTTATTGACTGCGAAAAATTGTCATTAAAAATGATTTTCATGGCATATAATAAATGTAAATACATGTTCTTTGTTAACTGTATTTAAATGTCATGAAACTAGCAATGATGACTGATTTCTCATGTGTCATCTATACACTTTAGATGATGGTAGATTCAAAGACTAAAAAAAAATCAAGAAATGTGCTAATTATAGTTTTTTAGAGTCATAGAATCCTGTTTTTGTTGTAGTGACGAAGATGTAGAAAAGAGGAATCGAAGGAGGAAGAAGAAGAAGAGTCTGAAGAAGATGTTCAGAAAAATAATGAAAAGTTGTAAAAAATTTGAGACCAAAGTTGATACCCTTAATGACTCTGTTGGAGGTATTGTAGACATTATGTTTATGTAATTAGTTTAAGTATGAAATTTTCTTATATTTGGATGATTTTGTAGACATTTTGTAGACATTATCTGTAAATATAAAATGTTCTTATATTTTGGATGGTTGGATTTTTTTTTATTTAATAATTTTGGTTGATTTTGGATTAGTTTAATATTTTTGCACGATATTAAGATGATTCTTATTTAGTGTGCATGGATTTGCATGGATGTGTTAGATCATTTTTAGACATTTTTCTATTTTGGACCGATTTTGGATTAGTTTGATATTTTTGCGCGATATTGGATTATTCTTATTTAGTTTGCATGGATTGTATGGATGTTGAATTGTTGGATCATTTTTAGATTTTTTAGATTATTTTGGTTAATTTTGGATTAGTTTGATACTTTAACACAATATTGGAGGATGTTGGATTAGCTTACATGGATTGCATGGATGTTGGATTGTTGGATCATTTTTAGATATTTTGGATTATTTTTATTGATTTTAGATTAGTTTGATACTTTTGCACGGTATTGGATGATGTTGGATTAGTTTGCATGAATTGCATAGATGTTAGATTGTTGGATCACTTTTTATATATTTTGGATTGCTTTGGTTGATTTTGGATTAATTTAATACTTTTGCACAAAATGGGATGATTTTTATTCAATTTGCATGGATATTGGATTGTTGGATCATTTTTAGGTATTTTGGATTATTTTTATTGATTTTGGATTAGTTTGATACTTTTGCACAATATTGGACGATTCTTATTTACTTTGCATTGATTGCATGAATGTTGAATTGTTGGATTATTTTTAGATATTTTAGATTATTTTGGTTAATTTTGTATTAGTTTGATACTTTTGCACAATATTGGAGGATGTTAGATTAGTTTGCATGGATTGCATGGATGTTAGATTGTTGATCATTTTTAGATATTTTGGATTAGTTTATTGATTTTAGATTAGTTTGATACTTTTGTACGATATTGGATGATGTTGGATTAGTTTGCATAGATTGCATGGATGTTAGATTGTTGAATTGTTGGATCATTGTTAGATATTTTGAATTATTTTGGTTGATTTTGGATTAATTTACTACTTTTGCACGATATTTGATGATTTTTATTTAATTTGCATGGATTTGCATGGATGTTGGATTGTTAGATCATTTTTAAATAATTTTTTACGATTTTGCACAGTATTATATTTTGATTGGTTAGATGATTTTATTTCAGGGCTTTCTACACTAATAGCCTAATTAAATAAACCAAATTACAAGAATGTCTTAAATCAACTAGTTTTTTCATAAATAAAAATCAAGTCTAAAAGTCCATAATATCCCTATTAATTTCTTGCCATTGAAAAAAAGGAAAAAATGGAAAAGATAGAAAATGCATTAAATTTGTCTTTAATGCATCTTCCCCATCTTCTCTCCCAATCTATCTCTTACCCACCAGCTACCCCATTTTTCACCTACGCGTTTCCCATTCTCTCCCCCACTCTCCATTTTCTCTCCCACTACTAGCAACGACCTCCAAATCTGCGACTCGAATCTAAGCAGCGTAACATGGATTGGGGCACGGCTGGGAGGCATATTCAAAGCTAGGTAGGACGATGCAGATCGGGGCAAGGACTGTGCAAGTCGGTGTGTGGCGGTAGATTGAGGCAAGAGCGGTGCGATGTGGATCTAGCGGTGAGAACATGTTGATTTGAGCAACGACGTGTGATGGCAGGCAAGAGATATGTAGGGCGCGCATGAAGCTGGTGGTACAAATTTGATTGGCGTGGAGCACACGAAGCTATGTGCAAGGGATCTGAGGTTGTAGAGCACTAAAAATGGGTTGACCGACGCTAGATCTGGGCGATGGCACTAGGTAGATATTTTGTCACGTGAAAGAAGAAGATGGGGGGTTTCGTGGCTAAGTGAAAATTAAACATTTTTTTTCACTCATATATAATCTATATATATCCAGATTTATTTCAAATAATTCATATATATTCAGGATTATTTTAAATAATTGATCGATTTAATATGATGTTGAAAATGGAAGAAGGAAGGATCTCGATGTATTTGTACAGTTTTTTGTCAACTTCAATTTCAAATATATATGAATTTAGTCTACCATGTTTTTTAAATATAGTTAGTATGTGATATTCTACTATGTATTGTAAATTTATACTATTTCCCCCCTACAATATATATAAAATATATGATTGAATAGAATTTGTATATAGATTGAAGGGGAAAAAGATTAGTAACATATTTCAAAGCGCATATAATTTGAGGTATATATTTGCAAAATTACTAAATATACATGGGTATATATGACAAAGTATGTGAAATATATAATTAAATAGAATATGGAGTATATATTATACAAAATAAACAATGAAATATATTATATGAAAACAAATAATATTCAAAACAAACAATGGAATATATCGCATAATATTAAAAATCAAACATAAAACGAAGAAGATACCTGAAACCAACAAGTTCCGTGAAAATGAGAAAATATATCATATTAAAATGCATTTTCTCACTCCAATTGAAAATGGGGAAAAAATTATATAAAATGCATTTGCTCTCTCCAATTGAAAATGGAAAAAAAATCATATTAAATGCATTTTCTATTTCCATAATAAATGCATTTTCTCTCACTATCATGAAAAGATAGAGAAATATACATTAAAAAATGGATATAAATAAATGTAAAATAGGGTAAAATTATCCAAAATTAACATTAAAAGTCTTCTTTGTAAGAATTCAAATTTAAAGACATTTATGAAATATATGACTCAAAGATGGTTTTTTATGTAAAATCTCTTTTATTATGTAGGTGATTGATACAAGTTCTTAGGATACTGGAAATGTGATAGAAGTTTTTGAGAGTCAAAGGAAAAAAAATGTTGGATGTTAGTGACAGTATGTTCTAGTTTTTAGTTCTTATTACTCAATTTAAAAAACTATTTTGTTCACATTTAATGTCTTATTCCACTAGAATTTTCTAAAACATGATCGTATAATTGACTGAAGTAAGTAGAAGAACGTTTTGAAGTACGTCAAAGGCGAACACATGGACCATGATGTACCTTGGAGTGACGTTGATGCTGTGTACATGCCTTTGAATCTTTTTGAAATTCACTAGGCGCTTGTATGTGCAAACTTCGAGACCAAAGAGTTGATCGTTTTTTACTCAATGGTTGCTTTCACTCTAACATAGATTTCGAACGTGAGCTAAGAATGGTAGATACAACTTTTGCAAGTCTACTCGCTGCTGGTGGGGTTACAGAGTTTAATATTATAGCTCTCGATCGGTGGTGTATACAGCAAGTGTTGAGTTTTATATCCTAAAACTCGTAGTTTGTAAATTATGGAACTTATTCTCAATAAAGTTGTTATTGAGATTTATTGAGTAAAGTTGTTATTGAATATGTGAATTGCATTTATTAAATCCAATAAACTAAGAATCTTTGGCTATAAGATGATACTTAAACTTTATGTGTTGACATAAAAGTGGATCAAGTTTAGGTAATAGTCAAAATGGTCTATAGTATAGGGATGAAGGTTGGGTACTTTATCTTGGGAACACTATGAACGTGGCCTATTTTGTATTTGATGCAGACGATGTGATCCTAAATCATCCATGTAGAGAC
The DNA here is from genome assembly GCA_030954485.1 of Citrullus mucosospermus. Taxonomy (NCBI): domain Eukaryota; kingdom Viridiplantae; phylum Streptophyta; class Magnoliopsida; order Cucurbitales; family Cucurbitaceae; genus Citrullus; species Citrullus mucosospermus. The sequence goes on from CM062062.1 coordinate 16,306,072, forward strand.
ATGTGAGTGGAGACATCTTACGCAATGAGTTTGCATAAGATTGGACCAAGAAAAAATTACTTTTACTTTATAACTGATTATTTCAATTTGATAACCTAGGTAACTCAATCTTAATCCGGAGCTAACTATAAACTCCTGTTTGTTTGAGATTATCCTTTAATTTGCATTCTACATGGGTGAGAGTGGCACTAGTTTGCCAACTTAATAAGCCCTCCATTTTAGGGATAAGACCAGACAGATAGTTGGGAACATAGTCTTACAAGATGGAATTCACTCCTACCTTATTTAAGGATAGTAAAGAAGTTGTTTCCTTAAGTACTGACTCCGGGTCTTGAACAAGGGGCCCCACCCTCTAATTGTCCCAAGAGGGACTCGGTTTGTTGGTTTAACCACAAATTAATTATTCATTAGAGGATTAGTGGGACTTAAGAAACCAAATTTAATCACAAGGGTAAAACGGTAATTTTGACCCAACTGTAATTATGAACCACTTGTGAAGGATCAACTTACTTATTATGGTTATATCAAATGGACAGAAATATATCTACAGTGAGGAGAGTGCAGCTGCTAGGCTTTAGTGAAGTGTTCTGATAGTTAACAAATGTTAATTAACTAGGTTAAATAGTTCAGCCAGTTAATTTCGGATTATTGGAGCTCATGATCTGTAGGTCTATTAGGTCTCCTTGTTAGCTCATGGACTAAACCTTAGAACAATATATTGAAAGAATTTGAATTGTTCAAATTCAATTAAGGAGCAAATTTTACAATTTGTTCGTTTAGTTGTGAATTAGACGAATTTGGAGATTGATAATATTTAAATATGATTTAAATATTATTCTGATGAATAGAGATTCATCAAATTCAAAATTGTCGGGAAAAGTGGAAAAACTAATAAATTTAATATAATTAATTAATTATTTATTTAATTATTATTTAAATTAATATTATTTAAAATTGATTTTGGAAATTGATTTTAAAAATTGGAATTCAATCCAAAGAAATTGGAGAATCCCACCATGCATGTTGAAGCAGTTGGTGGAGACCTCATCTTCAACCTCTTCTTCCACTTTCAATTTCACCACCTTGTTCACCATGTTTGTGTCAATCAACATGTAAATCTTATTTGCATGATTTCTTCTTTAAATAGAAGAAGAAAATCTAAAAAACGGGCTGGCAATTAAGGGTTATTTTGCTGAAAATACTCACATACTACAAAAATTAAAAATTGTGTGTTCTTCATCAAATTGCTCCATTTTTCAACTTAATTTGAATCCCATCATCGATTCTAAAGCCTAAGAATAACAAGAAATACTTTTGTGGTGGTCCACGAAGTATTCGTGATCAGAACTTTGGAGATTTTTTAAACAAATTTGAGCTGTATAACATAGGATAAAGATGAGTTATTTTCGTAGACAATATGCTATTCAAATTTAGGTCAATCATGCACTATTTTTGTGTCATCAATCTATGACTCGTATTAATTATCATTAAAAAGCTTTAAAACATAAAAAACTAGTTTTAGTAGTAGATAAATTGAGGGCATGTTTGGATTGACTAGAGAAAAAAAGTGTTTTTCAAAAAACTTGTTGGGAATGAGCACTTTTAGGCACTTGTAAAAGTGGAGAGATTGAGAGTAAATGTCACACCCCATCCCAAATACACTTTATACCTTGGAGTGAGTGTGAAACTACACTCTCTATATAACATATTGAAACTAGATACCAAATTGATCACAAAAAGAAACATCATTGTTATTAAAATATTTGGGAGCACACAATCTTTCGACAAGTATTCTTTGCATATATATATATATATATATATGGTACAGAACAATTCTCCCAACACTCTTAAGGAACATGTACATTACAAAACATGGGTACAAACTAAATATTTACAACTATCCCAGAGGTTTGCTTCAAGATAGGCCCAGACGAGATACTTCTGTAGGCTAGGCGTCCCGGACACGCTCGCTACCTGAAACATCAAACAAACAAATAAATTGAGTGAGCATAAAGCCCAGTGAGTGACTAAATTCATTCAACTATCACCATCAAACATGAATTGGCTTAACCATTTGCAACCATTACATATCGCATTTTAGATAGTTCTAAACTTCTTATGCTTTTGATCTCACCCATATCACTATCCTTATTACCCCATGATGATTAACTAACTAAGGTTGTGACAAGGCACAACTTACCCCTTTCGTATTTTATTACAAAGTCTCATTTCTAATCATATATAAATGTCTAATCATCATGTTTCATAGACTTGCGACTATCAGGTGCCTTCACATCCTGTCCCTCAGCACCGTATTTGATTATGTCTACATTACCATGTGCCTTCACACGAAGTCCCTCAGCACTGGTAACCAATTCATTCTCCGCTCAAGTGCCTTCACTCATAGTCCCTCAGCACGAGCTAGTATGTGATGGATTTCTACATGCTTTCACTCAAAGTCCCTCAGCATTGAAATCCATTCTACTTAACTATTTAAGTGCTTTCACACAGGGTCCCTCAGCACTGAATTTCATGTTTACATTCACTTAGGCTTTCACCATAAGGTCCCTCAGCCATGTTTACATTTAGATAGTAAAGTTAGTTTCCTTTTAACTTGCTGGCATAACATACTTACTACGAATACTGCAGAGTACCATAATTTCTTATTAATATAATTATACTAAAAGTAACCATAAGATATAGAAAAAGGTCACTCACAACTTGTCTCGGTTCTAAGTGGATTATAAACCTCCCCGAGCTCTTCCTGGCCTGAAAATACATATTTCTCACATTCAGTATTCCATAATCTTCCTTTTTCCTTCATACTCATAAATAGCGTTACTCCTAAGACAACTAAAAACTACCAGCGAAATTCATTACGTTTTACTGCTCCAGCGATACTAGGTTGAACGTAACTAGCGAGACTACCTGAGGAGCGATACCCAGCGAGACTTCAGCAAGAATTGTGAGACGCAAAGCCCCTCTTGCGTTACAGCGATACTTGTTTGGCTGCCCTGTCTCTCGCTCTCCCAGCGATATTATCGCTGCAGCAGAACAGTTTCCTTCTCCTTTTCCTCTTCCTTCTTCAACCTGCTAAACATCACATTCCGGCCAATTTCAGAACTTACTTCCTTCTACAAACTTATTAAGGTGTAAGTCCTTCATCATACCTCAAAATTTCATGAAGAATATTCTCTCCGTTTAGGGCATATCCTTCAACAACTTCAAGTTGCTACTAATCCTCCGACAATTTCAGCTCCAATCTCTTCTATCTGGAGTTTGTCACACATTTATACAACTTCAGCTCAAGCACCCTTCGTGAAACTTGCTAAAAATCGAGTTAACTTACTAACCTCAGAAGTTCTGGCCCTAATCACCGTTTCTTCAGTTCATTCTTCCTTCTAAAACCAAACGTTACTCTGAGAGAGTAACACTAGCTGAGTCCTCTGCCCAGCTCAAGTTTCTTCCGCGGTTACGATGAAGTTTCCACTCCAAATCGACATGAACGTCTTCTTCTACCTCCCTCCGATGTTTAGCTTCGAAATGAACCCAACTCGAGCTCTGAAATGTAATCAAAACGATTGAATTCTCAATCCACTTATATATATACCACCGACTTAATCTCCATTTCGACACTATACTACAATCTATGCAACACATACCTTCTATATTTAGCTTCAGCAGCACACAGCCTCTGATGGTTTACTTTTCAAAACTCTCCCGCTAGATGGTTAACAAACGCATTACTCTCTCTCGGCCAACCTTCTTTGTCCAACGCATACCCACTTTCGACGCATGGTAGTGTTCACCGCATAGTGGCCTCATAGCAAGTTGGCTCCCAACACCTTGTGGCCTTCAAACCAACACCTTACAGCTTTCAATGCGTTTGTCGCAAGATAACCTTCAGTGCAAGGTGGCTCTCCACGCCTTGTGACCTCAACGCGTCGTGGCCTCAACGCCTAACGATCTTCCCTCACCTTTGCGTCCACGCCAAACTGCTTCCATCGAGGCGCGTTGCCACCAACGCATAGCTGGTACTTAGTCATTTTTTCCGCCCCCAATCACATTCCAGCCAACTACTCCTATCCAAGCGTCCATCTCTTGGTCCCTTCTTACCTTGCTTTCTCACAAGACTAAGTACGGGGCTTACAGTAAAGGGTCTTTTTCTTCACGCGTGCTGCATTTGCTCTTTGTGCGTGAGTGAAAAAAAAAGTTATATTTCTTTTCAATTTAATTTAAATAGTTTTTTAGCAAATTGCTTCAACTCAAAATTACATCTTAAAGAGTGCGGCACAATCGAAGTAATGTTGGGCTTTATGATATTTGTTTTTAAACATTTTGGGCTATTACTTAAAACAACGTCATTTTGAGCTTTGTTATGAACTCCCAAGACAATCTAACTCCCCATATAATTATTACCAACTCAACTCAACTCAACTCTACGCGACAAACATCCCTTAAGATTTTTAACACTACAAGAATTTTTGTCTCTACCGACATTTTTTTTTTGTCAACAACAAAAAATGTCGGCAGAGCTAATTTCTAAATTCATTTTCGAACCAATTTGAGGTTTAAATTTATTCAAATACTAACCAGTAAAGTTTAGAGTTGTATTTGGGCACTTTTCAAAAAAGGACCCAAGTTCTCGATAAATTTAAAGTGTTAGAACCCCATTTAAATGTTAATTCAATTTACATGGTTAGCAATAAAAGATTTGGAAATAGATTCTATTTTAATTGAATTTAAGTAATAGACAATTATGAAGTTTTAAATTAAATTAGGAGGGAGAAATTTTGGATTTTAGGTAGATAAAAGTTAAGAATTGGAGAGGGAGAAGGAAAATAAGAAAAGAAAAAGAAAAAAAAATTTAAGTCCTTCCTCTTTAGAGGTTAAGCTTAGAAGTTTAGCCTAATTAAAACAAAGGAATCTCTATTCAAGTAGATTTTTTCTTCTCAAATTGTTGGGAGTTAATTTGAGTCTTATTCTTTGTTTGGTGTTAGATTTTTCTTTTTTACACTTAGATTTTTTTTTTATTTAAAAAACTATTTTAGAATTAAAATATGTATTAAAATCACTTTTAATACATAAATTTTAGACTAATTAGTCTCTTTTGGGATTGATTTGAAAATTTTGAGAAAAGGAGGGAAGTTGAAATTTGTGGGTAAAAATTATTTAAATCCCACATTTTAGTTTTTCTCGCACTTTCTTAAAATCCTCCCCCCACTTTATTTTCCCTCTCAACCAGACGCTACCACCTCCAGGGATGCCACTGCCGTCGTCGCACACCTATTTGTTGTCGTCGCGTCGCCGTCGCACACCTGCTCATTGCCATTGTTGGTGGGTTGTTGCCATCCAAGATCTTCGCTTGCTCGTCTACCTCCGCCCCTTTAACGTCGTCGCCTTTTGAGGTGAGTTGCTTTGCTTCTTATAGTTTTGAAGTTTATTTGGATGCGATTATTTAGGGATTTCTTTTCTCTTTACATTTGGGCATATCGTTCCTTTGTTTTTTCATGTATGTAGGAAGAGTTTCTTGGAAAAAACGATATATCTTAATGCTACCAAGGTTGTATATATTCAACATTATGCTTTACTCTCATTTCTTACAATGTTATATTGTATTAGTGGGTCGGAGTGATCAAATTGAACTTTCATTTGCAAAAATCTATTTAGGTTGATTAAAATTCTAGTTTATTCTTTTGTACAACAATTTTGGCTAAATTTTCATTTGTTAGAACAATTCATCAAGTGATGTTTATTCTCGTTTTAGATAGGTTTGAGAGTTAAAGTGTCACTTAGACACTTTTTGGAAACTTTATATGTGTTTTTCATGATCAAAATAACATTTATGCACTTTTTAAATTGTCTCGAGAGTTAAAGTCTTACTTGGGGACTTTTTAGGAACTTTATATGTGTTCTTCATCATCAAAAGGACACTGAACCACTAAGGTTTTAGGTGGGTTTGAGAATCGAAGCAACACATAGGAATTTTCTTATACTTTTTATGTAGTTTTGAGAGTCAAAGTGATGCTTAGACATTTTTTAGGTGGTTTTGAGACTTAAAGTATCACTTAAGCACTTCTTAGGAACTTTATATGTATTTTTCATAGTCAAAAGGAGAATAAGCGACCTTTTTTTTTAAAAAAAAAAAATCGTTGTAGGTGGTTTTAAGAGTTGAAACAACACTTACAAGCTTCTTTATACTTTTTTTTTTGTGGTTTTGAGAGTCAAAGTGTTGCTTAGACACTTTTTAGGTGGTTTTGAGAGTTAAAGTGTCACTATTTAGGAATTTTTTATGTGCTTTTCGTAGTTAAAATGACACTTATGTGCTTTTTAAATTGTTTTGAGAGTTAAATTATCACTTTAGCTCTTTTTAGGAACTTTATATATATTTTTTGTAGTCTAATGAACACTTAAATTACTTTTTATTTATTTTTTAGGTGGTTTTGAGAGACGAAGTAACACTTAGGAACTTTTTCGAAACTTTTTATGTGGTTTCATGTGGTTTTGAGAATCAATTGTATTATATTATTGTGAAATCTGTTTGAATGATTTTTTTTTTTAAGTGTACACAATTACTTACGGGTTTTGGCCATAAATGCTATGAATAGTCTTGTTCTTGTTGATATTATTAATGACTTCTAGATTATTGGTGCTGGAAATCTGGTAGAGTTACACTTTGATCTTTTGATATATTGTACACTATTCATTTGATGAGATGTTTTTGAAGAAGTAAAGAAGCTAATTTTGTTGTTTGTTTGTTCAATCAACCATGTTCTTATCTTCTTTTGTACTATTGTTGGCTATTGTGATTAGGTGGTTGTTATTGGAATGAATGCATTTTATTTGCCTTTTGGTTTGCCATTTCTTCCTCAAATCTTTCAAGTTCTATACTTGGTATATTTTAAAATGAACCAAGTTTTCCTTTATTTTAGATTATATAGGTGTTGATTCCTTCTTTTTCTTAGCATTGAGTTGACAAGTCTAGATGTCATTAACAAGGTATAAGTTTTGATTTTCTTTTTCTTTTTTAAATTTTCAGTTGATTTTTTTTCTCATTAGAGAACTACCCATATTTCTAACAAAATTGTTTCATACAAATGAGATACTAGGTAACTTTAAAGAAGGATATTCCATTCACGTGTATATGATTTCATCATATTTCATTTGTAGCTAGTTTTATCAAATTGGTCAAATTTTTCTTTGTTTGTAGCTATTTGAGAAAGTTGTAACTCTTACTGTTATACTATTCACTTTTGTTGTTTTAAGTTTAGGATCATTTTCATGTAAGTTTGTTAAGTTTTATGGTTATAATGTGATTAGTCCATGATCATTTGGTTGTTATATCCTAAAACAGTTTGGACAAGATGTTTATGTGACTATTTTCATGGAGCTTATAATGTGATTTTAAGTTTATTTATGTAATTATATTGTGGTTTTGAGTATGGTTATTATTGTTGACATTGATGAATTTGGTTGAATTCTAAAATGAATGTAGTTTTTTTTCACTAGGTCTTGCACAAATACATTGAAGTGAAGAAACCGCCAAGCAAGTTATTTATATATGTACATTTTTTGTTAGGATATTGCTAACACCTTTTTTTTTTTTTTTTTTTTTTTTTTTTTTTTGCAACACTTGTATTTAGTTGCTTTGTAAATGATTTAGCCAAAGTTTTGTTACTAGTTTTCTTATATATAATTTCTTTGTATAAATGGCTAACATTATTGTTATATATGAAAGTTCATATTTATGATGCAATTTATAAGAATATGTAATTGCCTAACATTTATACTTTTTATCATTTATTAAAATTAATTATATAACTTCTCAGGATTATCTTCTTGTAGATAACAAGATTCTAGGCTATTCATGTGGTGAAAGATGGATGAGACTATGAGTGAATTTTGTTTTATCATTGGAAGCTATTAATGATATTTTATACATTTTTGCATTGTTGTTATTGATATTTTCTTTATATACTTTGGATATGACGTTGATACTAATTCATGTGGTGAAAGGTAAATGAGACTATGACATTTTTTGGCCATCACAGAAGGTAAAAATTGTAGTAGTGTCAAACATTTTAGATTTTGTGATAATTTTTTTTTTCTTTCTAATAAGTGTGTGACTAACAAAATTTTATTCCTAGATGCAGAAGATACAACTTCTCTTATTTGAAGTCTGTGATTGTTGGTGCATTCTCATATCACTAAAAATTTGTTGGGGCAAGAACAGGAAGAAGATACAACTTCTCTTAAATACGTTTATAACAAGCATATGCCAATTGATGAGGCCAATCAAATAAGTTTTATTTTGGAGTCTCTTCTAAAGAGCTTCATACCATTTCGGACCAATGCTAATCTGAATAAAATAGAATTTAACATGACAATCCTTCTGAATGAGCTCCAATGTTTCCAAAACCTTACCAAGGCTAAAGGGAAGGAAGTAGAGGCAAACGTCGCTACCACAATATTAAGAGGTTTGACCTCTAAAGCTAAAGTTGGACCTTCAAAGAACATAAATGTTCAAATGAAGAAGAAAAAGGGAAAGAGGAAGGCTCCCATGGCAGACAAGGGAAAGAAGGTTGCAATGGTAATCTGTTTCCATTGCAACCAAAACGGGCATTGGAAGAGAAATTGCCTAAAGTACCTTGCTAAGAAGAAGGCAGAAAAAGCAGCAATAGGTAAATACGATTTACTAGTCGTTGAAACATGTTTAGTGAAGTATGATACTTTCACCTGGATGTTAGATTCAGGAGCCACTAACCATATTTGTTTCTCATTTCAAGAAGCTAGTTCCTGTAAGAAGCTACAAGAAGGCAAGATAACTCTCAAAATTGGAACATGAGCAATTGTCTTGGCCAAAGCAGTGGGAGTTATAAAGTTGTTTTTTGAAGATAGATTCATTATACTAAATAATGTTTTGTATGTTCCTCTTATGAAAAGGAACTTAATATCTATCTCGTGTTTATTAGAACAAATGTATAGAATATCTTTTGAAATTAATGAAGCGTTCATATTCAGAAAAAGGTATTCAAATTTGTTCTAATATCCTCGAAAACAATTTATACAAGTTAAGACCAACTAGAGAAAAGTTTGCCTTTAATACTGAGATGTTTAGAACTGTCGAAACTCAGAATAAAAGACAAAAAGTTTATTCTAACGCCTATATATGGCACTTAAGACTTGGAGATATAAATCTCAATAGGATTGGGAAGCTGGTTAAGAGTGGACTTCTAAATAAGTTAGAAGATGACTCCTTACCACCATGTAAGTCTTGTCTTGAGGGAAAGATGACTAAAAGATCTTTTACTGGAAAAGGTCTTGGAGCCACGATACCCTTAAAGCTCGTTCATTCAAACCTCTGTGGATCGATGAACGTAAGAGCTCGAGGTGGGTATGAATATTTCATCTGTAAGCCCCGCTTCTATTTTATTGGGAACGCAAAGAAGAAGGGGCCGAGAGATGGGTGAATGTGCAAAAGTAGTTGGTTGGCTTGCATTTGGAGTGGGAAAATAGCTAAGTGTAAGCTATGCGTTGATGGCAACCTGTGGTGGAGGAAATAATTTTGGGGTAAACGCAAAGGTGAGGGAAGCTGATCATGCGCTGAAGTTGAAACGCGTTGAGGACATAAGGCGTGGAGGATCACTTGGTATCGAAGATCATTATGTGTCAAACGCATTGAAGGCAATGTGCCGATTAGAAGTAAAGGCCACGGGGAGTTTGGGAGCTGATCTGCGTTTAGGCTGTTATGCGGTGAACGCTACCATGCGTCGAAGGCGAGCATGCGTTGGACAAGGAGTGTTGGCTGAGAGAAAGTAATGCGTATGTTAACTATTTGGCGGGAGAGTTTGAAATGAAATATCATCAGAGGCCGTGGGCGTTGATGAAACTGAGCCTAGGAGGTATGCATCGAACGGATTATAGTGTAGAATTGAAATGGAGTACAAGTCGGTGGTATATATATAAGTGGACTGAGAATTCAATGGTTCTGCTTGCATTTCAGAGCTCGAGTTGGGTTCATATTAAGGCGAAACATCGAAGGGAGGTAGAAGAAGATGTTCATGCTGATCTGAGGCAGAAATCTCATTGAATTTGTGGAAGAAACTCGGGTTTGACAGAGGTTTCGGCTACTGTGATCTCTTCAGAGTGATGCTCGGTTTTGGAGGAAGAACAAATTGAAGAGACGAAGGTTAGGGCTAAAACTTTGAGGTTGGTAAGTTAACTCGATTTCTAGCAAAATTCATGAAGAATGTTTGAGCTGAAATTGTCTAATTGTGTGTCAAACTCAGGAAGAAGATACGGGAGTTGAACTGTCGAGTGATTAGAGGTAACTTGGAGTTGTCTAAGGTTATGTCCTAAACGGAGAGGAGGTTCTTCATGAAATTTTGAGGTAAGATGAAGGACCTGTATTCTAACAAGTTTGTAGAAGGAAGAACGTACTGAAATTGATTGAAACGAAATGTTTAGCAGGTTGAAGAAGGAAGAAGAAAGGAAGAAGGAAACGGTTCTGTCACAGCGAAAGTATCGCTGAGTAAGCGAGAGACTGAACAGCAGAAAAAGTAACGCTGCAACGCAAAGATAGGCTTGTGTCTCACAACTCTCGCTAGAGTATCGCTGGGTATCGCTCCTCAAGGTAGTTTCGCTGGTTCTAATCAACGCAGTGTCGCTAGTACAGTTTGAGTATCTTTTTGAGTAACGCTGGTAGCTTACTAATTTCTATAGAGTAACGATGCTACTGTATGTTAAAGGAAAAGGGAGATTATAGAAACTAAACTTGAGGATTGTGTATTTTCAGGCCAAGAAGAGCTCGGGGAGGCTTATAACCCACTTAGAGCCAGGACCGATTGTGAGTGACTGTTTGTTATATCTTGTGTTAAACTTAGTACGTATAATGATGAGGAAACGTGATGCATGGTAGTTTACTTTATGTATGAGATGTGTTAGTGATTTAAAAGAATACTATTACAAATGTTTAAGCGCAATAGTGGCTGAGGGACCTTATGGTGAAAGCTACTTGTGAGTAAGCGTGATATTAAGTGCCGAGGGATTTGAGAAGGCACTTGAATAACAGTAAATAATTGACTACAATGCTCAGGGACAGTAAGTGAAGGCATGTAGTAACCTATCACATCTAGCTCGTGCCGAGGGATTCTGTGAGAAGGCACTTGAGCGTAGATAGAGTTTGTTACCTGTGCTGAGGGATCTCATGTGAAGGCACATGGTATTGTAGTTATACATGAATAAGTGCTGAGGGACAGAAAGTGAAGGCACTAAATAGATAGGAAATTTGTGAAACATGAGAATTGATAGATATACATGCATAGTGGAAAGTGAATCTTGATAATTCGTTGGGATAGGTTATGTGATGGTTACTATCTTACAAACTGGATTTAAGTTAATATGATTAGTTTTAGTAGATTTAGTCACTCACTGAGCCGTTTGCTCATTCAGTTTGTTGTTGGTTGCTATTTCAGGTAGCGAGCGTGTCCGGGACGCCTAGCCTACTGAAGAATCTCGTCTGGGCCTATCTGGAAGCCAACCTCTGGGATAGTTGTAAATATTTAGAATGCTCTTATGTCATGTGATAAACATCTTTACTGAGGGTATAGTGAAAGAGGGACGTGTTGTACCTACTATAAGTATATTCAGACATGTTAGTTAAAAGTTTACACGTTCTTCTGATGTGATAATGGGATTGTTATATGATTTGCTATTCTTTTATGGTATTTATATTATAGAGTCTTATGTTGGGAATAGGATCATGCTCCTTCCTAGGTATGGAGTAAATCTGGGTTGGGGTGTGACATCATCAGTTTCATTGATGATTATTCTGACAAACCTAATGTATACAAGAAAATCGTCAAATCCACTATAGCGTTTCTAGTTTTGTATGTTGACGACATCCTACTCATTTGGAATGATGTAGGTTTTCTGTCTGATGTAAAAGAATGACTAGCTAAGCAATTCAAAATGAAAGATTTGGGAGATGCACAGCATGTTCTAGGCATCCAAATAGTTCAGACCAAAAGAACAAAACACTAGCCATGTCTCAAGCAACTTATATCGACAAAATGTTGTTTAGATATAAGATGCAGAATTCCAAAAGAAGTTTATTACCTTTTAGATATGGAATTCACCTCTCTAAGGAGCAGTGTCCTAAGACACCTCAAGAAATTAAGTGGATGAGACATATTCCCTACGCTTCAGCTGTTGGAAGCTTAATGTATGCTATATTATGTACTAGACCTGACATATGGTATGCAGTAGGAATGGTCAGCAAATTTCAGTCCAATCCAGGATATGATCATTGGACTGCCATTAAGAATATCCTCAAGTATCTTAGAAAAACGAGGAATTATATGCTCGTGTATGGTGCTAAGGATCTGATCCTTACTTGATACACTGACTCTGATTTTCAAACCGATAAAGATTGTAGAAAATCTACATCGGGATCAGTGTTCACTCTGAATGGAGGAGCAGTAGTATGGAGAAGTGTAAAGCACACTTACATTGCGGACTCCACAATGGAAGTTGAATATGTAGCTGCCTATCATTCTCTATTGTAATAACAGTGGAGCAGTTGCAAATTCCAAGGAACCTAGAAGCCATAAGCACACAAAGTATATTGAGCGTAAATACCATCTCATCAAGGAGATAGTACACCGGGGAGACGTGATCGTCACTCAGATAGCCTCGAAAGAGAATCTTGCTGATCCGTTTACTAAGGCCCTCTCGCCTAAAGTGTTTGAGGGTCACCTTGAGAATCTAGGACTACGAGATAAGTAAACTAAGACAAGTGGGAGAATAATTAGGTGTGTATCTTATGTATGCCCGATCTCTTTGTATTTTCTCACTTAAACTCAATAAAATATACCATTGGAGTTTTAGTCCAAGTGGGATTATGTTGGGTTTTATGTCCTAAAACTCATAGTTTATAAATACCAAATATACTTTTATCATTCAATAAAGTTGTTATTGAAATTTATAATCAATAAGTAGTTATTGATTCTATAAAATGTTCTTACTAAATCTAAATCCAATCATCAAAGGATTCTAGACTGTTACATGAGACTCAAACTTTATGTAGAGACATAAAACTGGATCAAGTTTAAGTTAACAGTCTAAATGGTCTATAGTATATGAATAAGGTTGGGCGCCTTATTCTGGGGACACTATGGATGCGGCCCATTTTGTAACTAGTACAAATGAAGTGATCCTAATTCGTTCATGTGAAGACATGCCAGTGGGGGCGTCCTGTGCAAAGAGTTTGCATAAAACCAGACCATGAAATAGTCACTTTTACTTTATAACACCGTTTACTATCTAAAACTAACTATCTCAACTTTGATGGCCTAGGCAACTTGATCTTAATCTTGAGTTAACTATGAACTTCTGTTTACTCGGAATTATTCTTAGATCTGCATTGGTGAGAGCAACTCAACAACGCTGACTCAATATGTCTTCCATTTCAGGGGTAAGATCAGGTAGATAGCTAGGGACATAGGGTGCAAGAAGAAATTCACTTCTACCCTTTTTTGGGTTAGTAGAGAGGTTGTTTTCTTAAATGCTGAATCGAGGTCTTGAACAATAGGCGCCACCCTCTCAAATAGGGTTTGAGAGGACTTTTGATTTGGAAGTTGGACTACAAATCATTGTTCATTAGAGGATCAGTGGAACTTAAGGAATAAAAGGTAATTACAGGGGTAAAACGGTAATTTTGACCCAGTTGTAATTACGAACAACCTGTAAAGGCTCGACTTACCAATCATGGTTATATCAAATGGACATAATATATCTACAGTGAGGAGAGTGCAGCTACAGGCTTTAGTGGAGTGACCCGGTAGTTAATAAATGTTGGTTAACTATGTTAAAGAGTTTAACAGGTTAATCTCGGATCGTTGGAGCTCATGATCTGTAGGTCCATAAGGTACTCTGGCTAGCTCATATAGGAATAAACTTGGAATAAATAAAAGGAATAATTCGAATCTTTCAAATTAGGTTAATCATATGAGATATGATTAAGTAATTGGTATATGATATCAAACAAGATATTTGGTAAAAAAATATTTAAATGGGATTTAAATATTGAAATTATGAATGTGGATTAATAATCAGAGACATGGATTTAGTCAAACAGTCGATTTTCGGAAGAAGTCAAATAGTTGACTTTGACTAGAGCAAGTCAAAGAGTTGTTTTAGTCATACCTTCTAGAAAGGTTGACCATGAGATTAAATTAATGTTTCTTACAAAATTAGTGAAAAAACCCACTAACTTGACGAGTTGAACATCAAAATTCTACATTTTGACACATAATCCTTGACATGCAAAAATTGCATGCAATTTTTTTTTTTTTTTTTTTAAAAAAAGGTCTTTGTTCATTTATTTTTTTCTTCTTGAAAAATCTTGAAAATTTTGAAGTTTTTTAGAAACTAAATTTTCCTTCTTTAAAGAGTCCCACCACTCTATTCCAAGCCTTTGAGAATAGCTAGAAAGACCTTTTGGTGGTCCAAGTGAGAGCAATTTCAAGAAAGGAAGAAAAGCTACAAAGGTACATAATTTCTTTCCTTCTTCTCTAATTCATTTTGTATGATAATGCATGTTTAATCCTAGGTTGTTATATGCATCTAGATTGTTATTTCGATCCTCTTTCGTTTCCGCTGCACATGTATGTATGAGATCCTTCATGTGGTATCGAGCATCTAAAATAACATTCATTTGCATATGGTGGGTACAAATTCATTAGATGAATTGTTGCATGTACTAAAATGGTGTTCTGTTTTTGGCATTCCTTTTAGCTTGTTTTTTGTTGTTTATATTATAATTAAGCCCTCGTTTTTTGTCCTCGTTGTGCTTGATCGAGTCTGTATTTCACTTGAGTTGATTAGGGTAGAATTTAGGTTGTAATCAAAGCTGGTTCAAGCTCAAAAGCATGTTGTCTTTTCCATTACAGCTGCTGTTTTCTGCATTTCCAGCATTTTTTTCACCTTTTGGAGGCCGGT
Source organism: Citrullus mucosospermus (assembly GCA_030954485.1). Lineage (NCBI taxonomy): Eukaryota > Viridiplantae > Streptophyta > Magnoliopsida > Cucurbitales > Cucurbitaceae > Citrullus > Citrullus mucosospermus. The sequence goes on from CM062062.1 coordinate 16,321,072, forward strand.
TCGAGCACCCTGGAAGGCGGTTCGGGAGCGGTTCGAGGCTACTTCAAGCTTATTAATGTAATAACTTAGTTTTTGTGTGCTTGGGATGCCAAAGTCAACCATTTTAGTAGTTTTTCATTAATTATGCATTATGAATGTATGAATTAATTGTTTTAATCTTGATTGTGCATAATGTATGCTATTTAGATTTAAAATCTCACCATAGGATTAAGCATGAATCATGCATAAATATGTTATAAGTAGTTATAATGTAGTATAGTGTGCATGATAAGTTCAAATTATGATTTGAATGTATGGTTATGGAGCATGCCTATAGTTTATAATCGTTATAATAGAGATAGACATTAAAATCCATAACAAAGATAATATGCATGCTCACTTAGGGTTAAATGGCCATTACAAAGTTTTCATAGACAAATCTAGGTCGTTAACTTATAAATTGGTAAACAAAAACACTCACCCGATAAAATCTTGTCTAAGGCTGGGGGTATTTAAGTTGACGGTTTACAGAACACCTCTTACCTGAAGATTAAGTAGGTTCTTGAGTTGTGTTAACTAATTTCATGAGCTTGCATGAGAGGTGTGAGGTTTTAAAACTAGTTTATCACCTAGACATCGTAGGTTTAAATCCAATATAAGAGTTATATTTGGATCAAAACACCTAGACTTAGGATATGTTTATTTAGCCTAAATATGTCCCTAAGAGAACGTATACCCAAAACCGTTTAGAACACTTCAGCTGGAGATTAATAACGTACTATTAGCTCTAGCGTCTCTAAGAGTTCACAACGTGATATCCATGCTTGGCTTCATGCCACCCTGGGAGCGGCCTCCCTTCGGAGAGTATTTGTGAAGCATGCTATGTTAGAAGTAGAACTCCTGGATTATGTATTGTCAGTTTCTACTCTGTCTGAATAAATTATGTTAGCAAATGAAACGATAAAAGCATGTCAGATAAAGGTAGCAAATCATGCATTAGATATGACTTTATTAGTCTTGAACATACATGATTTTAAGGTGATTTTAAACCCTCCTTCGAAAGCTAGCTTTAAGTTAAAACAAATCAAAATCGTGATCTTGCCCAAAGTAATTACAATTATGAAAGCCTACAAATTGCTAAACTAAGGTACCTAGAGTATCTTGGCCATTGTGGTTGACATTAGAGAAACTAAGGTCGCCTTGACTTCAAAGTCAATAGTAAGAGATTACCCATATGTTTTTCTAGAGGATCTCTCGGGTTTGGTATCCAACGATAGACTTCGCTATCGAGTTGGAGCCAGGTATAGCTCCCATCTCAAAGGCTTTTTATAGATGGCCCAAATAGAGTTGAAAGCAACCAAAAAGAAGAAGGGTGAACTGAAATTTAAGAGAACATTTTATATAGATTTTTTGTGTGTGAAAGAGATCTGAAATTTTGGGTGGAAGATGTGAAATCCATTTTTTTACATAGTGGGAAAACTGAAATTTTGGAGGGGAAGATGAGCGAAAACCTTGCTCCCGTAATGTGAGGGCTCTTTTATTTATTTTTTTTTAGCTAAACACGCTTTTTTTTAATATCTTGAATAAGTTAATGCTATAATTAAATGCTCTAAAAAGTTAGATTTGTTGTAGTAATGAAGAATATATTTGCAAAATAACAAAATATACATGTGTATATATGAAAATTTATGTGGAATGAGACTAAATGCATTTGGATTGGATGTGTAATTATATAGACTCAATGGAAATGAGACTAAAATTAAAATATGGAGTATATATTAGTACATAGTCTAAATGCATTTGGAAAAACTCGTATATATTTTAAATAAACATTGTATATATATTATATATATAGAAAATGAAACACAAATGAAAATGAAGATTTGTAATCATAATTCTACATTAAACGTAGTCCACAAAAATTGGGGATTCTAAATAGTCAAAACCTGAAATCTATAAAAAAAAAATAATAATAATAAAAAAAAAAGGAAAAAGCGTATATTTGCAAAATAACTAAATATATATCTCAAGTTCAAATATATACGTGTGTATACATAACAAAGTATGTGAAATAGCCACAACAACAATGAGACGAGGAGCAACCGACATCCTTCCCTAAAAGCCTGTTTCGAAGTGAAAGGTTTGGAGTTCCCACCAATCATCTTTGTGGTGTCATATTGTTCGTGGACTTGCAACTTTGGTGGAGCTCGTGGGTTTGTTGTTGACTTGTCGGAATGGTGTGCAAGTGACTCTAATTGTGAGTTTAGCATTGGAAGCTTGTGAGTTTTGCTATAATCAAGTTATTTTTGGTGGATATGGATTCCTTGGAAATTGTTCATAATCTACTCTTCTTACATGAATTTTTCATTCCTCAAGAAAATTTCCTCCTCTTTTACATTCTTTCCACATCTATTTATGCTACTGAGAGTGCTGAAAAAGGATGGTGGGTGACAAAGAATAGGGATGAAGTAGATTGAGTAAGTGGGGGAGAAAGAATAGGGAAGAAGAGAAGATTGGAAAGTTGGAGAAGGAGAAGAATGTGGATAAAGACCATGGGGAAAAAGAAGGAGAAAGAGAGAAAACAATAATAATGATAACAACAACAACAATAATAATAACAACACCATATAATGAAATAATAATAATAACAACAACATATAATAAAATGTATATATGCATATATGATATATGATATGTATATGTGTATGTATATATACATATACACATATACACACACATATATTTATATGTATGTGTGTGTATATATATTCATTATATTTAGGGTTTAGAAGTTGCTATCATCAATAGGAACATATCACTTTGCTTTGTGGATAGTGGCTATTATTTGTTATGTGTTCATTATATTGTTTCTTGTTAATATATGTTGAAAGACATACCTAGTTATAGACTAGTATCAATGATAGAGATAGATCGATATTTGCCTGTGATAGATATTAGAACCTATTGATATTGTTATTCACAAGTTTTTATTTTACTTTTGCAGAAATTTTAAAATATAGTTATTCCAATAGTTGTTTTTCATAGTGGAATATGGAATGAAAAAGATTGTTATGTAAATTACAAATCTACTAAAGTTTTAGTAGATGATACAATGGCTTTTGAAGATTTTGTGGGTTTAATATTGAAGGAGATTTGTTTGGATGCATCTACTTCTTCTATAGAACTATCAACTTATTAGATTCTGTTACAAATGAAGTTCAAAATGTAGTTGAAATTAGTGAAGATAAGGATGTAGCTTGGTTTTTCGCTTTAGTTAAGGAACACAATACAAGACATCCTTTGGTTGTTCATGTCACTAGTTCGTGTTTGGAAGCGCCTTCTAATGTTGTTTCTAGTGGAGCTGAGGATTATTTGTCTATTGTTACTTCTTTTACACCTATGATTGATGATGACGATTTCTAAGTGATTATTGATATATATATTGCTCGTGATTTGAAAAAAAAAATGTGTTTGCTAGTAAAGAGATTTTATCAAATTGTTTTTACTTGATAGTAGTCAAGAAGAATTTTAAATTTAAGATTATAAGATCAAATTCAAGATCAATTGTATTTCGATGTGTTCAAGATGGTTGTCAATGGTATATGAGGGCATCCCGTTATAAGCACAGCGTTTTGTGGATGCTTAGGAAGTTTATTGATGATCATGATTGTTCTATAAAAAGTGTTCAAAGTTCTCATAGGCAAATTTCTTCGTCCTTAATAGTTAAATGTTTGAAAAATGATTTTAGATTTAGTTCTTCTCATACCTCAACTCCTAGTGATATTATATATAAAATCCGTAAGGAATTTGGAGTAAATGTTAGCTATTATAAAGCATGGAAGGAAAAAGAGCACATAATGAAGTCTTTGAAAGTTGATGCATGTGAATCATATGCTTTGATTCCAAAGTTTCTTATGAAGTTAGAAGAAAGGAATCCAGGTTTATTTTCTTATTTCCAACTCATTAATGAGGTGTTATGATCTATCAGTGATAACTTCCATCATTGGTGGAAACTATCACTGATAGCTTCCATCACCGATAACATGAAAATGATGGAGTCTATCGGTGATATACTGAACTAGTGATATAAGCTATCACTGATAAGCACTAATCAATTATACATCTTTTATAAGCTTGCTTAATTGTTTATTTTCATGTTTATCTTATTTTAGGTACATTCACAACCTAAGAAACTGACAAAAATGGGCATTTTAAGTATTGTTATATGACTTTTGGAGTGTCAATTGAGGGTTGGAAGCATTATAGACCCAATATATCTGTTAATGGCACGTTCTTGTAATGTAAATATGTTGGGATTCTTTTGACGACTTCAACAGTTGATGGTAACAATCAGATTTTTCCTCTTGCTTTTAGTATTGTTGACTCTGAAAATGATGTATCATGGAGATGGTTTTTTGAGAATATAAAGAATAATTTTGATGAACGAGAGGGATTAGTCATTATTTCTGATTGACATTTTAGCGCTCCAAACGGTGTTATGAATGTTTTTCCAATTGTTGAGTATTGTGTTTGTCAATGACATCTTTTGCAAAATATGAAGTTGACTTATAAGGATTCTTTAATTGATAGCATAATTTTTAGATGTGCAAAAGCTTATACAATTAATAAGTTTGAGTTTTATATGAAATGGATGGAATTGATATATCCTACTATTCGGGAATATCTAAGTAAAGTTGGTCTTGAGAAGTGGACACGTGCATATTCTCGGAGAAGAAGGTATAATATGTTGACTACAAATATTTCAGAGTGCTTGAACAATATTTTGAAAAAGCCTAGAGAGTTTCTTGTTGCATTGTTACTTGATTACATTAGAGAAATACTTCAAAATTGGTTTTATGAAAAAAGTTAAGTAGCTTTATCCATGAAGACTGCTTTGACTTGTTGGGCGGAATCTGAGTTGTGAGAGCAACACAAATAATCAAGAAGCTTCAAGGTACAAAATTAGTCATTAGTTTACAATGATAATTTTTTATCATATAGTTGATTATATTTTGTTTTTCAAGTTAATCCTATTAGCAATAAAGAATATAAAGTAGTTGATTGAGATTATTATTTTGTGATTAATTTGGTCTCTAAATCGTGCAATTGTCGTGTTTGAGATTTGGAGAAGATTCCATGTGCTCATGCTTGTGCTGTTATTCGTGAACTGAATTTAGATATCTATGCTTTTGTGTCAGACTATTATTTTTCCAATACACTGTTATCAACCTATAAAGGATCAGTTTATCCTATTGAAAATCATTCTTATTGGAGCTCTATTTATATTGATGTAAATGTATAGACTCCACTAGTTAAAAGTCCAACTGGACGACCATGGAAACGAAGAATATTGTCAATTAGTGAAAGAAAAAGCAATCTAAGTGTAGTTGATGTCATGGTCGTAGCCATAATTGTAGGACATGCAAATTGCCACAGGTTGATTAATGATGTATAAGAAGCTTGTCTTGTTGCTGATGTTTGTCAATGATAGACCACCAATGATGTCCACCAGTTGTTGTAGATAGCTTGTTTTATTGTTAATCTTTGTCAATTTATCAATGATAGCCAGTGAAACGAACTTTGTTGTTGATATATCAATTTGTCAATGATAGATCACGAATGATGTCCACCAGTTGTGGCAGAGAGCTTGTTTTGTTATTAATCTTTGTTAATTTATCAATGATAGCTAGTGAACTTTGTTGTTGATATAATATGCTTTAGCCACAGGAAATAGTGATAGCTTCTATCACTGATATAATGATATTAGTGATACCTTCTATCAATGATAGCTTTTATCTCTGATATCACGCTATTCTCTAATATCTCAAGTGTTTAATGTGAACAATCTGATCGGTTCATCAACTTTAATTATCTGAATATCTAAATGATATAAATTTCTTCTCTCATTCAAAAGTTGCAAAGCATTATGACATTAGTGATAAAAACAAGCTATTTGTGAAGCTTAGGAAATTGCTATTTCTAACCAAAAACTATTTTTGGAGGACAAATATAACCCAAAAAGTTCAATTTCATTTCTGAAAGCACAAAACTAAAAGATATGCATTTCAAAATAACTATAACAATTTATTGTCAAACAAAAACCTACCTATTATCAAACAAACACCTAATTATTGTAGGATTGGTATGGCAACCCTAGAGAGGGGTGAATAGGGTTTACTAAAACTAATTTAAACTTTTTATTAATGTGGGCCTAATTAAGTGAATTAATAAACTTTTTGCAAATAATTAGTTTAAACAATATTTTTATGTAAACAAAATCACTTTGAATTAAACAAGAAATTAACAATCACTTTAAAGCACCCTGTTTAATTCTAATAAAAAAAATTAGTAATGAATATAGAAATTTAAGAACAACCAATATGAGCAATTAATTTCAAGAATTAAAAATTGCAATTAATTTCATGCAATAAAATATAGTAACAAAAATTAATTGCAAAAATAAATTTAGAGAGGGATAGAGAAAATGGCACCGTGAATTTTATAGTGGTTTGGCAAAATCGGCCTACGTCCACTTCCCAAGCTCCTCTTGGGTACTTCACTAGAAGTCTTTGACTCTTTCTACGGCTTAGAGTCGAACCGCTACGACGTTCTTTTTCTGGGCACAAGAACAAATCCGATCTTTTCCACGGTTAAGGATCAAACCGTTACAACAACTCTTTTTCTCGGGATCAAGAACCAACCCATGCAAAAGTTTGGAAAAACAAAGAGCACACTTGACAAACTCTCTAAATAGAGTAGATTTACAAGTTTAAGCACTTCACAAATAAACCCTCACAATACAATATATCTCTCAAGAATAAGATGAAAAGAACAAAATTGAAGTTTGGAGAGAGAGCAACAATAGTGGCTTGGTGAATTATGGAGGATTGAAAATAATAAGAGTTGTAAAATTTTGGAGAAGATGAAGTGTTTAAAAAGAAATGAAAGTGGGTGAAAACCAAATTAATTTGGACTAGTAGATCTTTGTAAAAGAAAATTGAATGTAGATTTAAACTCAACTAGCTGTTAGACACAAACATATAGTAATATTAAATTAATCTTTTTAAAAATAAACTAGCCGTTAGACACAAACATATAAAATAATATTAAATTCATCTTCTTTTTAAATTCATTTTCTTTTTAAAATCATTTTCTTTTTAACATCAATCCAAAAATAAAAAACCCACCAATTGTCGCTTCTCCATTGCTCCAAGTGGCACTTTTCAATTGGTCCACTTTGATTAAAAAAATCTGCCACATCATCAGCTCCAGATTTTTCCGTCAAGCTTGTTTCGGCCATATATTCTTCGTTTGAACTCCGATTTGAGTGACTCAAATTGCATTAGAACCGTTATTTCAAGCTCCACACAATAGATACTTCAAAATACTCAAATGATTAATAAATAAAAGCAGGTTTGTTATAATCAAAACACTAATTAATCAATCAATTAAAATTAATTAATTTGAGATTAAGGGCCAAAAAGCCAACAATTATTACATGCAATCAAAGTTGTGATATTTTGAGATCAAAGCTTAGAGCATTATCCTTCCACCTTAGAGAATGCCTTCATAGCTTTGCTTGGAGACACCTTCTTTTTGTCTTTTTTTTTTTTTTTTTTTTGGATTTTTTACATTGGTTTTGCTTGTCTCTTCGGCCTCTTCTCAACAATAAGCTTGTCCATATTTTCAGCTACAACCTTTAGTCTATACTTTTTTGGACTACTTTTAAGAGTTTTTCAACAACCTAAAATCATGAAATAAAAAAACAACATGACATCTATCAATACACTATCAGTAAAGTAAATAAAGTTTACTAGCATTTTTACTGTCAACGATAAAAGCTATCTTGGATAGTATGTTATCAGTGATTAAAGGCTACATTGATAGTATGATATGAGTGATGGAAGTAATCACCGATAGCATGCTAATCCTACACTTCAAAACATCAATCAATCAATACTTACCTTCTTATTATCATTCTTTTTTTGTTTTTTTTTTTTTTGTTCTATTTTCTTCATCTACATTCTCTTTCTCTGCTTCATCTTTATACTCTTTTTCTTCCTGAACTTTCTTTTCATCTTCAAGATCTTTCTTTCCATCTTGGACTTCTACATTTTGAAAAGCGCTTGAAAAGTGCTTTTTATTCTCTTAAATTAAGAGAGTTTATATTAGATTTCACTTGTTTATTAGTAGTTTTCAGGTCAATACAAAGAAAACAAGAATCGAAAGCCAAAAAAATTAAACTGAGCCAAAATCAAGTGAAAAAGAGGAAAGAATTACCAAATTTCCAAAAATAAGGCAGCACCGCATCGCATCGCTAGCTCGGCACTGCCACGATGCTTTTTTTCGGGAGCATCATTCAAGCATAGGGCTGGCACAATGTTGCGACTTGGTGTCGAGGGTAGGTTTTAGCGACACACAGCTCGGCGACACCATCTCACAACGCGGTGGCACCACCATTTTATGAGGGTTAGCGTAGCAGCGCCAATTTCCAGCGTCGCGACGCTAGCTTTCCTTATTTGAAAAATCAACAATTTTGGAAAGAATTTTAGGCAGCCAACTCTATAAATTGGTAGGTTTCCAGCAACCCTAATCAGAAGACAAGACACAAGAGAAACAAGAGAAAGAAGATAAATTAGAGAAAATACAATGAGAGTCCCAAAGAGTGAGTTGGCTGCAAGGAAGAGAGAAGAGTTTGAGAGAGAGTTTGGTGTCGTTCGAGTTCCTGACGTGAAGACCAAGGACATTTTGGTGGTTCTTTCTTAATCAAGAGCTTCTTACAGTAGAGTTTTCCTTTCTTTACCCTCTTTCTATGCTGAAATTAGTTTTGAACATGTTGCCTAAAGCTATGAGTGGCTAAACTCTTTAGTTTTAGGGTATTAATGAATTGTTTATGAAGTTATGTTGATATTGTAGATTCTTCATGGTTTTGTTGTAATGAATATGTTTTTCATTATTATTGTGCTTAATTCTTGTTGATTAGTCATCCTTGAATGTTAGATTAGATGTATGGTTGAGATAATTGTATGTCTAATTGGATCTATAACAATGAATTGTTGTTAATCTATCATGCAAATAGTTAGGTTAACAATGAAAGTTACTAAAGACTCCTCTGAATGCCATGTAATTTATATTGATTTCAAAATATTAGTAATCAATTAGGTTGCATGAGAAAACGTTGTTTTTTATAGAAAATAAATTGGATTTATGTTTCTAGACTTAAGCATATGAATTGCAATAAAATCCATGAACCCTAGAATGTTGCATAATGAATTAAACAAAGATTCAATACCCTAGAACTCTCTTTTGACTCTTGTGTTTCTCATTTACTTGCTTTCCTTTTTAGTTTTCCCTAAATCACAACTTGAATTCGAATCCTCAAATAAAATTGATTCAATTCTAGAATAGCTAAGTAATTTAAACCTTTACATTTTGATCCTCAGTGGAACGATATTCAGAACTTAACCGTCTTATATTATAACTTGACCCGTACACTTGCGGTAACATGGAAAGTGTGCATCACATTTTCAACATCTTGTTTCTATTGGTCATTTTCTTGAGCTTCTTTGTCCTCAACAATTTCAGCTTTAGTCTACATGCATATATCATTTATGTTATTATACTTCTTTATTCCAAAAAAAAAAAAAAAAAAAGAAAAGAAAATCGCAAATCTGACCTCTTTGCCTCCAACCTCTATAAGGTTCAAACTTGCATCTAAAAGCTCCAAACTAGGTGATGGCGCTTTGTTCTTCTCAAGAGGTTCTTGAGATTGCTTTTCACCACCTTCTCCTTTTTGTGGAAGACCATTGATAGCTTCTTTTATGTGGCCCAATATATCAAGAATCTTCTTGTATTTTTCATGAATGTCTTTCTTAATGGCTTCTTGTCCTTTTTTTAGTTCTTCAATTTCTTCTTGTATTGAAGCAATTTTTCTTCCAATTGATATTTGTTTGCCTTCTTTTTCCTTTTCAATCTCCATCTCCTTTGTTGCCAGCTCCGCAAAATACCCATAGTAGGTTGATTGTAATTCTTGTTCAGTTGGAACCAATGAAGTAACAGAGAATTAAAAGCTCGAAATCAGTGACAGAGGTTATTACTATCACTACTTGATGACATGTTTATAGAAACTATCACTAATTTCAAGCTGTCACTGATTGCTTCTATCCTTGATAACATGCTATCAATGATAGGAGCTATCACTAATAGCTCGAAATCAGTGACAAAAGTTATTACTGATAACTTGAAGTCATTTTCTATGTTATTAGTTAATCAGTGATAGAAGTTTTCATTGATAACATAATATCAAGATAGTTTCTATTATTGATAGCATGCTAATAATAAATAGGTAAATAAATAACAATGATAAAAAACTTACACCAGCAGCTTTGAAGATATTATTGTTGATGCCGCCAATCATTAGGTTCTTAGGATTCCCATTGAGCAATTCTTGGTCCATCACTTTTTATTCTTCTTGCAAATCCAATAGTAGGGTTGGATAGTCTTAGTATCACCTCAAAAGCCCAATAAACCAAGGCAAGTGGAAATCCTTGGAGGAAAATTGAAGATTGTTTGTTGATGACACCCTTCTTAAAAAATTTTATAGTAAGTTCAAAAGACACCCTTCCCCATGGATAAGATCTAAATTTTTTCTCATTGTCCAACATCTTTAGATGCTTCCAACTTACTTTATTATGTCCTTGTGTAGGAATTAGGAAGCTCTCTAAAAAATACAAGTTGGCAAGTTTGACCTTTAGATCAATGGGTATATTGGCATCAGAACCTAGCAAATCAAAGGTAGGTTGAAGCTCTCTCCTTACAATTTCGTATTTGTCTTGAAGAATAAGTTCTTAATTATGTTGTTCATTGATTCTTTTTCGCTATAATTAACACCATCTATAGGGTAGTCATCACATTTCAAACATGTTATTAAACAAAATTCTTTGAGGCCAAATTATAAAATGTGTACTTCTATATTAAAAGCCAAGATGTTTTGTTTTGTAGTCGTGCATTGTCTTCTAATCAGTTGTGATATGAGTTGGATGGGCACCCTTTTCATTTTCATGTCTAAAAAGTGCCCAAAATGACCTTCCCTAAATAGTTGGAATGATAGCTCATCTAGAGTTCCTATATTGGATAAAACTTCTAATGTTATGTAGAAGCTCAGTTTCAACAGGTTTCTCCTTTCACTTTCAAGAACAATTAATACATGCTCCTATTTAAATAACATAAATATAAGAAAACATCAACTATAAATGTATAAATTTATAAAATATTATTAAGTTGTGAACCTTGAGCTTCTTAGGCTTTTTTCCAAATGTTGATTTTGATCCTTCCAGTAATTTTCTCTTTCCTTTCTCCATTTATACTGAAAAGAAACAACAATATCACTTAATAGAAATATATCATTGATAGTACTCTATTAGGGATATCACTTAAAGCTGCTATCAGTGATATCCTTCTATTGTTAAATACTTCTAGTGATACTATTAGTGATGGAACCTATTAGTGATAGTAATAAAAGAATATCACTGATAGTAACTATCAAAAATATAAATTGATAGCATAATTAAACAAACACCAAATCACATATGCTATCAGTAATACCAATTGATAACCCTAATAAAACAATCAACAAACTAATGATATCAATTTGTAGTTTAGAAAGTGTACTTATTACCTATATATTATAGGAAACTAAGATAAATCCATCAATGAATCACTATTGATATCCAACTAACGATATCAAGATCTATCAGTGATATCCATTTATGTTGCTATCAAGTTTTTCCTATTTGCATGCAATATACTAAATACCAAAAAGCCTAAAATAGCATACAATCAACATACTATTGGTAGCAATAGGCAAGAACAACATGCATAAAAAAATATAGTTGTGATTATTTGAAAACTAAATTAACACAGTACAAAAAATTCCTGTAATCAACTTTTGTTTAAAAAGAAAAGCTATCACAGTGATCAAAATGTGGAATAAAACTTGTGAAACACTTGAAGCATGAAAAGAATCACCTAAAATTAACCAAATGAAACAGACTGAGAAGTTGAAACTGAAGCAATAAAATCATAGATTGTGATTAAGAAACAATGTTTACTACATCTTACCAACTAATCGACTTAATACAAAATGAATCTCTGAAAATGCCTAATCGATATCAAAAAAGATGGAGAATGCATGTAGCTCTAATTTGAAGGAAATCAATTAACTATCTACAAATATCATTTGAAACTACTTACACTGATTTTAGGGTTTTGGAATAAGAATCGGTAGGAATCAACAAGCAGACAAATCAAAATCGCTACTATCAGTGAGACGATGGAAAGGAATCGACAATGGAAGAAGAAGGCAGGAAGAAGAAGGGACGGAATCGAAGAGGCGCGCCTTTTTTTTTATTTAATTTTGTAGCCAAATTGAAATGAAAAGTTGCACGGTTTGAGTTCGAAAGAAAAAGGGTTAGATGTCTTTTTTAGTCTTTTTAGACATTTGGTCCTAAATTTGTTCTATATTTGCAATTATTTTTCCCTTGTTCTATAAATTCTAATATTTTTGGGTTAATGGCTATCTATGTAAGTAGCCCTAAATTTAATGTATATATGAATCATATTCTAATATACATATCCTCTCTTAACTTATAGTTTTAATATGAATCCCATTCACATTAATTATAACCTATAGTTTTAATATGAATCAAATTCATAATACTTTAATATTTGAATCTTATTCAAATATTAATACTCTCTTAATATAAATGATAATTTTGAATCTAATTCAAAATTAACTTTATATTATACCGTATCTTATACATTATTTTAATTGCATCATATATAATTAATTCCTTTAATCCATTCTTTCAAGACTTAATATTCTTGTTTAACTCGTTGTGTCCTACCATAGGGGCCTAATAGAGGTGTTCCAATGACCCGACAACCCGAACAACTTGGACTACCCAACCTAAAATGTAAGGGTTAGTGATAACTTGTAGAAATACAAGTTATTATAATCACTATTTGATTTAATTAGAGTAACTTTGAAGTTAAATGCATGATTTTGGTAGTTGAATGATGAAAAATGTATCACCATGCGTTGGCACTACTTACAAAAGAAAATACCTGAAAAACGATGAGCTTTTATGTTCCTAACGCAGGGTTAAGAAGAAAAGAAGCGCAAACAATCGAAGTACGAAGAGACGAAGCAGCTGCGAGGACAAGTGGGAACCCATGCGTCGAGCCTATGCGTTGACAATTTGAAAAGTAGAAACAAACGCATGCTCAAACAGCTGTCATGTCATTATGAAAAAGGACAACACCCAATTAGATCAGGGCAGAACAAATAGGCTGACAATCTGAAAAGTCTATGCAGCGTGGCTGAAATTTAATGCAAAGGTGTCAGGTCATCATGATATCAACTTTTTGACGCCTATAAATAGTCCACAAGTTTCTCCAAGAAAAGGAGGAAGAGAGACCAGTTCAAGAGGCAAAAGCTCTGCACTATTTCTCCCTCACCATAACCAGCCTCCATTTCGAGCTCTTCTAAGAGAAGGATTCTGAGCATCTTCAGAGTTGTCTCCCAGTGAGTGAGACCTTCACCTTATGGAATCTATATATCAGATAGCAACCATCTCAAGCCTCCATGAAGCAAGACGTTGCCAGTGGCGGCTTGACGCCCTTCATCTCTATTTTATTTCCATTTCTCTCCTTCTTGCTTATATTTTGTTAATGACATTTGAGAGAATGATTTATTGTCTTTATATGAGTTTGATTGACTATCTTCTTCCGTCTATTTCCGTATTAAATACTTTATACCATGCTGTCTAAATGCTAAATGAGTTAAATGTTAAAAGTTAGTTTTTGCTTGAGCAATTCTGAGTATGTTACATCTTGATTAATGCATATCTTTAGCTTGCATAACTTTGTCTGACAAACAAACGTAGTAAGCATGACTGTCGAGCTTGAGAGAGTGGATAGTTAGTCTTTAGCATTAATTAAGACTAGATGAGTGCAGAGATGTAGTTCATCTTTTGCCAACGCAAACTTACCATGCGTCTTAGAGATAAGATAAATGTGGTGTCGAAACATTGAGAGATGGATTCACACACGCAATTTGTAGGTATGTAATTGTACTTAGAAAGTTTAGGTAACAACTAGTTCTTGCGTTCAACTCTACCTCTATCGCATGGTTCCATTCATTCTCAACGCATGCTATCTGACGCATTGTTTTACATATGACTACCCAACGCTGCATCGACATCATTATTAGTAGTAGAAAATTCTTTGCATTCTTTTTGTATAATTTTACACATATAATCAACAAACGCATATATATTTACATGTACAGTCACCGCATAGTCATGCATTTATTCTCAACGCCTAGTTATTACAATTCCCTGCGTTCGACCCAGGACTCACCAGGAAACCTATAAATGCTTATACTTGGGTCTTTATAGGAAATCTTGCTTAATCATGATCACATCTAGAGTAATTCTCGACGCATCCTTGTACGGAAATGATAAATTTATTTTTGCACAACAGGCTAAGTTTTTCAATTAAATTCAAACAAACAAATTTATGAACAGTTAGGTTGGATTCAACTTTTTCTATTTTTATTGGGCCGCGAGTTGGCTAAAAAAGCCAGAATTCTATATATATTGATAATTTGTGAAATTTTAATATTTTCTTTTAAAGTTGTTATGATATTTGTTTTTGTTTAAAGTTTGTAATAAATATCATAGATATTTGGTATTTAACATTTGAATCTTATGAGACTTTAGTTATTAGTCGTGTGTTGTAGATAAATTTACATATTTTTAATTGAAAAGAAAAAAAAAAGTTATAACCCAACAACCCAACTCAACCCAAATTTTAAGGGTTGGGTTGGGTTGGGTTGAAGACTTTATTTGGGTATTTTGGGTTGTCAACCCAACCAACCTAAATTCTCGGGCTGGTCCAAAAAACACCCTCAACTTAACTCAACCCAACCCAACCTAACTCATGTAAACTCTTTAATTAAATTAATCAACCTTCATTAACTATGAGGCATACTACTAAAGACTCATAGTTGCACTCTTTTGAACTGTAAAATATTTATGTATCCATTTATTTAACTATTACACATAAGTCAACCCTTCACAATTTGTTTGTAATTACAAATGGGTCAAATTACTATTTTACCCCTACAATTACCTATTTCTCCTTAAATACCACCGATCCTCTAATGAACAATTTGTTTATGGTCCTACCACAAACAAAATCACAAACAAAATCTCTCTCGGGCCAGTGAGAAGGTGAGACCTCATTGTTCAAGTCTTGGAGTCAACACTTACTTACCCTAAAAGTGGAAAGGAGTGAATTCCATCTTGTGTAGTTATATTCCCAGCTCTTCACTCGATATCGTCGCCAAAATGGTAAGCATATTGAGTCGGCAACTAAGGTCACTATCACTCATACAAATCAAAGAATGACCCTCATGAGCTGGAGTTCATAACTCACTTAAGATTAAGATTGAGTTGTATGGTTATCGATTGAAATGTTAATCTCTTCATTTAATGGTGTTATAAAGAGAGATTATATATATTGTGGTCTGGTCTTATACAATCATATGATACCCCCACTTGCATGTCTACACATGAATAATTTGGATCAAATCGTTTGTAACACTTACAACTCTTGCAACATTTACAAAGTGGGACGTATCTGTAGTGTCATCAGAATAAGGCACCCAACCTTATCCATATACTGGGGACCTTTCAGGTTATTGATCCTCTTGTATGTCTACCACATACTGTTCAAGTTCATTAAATAAACTTGGATCTTTAGTTTATTGGATTTGAGTCATGAATATAATAAATAAAGAACTTTATTTATTTGAAAAATAAATAATAATTTTATTTATTCAATAATTTGTTTATAATAGATTTATGACATAAATCCCAACAAAAACATTATTTTCTTCTGAAATCCTAATCATATTCATTTAATCTAATCCAAGCCTATACATAGTTAAACTCGAAAGAACTTGATTACCCCCAATATGTAACTTTCTAGCAATAACCTCTATGTAATGGCCTCGTTAGAAAATTTAGCTAATTTTTTATCAAACTGTGCCCTTGGCCTATTATTTCTAAATTAATTTTTATTAATTGATGAAAAAAATTAATTTGAAACCTCTAGTTAGGAGATTTTGGAATTTATACTAAAATCATTATTTTCCAAATCTTTTACCTCCAATTAGGATGTCAAATTTTTCTTGATTTGATTTTTAATGTGAAATATTAGATTTTGTAAATCTTCTTTTTTAATTTGGTCTTTGGGTTCTTTAAAAAAAAAACTAAAATAAAGAAGGAGAAAGACAAAGAAAAACTCTAAGTTTCCCCTTCTTTCTCTTTTCTTTTCTCTTTCTCTCTCCCTCTCTCCTCCTCCCCTTTCACACACGCATGCCCTCTCCCCGCTGTGTGTTGCTTTCGATCGGCCAGCACCCACCAGCTCCGAGGTGAGCAGCGCACCCGACGACTACCCAACAACTTCCAGCATTCGACCCAACCGGTGGCGACACTCGCAACAGCACCAAACCGGCAGCGTCCCCTGCAGCGGCGTCTCTTGCTTGATGTGCACAACCCGCGACGCAAGCCCTGCACAACGACTTGGGTAGACCACGAGCGGCTTTCGGCGATCAGCAGCGGCACACTCGACCCACGATTCTTGCTTCCCCGGCATGTGCCAACATCGATAGCAGGCTCTCGTGCGTTTTGGGCGGATTTCAGCAGCGTTTCCTTTACATAGTGAGTTTCAACACTTACCCAACCCGTTTCTACATTAGATTTGTTGTACTCGTTGTGTATTAACCCCTAGATCTAGGATTTGGCGTGTTCGGACACCAATCGGCAAGGTTTTTGGTTGTTTGGATAAGTTTCAATAGGTAAGAACGCTTAAAATTCCTTGAACTAGATTAAGGTTGCTTAGATAAGCCTCTAATACTGGAAAACATTGACTTGTAGATTTGGCATAGATTCAAAATTGTTCGAACACTTTGCAACAAGAGAACCAACCTATTTTGGTGAGTATTAAGCGTTATAGCATTTTTAGATTCGTTCGACATCGTTTTAGATGTCGGAAGTTAGCCAATAATTTACGAGTATTCTTTAATTTTTGTTTAGCTTGGATTCAAAGCATTTAGATCGAGGTTTAAAGCCATTTTGGGAACTTTTGGATTAGTTAGAAGCACTCTAGAACGCTTAAGTAAGTAGAACTCTACCGATTGGGTCTGTTTTGCTTGTGTGTGATGCATGTTGCCTGATTTATTAATTTATCGTTTTAAGTATGATTCATGTGGATGTGAACTTGTGAATTGTAACCCATGTATGCTTAATATGTGATTTTTGTGAAGTATGTTTAAGTATGCGGCCTTATGTGCGATATATGGTTGTTGTAACGTAAGCTAGTAAGCGGGTTTTCGTAAAGTATGTTTAAGACAAGCATCAAGGCCTTCGGTACAAATGGTCAAGGGTTAGTGTGATGTGTTCTAGGACAAGCATCGAGGCCTTGGGTACAAACAGTCAAGGGTCGGTGTGACGGGTCTTAGGATGAGCATTGAGGCTTGAGTATAAATGGTCAAGGGTCAATGTAGTGTAGAGTCATCGAGGCTTTAGGTACAAATGGTCAAGGATAGATGCATAGTTCGGGGCCTTGGGTATACATGGTCAAGGACCGTGCATTAAAAGTTGAGTTAAAAATTATGATAACCTTGTACATGACGATATGTTCATTTCATGAGTTGTAGCATGATGTATTTTACCTTAATTTTGTTGTGTATTTCTTTACCTTATGTATATGTTGTTTGGTGGCGCTTCAAATGGGCTACTTACTACTGCAAGTGTGTACTGACCCCCCACCAAAATTTGCAGGTGATGATGGGTTGTGCGACCTTGGTGATGCTAAGGAGGGAGCTTGAGAAAGACCAGTAATTATTAGACTGTTGCTATTGTTCTTTCCCTTTTGCTAGGAGTTTATGCATTTGAAACTCTCAATAAAGAAACCTTACTTTAAATTGATAGGACCTTAGTTTCCTTTGAGTTGAAAATAAGTTTAAGTTATTAGAAAGTTGAATTTCATCATAGTTGAATTGTTGGTTTGTTGATTTAAGTGGTTGTTGAATATGAATAATTTTGTGTTTGAGTTTTGATTTATTTCTGAAAGCTTGGATGATTTTGTTGGGAAGTAGCCTATAAATGTTATTGAGAGTGCCTCTTTTTGAAACAAGTTAAAGGAAAAAAATTTGGGTTTCGTTGTGGTAGCGTCGTTATGCTATCGAAATTTTTCTAGGAAATAAGAGCTATTAAAATTAGTGATAGGGTAAATGTGGTGATGTCCCTAGTTTAGTTTAGAAATTGGAGCCGTCACACTTTGTGAATTGACAAAAATTGGCATCAATCAAAACATGTAAACAAGCAACATTAAAGTTGTTATATCGTTTGTTGTCGTCTCACACACCTCCACACAAAATTATGATCTTTTGAAGAGACAATAGGATGAAAGATTAAAAAAAAAAAAATACAATTATAATATGGTAACGATTAATCAAATATCTAAGTTTATTGATTAGAGTACACAATCAAATACCTTAAGTTTAAAAAAAAATAAATAAATAATAAAAAAAACCCACGGCAAAAGGGAAGAAAACTTTTTTTGTTGTTGTGTTTTGTGGTATTTGTTAAAAATCGACATTATATTTTGTTTTCAATTCTCGTTAAAAATCCACACCATGTTCTATTTTCAATTTTTTGCTGCTGAAGGGAATAAACCTCTTTTTGTTGATGTGTTGCTGTGTTGATCACAATCCTCTAACAGAAAGGAAATTCTTCTGTTCATCATCACTCTAACGCCTTAGTCCACGTCTAAACTACAATGTTGATCAAAATCCTCATGTAGTAACAAAAACAAACAATCTAATCTTAATTAAATTAAGTTTAAAATCAAATCCCAATAAAATCTCCTAGAGAAGTTTTAAACTGTTGTGGATTTTCCTAAAATCATGGGACTTTTTTTTTTAATTGTTGCATTGGGTTTTCCTAAAAGAAGGGAAAATATCCGTATATGGAGGCATGGGGTAGAATTGGAAAATTGTGTGTATAGATGAGGCGCTATATGTCACAATTTAACTTTGAGATAGTAGATTGTGACCTCATTTGGGCAAACAATGTAGTGGCGACACAAGAGTGTCAACACATCTGGCAATGACAGAAGGCCAAAAGAAGTGTCGTGATACGACCAAGGAGGACGGTACAAAAGTGGGCAAGCATGCCAAGTTGAACAACAAGCAAGAAGACGAGCATCGGTGCCATCAATAATGTCAGCGACTCAGTGGGGGCCACATGGGGCCTCGGGCCATGATCTTAGAAGTAGGGGTCTCGTCGCTAGTTTGGATGAGCAGCTCTAAAGTTAAATCCATATTGATGGAAGATGGAAGCCCGTCGAATTTCATGTCAATTAGAATTAATTTAGGCGGGCGCTTTACACTAGCGAGTGACCACTCGCCACTATGGCTGCCAAAGAGGAAATTGTTCAGGATGTACTATAGGGGAGGCATGATGTCAGCTCTCCACCACCCTTGTGGCCTAAGTGAGCTCCCTCATGGCCCACGAGTGTGTCATGGCATGGGCGAGTGTTGCAAGAGGAGTATCTTGGGCATCTTCCATCGAGAATGAGATCTCGAGGACAGTGTCGAACGGCACGGGTGTGCTGACATTGCGCCCTTTCTCATGGGCTGGAGGTTCAATATAGTACCTAGTATGCCATTTTGGCTCGACATTGACTGAGCATGGACACGGAAGGGTTCATTCCTAGATATGTGTGAATGGATGGATGTCTGGGAAGTCTCGGGTTGGAAAAGTACCCATGGGGTGGTTGTGATGCTTCTCGATAAGCCAACCCGAGCAAGAGAGAGAAAGTTGTTGTTGTCCCGACACTCGAGATGACATTTGGAAGCATCTGTGGGACTTGATAGTTTCGGTTGACTCTGTATCTGCCTGAGTCGTGAGTCGTCTTGGTAAGCAGTATAATGGCACGATAGAACCCGACAAACATTACAATGCCCTGGCAAGCCCCAAAGGGCGCTATAAGCCTGTTGTGGCCCAATGAAGGGTTTGAACTCACACAGGCAAGGTTCCAAAGCAATGTAGAAATACGGGGGTCGTGTTGTTGAGGATCACGATGATGAAGAGGGTCGCGAAAGAGGCAAGTCGCACATACAGGCGACATGTAAGGTCGAATGAAGTCAGTTGTGCATGAGCTCAGTTCGATTGAGGAAGGAAGAACCTCGCCTAAGGTCCGACGAAGCTTCAAAAAGGATGGGCGAAAAGTAGATTGGGACTTGTGTTTCCCTTAAGGCTGAACATGATCGAGCATGAACCATGGTGTCGCACGATTGGAGAAATATGACTGTGACACTATACATCACATTTTGGCCATAAATCATATAATTCAAAAAATGGCAATTTTTCAAATAGGGGATCTCTTTTTAGCCATCCTATGCAATTTCTCTTTTCAACTGAACTTGGCCCCATTGATTTACCCATTGCCTTTTTAAGGGCTCACATTTAAATAGCCCAATTCCAAACTTCTACTTTTCTAATCTAAACCTAATTTTCATTATCATCTTTTTAAAGTGAACTTTCATTTTCTTCCGTGTGTAGAGCAGCCAAATTCTTTTACCCTCTTCTTTGGTTAGATTGCAAATTTAGTTCCCATAGTTTAAAGAAAGTTATATTATAGTTCCTTTGAATTATAATTAGAATTTAGTCTATGTGGTTTGATAAATTATTTATTGTTTGCATTATGTATTCACATTTAGTTACATTTTATAGCTATTCTTTTACATTTAGTTGATTTTTCTAGTATGAAAATGTTGATTCTCTCTGGCATATAGAGAGTTTGAGTTAGTAAAATTGTATTAAGAAAAAACTATGTTTATATAGAGAGTTTTATAAGGTTATATGGTTTGTAAATGTTTGAGTTAAACAAGCTTGCATGAATGAGAAAATAAAATGTATACACAAGTATTTGCCTTTTCCACACACAATATACAAGACTCACTCACCATTATATAGGCAAGGAGAGAGAGAAGAAACCAGATTACAATACAACTTAACCACAAGATTTAAGGAAGGTTAGGTAGATTAAAATCTTATCAATTAAGTGACGATATATGAACAGTAAAAGGGCCTGAGATTATGACTTAACATGCATATCAAACATGAGTGTAGACTTCTTAATTCCAAGTTATATGCACATAATTCATGAGTCAATGCTCCGAAAAGTATATGACCTTTAAAGTCAAAGATGAATGCTTGGCATTTAATGAAATTTCTATAATAAAAGGTTAAATATTTTATCAAATTAAAAGTAAACTCCATTCGGTGATTAAGATGTACTCATTCTTTGACATTGAAGATTTGATTATTCATTCTCACTAATGTTATATAAAAAAAACTAAATATTTTAATAGGTTAGATTTCAAGATAATTATTTTAAATGACAAAATTGTCGAAAATATCTTCAAATATAACAAAATGCTATTGTTTTTCAAAATAAATTATTATTATTTATCATTGGCTATCAGTGATAGATACCGAAATTTTGCTATTATCTATCACTAACTATATTAATTTTTAGATAATGATATTTTACTGTATTTATAAATATTTTAGCTCATTTTGCTATATTTAAAAATGATATTAAAATATCCTATATTTTTCTCTTAATTCATAGAGTAATAAATTATTGGCCGCCGCAATTTAAAACTCAATTCCCTTATTAAAGAGAGAAGATAATTAGTCGAATGCAAATGACCAAAATATTCATTTGGATTGAACCAATAACTTCAACTAATCAATTTTCACGTTTTTATTAAAGGAAAAGAAAAAATATCGGATACATATTCAACATTTCAAACAATTCGTTAATGATTTAAATTAAAATTTCAAATTAACTAAAAACATCTGCTGCCTACTACTTTACCCATCTAATATAGGTCCATATTTGTTTTCAAACAACAAATTTTGGGCTCTTTTCAAATATAGCAAAAAAAATCAAAATATTTACAAATATAACAAAATTTCACTATCTATCTGTGATAGACCGTGATAGACTACTATCTGTGTCTATCGTGACACAGATAGTAGTCTATCATGATCTATTATTATTATTTTAAGTAATTATATAAAATTTTAAATTAGAAGAATTATTTTTAAAAAACGTATTCTCTCTAAAACTATTTTTAAAATTTTAAATATCATATAATTATTTTTTAAAAAATATAAAAAAAAAAATACTTGAAGTACCTTTTAAACCTATTTTCAAAATCTTAGGGACTTAAAATGTATATTTTGAAAACGCTAGGACTAAATGGACCTATTCTTATAAACTTAGGACTAAAAAAGTACATCTTTTAAACTCAATGACTAAGTGCACATATTATTCAAAACTTTGAGACTAAAAGAGTAACTTTTTCACCAATTCTTAATAAAAATAGCAAGTTAAAATTAAATATTAAAAAAGAAAAAGCAAATAAATTTTAAATGTTTATCACTTATGAACAAATGAAAATTTTTATTGCCTCACTTTTACATTAAAAAAAATTTCACCAATGTACTTGGAAATAGTGTCAAATTTGGTTTGGAAGTATCATTATAATATGAGAGATGGATGGTTTGATCTTATCTCCATTAATTAACCGTTGAACTAAAAAATGATTGTTTGAGAAAAAAGTATTAAATAGGAAAAAAGGCAACATCAATAATTAAGATAATGATGCAAAAGAATCCTAAATTAAAATAATTTTGAAGCATTAATTAAATTAGGTGTTGTTGTTACTATTTTTGTCCATACATTTGATGAAGTACACTAAATAAAATAAAGAATTATGTAATATTATTTTAATTAAAAGAACTCTTGTACAATCCAACCAAAGAAGAAGAACGAAAAAGAGAATAGAAAATCAATTAGTGTAGGAAAGAAAAACAGAGTAACCGGAAATAAGAACAACCACCATGAACAGACACATCTCTACTCGGAATCAGATAAAGAAGACGAAGAAGATGATGAAGAAGGAGAAACCCAAATGGAAGCTGAAAACAAACGCTTCGATTTCCATCCTAAAACCAATTTATTATTTCCCAATTCCTCAACTTTGTACCCATCATTGAACAAACCCAACAACAATCTCGCTTGGCAATGATTCGCAAAGCTAATCGTCGCCGCCTTCAATCCCATCTTCTCCAATTGCTCTCCCCACAAGCAATTATCCTCCATTGTCACCGTTGACCGCCGCCGTTGACCGATTCGCCTCAAAGTAGCGGAGATTCTTGGGCCGAGGAAAACCCTCTCCACCAATGTCCTTGCTCTGTTTTTCATCGGAATCACTGCTTCAAGTGAGTCATAAATCGCCGAGTAACGTTCTAATGAATCAAGAAATTGAACCTTGTAATCGCCGTCGATGGTGGGTCCATGTCCTATTTCCTCTTCAACCAAAGTCACAATCCTCGGATTCAAAATCTTGGCGCCGGAGAGAAAAGAGGCGATCGATTCCGATGTACGGTAACTGAAATGAGGAAGATGAAGCATACAATTTACCACAAGCGCTTCACCTCTCACTAATTTCAATCCAGAAGGACGAAAACTCTCGTCGGAATCCAATTTACATTGATGAAACGAAAAGGGTTGACCAATCGAAGCTGCAAACGCTACCAATCGCCGCCCTGTCTCCTGAACCGTGGCAATCGATCTCCGGCCACTGGCTCCTCTGGAAACAGCAGTGATTCTGAGATGTGGGGCCGATGGGCTATCTTTTCTTGATACCAAAGCTTGCATCAATGACGCCCATTGAATTCCCTCCATTATATCATAATCCACAATGTGAACTCTTCGATCCTCTGCCACTGCCTCCAGAATCGCTTGATTTGCAGTGAAATGGCCGAATTTCACATAAGGGGACATGTCTTGCAGTAATTGAAACGCCGCTAGAACGTCCGTCGGACTATGGTCATGATCACGGTGGAGATGGTGGTTGTGATGATGGGGTTTATTCAATGGCGCACAATCGAGCAAGTCTTGAAAAGCTTGGGCGTAATACGCAGTGAGGCGTTCGAGGTTAGTCCCATGTGAAGGGGAAACCAATTCATTGAGCCGAATCAATATCACATGAGCCAGATCGCGGCACTCGTGGTCGCCGAACACGGCGTCAGCCGCCGCCACGAGGAGGTGATAAAGTCTTAAGCCTTTAAATTCCTCTTCTTCCTCCCGATCCTCTGTCGGATATGGTGGATTGTCGATGCATATCATCGAGTCGAAAAGGTCATGAAAGTCGTTGTCGGCGCCGGGAAAGGTTTCCCAGTCAACAATCGGAGACCCATAATTCCAGTGTCCGGCGAGGTGGCGGTGGTCGTCGGAGTTGTTGGTGGAGGTGGTGTAATTGGAGAGAGCGATGTCATTAAAAGGGTCGTCGATGGCCAAGGCCATGGGAAAGTTTACAGAGTTGATTTTGAGTAATCAAATTGGTGGTTTGATCTAATCTCCACCAAACTAAAAAGAAATAGTTGTAGAAAAGCATTAAATAGGGGAAAGAAAAGGT
The DNA here is from genome assembly GCA_030954485.1 of Citrullus mucosospermus. NCBI lineage: Eukaryota > Viridiplantae > Streptophyta > Magnoliopsida > Cucurbitales > Cucurbitaceae > Citrullus > Citrullus mucosospermus. Next base: position 16,345,685 of record CM062062.1, read on the forward strand.
TAATAATTAATTAAGGAGAATGAGGCAAAAGAATCTAGATTAAAATATATTGAAGGCATTAATTAGCATTGTTTAGGTGGTGTTGTTCTTGTTTGTTTTTATTCATGTCCATACTTGATTAAGGACAATGATAGGGAATAAAATCAAGAATTATTTGTAATATATATTATTTTAATTTAAAAATTAGGAAAAGTTTTTATGAATAATAGTGTTTCCTCCTTCAAGTTTTAATTTGGTGGTTTAAAAAGATCTATGTTCCTATTTGTTATATTAAATATTTTCAATTATTCTAAATACGGATATGAGATGTTTAAATTAAAAATAAAAATTATCTCATTTCTTTCTCCCATTCTCTCTTAAATTAAATTAACTGTGAGACTAATTTTAAGATTTATTGAAATTATTTGAACTAAAAATAGACATTTGAAATTACATAGCCCATAATCTACGTATGTATTATCAATTACAATTTAAGTATTTGAACAAAAAATAAGTCAAAATCAACCTAGCTCAACTGACATAAGTATGTATCATCAACTTCAACTTTAGAGGTTGATGATATCGTCAAAAAAAAAAAATATATATATATATATATATAAACCATAATTTAAACTAAACACATAGTATAATAAAGACTAAAGTGATATTTTAACCTAAAAATATATTATTAAAATAGAAAATAACTTCAAATTTCATATCCAAACCATCCTCAACCCCTTAATATTTAGGAAAATTGTGAAGAATAGCTAGAAGAAAAAATGAAAAATGGTAACATATTTTGATATTTATATTTATAACTACCACATTTATAGGGGATGAAAGTGAATATTTTTATTCTCAATTTTACCCTTGCTATATCTAAGGCATGTTAAAAGTTGGTTAAAAAAAAATAATAATTAAAAAAAATTCCTAATCTCCTCTTTAGTTCATGCATGAGAGGAAAGATATAATTTCAAATCAGGATTTTTTAAATATCAAATTTGGATTTTACTACAATTACTATTTTTTATTCTCCATTAGTTATTTTCTACTTTCAAACATTTATGGGCCTCTTAAGGGTTATTCAGCATCATACAAAGTTACATAAAGCCAACTCCTATAAATATGTGTATACAATTAAATATACAACAACACGAGTGCAAACATATGAGCATCCAATATCCATTAGATATTTGTATAAACCAAAGTATAGAAAGAGACTCATACCTAATGAAAATATGTGTATATAGTAAAACCTATAACATCTTACAAAAGAGATATAGAATTATACAAGGAACCCTATACCATATGAATATGTGTATATAGATTTTTAGCTACCAAATTTATAGGAAATAGAGTAAACGTTTTTGTTATGTTCAAATATTTAAGGTCAACATATTTAACCTCAAATTAATTACGAAAAATAACATATCATAATTTATATATAACAAAACAAATAATTGAAGTACACTAGCAATGCACCACGTTCATAATAATATGTATATAATATATACAATGTTCTAGCAAATAGAAGTAGAATTCTACAAGAGTAATAACTATATATAGTCACGTAACATCTTATATATAGTCACGTAACATCTCACACATGCATATCAACCTATGATACTTATTTATGGATACAGGCAATCATTTTCAAACTTAACGACAGTGAATAAAATTCCTAAAAAAAAGTGGGATCTCAATTCAAATGTACATAGCTGTTTAAGGTTTATTGAGTGTGCCAAGTAGATGGTTGAAGCAACAAACACAAATAAAAATAAAATCATAAATGAAGGGAAGTAAAGGAGAGAGAAATGGATGAAACCAATTTTTAAAATACATACATAGATGATTCTTCTCTAAAATGGTTCGATCCTTGCAATGGAGCGACTTTCACTAGTGAGCATCCGAAGGTGGTGGAGACGTGGGAAGCTTGGGAAGGTGGAGGGTGTTCTTCACGGGGGACAACAATTAATGGCAGAAACATAGTGGTAAGGGGTTTAAAGGGATGAAATTCTTTTTCTTTTTCTTCTTCATCATCTTATCATATATACAACCCATCATGTTTCTAGTCATCTTAGTCTTGTGTTATCCTACTTAATTTAAAAGTTGATTTAATTTTAAATTACTAAGTTAGCTCTTTCTAGTATTGTTATACAATTTTCTTCCCTAAGAATCTCATTTATTTTAGGTGATTTTTACGCTGGTTTAAAATGGAATGATCTTTTTAAGCAAAACCTGTCATATCTCAGAGAGAACTCACTAGTCAAACTCTCAACCAAGTATTATTTTCTCTCTACACAATCAAAAGCTTTCTTGCAATTGAGAGTCTATAGTGCTTTCTTTAATGATATTTCCAACGATTTTCTCTCTTATATTTTCTAAAATCATCTTCCCTTAAAAGAACATAAGTGTAGGTCTAGACGTTATACCAAAATTTTCCACAATTTTCGATTCTTACATAGTTTACTTGCTCGCCAAATTAGAGCAAGTGTGGCACAACCACTCGTCCAACAAACCGTTGACTTTTTTAATTTACTATTAAGACTTATCATTCTTTTTATGTTAAGTTTACAATTTCAACTCTTGATGATGTGTTTGTGTATATTTGTGTATAATAAATCTTTAAACTTTATTTTGTCTCTAATAAGAGATTAAGGGTCATTTTAGGATATTTTAAAAAATATTTGTAAAAGAAAGGGTAATATACAAAGTATTTGCAAATATAAAGATATTTATTTGTCTTATTCATTTTCATTTGTAGAGGAGATAGAAACAGCCTCAATTTATGATAGGAAATTCTTTGCTTGAATTTTTTTTTTTATTACAGAAAAAACAATTAAAGGAATTTTTTATTGTAAATTGAGCCTATTTTTGTCTCCACTAAAAACGAAAATGGATACTAAAAAACTAAAATAGTTAAGAAAAAAATTAAAATTGTTTGAAAAATAAATCAAAATATTTATGAATATAATAAAATTTTACTGCAACAGACCGTGATAGACTAAACAATTATTCTGTTTTTACAATTATTTTTTAAAATTGCCCTAAAATAGTACTTAAATCCATCTAATAAGTCTTGAAAAATTCTGAAAATTTTATAATTAATTTATCTATTAGATATAAATATATATTATATATTTAACTAAACTTTAAGGTCTCATCTAGTAATCATTTATTTTATTTTTATTTTTTGAAAATTGTGTTTGTTTTTTCTAAATTTTTATCATGGTTTTTATTTTCATATTTCTTAATAAAAAGATTTGAATTCTTAACCAAATTATATTAAAAAAAGAAAAAAAAAAACCAAATTTTTAAAAACTACTATTAAAAATTTTCCAAATTTGACTTGATTTTTGAAAACATTCATAAAAAATAGATAACAAAATAAAAAGAAATTAAAAGTAAAATGAATATTTGAAGACTTAATTTTAAAAATTAAAAATAAAGAGTCAAATAATTAACCGACAAAATGTAAACTTCTTAATTTTCGTGTTTAGTAGAGTTGTGACTGAATAAGATTTGACATCCATATTTGCATGGAAAAATGGGTCTTAAAACTGTTGCAAAGAATTGGATTAACATGCCCGATTGAAACCATTGCAAATATAAATATTAAACTAAAAGGTAAAAATGTGTTTTTTATATCCACTTTACAAAAAAATCCATTTTTGATCTCTAAGTATAAGATTTCGAAATGTTATACTCCTAGCCTTTAAGTTTTGTAGTTTTTAGATTGTCAAAATGTTATAATTTTATCTATGAGATTTGAGTTTTATTTCAATTTGGTTCCTACAAATTTCAAGATAACTTAGATATTTCACGAATATTCATTTTTAGTAGTATTAATCTCTATTAATTAATTTAGAATTATCATAAAATGAAAAATTTAATTTAATTATAATAGTGATAAAAAATAGTAAAATTTAAATGATTATAATTATTTAAAACTAACTAATATATAATAACACTAAATACAAAAATAGAATGTTTAGTGAAATTTTGAAATTAAAAGTTTAAATTTTAAATTTTAAAGGATAAAATTGAAACAAAACTTCAATCTTAAAAAATGATATTGCTTTTGAAATTTATGAACTAATTGAAAACATACCTAAAAACTTAAAGGATATAGTGCAACATTTTAGATTTTGGAACTTAAATAGAACTAGACGGAAAAATAAATAAATAAATAAGGACAAAAAATTGTACTTTTCCTAAACTTTAGAAAGTTTTGTGCAAAGTAAATTAAGTTTGTGAATGCTTCAATTCAACAACGATTTTTTTTTTTTTATTTATTTATTTTTTTTTTTTTTGCAGGCGAAGTGTTTTACCATGGATTATTTTAGCGAAAATTCTTATGTAATGTTTTGAAAGAAGAAAAAAAAGAAGTAAAAACTCTTATGTAATGTTCCTAACACTAGAACTTAGTCGAGATCTCACTACTAAAATTGCATATTAAAAAAAAAAAAAACTATGATCAGGATTTAGAAAAAGAAAATTAAAAAAAAAAATCATGCAATTGAAAAAATTATTAAATTTTTTAATTTTATAGTTAAAATATATTATTGATCTAATTTTAAGTTACAATTCAGTCATTTAATGGTAGATAATGATTTAGTTTGTGTAATTTTAAATTTGCAAAAATTTAATTCTTAAATTTTAATAAATAATAATTTAGTCCCTATGCTTTGAAAATTTGACAATCTAGTCTCTATCATAAACAACCTCATCGCAATTAATTATCAATTTCTATTACATAACAACTTAATCTTCATAATCTATAAATAAATTTGATTTTTGATCTGCAATTCATGTACATAAAAAATTTTATTAAATCTTAATAATATTTTTTTACAATGGTGACTAAATCATCCTAAATTATAAAATAATATAGGAACACAAAAGTATTAGTTTTATTGAAAATAACAGCAACGTTGTAATTATCTTCCACCGTTGAGGGACAACATCGATTTAGGTTTTTTTTTTTTTTTTTTTTTTTTTTTTCTTTTGATAAAAATTGGAAATTTTGCTTCTTTTCTCTCTCTTTTTATTCCCAATATTTGTTAATTCTCCTGCATAGTTTTAATCAAATAAAGGTTCAAAATAATAATTATTTATTTGTTTGAAAAGAAATTATTTAACAATAATTGTTAGTGATTATGTGAGAAATGATCATGTGGACTGGTATGAGAGAAGATAAATTAGTGTCAGTTGCTTAGATTGTCAAATTTTGGTTGATTATTTTAATTGCTTTTTAGTCCCATTCTAGACATTCAAAATGGAGTTCTCTATGTTCAGTAAGATAGTGACATCTTTTTTAATATTTTAAGGAACGAAATTACTCAAATTGAGTTCTATCTCCTCAAACTATTATTATGTAATTGTGAAAACATGTCTCCTGCTTTAACATAAATAGTTTTTTCTTTTTTAAATAATTATGAATCCAAATGAAAATATGGTGTTTCAAGACCCCAATTTTATTGGTTAATTTGAGCATAATTTAGTTGATTAAAATATATATCTTCAATTATGAAATTGAAAGTTTAAATGATTATGTGCATTTTGATTAAAAAAATTAATTTTTTCTTTTTTAAAAAAGAAAAATACAATTAATGCCCCTCATCATTAATAAATCTTATTATTTCTTAAAATTAACTCTTAATTAAATACTAGAAAAAATATTAATTTATACTCAAAACTGTGAGAGATGTATCAATAATAAATCTAAACTAATAATTGTATCAATTTAACATTGAATTTTTGTAAGTATATCAATCTACACCCATCATTACATTTTGATAGAAAAAACATCATGCAAGAATTATAGTTGTATCAATTAAATTCTTTAACTTTCATAAATGAATCATTTTAGATTATTCGTTAAAATTTCTTTTGAGAATTATCCATGAATTAATTAATCGTTCTTTGTAAAACCGATACTTGATGAAGTCTATACACGTTGAACAATTGATGCATGAATGATTTTTTAATATAATTGTAAAAAAGGGTATAAATTGATTCACTTATAAATATTTATAAATTTAATTGATACAAATAATGAGTTTCACATCAAATTTATCAAACAAAATATAAAGAATAGTGTAAATTGATACATTTATAAAAGTTAAGGATTTAAATTGAAACGATTAATAGTTGATGATTTTAATTCATACAACTACGAGATATTCCTCCTAATTTTTATTTGAATTTATTCGGTCATTCTTGTTTGTGGTGTGTGGACAAATCTAACCTTTTGTATGTCATTATTTGTCGTGTTATCATTTATAAAATAATGATTTCGTTAAAAGGTCATTACTATCAACAACAACCCACAATAATAATAATAATTTATTTTTTATTAGAAAAATTTATGAGATTAGTGTACTACATAGCTAATATATCATAGATATCCTAAAATTTAATAATCTTTTCTAACTAGATTTCAACTAAGTGTAATATTTCATAAATTTCCTAAAACTTAATAATTTTTCATACTTAGTAATTTTGCATATCTATATTTTATGAAATTTTTAGGGTGTGTTTGAAATGTATTTTCAAGTATTTAATTTAAAAAGAAAGTCATTTTGGAAAAAATTAGAGTGTTTGACAACCACTCAAAATAGATTTTGACGTATATTTTCAACAGTTTTTATCAAAAGAGTTTAAATAAAAATGAATTTTTTGAAAAACACTTTTTTCTCAGGTCAATCCAAACGAGTCCTTAACATCATGATACATTCTTTATCATCTATTAATTTCATATTACTATAAATATTAAAAAAGAAATTTTGGATTGATCGACTATTCAATTTAACTGTTTGTAATAACATTAATTACATTAACTTCCCCTATTATTTCCTTACCAAAATCATTTTCGAATTTTGAGTTTTTTTTTATTTCATAATTTTTAGTTAAAAATCGACCCCTCTCTATTAAAATCTCAAATATATGTCTAATATAACGGTAATATACTAGAAAATGTAAATATACATCGAATATTTTGTTTGATATATAAAACGATATATTATATAAATTGTCTTGTTCGTGCACTTATCAAATATACCATGATTTATTTATGAAAAATTCAAATATATATTGTATTGTATATATTAAATTACCTTGTTTTCTTCTTTTGAAACTTCTAGTGGATTCTTGCTTTCGTTTATAAGGAGAGCAATTTTTAGATTTTTGGAGAAATTTTCCTCACTTGTATAGATTTTGAAAGGAAGACCATTTTGAGATGTTTATAACTATACGAAACTTTCCCTACATGCGCTATTTAAAACCTGAATAGTAAAAGGAAGTTACAACGTAAATTGGGCTAGAATTTTGTAATGTTAAAATTAGGAAAAGTTTAGATAATTTTGTGATTGAATCTATTTATTGACCCGATATGTGTATATAGAGTCATATTGCATTGTAGGAGTAGTTCATCCAATGCAAAGCCCAAACGAGAAGGCCATTAAGAAAGGCCCAGTACGTTTGATATGTCTCAATGTGGGCCGCAATAATCCCCATATGAATTGAGCCCATTTGATATCTCTACGGGATTTGTACAAAAATAACCCACATATATACTTCTATTATTATTATTATTTTTAAAGTAACACATGTCCTCGAGCTTAGCGGTAATTGATATCCATTCTATCTTTTGAGGTTAGGAGTTCAATCTTCCATCTTCGGCAATTATTATATTAAAAAAATAACAATTACACTAGGATCCAAAAATATTTAGGTATGATCTAAATTCTATAATGTTATATATTTCACAAAAATGCTATTTTACATTATATATCAATGGCATGAGATTAATTAATTAAATTCTTTAATTAGATTAATCTCCATTCATTAACTATTGGTACCCATGACTAAAATTATTTTACCCCTATAATCATCTTAATCACCTCTTACTCTTTAAGTACCACTGATCCTCTAATGAACAGTTTGCCATAAACAAACTACTTAGTTTCTAGCTACCCACTTCGTCAAGTCCCCAAAATCGTAGGCTTATTGAGTTGGCAACACAAACTGCTCTTCCCCATACAGATCAAAGGATGAGCCCTCATAGCCAAGAGTCCATAACTTACTCAGAATTGAGATTGAGTTACATATGATTATTCCGTGGTCCTATCATATACAAACTAACTGTATAGGATACCCTTAATAATTTGGATTACATTGTTTATAACGATTACAAAGTGGGTTGTATCCATAGTGTTACCAGAAAAAACACTCAACCTTATCCATGTACTATTGACCATTTAGGTTATTACTTGAACATGATCCACCTGTAAGTTAACCATATATTGTTCAAGTTACATTAAATAATCTTGGATCTTAGTTTATTAGATTTAGTTATGCAAGTCTAAATATCAAATAAACTAATCCTTTATTCTATTAAATAAATAATATGTTTACATTATACAAACCACGAGTTTCAAGGATAAACCCCAACAATTTGTTGCATTCAACCCCATATGTCAGTATTTATTATTGATATATCTGTAAAATTAAAATTTCAATATCAATAAATCAATATTTTAATTCTTGATTTCGAGTGCTCCTCAATAGTAATATTAAACTTGTCAATTCTTTAACCTGCATCAAAACTTGTCCTTGACTTCATATTTTATAACTTTAAATATATTTTTTTAATTATTATACAATTAGAAATTTTCAATTATATATACTTTTACATTCTACTTCAATTCATCTTGTCCATTTCTTTTTATACTTAAATTCCACTAAATATCATTTCAATACAAAAAATTTAAAAATATATTTGTAACTTACGAATAAGGGCTTCTGATTGCAACACCGAACAAACTCCATAAAACTACTTGATCAAGTTTGAAGGTGTAATTGTAAAAAACTCTATAGTTCACGAAAATGGTGGTTTGTGTAATTTTTATTTGTTAAAATGAGGTTTCAAAAAATAATGAAATTTTGTTTGATTACTTTTGTTGAGGTGAAATTTTACCTTTCTCGCTTTTCTTTCTTCTTCTTCCTCTTTCTCATTTTCATCTCCCGACAAACTTAATGGAATACCTAAGGAACATAAGCCATTTCAGAAATTCATAGATAAGTGGCTAGCTCAATTGGGGAAATGATTATTTTTAACCTAAAAATTGAGAAAATTGATATTTCTAACCTAAAAAGTATTTTAGGAGACAAAAGTAACATTTTTTTTTTTAAAATTCTTTTTCTAACCTCTTTTTTACCTTTTTAAATTTTAAGTGGAGAACCCCACATGGTGAAAATACCATTTTGTTCCTCATTTAAATGCCTTCAATCTTTCCTTTAATTTTAAACATGTTGTCACTCATTTGAGAGACCAAACTTCACTTAAAAAATAATAATAAAATAAAAACAGTGTGTTTATTGAAAAAATATAAAAACCATGTTCAATTTTTTTAGTTTACCCATTCTTATATGAAAAAAGATCTAAACATAAATTAATGATCAATTCTCGTAAATTTCAAATTTAGCTCATGTAGGCTAAATTATGAATAAATTGGATAATTACTAGTGACATATTTATGGTATAATAGCAATGAAAATAAGAATGGTGTGGTTCACAAAAGGAAGAAAATGTATTTATAAAAAAGAAAACTTTCACTATTGGACGAAAGTCAAGCCGATATATTAAAAAGAATTGAGCATGAACATAATGATAGAATTCACAAAAGTTGTTAGGATGGTGGAGATTTGTAAAGAAAAAAAAAGGAATTTGTAAAAAAAAAAAAAAAAAACTTATGGAGAATACAAGAATTTTTCTGTAAGTATTTTTTTAAATATTACAATTTTAATTAAAAAAAAAACTTTACAGGAAATTCCGTAAGAATTCCTTACGAGAATTCACGTAAAAATCCTTAAGATGGTAGAGATTTGTTTTTTTTTTTTTTTAAAACCTTATTGGAATTCCCCTAAGAATCTTTAGGATGGTTAAAAAAAAAAAAACTTACAGGAAGTTATGGGATTTCTCATAAGGTTTCTTACAAGATTTCCCAAAGAATCCTTAAGATGGTAGAGAGCTTAAAAATAATTAAAAAAAAAAGGAAATTTCCCGTAAAAATCCTTATGAGAACTTATGAAAAATTCCCGTAAAGTTATTTATTTATTTTTATTTTTATTTTTATTTATTTTTTATTTTATTTTATTTATTTATTTTAAGATTTCTACTATCCTAACAACTTCTGTGAATCATATTCCAACATAGTAAGTTTAATTTAGTTTAATTTTTTTTACCCAATTTCATTTTTTTAAAAAAACTTACACCAATTCTAACTTTTTTAAACTTAAATTTAAGTTAATTAGTTTAAGTTCACCAATTCCAGTTTCTATAAATTTTAAAACTAAAGTTGAGTATAAAGAGTTGTATTAGGTAAAGGTAAAACGGGAGGCATTTGATTGATGGACAAAATGGTATTTTCATTTTCTGTGACTCTCCACTTAAAATCTAAAAAAGTAAGAAAGATGTTAGAAAAAGAAGTTTTTGAAAAAGAGGTTAGTTTTGTCCACTCAAAACATTTTTAGATTAAAAATAACAATTTCGCACTCAATTGCAAATACTTATAACACTTTCTTTTTTAGTATAATAGGGGTGAGGGATTCGAATTACGGACCTCTTAGTCATTAACACATACCACATAAGTAGAGTAGTTTAGAACTTTAAATTTTACTTGTTTTTTGACTTACGCATCGAAGTGGATGTCACATTTGCCAACCAATGAGCAGCGTTACTCTGTTTTGTAGGTTCCTTGTTCCTTTCACACAAATAAATTTACCATTGTTGTCCTATCAAGATTTTGGCATCAACTACTTATAAGACTTATGTACAAGTAATTGCATTGCAATTATGTACTTTTAAGCTCTTTGTTTATCTAAAAATGAATTCTCTCCATTAAAACACAAGTCTCTCCCTATATAGAGCTATTTTTTTTTGAAATATTATTTCCTAATAAATGTGATCAATCATTGGTAATATAAAATGTGGGACCTAGTTATAGGTTCGTAGTTGTTTATCAAAATTTCGTAATCATAATGAAATGTGGGCCCCACAACAAAATCTATAATCCTGCTCCGATTGTAAAGGAGAGGGTCATCAATCTGATTACGTTTGATTATTACATGGGACCTTGTAAGTCCTAGCTCCAATCTTCTTTTCCTTAGGTTAAAGTTAAAAATAATAAGCAAATGTGGGGTTGAGATGAGTTAAGTGAAATCGAATTCCCTTTTAAACTTAACATTCCCACCCACCCATGCCCACAACGTGCGCCCTATGCCCATCTGTCGTCCATGCTGCATGCCTACGACCATTTTGAGTGTTGGTGAGCATTTTTTAAGCCCAATTAATATTTCATTGAATTTTTAGCCTCAACATGGGTAATTTTGGATTTAAAATTGATTTTTGAGTATTTTAGGAATTTTTGGGGATTTTTGCATAAAAATTCCTAAATGGAAATGGTGAAGGAATAAGTAAAATTTAAGTGGATTTTGGCCAATGTAGATGAAGTTTAAGTATTATGGGAAGTGTGGGAACCTCAAGGAGATGATCTAATGTCTCTTAATTGATATTTGAGATCAAATTGAGGTTGGAGAAGCCTATAACCCTAAGAGTGCAGGCTCGATTTGTGGGTGACATATGTTTGTTTTTAAAGGAATTCATTTATGATTTCTAGTCATGATTTCTTATGAAAATGTGTTTTCTTGCTGATTTTGCTAAGCATTGAACATGATTCACCGATTTTACTTTTAATGGCAGTATGGGAATGTTAAGCTTAAAAGGGAAGTTATATGTTTTCTTATAATCAAATGTTGGCAAACATATATGGTTTGAATGATGATAACTTATGTTATGCTAAGAATGTTTTATGATTGCTAATGATGAATTATAAGGTTTTTAAAAGGATGTTACAAACCATTATGCCTTGTACTCTAGTTGTGATTAGCCAACTACGTGAATATGTTTTCATAGCATTACAGGATGTCAAGGGGTTCCTAGTACAGAGGGATGAAAGAAGGTACTAAGGAAGTCAAAGGGGTTATCAATACTGAAAGATTAAAAGAAGGTATTCGAGAAGTCCAAGGATTCTCAATATTGAAGAATTAAAGAAGGTATTTGGGAAGTCCAATACTAGCCCTTTGGGGGTATATTGCATGCATGTAGGAAATATATTGGCGTTGATGTATTGAGACTACTCTACGTCAACTAAGATTATGACGTTGAGTGTATTGAGTTTTCTCTACCTCAACTAAAAGAATTGTGGGTATAGGTTTGATGTGAAGTTTACATAGTTTAAAAGATAGAAGTTTACATGTTTTTGTGATGCTTAATCTTGTTGTTTTATCCATGATTATGACATTGATATTTTCATGATGCTATGAACTTCCAAAATATTTCCTTAATTTAAAATGTTTTTAGTAGATGTTGATGTAATTATTTTAAACTGTCACTCACTAGGCTTTCTAGCTCATGCTTTTCTATGATTTTTTTCCCACCCAAGTAGTGAAGGAGTTCCCGAAACTTAGCCTACTCAAGCCTTGTCTTTCTCAGTTTCAAGACATCAGCAAAATCATTTCTCCCTAGTCTTTGTATGTGTAGATGGTTTGGTCCTATGTGACATGTAGATACTCCTAGGTGGGTTTGATGTCAGGGTGTGAGAATGTACATAATGTATGTTTTATGAGTCTTGTAACAGATGATTCTAGAGGTACAACTGTTGTAAATATCTAATCTGAATGATTTGTTACTTTAAGTTGGTTGTTGAAATTATATGCCAAATATTTTGAGGAAAAGATAATATGGGTGGCTATGTTATAATGTTACTTTTACCAGATTAATCAGGTACAGGTAGACAGTGAACCTCACAAAAGGCTGATGTTTGCTGTCTTTTTACCTCTTTCTAAGTTAAAAAGGGTAATCTCGGAGGGGGTGTGATAGACCCATACTATTTTTTTTTTTTTTTACTAACTTTCTATCATTTACCTTTTTATCTAGAACCATAGCTACATTTGTAATAGTAGCATTATTGATATCGATTTCAGTATCAGTATCAATATCGATATCCTAATCAATATCAGTAATTAGTATTAGTATTGATATTGGTATTGGTATCACTATCAACATTAGTATCAGTATTGATTTTTATCTATGGTTTTTTTGCCAACCTTTTTGACACATTTGTGTGAATAAACTTTTTTTTCTCATATTCCTATTAGTGTGTTTTTGGATTGTTTGTTACAAAAATATAATTTAAAAATAAATTAAATAATATCGTCTTATTAAATAAAATAACAGTAGATTTTGTTTAAAATTTGTTATTTTCTTAGTGTAATAATAAGAAAATGATGTGTTTTTCTTCTTTTAAAAGAAGAAATTATATCTTTTTCTAAATTCACATTTGAATTGTTGTTTTATTTTTTAAAATTATGAATTTTTTAATTTCAAATATAACAAAATGAGTTAAACTATTTATAAGTATAGAAAAATTTTACTATCTACCTGTGATAGACTGCAATAAACGTCTATCGCTTGAGTGATAGACTGCAATAGACTTCTATTGTTTGAGTAATAGAAGTCTATCGTTGATAGAATGTGAAAATTTTCTATATTTATAAATAATTTCATATTTCTTCTATTTATAATAATTTTTCTATAAAAATTTAAATAAGTAAATAAAAACGATAAATTTGTTTCAATTCTTATATCATATTGCTTAATTACCACGTTTTAATTAATTAAAAATATTAAAAGAGCATTCTACTAATCATTTATATTTCATTATCCTATTATCCTAGTAGGGAAGTAAACAACACAAATGATTTTTTCTATTATGATTGCATTCAGATTTTTATTACGATATGTAAATGTGGCTTACGTTTGAAAGAGAGAAAAATTTGATGTGACTTGTGGGTGCGTACACACAAACTCTATGTTTGTTATTATTATTAGTTATATTTTAACCTTGTTATTATTATTTTTTAATTTAGTTATTCTATTAAAATAGAAATGTTTTTAAAAATAGAAAAATAGTTAAAAAATAATTATAAATATAGTAAAATTTTATTTTTTTATCTGCGTAGACCGCGATAGAACCAAATAGACATCAGATAAAAAAGTAAAATTTTACTATATTCATAAATAATTTATATTTTTAATATTTATAATAATTTTCTTTAAGTACTTCAACTCGATTATTAATATTATCAACTGCAATTAATTATACGTTGATTAATTGAATTATTCATAAACTTTGTCTTAATAAGGCCAAGCCCACATCATTAATTTCACGCTCTGTGTTGGATCTAACTTCCAAAAATGCCTCTCTGAAAACAAAATGCACGAAGACATATATAGCATTAATTCTTGATTAGCCATGTACTTAAAAAAAAAAAAACTATAGATTATCAAAGTAATTTAAATAGAATAATATGAAATAATAAACAAAAATGTAACAAAAATCTCGAACTTTGAATATATGCTTTAGAAGGGCACATGTGATGTGTCATATTGCAACATTGGAAATTGTCATTTCTGATCATGTGCTATTTTCCACTTTTATTTATATATTTTTATATTTTTGGGCGATAAAATGCTCTTTTCCACTTTTTTCCATTTTCAGTCTCATTTCATGTTATATGGTATCCTATGCTTAATTATATTTGCCATCCAACCTTTCAAATTTGCCTAATCTATGCATTAATTCGTTTTCCAATATAATGGTTATAAGTAACTTCGAATCTATTTTGATTCTATTAAAAAGAAATGCTTTTAGTAACTGTGATTTCAACATTAAAGTTAAAGTTTCTAATTTTAGTTTTGCTTAACCTTTTGTTTAAATGTAAAACTATTAAAATTAAGTTGCACGAGATTAAATTTGAAATTACAAAATAATTAATCCGAACTCCTATGTCCTATTTCATGTGTTTTTAAGTTGTATTGTGATCGTGTTTTTCATGTTGTAGTTTTATAATAACTTTTCACTAATATTAGGGAGGTGCTTTGTAAACCATTAATCAAAATATTATGACAGTTTGTGATAATTAAAATTATGACAAGCATAATGAAATTATAGGTAGGGTTAAAAGGACAGTTATTCTTTCTACCAACAACTAAAAAACTATGGTTTTTAAGGAAAGACCAAAACTTTAGATATTCTAAATAAAAATATTGTACACAAATGTATGAAAGAAAAAAGAAAGATTCTGATTTTGATTTAATTTATATTTGGGTTTTGAAAAAGAAAGATAAGGCTTGAAAGAGCCCCTTGATTTTATGATGATTGTGAAGTGAAATGAAAAGTTATGGGAAGGATTTCATGCATGAACTTTGAAAGAAAAAAAAAGGGGGGGAAATAGAGAGAATGAGTAATAGACTAGATGCAATGTAAAAGGCAAAACAACAAATAAACAAAGAATGGGACTCCATGACCCTAAACCCAACATAAAAACTAAAACTTCAAAAAAAACAAAAACAAACATATCATGTGCAAATTTCTTAGCCCCCACAACAAAATTTGTCTAGTTTTAAGCCTTGGATTTGACACTTTCAGACTCTATTTGGACCTCCCCCTTCCCTCTATTTGACTCTTTGTTTCACCATTCTTTGCAAAAAAAAAAAAAAAAAAAAAAAAAAAAAAAAAAAAAAAAAAAAAAAAAAATCTTTGCTCCCCTCGCAAGTTTTTGACAATTTTTTTCCTTGTCTCTAGTCCTTTATAATAATCTCTTGTTTGTTCAAAACTAAAATTTCAACATGATTCTCCATAAATAACAATGTTTCTTAAGACAAAAAAAAAAAAAAAAGTCATATTTTGAAGTAGAGTAATTGAACTGGATAACACTTTTAGGGATAATAATTAAGTGTATAACAACATTTTAAAAAAATTGCAAAAAATCTATCAGTGATATAGAACCAGCGTCTATCAATCACTAGATAGACTTCAGAAGTCTATGTAATTTTTTTTTTTGCATTGTACTATATTTGTAGATACTTTGAACCTGATTGCTATTTTCGTAAATTTGTATAGTTTTCGTTTTAAATTCTATAGGTTTACTCCAATGAAAAAGTTGTCGTTTTCTTATTAAGTATATCTTTCTTATTTCTAATTGATGTGGGACGGTATTCTACCATATAGTTCTAACATGCATTATATTATGACTAGTTTTTGAATTTCAAAACCTGCCCACCGCCCAAACCACACACGCCATTGGAAAACACAACTTTGAGACAATTATCATACAGGAAACAACACATCATGGATCAAATTCAAACAAGACATAGATTTAAATACAGCCATTGGTTTTGTTTCTTCCCTATTCCCTCCTAGGTTAAATTACAAATTTATATTTGTTTGGTTATAAACTTTTCAAGTTATAAATTTAATCAACTTTGATATATTTAAAATTTACAGATCTATAATATTTTATCATGACATAAAATCTAAATTTTTATGTAATAGATGAATTAATTTAAAAAAAGTTACGTTTGAATTTGTAATAGATATATTAAATACAAAATTAAAAGTTTAGAAATTTGCTAGACACATAAAATTAAATGTCTCAAAAGTTTAGGTACCAATTAGGTACAAATATACATAAATATTCATCAAATAGAACAGCAATGTATGAAATCCAACAAAAGAGATCAAGCAACCCAGAACAATAATCTGTGGCTGTAACCTATATTTATGTATTATTATGTAAATTTTTACTTTTGTCAGTAATTTTGTGAAATTAACAACCGAGGATCATACAATATGAATATGCAAAAAATGTAAAAGAAAAAATGAATAAATAAAACATTGAATTTTTTTTTTTTTTTTTTCTTTTTCCTTTCAACAGAAGCTCCATAAACGAATATCACTTTCTTCATAAAAATCATCAATAATGGGTGGATCAAAAAGAGTTCCATCCATCATTTGCCCAACGTACTTAGGGGAGAGTATGTCATCAAAGTTGAACCACGACGGCTCCATCATCATAAACGAATCATTATTCGACGTTGACGAGACAGAGGAAGAAGAAGAAGAGGAGGAGGAGGAAGGCAGTGGCGACGATGGCAGAACATCGTTAGATCCCGTCGTATTATTGTCGACATTGCCATCAAAAAAGGCGGTGTTAGCTGCAGCTTCGGCCGCAACTCTTTGGATGGACTTTGGAGACATAACATTATTATCATCATGATTTGAAGAGAGAAAATTGTGAAAATGAGCAAAGGAAGAAGAAGAGATTGGAAAATTTAGATTGGCAGAGGAGCCTTTAAGGCACAAGAGGGCGGCGTCGTAAGCTCTGGCGGCGGCCTCCGCCGTCGAATATGAACCTAACCATATTCTTGTCTTTTGATTTGGAGCTCTAATTTCAGAAACCCATGAACCCCAGCTTCTCATTCTTACTCCCTTGTATTTCTTTTTACTTGTTGAGAGTGTTGTGGAATGAATGTCATCATTTGCTAATTCCTTCTTCACCATGTCGATCTCAGATAAAAAAAAAAGCAAAAAAATCTTCTTTGTGAATCAATGCTTGAAAATGGAAATAAGTAATATGAATATTGAGGGAAAGGGAAGTGAAATGAGTGGTGTATTTATAGAGAGAGAGAGGCTAGATTTTTGGGGTTTAATTATGGGTTTGATTATTTCACTTAGATTCCTAAGTGAAAATTATGTTTAATTTTAAGTGTAAGTGGTTTGATTTACAAACACACGCAAATCGATATGGGTGACAGATATTTTTCAGATTAAATAAATATATATTGAGATTTGAAAATCTAAATTTGTCAAAGTTAAAATGACATTTGGGGCCTGAAAAAACCAAACCTCATTTCTTCTGCTTGAAAAAGAGAGAGAGAGAGAGAGAGAGAGAGAGAGAGAGAGAGAAGTTACATCTTTATTATTGAAGAAGTCAAACTTGTTATATTTATGTTTATATGGTGAGGATTATTCTTTTGTTCTGTTCCTTTAAAAGGAAAGGGAAAATTTGGGAGATGACTTTGAAGGAAATCAAGTAATTTTGAAAGGAATATATAAAAACTATGCTATAACAAATGCGTTTGAAATTTTGTGATTTATACTTCATAGAAGTTACAATATTATTCTTTAACCTTCATCAAATGATGAAATAGAAGTACTTTGAGATTTCGAATAAAAATCGAGATTTAGAACTGTGTGTTAATAACTTAAAATGATGTATTGATTTAATTTTCGTTCTAAGTCACTACCACATTATTTTATTTTTCAATATTTATCCAAAATTTTAAAATATTTATACTTTTGAAAGTATATATAGGGATATTTTTGAAATAAATGGCAAAGTTTTAAGGGTATTTTTTGTATATAATTTAACCTAAAAAGTAATAGAAAATTATAACTAGTAAATAAGAATTTTTTTCTCAAATTAATTTTGCATCATTTAATGAATATATATATCACTAACAAGAACGAAAGATTTGAATATATGACCTTTAAAACAGTAAGTAATACAATATAAAATATTCATATAATACTAAGTATATTACTATTATACCATTTTGATATCAATGATAAGGTATATAATTGTTATATTTAATATAAATTAGGATGGTTTTCAAATATACAAAAATAAGCCAAGCTATTTACAAATATAGAAAATTTTTTCTATAAACTATATAAAAAAATAATTGATTTATATATCTTTATCTTTATTTGCATCTTTATTCTTTTTTCCAAAAAAATACTTGATTTGAGTTCTATAAGAGCCATTAAATTTTTAAATTTATTCAATTTTTGTCCATTTTATTTCCTATTAATTGCAAAAATGGTAAAATATTTATAATTGGGCACTAAACTTTAGAAATGATGATCATTGCTATATTATTTTTCAATGTAATATCTATTCTTCAAACATTTGTCTCCAAGTAATTTATATGTCATGAAATCATGTGCTCATATTAACATGTTAGTATATATATAAATTAAAACTTACGTCATTAGAAACAAAATAAAGGTCAAAACCAAAATGATTACTTTGAGTTTAGAATTGAAATAATTTGAGAATTAAACCAAAATATTTTATGATGGAATAAATCTACTATTACTGAAGACACAGATCTACTATTGTATGAAAAGCTAAAAAAAAGATAATAAAAAATGGGCAGTGTGTTGATTAATTATTGCAAGAAAAAGAGAGACATATTAAGGATGCTGTGGATGGGAGAGGCAGGTTCCAGGATCTTGCAGTTTTTAGTACTTTTGGCTGTGTAAGAATAAGAAAACAAAACAAAAACAAACAAAAGAAAAAGAAAAAGAAAAAGAAAAAGAAATAGAGAAATTAAACTGAAGTGTGAGTGTGGAGCTGAGTGCTTCTGAAATCAAATAAGAACAAAAGGGAATTTGGGCAAAGTAAAACAAAACAGCTGTTGCTTCACTGGCTTATAATTAGCCTTATGGGACTTTCTTGCTCTTCTCAACCGCGTTTTCTTCGGTTTGGTGAAAAACCCTAACTAAATCTTCCACTTCTGCTTTCATCCAACCTTTTGAATTTATGCAATGCTCATACTAATTTTGGTTTCTATAAAACCACCTATTAATATTAATATCTCAAAATCCGATGATTTGATTATTAACTTCTAATTTTTTAAACAAAAACAAAAACTTGCATTTGGAGGTAGGGTCAATCATTAGTTTTATAGATTTTATCTTGGTTAAAAAAATCATTTTGGAGATTCATTCCATTTTATAGAATGTACAATCAAATGCGTTAAAATTTTAGTTATTCTACTTATAATAAATTTGAAAATTAGCCATCACAATTAATCTGAAGTTAATTTGCAAAATAATAGTAATTGTTACGGGTGATTTTGGACTGAACGGTATAATTGAAATAAAATAAGGACAAAAGTAACAAGACCAAGAAAATAACAAGGTTTGGGTCAAAAATAGCACCATAGGCTAATTTTGGCGCCAAATTAACATACTTGACCTAAACCAAGCCTAGTGGAATAGTTAATGGAGCATGTCCCGCGCATGCCCCAACCCAAAGCATCACCCTACAACCAAAATGGGCTTAGGGGAAGATGATTGGCTGAACCTAGCCAACAAAGAAGCGGAGCACGCCCTCTCGGTCCAATAGATTGTATAGTTATCCTAAAGCGACTCTGAAACCCTATCAAAAGAACCTAGGTCAATCACCTCTATAAATGTATCATTATAGCTCCATATGAGACAACTTGAATCCTACTCTCTCAAACTTCCTAACTTTCACATTCTTTCATTGTCTAACTTAAGCATCAAAGTGTTTGTGGCAAGCAGCACAGTGGTGTGTAGGTTTAATTTTCTTTTGCAAGTCATATTCTTCTCTCTTTTAGATAAATTCACTATCGGTGTCACATGAAGGTCAGATGCATTTTCTCTTGTTTGAATCTTTGTATCAACATCCGCAAATTTTATTTAATAAAAAGACAAAATATGAATATGTTTTCAAACTTTATAGACGGAATGTTGAAAAGACTAATATATATATATATATATATATATATATATATTTTGAAAAAATTAACCCTGAACTAATGGTAAATGACTGCTTTTAGGATTTATGGTAAGTATTAAGACTGAAAGTATAAAATACCAAACAGAAGAAGAGTCCTAAAATATAATATAGGGACAAAAGAAATAAAGATATTATACTATTGTATCTATTTGATCTATATAATTTAGAAGGTCTCTAATTAGTTTTTAAGCTTTTAAGATTTCGTGACTATTTAATCAATTTATGATTTATTTCCTATGATAGGTATCTAAACATTTAAAATTTACACAAACTAGTCATATTCTTTTTAGTCTTTATGTTTAAGGACCATTTTATTTGTGTTTTATAGAAGTACCTAAATTTAAATGTGAGGTTAAAAAGCTTGGCCAAATAAAATCAAACAAATTTTGTAACATGAAAAAGAATTTCACATGTGAAACATAAATTGGAATTGAAAATATTATTTTATGATACTATAAATTCAAAATTTCCCAGAAGTTTCATAAGTATTGAAATATATATATATATATATATATATATATATAGAATACAGCTCTATGATATTTGACCATATATATGTCATTTAGTCTTTGTTTAGTTTCTCATCTTGTTTTCTGAGTATTAATTTAATGTTTATGATCTATTAATTTAATGAAGTTAAATAATTCTTAGTAATTAGATGCAGCTGTATTTAATATTATATTTAGCAACTCTTCCTACTTGAAAGGAAAAGTTTGAGGAGAACTAGTATCATAGGTAAATATGAAATTGACCATTAGTTTTTGGTTTTCACATTGGGAAGAGAATCAAAGAATTATAAAACATTTTTTTATTCCTCAAATTTCTTTCTCTATTATTTGGAAACAATATTTTAAGTAGAATGAGATGGATTACACATAATTGTTACAAAAATGCATTTCCAAGAAAAAGGGTATCTTATAGAAATGTTGAAATCAATGGAGATTATTGGAATCTAAAACCCTTCCATGTTTTTGAAATTTTTACAATTCAAATCTTTTTTTTCTTAAAAGTAAAAATATTTGTTATTATACTATTTTGTTAACCTAATTAAAACTATTTTTAATTTTTTTTCATTTTTTAATCAGTGCATATTGATACGTATATTGAGCTTACCACTTTTACCATTTTTATGCCATGAAAATTTGAATCTCAAACCTCAAGAGAAATTGTACATGTCAATTACCGTAGATTATATTCGGTTTGACATCTCTATTTATTTCATTAAAAGAAATCGAATTTATATTTTAATGGAAGGGTATCATTTGTAGATCTCAAAATAGAAAATTAATTAAAAACAATTTCTAAAACAAATAATTTAAATAATGGTATTGTGGTACTTTTTTTTCTTTTTATTTTTTGAAAGCTTCCTAATTTCCAGACAACCTCCCTACAAAAGAAATTTAAAAATTCCAACATTTATTTTGGTAGACACAAATGTAGGAGAAAAATAATCCAAAATCATTGGATATATAATACATTATTTTGGTTAATAGAATAAAATGATTGACAATTTTTTCTAAAGTCCAATAACGATAAGGTAAAAAATTGAATCATCAACTTTTGGATGAAAAATACTATTCGTCTCTTATTTTATTATTATTATTATTATTATTTTGTTTTATTGGAATAAAAACATGAGAAAACAAAGCATTTCTCGGCCTTCTTAATTTTGAGGATCTGTTAAAAAAAAAAAATTATATTATTTTCAATGTAACACTAATTATTTATCACATTTACAGCATTAATGTGCAAAATCAATATGGACTTGGGAATTGCAAATCCAAACTAACTAAATAAATAAAGAAAAATGAGATTCCTGAAAACTCTCTCTTTGTTGAGACAGAGTATTTATTTATATATTTGTGTTTCTTGAATAAGGCCCAATCAGGTGGCTGACACTATGATTTTACACCTAATTAATTAAACTAATTATGATGTTCTTTTCTTAATAAATTGAAATCACATGCCTCCTCTCTCTCTCTCTTTTTTTTTTTTTTTTTTTTTTTCCTTTTTTTAAAATTATTTAGTGTAAATGGAAAAATGTCAGAACATGCAGGAAAGTGTTGTTGTTTGGCTTTTGTGAAATTGTAAGGAAATTTCATTCACAAAAGTTGATGGAATCAATCCCATCATGAACTTGGCCTCCAAGTTAAAACAATGTGAGTTGTCTGTGGATGTTGAACATTAGTTTGATATGTTACATTGAAAAATATTAATTTTGACTAAGGTTTTAAATTATTATATTGGTAGAAAAAAAATATAAAAGCTAGCTAATCTGTTATTTGTTACTTTTTTTTTTCCTGCTAAAATTCAACTATAGGTAACTTTTCATATTGGGATGATGTTACTTTTGACTATTAAAACAGATGTTTGGTAGTCATTATGAAATTTTTTAAGAGTATAGAAATCAATTTGGAATGAAGCTAAATTGTAGAGTAAAATCTGATGTATTAGATGTTAATTACCCCATGTAATAAATAAATGAATATGTAAACCACAAGTATTTGTATAAAATTTAAAATTTATTCACCAATGATGTAATAGGTTAATTCTTGTTGGGTAATAGTTAGTGTGAAAATTATTTTTGACAAAAATGCTTATTAAATAAAATCAATCTTATTATAAGTACTTTTCAAATAATTAAAAAGCAAAATGTGATTGTATATAGCTTGGGTTTGGGGTGATCAAATGTATTTTTCTTAAAACAAAAATATTTGCAATTAAAGATTAAATTTAAAATTTTGGATTAATTTACAAAACTATTCTTTTGATGAAACATTTTAGAAAGAGTTATCCAAACGAGGGTTATCTTCTCTTCTCTAGTTTAGAGGGGAGTTGTTTGAACCTTTGATTGTGGAATGTGACTTTGATAGATATTATTCAAGCTCTCAATGAGCCGTTGATTGATTTTTCTGAAACAAAAAAAAAAAAAAAAAAAAAAAAAAAAAAACATAGTAAATGTGTGCCTTTGGAAATAGCTTGTCGAGTGAGTGTGGTTTTCTTTGTTAATTGTAAGTGTTCTCATAATTTTTTCGCTCACTCTAATACGAGTTGTTTTTAACTCTTTTGAATGTCCATCCTTCTTTTTTCTTTAGTTTAGAAGGTCAAAGAACTTTTGTGGATGTCTGATTTCTCAAGTTGGGTGTTTTCTGTTTTCGATGAAAATTTTGTAAGAGATTAGTTTTTGTGTAATAAAGTTATTATGATTTTTTTTTAAAATGCCTATTTTGTAATTAATGAAATAAATTTTAATTGTAATACAACCATATTTATTATTTCAACAACTTTTTAAAAGAGGTACGATATAAAAATATGTTTATTATTGAAAGGAGCAAACAACGACTTGTTGTGGAGTCATTTTCAATCAATTAAATATATTTACAAATTTTGATCTATACAACTATTATTACCGATGGATAGTATTAGCGACAAGATTGAGTCGATCCACAATAAAGTGCGAGGTATGTTTCATTAAGTCAATTTTCCTGTTAAAGTGGTGCATGGAGAGAAGGGATGTGTTTGTGTGGATAAGAAATAAAAATGCGGAAAATAAAAGATAAAAGTAAATGTAACCTAAGATTGGATAATCTTGTCTAGAAGCAAGTGGTAGTCCGGTGCAATTAGATCATTGAATCTCGTATTAAAACATGCAGTGGATTTGCAGGCACATACTAACTAGTCCACCTAGGGCCAACTCATTGAAAAAGCCAAGTCAGCACCCTAACTATTAATTAAAGCTAATTCCCTAATTAAATTAGTGTGCTTTGTCCTATTGGGTTCAATAGCATTCATATAGATTATAAACATATGCATTAAAGTTTAGTATTCCATTTAGATCATTAAATAATTGGGTAGCCTAATTAACTAACCAGTTGATTCTTTGAACTTCAGTTTGAGCATGCAAGCAAGAACTATAGATAGCCTATATTTCTGACTTATAGAAATTCAACTTTTGCTACTTAGTTGATTTAAGCAAGACGGATATGGAAACAAATGTGCAAGCCCAAATCTATGGCTAAAGACATGCATAATTAAAGGTGCGGGGTGTCAATCCATTAAAAGAAAATATATCTAAATTTACCACAAGATCAAAGATGCAAGAAATCTCAATGTATTAAGCATGAAATTTAGTTCTCACATATATACATTAGATTCCTACCCCTAGAACTAGAAAGTTAACTTCACTAGCACGCTGCGATGACGAAGACGAGGTTGGGCAACATCCAGTATTCGATTACAACCCAAAATAAAAGCCTAAACTACTAGAAAGGAAGAAGAATAGAAGAAGAGGAATTTCTCTCTTAAGTTCTCCATGGATCTCTCGTTCTAAAAACCCTTATAAAGTGAGGAGGGATATTTATAAAATTGGGGTAATGTTATGACATTGAAACCCTTTTGTCGTAGCATCACGCACAGCGTTGCAGCACTGCGTACTGCACGTATCGGCTCCTTTGCGCACGCACCCATGCCTAAGTGCCTTGCCTGCCATGTGCCGCATGTGATGTGCCCAGGTGCCACAAAGCCTATTTGTATGGTGCTCTCTTTGAGATGCATTGTCCAATGTGATGACACCAAACCTTTGGGTATTTTATCTTTTTCTTACTCCTTTGTAGCTCAGATCCTCAGTATAGTTCCTAATAGCTTGAAATTAACTCTAAATGACACATAAAGCTTCATAATGCATGAATTGCTCAAGTTCCTACAAATATAACAAATTAAGCATATGCAACGTTATAAACGAATGAGATTAAAAACATTAAAATAACTTGTTTGAGGAGATATCAATTATTTAAAGAAAAATGTTTAGACAAGACGGTATATCCAATCAAACCCAACTTATATTGGACCAACTTTGAGTTTGGTTGCTAACCATCCTTAGTTTAAATTCTCACTAAAGTAATTGAAATCTTAGTTGAAAAAAAAAATTGATTTTTATTTTTAAAATTGTGCTTGTTTCATCTAATTTCTTTACTATGGTCCTATTTTTTAATTATTTTGTTTTTAATTTTTAAATTTAGAAAATTAACTCTAAAGCACTCCTTTGATCTCTAAAACTTTTGCTTTGCTATCAAATGTTTTGAAAAACCTAAGCCAAAATTTTAAAACTAAAAAAATATAGTTTTTAAAAACTTTTTTTTTGATTTTAGAATTTGACTAGAAATTCAACTTTTTAACTTAAGAAAGATTGAAAACTATGATAACAAATTGAAATAAAAGAAACTTAATTTTCAAAAATAAAAAACTAAAAATAAATAATTAGCGACCCAAATTTATGAGAAATTAAATAGTTTATGAGAGATGCTTACAAATTGAGGGGAGTGGTATAATTAGATCTCAATTTCAAATTTGTTATAGTTTGTTTTGTTTTGTTTGGGTGCAAATGACAAACCTTGTAATTGTATATACTATATAGTTGATCGTAAGAAGCACCAAATCTTGAGGGTGGGAATACCAAATTGGAATGGCCATTAAATGAAGATGCAATGCTTCTTCCCATAGAATGAAAAAGCTATGTCAGCAGCTGCTAATAATGTACCAGCTTCCGTACGTTGCATATAAACAGAAGAGAAGAGAAGAGAAGAGAAGAGAAGATATGCATATATATTGTATATTTTGTTGGTATAAAATGATGAGGGGTGAGGAAGATACAAGTGTATGTTAATTAAGAGCTGGCACATGGCGTCAAAGACCAATGTTTTGTTTGTTTCTTCTCTCATATAAAATGATTGGATTTTGGATTTTGGATTTTGGATTAGGAGGATGGGCGAAAGTGCAGTGTTGGTTCTCAAAGTTTTTTGAGAGATGATATATATGTTGGAAGATGAAGAGGCAACAGCCAAATGCTTTGATTTTTGTATCCCACACCTCAATCCAAATCCAATCAAACCAAATCTCCCTTTACCTTCCACTTGCTTTCCTTTTATAACTAATGTTTCTTAGAGTGTCAATTTTTAATAATTACTCCTTTCGAGTTGTGATACCCTCAATTAGATTTCTTAAAAAAGACAATGGATGAAGAAAGAATAGGTTCATAGAAAAAAGAACACACCATCTCAAAATTACTTGGATTTTTTTAATTTTTATTTATTTATTTTTTTTAAAGATTATTCCTTTTGAGGGGTCCAAATGAATTTTTGGCCCACGATTGAATAACACTTGAAATTTGGTTTTTCTTCATCCCGTGCACCATCAGACATAAATCGATCATTTAAAATGAATTCATAATGTCAGATTGTCATTTCTTCTTCTACTCTCTCTCGGATTTCTTACTCTCTACTTTCATCTTCCTCTCTCAAGTTCCCCATCAATGCTACGACCTTGGTTTACTTTCATCTTCCACTCTCAAATTCTTCAACCCATACCAAGAGAACTTCAACACAATCAATTAGTTGTTTCTTCCTTCATCTCAAAATGTATTAATTGTATGGATGCGTGTTTTTGTTTTTCTTCATTTCATTTTCTACTTTTCGTTTCAGATGCATGCTAGGGTTTAGGGTCTAAGAGAACCGAGAGGAAGAAATTAGAGGAAAATTTTGGGGAAAGAAATTAGAGAAAAAATTGAGAGGAAGAAATTAGGGGAAGAAAATAGAGGAATAAACGAAAAGAGGAAGAAGATAGAGGAAGAAACGCGATTTTCTCTAACTATTTTGTTTTTTACTTGCAATAATAGTTGGTTAACCTAAATATTGTTGTTAAGGATCATTTTTTCTGGCCAAACCATGAGCCTATCATCACACATTGAGATTGCAAATAAGATAATCAAAGAGAAGCTTAGAGAAAGATAACTTCAGTTGTTCAAGAGGACTATGTTTGGAAAATTTGTGGACATGGACATAGTTTTCAACAGTCTGCTAGTTTATCATATCTTACTAAGGGAGGTCCAAAGCAATAGGATAGATGTTATGTTGACTGGTAAGATTGTTAAATTTTCTAAAGATGAGTTTTGACTGGTGACGGGATTGTGGCGATCACCTACTAAACTAGTTCGTAGTTTTGACATGACTGAATCACTATGAACCAAGTACTTCAATAATTTAATGGCAACAGAAGTGCGCCTGACGAAATTCGAAGAGTGTTATAAGGAATTAGTGTTCGAAAACGACTTGAACGTTATGAATGTTAGTCATTATTAGTTGGGTTGATAGGAAAAGACAAGTTGATAATCAGTATTGATAAATTGTTGCTAGGTGATGTGGAGAACCTTGAATAATTCAACACTATTGACGGGAGAAATTTTTTATGGGAGAAAGCCTTCAGTGGCCTTCAAAAGGCACTAAAAGACAAAGTTATATCGTACAAGCAACAAGTCAAAATAAATAAGAATTACGTGCTAATTAAAGTACAATCTATAAGGATTTCCTCATGCGTTCTAGGTAATAATTGTATCATTTCATTTTTAAACGATTGATTTTATGTCTAATGGTGCACAAGGAGGAGAAACGAGAGGAAAAAGTCCAAAGTAAGAGGAAGTAAGGAGAAAACGTGGTTGCCTACTGTCTTGACACCTGTTTTGTGGATAAACTAGTACTTTTACACACGACTGACACAAGCAAAATGTCAAATTTCAAGTGTTTTTGAAGCGTGGGCCACATTTTATTTGGATTGCTCAAAAGGGCCATTCATACAAAAAAAACCCAAATTAGTTGGAGTCTGCAAGACTCTGATCAGGTGATGTATAAATAGATGGATATATATATATATATATATATATATATATATTTAGGTGCATCCTAGGCTCCACTAGCTATGTGGAATCCAATCACCCAATCACTAAGTATAATTTGCCAAGTGATAAAACTTTTTTTTAGTCAATTTTTACCCTTATTATTAGGGTTGTTATCAAATATAACAAAGTGAGCCAACTTATTTACAAATATAGCAAAATGTCACTGTCTCTTAGTGATAGATAGTGGTTGGTTCATGTAAAAAATACATGTTTTTAGGCCTTATTTTAGTAGCATTTCTTGAGAAAAATGATCTCTTGCATGTTAAAATTTCCCATAATATGTTCTAAATCGATTAAATAGTGAAGAGTAAGGCTTTAGGTGCTTAAAGTGTATTTTTGACATATTGAACATGTTTTAGAAGCTTTTGCATTGATTTTTTGGCAATTTTGCAGAAATTGTTGTCGATGTGCCTACATTGCCAAAATAGGATGTGCCCACATCAAAATCCTAGTTCTAGAATGTGTTGAACCAGTCGCCCACAATTGTGATTTACACAGTCTTCATTCATTCTTTAGCGCCGATTTGACTGGGAAGCCTCCAGAACGTGGATTTCAGCCCTACCTAACCTCTTTTAAAGCCTATAAAAGAGATTGGGGCCTTTCTTTCAAGGAGGCAGTTTAGTTCACTTGAAATCAGTCCACTCCAAGAAGATTCTCCACTTAACTTGCTAGCCTTACTTCAAGAACGAGAGTTCCTCTAGAGTTCTTAGGTTTCAGGGCTTCCCTACCCAGTGAAAGTGTGTATAGTTGGTCCTTGAGAGAGAAGAGTTCTTCCCTAGAGTTTATTAGAGAGAGGAAGTCATTCGAGGAAGTGTGATTGTATTTTCTGAAAAAGCAATTATATGACTCGTCACTCAAGTACAAATGTTAAACAGAAAGCATAGACAATCACTTGTAACAACCAACAAATTAAACATCAAGGTAAAAGAGTGATTGCACATAAGAGTTGGTAACTCAGCTCGGTGATGACCACCTACGTCTGGGGGCAATATGCCTAGAAAGATAATCCACTAATATTGAAGTGTTAAGCGTTTACAACAATGTACTTATTTGTGAAGTATCAACTTTTACCGTGACTCTTATAGAGCTTGACTCGCTAAAAACCTAGACTCCCCCTAGATGTGAGATTCCCTCTCAATAGTACTTAGGCTCCCCCTAGGTGTGATAATATGAGTGAAAAATACTTCGGCACCCGACAATGCGCGAGATTTCTTTTAGCTTGATTATCTTCCTTGTAGTTTAGTGACTTCACTAATGCATCTTAGGCCCTTGAGATAGAGAAATCCTTCTCAAGAATAAAGTCTTAGACTCCCCCTAAGATCGAGTATCCATTCTCTGTAGTGATGCTTTAGGCTTCCCCTAAGATAAAAATTATCTTCACAGTTATTGCTCTCAACGAATAATGAAGATGCATAGCGGAAAAAAGAGAGCAAGGAACAAAGCACACGTTGCACAACTTGGCCACACATAACAAAAATTCTTTGCACAAATACAAAAGCGACTACCCTAAAAACACTGTTAAGCTCCTTTTATAAATCAATGCCAAGAAAGAAAAAAAATATATTGAAATTGGAAATGATAAGCATCACTTCCATTAAGGAAAAATATCGGGCATAATATTTCAGCAATAAATACCCAGATAAGGAAAGAAAATATTCTATAGGAATTTCTAATGTCATAGTCACATGTTAAACGAAAATTCCACAGACTGCCTTAAAACAATCGAGAGCCAACAGACAAATCTCCAACATTTTTCAACACTCATCTCCATTTTATTTCTTTCTGTGCTACTCTTGCACATTTATTTTGTACTTATGATTTTGAAATTAATGGAAATGTTTAATTTATTCTTTATAATGAGCGAAATTCATTAAGGGGTTCAATTATGTGGATGCTCTAGGGATTCATGGCTTGAGCAATTGCTAATGTGGCATGTCTAACATTACCTTACATTTTTCTTTTGTTGATTGTGTGAAAAGTATTGTTAATTTATATTGGCCACTTAAGTTAGCAATATAGTTGAGTCCTAATACTGAGAAGGTTAGGGTGTAAGCAGATTTCACAAGAGAATATGGGGTTAAAGCCTAGAAATAGGATCACCACATAACCTTAGAGATAAGGGGTACCATAGGGTAAAAAATATGCATGAAATTAATCTAAGGTCTAGCTAACCGTAGATATATAGGATTAGCTCCTTAGACTCCTAAAAGGTCTGGAAACAAGATTGAATAGGTGAAGATTCTGCCTATGTGTAAGGCAATGCGCGGGCATGATGTGACTGCAAAGCATAGTTGAAATCCTACTTCCATCATTGATTGTCTTTATCTTTCTAAGCTTTATTCACACCAACTCACAACAATTTCACCTTGGTTACATTAAGTCACTTGATTGCATTGTTTTAAAAACAAACCCAATTAGAAAGCTAGTCTTGTGGGATTCGATCCTTGAAATATTCTAAGGTTACTACTTCACTGATAGTGTATGCTTGCACTAAGACCACGTTAATCTATAAAATTATCACTCATACACTTTTGGTTGAACAAGTTTTTGGCAATGTTGCCGGGAACTAGATTAAATCTTTTAGTTTGTTTGAAGCATTGTTGGTCAATGCGAACGCATCAACTTTATCTTAAGGAAAAATACTAACTCTCTCTTCTTGTGTTTGTTTTGCAACAAGGGTAAGTAGTGCATGAGAAGAAGGTCCTGCCTTTTTGAACTAGATCCTGACATAGAAAGAACCTTTTGCTAGAGAAGACAAGAACAAAGGCGAAAGCGTCATGAGGAGAAGAAGTTGAGCGCACAAGTTGATTTAGAGGAAGCTGCGTTTGTGCAACAAATTCCAATGAATCTGCTGGGAGATGATCCTCCTATTCCCTCTAGGAATAATGTCCAACAAAATGGAGATCAACAACCACAACCTCAACCTCAACCTATTATGCAACCTCAAAATCCCATCTACATTGCTGAAGATAGGGATAGGCTGATTAGAGACTGTGCAACACCCATGTTCCAAAGTCTTAACATAGGGATTCTTGATCCCCCAATCGAAGTAGCAACATATGAAATGAAATCTTTGATGTTTCAAATGTTGAATTTTTTTTGGATAGTTTATTGGACTACCATAAACATCTCAAACTTTTTATGAGAACTTGTCATTCCTTCAAAACAAATGGAGTTTTTGAGGAAGCCCTTAAACTAAAATTGTTTCCTTATTCTTTGCAGGGCAATGCTGAAGCATGACTTGATTCTCTCCCTCCAAATTCGATCACTACATGTGACAACCTTGTAGAGAATTTCTTTGAGAAATATTTTCCACCAGACAAGAATACTAAATTTAGAGGGAAGATTGTAGTGTTCATGCAAGCACCCACATAATCAGTAGATGGAGCTTAGTTATGTTTCAAAAAGTTGGTGAGGAAATGTCCACACCCTGGATTCCCATATAGAACAGTTTTACAATGGTCTTAACCAAGCTTCGAAAACGTTGGGTAATGCCTCTGCAAGAGGATTATTGTTGAAGAAATCTATCAATAAGGCAGAAGAAATTATGGATACAATAGCTAATAAAAACCAGAATTGGGGCAATGCGAAGACACCAAGGTTCAGTAGAATCAAAAGTTCAAGAAGGTCCCAATTTGGCGGCTATGAACCAACAGCTAACGACCATTTAGAGCATGTTACACAATTTTGTGCTAGGACCTCAATCGTTGGTTGTTGTGCAAGCAGAACCTATTACACTTGCGAATTTTGTACTACAAATTACTTAATTGATAATCGTTTGTATAATCCCCAATCTGTTTGTTATATAGAATACCAAAAGGTGCAGGAGCATTAGAATCCCTACTCAAAGACTTAAAATCCAGGTAGGAGAGTGCATCCTAACTTCCCACGGACAAACAATGGTTGTAGCACATCTTGGTAGAATGTTCAACCAACACCACCCGCACCACGAATATTGCCAAAGGCGCAACCACCAATACCATCACCTGCCCAAAATTTGAGTATGGAAGCTGTACGGAAAGAATATATGACACAAATGACGTCGCAATAAGAAACCTTGAGGTCTAGGTAGGACAACTAGCAAAAGGAAGATCAAGAATAGACTCGTAGGAACTTTACCAAGCTTAACAGAGAATCCATAGAGAAGTGGGTGTAGGCACTGTATTTGATTTGACATATTTATTTTATTTTATTTTACCTCTTCATTACATTTATTTTAATATAATTCAATTTTTTTCTCTTAATTTTAATTTCATTTTTAATTATTTATTTATTCTTTGGGTTTACTTTAGTTAGTTATATTTTTACTTGTTTCATTTTTTTATTAGCATTTATATTTATTCTTATTATTAGTTTATTATTTATTTATTTTTCTATTTTTTCTTTTCTATTTTCTTTTATTTTTGTTATTCTTATGTTATTATTATTATTTTCATTTTTTATTTTGTTATTTTTATTATTTGATTTTATTTTTAGTTTTATTATTTTTATTTATTTTTAATTTTTAAATTTTTTTCTCTTATCTTCCAACGTTAATTTTTTTCTTCCCCATTTGATTTTTTCCTCAAACTTTTTCCTCCATTTGATTTTCTCTTCAAACTTCTTCCATTTTCTTTCTTCCTTCAAACTTCTTCCTCCACTTCCTCTCTTCCTCCATTTGATTTTCCTAACAAATCTCAACTTCAAACCTTCCCCTCTCCCTATAAATTCATGGGAATATTTCAATGAAAGGGGAGAAAGAGGAAGAAAGGAGATTAGAGTGAACAAATTGAAAGAAACACATAGTGGGAGGCAGAGTACACAAAGTGGGAGTAGAGATTAGAAAGCAAATTTGGAGGGAGTTTCATTGTTGAAACCTTCAGTAGGACTTTCGTCAAAGGCGCAACAATGTCTCAGACGACAACCATCCACCTGCAACAAGTTGAAAGTGAAGAAGCGGAAGAGGTTGAAGAAGAAGAAGAAGAAGAAGAGAAGAGGAAGGAAGTTGTGAGGTTGAAAAGGAAGGAGAAGAAGAAGAGAAAAGGAAAATGTGGAGGGGAGAAAGAGGAAGAAGAAGAAAAAAGAATTGGTAAAGGTGAAGGTGAGTCCCACTTATTATTATTATTTTTTTATCTTGTTTATTTAAATCTAATAAAGAAGGTGGGCCCCACTTTATGTTTTATAATATCTTTTGTTTTTTTTTTTTGAAGTGGTGGACCCATCTAATTTTTATTATTATTTATTATCATTTTTATTATTATATCCTCTCTTGATTTTCATCATTTTTATTATTATCAGTTTATTATTATTATTATTATTTTATTCTATTCTTTGATTTTCATAATTTGTTTATCTATATATCCTTTTCATTATTATTTATTTTCTCTTTCTTCTCCCTATTTCAACTATTTTCTCATTTATCAAATTTATGTTCTTATTTTCTTAAGGATGATTTCAAATATTTTGTTTTAAACTTGTTTTATCTTATGTTTCATTTTGTGGGTTTTTATTAATCATTGAGTTCTCAATCTCAATCTATTAGATTCTAATTGGGGATCTTCTTCAAACATGAGATTTCCATTAAATGATTTTGAGTTAAACTAATAGACTAGAGCCTAGAATCCCTTTAAAGCATTTAATCAAAGCTTTTACTATAAGCTAAATGTAGAGTCTTTAACTTGGTGCCATTAAATATGCTCTAGTTTTTTAGGGTTGAAATGCCTTAATAGTATTTCCAAATTCTTGGCTTTCAGACTTTAAACACAATTTTTCTTACTACATTAGAATTTAGATTGACAAATGAAATTCAAACCTCGTTATGCTGGTATTCCTAAATGAACTTCAAATTAATTATCATTTGGTTTCCAGAATAAAACTCTAGCTTCAATTAAATTTCAAATGTCAATTGAATTTCGAATGTTTTATGAGATTTTCCATAAATCCCATGACAGAGTTGATGTTTCTTTGGAAGGAATATTACATAAAAGAATCCAAAAACAAATGGACAGACATTGTCACTCATGAAATTCAACTATACTTTATTCTTAAGGTTATAGTGAAACTTGGTGAGACATTTCTTTTTAAAAAATTTACCAAATATTAATGTTTTAAAATATAATTCACTAGGTTAATAATTCTTTCTAGGCTAGGATACTTAAGTTAACCATAAGGGAACACCTCTACCTAGAAATTATTTAATTAGTCAATTCTTGTTAGTTTCCATTTTACTTTTTACAAATTTTGGATAATAAAATAAAATATTTTTAAACGGGTGTTGTAGCGTGCGAATACATTATTTAATTAGTCAATTCTTGTTAGTTTTCATTTTACTTTTTACAAATTTTGGATAATAGAATAAAATGTTTTCAAACGGGTGTTGTAGGATGCTAATACCTTCCCTACACTCAGCGACTCTCGAACCTATCTTTGGAAAAATAGACCTTTTTTTTTTCTTTTTAAAATAGGTGATCAATCACACCTCAAATGGTTGGTGGCTACTCCAAATCTTTCACCTTGAAAGAGACCCTTAGGGAGGGACGTCGGCTGTTCAGCGTCGCGATGACGTTGTGACAGCGGGAAGGAGCAATGCCAAGCGGTTACACTAAAAAATGGATTAGAATATGACGACCCTAGGATGCCACCAATTGAGCAGGAACAAAAGAGCATTGAGAGATTCAACTCGAATATGGAGTCAACATCCACCAATCAGCAGATAGTTGTAGTAGAAAAGGACAGAAACAACGAAAAAGAAGAAGCAATTAACTTCCGTTGGGGCTTTGGGTTAAGAAGTTTCATTGGCAAAGGGATGAAATCGTTTGGATTTAGTTTACTACCAGTTTCCCTTCGAACTATACGCCCTGACCAAGTTATATTTATGTTAAGTTGAATATGTACCATGAAGGCATGCTATTAAGTATAATTGAATAACATGCTATGCTTCATTATTGAATGGATTGTTATGGGCATGTTGGAAATCTATGCTATTGATAACTTGTAGAAATACAAGTTATTGTACTCTTTATTTGGAATAATTAAGTTGATTTAGAAGACACATGGGTTTGAGAAGCAAATAGTGTAAAAAGAGTAACTCTACGTTTATAATGTTTACAAAAGCTTTTATCTTGAAAATTATGAGACTTGTATCTTTTTGAACACATGATTCAATAAAAAGAGACAAAAAAACAACTAAGGATGAGCAAAGATGCTGCCAAAAAATGTGAGACCAAGTCGTATCATTGATCAGTGCATCGAAAACCTGACGTTAAGAAGAAAAAGGACAGATAGATCCAAGGGCAGTGACTATTGTGTCAACATGCAAGTGGATGACTGATTTGACTAAGTCACAACAGAGCCACTGAACCTGTGACGCGAAGAAATTTGCAAAACAGGGCATAGAATTAAATGCAAATGTGTCATGTAATCGTGAGAATCAAGTTTTGGACGCCTATAAATAGCTCACAAGAACTCAATTTGAAAACAGAGAGAAAGGACCTAACAAAAGCTCTGCTCAATCTCTCTCATTTCCACCTCCATCTTCAGCCTCAAGCTTTTCCTTGAGAAATTCTGAGTGAGGGCTCAGTCTACCTTTCGGAAAGTGAGAACCCACCTCTGCAAACACATTAATAGCTACCATCTAAAGCCTCCAAGAAGCAAGATGTTTCAATTGGTTGCTTGACATCATTATTTCCATACCTTGCTTTATTTTCTAATACTTTCTTATTTGCATTGATATAGTGATATCGAAATACTCATGATTTCTTTAATATAAATTAGATTTTTCTATATTTCCAATTACATATCACTCTCATTTTCCATTATGGCCAATTAATTTCTCAATGGGTTGAATGGATGAAACTTTTTTCAAATTTTGCTTAAGTTGCATTCATCTTGTTTAAATGTATGTTAAAAACCTTGCATGAACCTATCGAACAAATAGGTTTAAGTAAGCATGATCAACTGAATCTTAGAAATAAGATAGATGTGCGTCGAAGAATCGAGAGATGAGTTCTCAATTTTTAGAGTTTAAGATATGAATGCCTGCTTAAGCAATACTTAAGAAAATGTTAGTGAACTCTTCTCAACCCTACTTTCATCATTAATTTTCCCACATATCAACGCATGCTATTTTGACTGTATTTGTACTTAATATTTTCACTACCATTACATCCCCACATTGTTATTATACATGTTCACCCATCCATTTTCACTCTTGTACATTCATCTGTAATTAAATTCTGTAAAGCTTTTTCAATGCATTCTTTCTACACATAGAATATAACATCAAATCAACAAATTCTTAACATTAATTTTTCTCAATCCCTACGTTTGACCCTAGACTCTCTAGGAACCCTATTTAAAACTTGCACTTGGGTTTTGATAGGAAAACTTGCTAAATTCTCACTTATTTTAAACTGAACAAAATACACAACAACTGTGTTGTTATGAACATGACATGAGACTCTATATCTGTATTTTACATGCTAGATATGTTAATTATGGTATTATGATTGTGATTTGAGGCCTAAATATTGTGATTAAGTGGTGACTGTTATCTCCTCTATCGAGCTGTGTACATCTTATGATTGTGTTTCGACAGAGTCACTACCTATGCTTATGACTATGTTCCTACGAGAACACCACTTACACTGATGTTTGTGACTCCTTCGAGATCACTACCAATGTTTGCATGCCTTCGGGTTCGCTACCTATGCTTATGCTTATGTACATATGTGCCTATGATAGAAAGACAACCGATTCACCTAGTTGGCCTTGATAGTGGGTCACTTATTGAATATTTTTATGTTCACTCTTTTCTATGTTATATTTTTTAGGTAAAGGCAAGGATGGACAGACGAATGACAAGAGAAATCCTTAACTACGCCAATGAGACCAGTCATTGCTTCCACATATATACATTTTTTTTTTCATGTTTCCATGTTCTAGGCTCTAGTAGTCAAAAGCTTGAAATCTTAAATTATTTTGTTTTCCTATTTTGAACTTATGTTTATAGGGGACTTCGAGAAAATTGTTTTATGTTCTTGAGAAATCTTAGTTCTTTAATTTATATATTTTAAATAAATATTTATATTCTTTCCATTTTGGTTCAAAATTTGTGACCTAGATTTAAGTATGCATGTCAGTAACGTCCTGTTTTTAAATGTTAGAAAAGTCGGGTTGTTACAATATATGTTTTACGTTAATACTACAACTTCGTGAATTACCATAAAAGTTTGTTATTTGTGGTATACATTGCCATATATGTAATAGATGCATTCATGAATAAAAATCAGTATTAAGTCAAAGTGTGGCTTTCTTATTTTTGAAAACGTTGACCAAGGATGGAAACCGTGCATTGACTTTTCTTATGTGTTTTCCCCTTTTGTTTTCCTTCTTTTCAATCAGTCCAAAATATATGAATATAATGCAAACCATCTAAAATATATGGAAATATAGTTTAGGTATATTGTAAACTATAAAAAATATAAGAAATATAGTGTACCTTATCTACCTAAAAAACAATAAAATTACAATGTTTTTTAATATTGAAGCAAAACATTTATGATTTAAAAATATCATAAATTCTTGAAAAGATGCATAATTTTAAAGTATTTCTTG
This sequence comes from Citrullus mucosospermus, assembly GCA_030954485.1. Lineage (NCBI taxonomy): Eukaryota > Viridiplantae > Streptophyta > Magnoliopsida > Cucurbitales > Cucurbitaceae > Citrullus > Citrullus mucosospermus. Next base: position 16,383,504 of record CM062062.1, read on the forward strand.
GAAACTTGAAATACGAATTAAAGAAGAAAAAAAAAACATAGTTGCCTCCTGACGTCAACAAAACTGAAAATTTCAAACTTTTCCCCAACAATTTGGCAGGGAAATCAAGAAAAATCGATAGGAAATTAAAGAAAAGCAAGAAGCAAAGAGGTGAAAGGTATGAGTTTGATAAGATGAAGGGCCGAGAGCCCTCGACATAGAGTGGTCGGGTTGTGTGTGGTAGATGTGTGGCCGGCAAAAGAGGCTGGCTAGGTGGTAGCCGAGCCCAAGATGGTGTGTGTTGCGAGCCTAGTGTGTTGGAAGGTTGGGCTGAGGGGTGTGTCCATTATAGTGAACATTGGGTGATTGTTGATGCGTTGAGCAAGTGGCTATGCGTTTGCGAGCTTGGCTATGCATTTAAGGTTAGTAGAAAGGGTGATGCGTCGAGGCTATACATCCATGAGGGCCTAGAGACTGATGCATGATGGCTATGCATCCATGCTAGGTGCCCAAGTCGGCCAAGAGGGATTGCATGCAAGACAGCCAGCTAGCCTTAAAAGGATGCGTGGAGGAAGCTTTGCCCGATGATGCGTCCACCATTTTTTCTTAGTTAAGAAAAGCCTAGATTTAAGTGATAAGCAATCCAGATTAGGTGTCAAATTGAGGTTAAGTGTGGCATAGGCATGCATGCAAGCATGAAGTGGCTGATAAGCATTTGAAAAGTACTTTCTATCCTCTCAAATTAAGGGAGTTTATATTAGATTTCACTTGTTTGCTAGTGGTTTTCAGGCTAAAATGAGGAAAATTAGAAGAAAAGACTAAAAGATCAAAACCGAGCAAGAATACCGCGAAAAAGAGCTGAAAAACTAAAAAGGGCGAAATTTGGGATAGCGCCGCGGCGCTAAAACCCCAACGCAACGTTCTGGAAGCATCATAGCACCGCGGCGCCAAAATCTGACGCAACATTCTGAATGCATTGCAGCGTCGCGGCGCTTGGACGGCGTTGATGCCCGAGAATAATAATTTTGAACGCATCACAGCGTCGCGGCGCTTGGTCGGCACTACCGCGGCGCTAAAACTCGAGAGCAACAATTTTGGACACAACCCTAGCGCCGCGACGCTATGGATCAGCGCCGAAGCGCCAGTTTTCCTTAAATGAAAATTTGTTATTTTTGGTAAGTTTTTGGGCGACCAAACTCTATAAATTTGGGGGTTTCCAGCAGCCCTGATCATTAAATAAAATCAAGGAGGAATCAACCTTCAATTTACAGACCTAAAGAGGCACAAAAGGGAGAGAATTGAGTGAGAGTTCATAAAAGAGTTCAAGGAGTGAATTAGTTGCAAGGAAGAGGAAAGGAGTTCGAGATAGTCGTGGTGCCATTTGACTTCCTACGTGAGAGCCAAGGAGATTGTGACGGTGCTACCTTAATCAAGAGCTTCTTTTTAGTAGAGTTTCCCTTTCTTTACACTCTCTCTTTGTTTATTTTGCTTAAACATGTTGCTTCAAGCTATGAGTTGCTAAACTCTTTAGTTTTAGGGTTTTGATGATTTGTTTATGAATTTATGTTGATCTTGTAGACTTTCATGGTTTTGTTGGAATGATTATGCTTTTCATTGTTATTGTGTTTAATTCTTGTGGATTGGCCATCTTCACATGTTAGGTTAGATGTATGATTGAGAGATTGTATGTTTAACTTGATCTATAACAATGAATTGTTGTTAATCTATCACGAGAGTAGTTAGGTTGAGAATAAAAGTTGCTAAAGACTATTCTTAATGCCATGTAATTTGAATTGGTTTCAAGAGATTAGTAATCAATTGAGTTGCATGAGAAAGAGTTGATTTTTAGAGAAAATAACTTGGAATTAAGTTTCTAGACTTAGGCATATGATTTACCATAAATTCCATGAATTCTATAATATTGCATGATGAAATAAACAAGGATTCATTACCCTAGAACTCTCTTTGACTCTTGTGTTTCTCACTTTAATACTCTTCTTATTTGATTTATATTTTCCATAACTCATAATATTAAATTTCAATCCTCAAATAAAATTGATTAGACTCTAAAATAGCTAAGTAACTTAAACCTTCACAATTGGATCTCCAGTGGAACGATATTCGGACTTAACCGTCTTATATTATAACTTAACCCGTACACTTGTGGTTAACACTAAAAGTGCGCATCAGTAGCGAGCTAGGAGTTTGCATGTAGATTTTTTGAAAGTCTATCAATAGAGGGGTAAGCTGATGAGATTAGTGTGTGCAAATCCCTCGTGCCATTTGTGATTTTCTTTGACCAAATTATCATAAATTGAGTCTAATTTCATTGAGAGGGCTTCCGGAAAGAAACTCTTTGAGGAAGAACTCGGAATTCATCAAAAAATCAAGCTTGTTTTGGCTATCGGGTAAACTAAAGCAGAGAGGGGAGATTTAGTGATATCTGGCGGAAGAAGAAGAATTAGAGGTTGAAAGTTTGAGGTAAGATATCTAAGACAATTATCTACAAGTTTGTAAAAAGAAGTAAAATTTAATTTTGGCTAGAAACCTTAATTTTGGCTAGAGGTGTTCAAATGACCCGACAACCTGAACAACCCAGACTACCCAACCCGAATAATAAGGGTTGGGTTGGGTTAGTTTAAAATTTGGGTTGGGTTGAGTTAATTTTTTTTTTTTGTATTTTTCAGGTAGGGTTGGGTCTCGGGTTGCAAGTTTGAAAATTAGAGTTGACCCAACCCAACCCGAATTTCTAATACTAATATTAATATATATGTATATATATATGTATGTATATATATGTATGTATGTATATATTAGTTTAAGTTAGTGTTAAGAACTATTTTATATTTTTTTCTTGAATCGTATTTTATACTTTATCTTGAATTGGATATGTCAATTAATGTTACATTTATATGCCAATGTGTTTTACCAAAAAATAGGGGGAAAAGAAAAGAAAAAAAAACACACACACAACCCGACAACCCAACCCAACCCAACCTGAATTTTAAGGGTTGGGTTGGGTTCCCTATTCGGGTTGGTCAAAAAAATACCCTTAACCCAACCCAACCCAACCTGTGTACACCCCTACTTTTGGCAGTTGGAAGAGAAGACAATGTTTTGAGGTTGTTGGGTGCATTCTTGAAGAGGTTGTGTGTGCAGACAAGCAAGGGTAGTGACCGGAAGAAAGAACCCTTTGAGGTTATTTTGACAAGTTTGGACCCTTAGGAGGCGAGAGGCGCTGCTGTTTGTGTGCCTGTTGTGGGAGCGAGACGGGTCTTGCTGGTGGCGTCGCGTGCATGCAGAAGTTGAGCAAGACGAATCTTGTTGGTCTCGCTGAGGCGCACGACACACATTGTCAAGGTAGAGACGCTCGTGCCTTGCCTCTTTTGAGGTTATTTCGGCAGTAGATGTGTAGGAATTGCCGCGCACAAGGGGCATCCTGTGCGAGATAGTGGCTGGGCATGCAGGGCAGAGTGCTGTGTGAGATTTGCTGCCCATTTGAGGTTAGGTTGGCTATGTGTGCGTGCTGCAGAGCCGTTGGACACCCCTAGGGACAGTTTTCCACTTTTGGACATTTTGGATAATGTTTGCTTATTGGTGAGCCTTTTTGAGCTAAAATCACATAAAACATGTCATGAAGGGAATTTTAAGGATATTGACAAAAAAATTAATTTATTTCAGGCTGGGAAGAGCTAGGGGAAGCATATAACCCATTAAGAGCCAAGGACAAGTTGTGAGTAACTTAATTTCGTTTAAAATGATTTATTCTCTTGATTTTTTTAGAATGCTCGGGTTATTCGCAAAATATGAGATTTCTAGCGTAAGTTGAATTTCGTAAAACATGTATTTCTTAATATGATTTTGAACATGCTTATACATGATTTTGAGCATGTTGATTTATAATATCGAGCTTTGTGAATAAAAGCATGTTGTTTAAGAAATACTCTGAAATTTTGAGAAATTGTTTAACTCATGTTTATGGGTAGCCTGAATACAATAAATGGTCCCCATTGAGGAAGGACATAGAGAAGGCATATGAGCAGCCTTAATATTCGAACCCCGACACTGAAGGATTAGAGAAGGTACATGGGCAGCCTGGGTCGTAATTCCTATGTGCACATAAAGGGAACTTCGACGTTGTTGTGTTGAGATTACTTCACACAGCTAAGGTTATTCAATGTTGGGTATGACTAGATTATTCCATCCTAAGTAAGGTTGTTTTTGACGTTTGGCATGTTGAGAATACTCCACCCTGACTAAGGTTGTTTTCAACGTTGAGCAACATTGAGTTTACTCCACCTCAACTAAAGGAAAATCTTCAAAATATGCAAATGCTTATAAGCTTTCCAAAGCTTTATTATTTGATTATCAAGCATGATTTCGTTGAGCTTTTAAGCCAAGCATAGTTTTAAAAATTTGTCACCCACTGCGCAACCTAGCTCATGTTTTCAAATGTTTTCAACTTCCCAAGTAGCGAGCGGAATTGGAGTGCTTAGTCTACTCGTCAAACTCGTTTGGATCTGCTTCTTAGTTTTAATAATTGTAAATATTTGTACTTAGACCTAGCATTGTGATTGGGGTTTAAGGAGTGGTGGATATGTGTAAAACTCTGATGTTATTATTATAAAGTTTCATTTGGTATTATTTATGGTTTGGATGTAAATTAAAATTATGTTATCGAGTGCTTGGTGAGGGAATTGAAGGAGGGTTAAGTTGATAGTAGATGTTGTAAAGGATCGTGTCTGCTGTTGTCACACCTCTTTTCGGGTCAAGAGAATAGCTCGGGAGGGAGTGTAACAGGTATTCTATACAATGAGTTTGTATAAGACTAGATTGTGAAATAATTAATCTCTCTTTGTAACTCCGTTAATTGAAGAAATTAATATTTCTAATTATCATATTTAACTGGATCTTAATCTGAGTGAATTATAAACTCCTGCCTATGATGGTTTATCCTTTGATTTGTATGAGCGAGAGTGGCCCGAGTCACTGACTCAATAAGCCTATCATTTTGGGGACTTGATAGAATAGGGAGCTGAGAACGTCATTTCATAAGATGAAAGACACTCTTTCCTGATTAGGGTAAGTAGATGAGTAGTGTTCTTAAGTGTTTACCCCGAGACTTGAACAATGGGGCCCCACCCTCTCATTGGCCTAAGAGGAACTTGGTTTATGGTTGGATCATAAACAAATTGTTCATTAGAAGGTCAATGGTACCTAAGGATATAAAGGTAATCATAGGGGTAAAACAGACATTTGACCTAGCTATAAACAAACAACTTGTGATGGATTGACTTATATGAAGTGATTATACTCATGGACGCAACATGTCCTGTAGTGCATAGAAGTGCAACTATAGGTCTATAGTGGTTTTTCCCATAGTTAATTAATGTTGATTAATTAATTAATTAATTAATTAAATAGTTCAATTAATTGATCTCGAATCATTATTGCTTATAATCTGTAGGTCCATTAGGTTCCCTTGCTAGCTCACAATGAATTAACAAGAATCACAGTTTGAAAGAATGGACCATAGGTTGAAAGAATAATTTCAATCGTTCAAATTAGCTTAGGAAAATATATATTAATTGTATATGATATGATTAATATAGAGTATAGTGCATAATGATACATTGTAATATATAGTTAGATATAAGTATGATTTATAATTAAAACTATATATTATTTGGGGGTATTAATATATTTGAATTTGATTCAAAACTTAAATTAATATAAATAAGATTTATATCAAGATTATGAAAAGCCAATGTGAGTGAGATTCACATTAAACTTAGGTTATGAGAGATGTAAATTTGTATATGATACAAATGTTCATTTAATTAAATTTTATATTATTTAAATAATTATTAAATATAAGATATTTTTTTATATAATGAAATTAATATTATTAATTAATTATTCTATTTTAATTATACTCTCTTATTTTATAGAGAGAGTGGGGAGGTGGGAAGTTATCTTCCCTTCGTTAAAAATAAAGAAGACGTTATGTGTGCGTTGTTGGATGAATTACAGAATTCCAAAAACTCCATCTCTCAAATTCTCTCACCCAAAAATATCATAATTTTTTTTATTTCATTTTCTTTCAAAAAGACAATTCCCACAAATCGGTCCTTGCCAATAGTCATAATGGGAAAAGGCTTTTGGAGGATTCGTAGCAAGGAAAAAGAAGAATTGAAGAGGAATTGTTGTTATGATTCACTAAGGAAAGTCTTCAAAGGTATTTTTTTTTCTTAATTTAATTTTATGCTTAACCTGTATTATAACACATGAGAGATGTTTCGTATGTTTACTTTTAGTTATGTATCTTTCAACTTCCCAAAAGCAAATCAATAGCGGCCACATGCCGTCTTGGGATTCGATCGCTTCACATCAGTGTAAAGGGCGAAAACTGCCTATAGTGTAGTGGGTCTCAGTTTTACAGGTCCAGTGCGGTTGGTCAAAATTTCAGAGGTCAGTGTAGCGAGTATTTTGGGTCTTTAGTGTGTAGGTCTTAATCAAGTGCTGGGGTTTATGCCCTAAATTCGTGGTTTATATTTTGTAAACAAATTATTTATTCAATAAAGTAACTGGTTATTTTTATTTTGACTTTTAGAGTTGACTACTTGCATAACTAAATCCGATAAAGTAAGATCCACTTGAACAATATGTGGTTGACATATAGGTGGATTGTGGTCAAATGATAACCTAAATGGTCTATAGTACATTAAATAAGGTTGGGTACCTTATCCTGGTAACACTATGGATACGACTCATTTTGTAACCGTTACAAACAATGTAATCTAAATTGTTCATATGGAGACATGCGAGTGAGGTATCCTATACAATTAGTTTGTATAAGACCGGACCGAATAATTAATCTCTCTTTGCAACACAGTTGCCTATGAGGACTCGTCCTTTGATCTGTATGAGTGAGAGTGGCCCGTGTTGCTGACTTAATAAACCTACCATTTTGGGGATGAGACCAATTGGGGAGCTAGAAGCATAGCTACAGAAGATAGAATTCACTCATTCCCGACTTTAGGGTAAGTAGATGAGTTGTTCCCTTAAGTGCTGACTCCAGTTCTTGAACAAGGGACCCCTCCCTCTCATTGGCCCGAGAGGGACTTTGTTTATGGTAGAACTATAAATAGATTGTTCATTAGAAGATTAGTGGAACTTAAGGAGCAATCGGTATAGGGATAAAACGGTAATTTGACCACACTATAATTACAAACAACTTGTGAAGATCAACTTACTTATTCTGGTTATATCCATAGACGCAAAACATTCTACAATTCATAAGAGTGCAAATTATGGGTCTTTAAGGGAGTGTTCTATAGCTAATGAATGTTGGTTAATTTAATTAAAAAGTTTAATTAATTAATCTTAGATCATTGGAGCATAATTGTAGATCCATTAGGTCCCTTTCCTAGCTCACAATGGGTAAACAAAGATCATTTGTTTTGACAAAATTTGAATTGTTCAAATTGATTTAGAGAATTTATGTTAAGTGTTTAAGATATAATTATATATCGATAAATTATAATATAAAATTAATTTTGGATGAGATTCAAAATTAGATTATATAATATGAGAGTATTAATGTTTGAATAAGATTCAAATATTAAATCAATATGAATTCAATTCATATTCAAACCATAGATTAAAAATAATATGAATTAGATTCGTATTAAAACTATCGTAAATATCAAATATTTAATTAAATTAATTATTTAATTTAATTTAGTTTATATTTAATTGTAGGATTGTTTTCAAGTATAACAAAATGAACCAAACTATTTACAAATATAGAAAAATTTTATTGTCTATCACTGATAGACCGTGATAGACATCTATTGCTCAAGAGATAGATGTCTATCGCTCAAGCAATAGATATCTATTAGACATCTATCACAGTTAATCACTGATAGACAGTGAAATTTTTCCAGTATTTGTAAATAGTTTGATATTTTTTCTATTTATAATAATTTTTCTTAATTATATTATTACATAATTAAATTATATTTAATTAAAAATAACCCCTGCAATGTAGAAAATAACGTAAGTTTTCTCTTTCTACATTCACTTTCTATCTCAAAAAGGAAATCTATCTCAGATTTTTTTAGAGAGAGCCATTCTTCTTTTGTAAAAAGAATTCCCACTCTTTGAAAAGGGTTCTCACATAGCTAATCCTTATCGGGGAATAGCGGGAAAGACACTTTTGGTGTCGTCTATCCGTATGTTAGAGATCAGTTCGAGAATTGCAATGAAGAAGGTTCGAAGAAGATCTTCAAGGATAAGTTCTTTTCACTATCCCTTCTCTGTTAAATGTATATATATGCTTAACCATTCTGTTTATTCTTTTTCTATGTTACTGTTTTGCAAATAAAATCAGTGAGAAGCTATAGTCTTGAGAAAACCTAAGAAGAGAAGGAAGAAAATTGGAAATGGGGGGATTTTGAAAACCAAACATACATAGATTTAGTTAAATAAAGTTTCTTTCTTTTTTGTTAAAAGAATTATATAGTGCAACTATTGAAGCGAAAGATTCTGTTGTGAGGGCATTTTTGGAATACAATCCACAACCTACAGTTGAGGGAAGTGAGATTTGCTATAATTATGAAGATTTTACCTTTTTGACATTTTCCAAAATTAAACTTTAAAACATGCTATTCACACCAATTTCTCTAAAAATAACCTAATGGCCGAAGTGGGCCTTTATGTGGGCCTTATACACATATAAATGAAAACAAGCTCAACAAAGAGGGAACTTCTCCAAGCTGTTCTTTAGATATGACAGAAACATAAAACTTGCAGTAGACCATTTCTTTGCTGCTCATCATCATTCCAAGACTAAGGCGCAGTGTGTTTTTAGGGCGAATTACAAATTGTAATTGCAATCACTGGTAGTCAGAGTTAAGGATTTCTTCTATTGTTGAGTTCTGGCATTAAGAAGACCAAACGAGCTTTTGTTGGACTTACTTAAAAGCTGATCTGTAGCGCGAGTTTAAGAGTGGACTAGATATTTGGGTGGATCATCATCTTTCTTTATGTTTATAGCACATCATAACCACACATCCAAAAAAAAATAAAAAAATAAAAAAAAGAAAAGTGTTTGTCATGTCATAAACTTTCAATAGATATGATTGAATACTTGGATGAGATGCATAAAGATAGATGTAGTCTAAGATGCACCAAATATTTATCTATCTTTAGTGTCGTTTCTCTTATAAATCTAGTTTATTCGTTGTTGTAAATTATTAACTTAATTATAGGAAAAATACAATTTTTAATAGAGGAATACTTGGTTTGGTTGGACTTCTTTTCCTACCCTAACTCCAACCACAAAGTAGAAAAACATACTAAAATATTTAAAAGTAAATAAAGAAAAAAGAAGAATTTTTTTACGTAACACAGTAACACTATAATTGGATGGCAAAAGGTGAGCTTTAATAAATTTTGTTTGGGTAATATTACTTGCACGTGTGTTGCTTTCGCTGCATGGGTTTTGTGGCCTCCATAACTTTGACTAGATGTCTTTTGGTAATACTAATAAGAAGGTTTATCAGATTAATTGCACATGGAATAAGTAACTCATATTTCTTATCATTTTTGAAAATGAAACCATAAAGTTTTTACGAATATAGTGGCGGATCTAGAACTTCAGGTGAAGGGTACAAAATATACAAGGTTAGAAGTTTAGCCATGAACTTTTAATTTTGTGTTTATATGGAGTTGACAAATTTAAAAAAAAACGTCTAATAGGTCTCTGAATGTTCGACTAAAAGATCTATGCCGACGCAAATTTATACTTCTCTTAATGCTTGGTTGCCCTGCTTCTCCTTTTCCCCACATTTTTCCTTTTTCCCATTTTATTTTTCCACTTCCCAACCGGGAACTGTATGCTCCCTTTCTAACGAACGGTTGCATGCTCTCATCCCCACTTCTCCCTAGTTGGCGCTGGCGCGGGCGCCTCCCCTCTCTTCATCCTTATCGGCATCGAAATTTCTCTACTAAAATTTCGACAACCGGTCATCTAAAAATTTAAACTCTTTGTAAGTCTACCTGTTTTTTTTTTTCAGACATGTTATTGTGCCCTTTTTGGTTGATTAACATTAATTTTTTTAATTTATTTTTCATTTTTTTTTTTTTAAAAAACAAGTTAAATGTTGGGATATTAGAATGTGGTTGCCTAAAATAAGGACCTTGAAACTCCTCCTCTTTTAAAAGTATTGTTTTCAAATGATTAAAAGGAATATGCATTAGAAAAGAAGGATAAAAAAAATTAAACTCCTAAATAGCTTTTGGTTGGGAGAAAGTATCTCCCGATGCAACCCAATTTCATGGGCAGAAATACAAAAATGCCAACAGAAGGCATTTTGCGTTGGAAAATACTTCTCCCAATAGGGATATGCGATGATTTTGCCAACGCATTATTTTGCATCGGCAAAGTTATATCGATGTTTTTGGACTTTTTCAATGCAATATTGCATTGGAAAAAGTAAAAATTGTTGTTGTGCATATATACACACATACACATTCATATATCACATGTGTATATAAGTTATGATTGTTATATATAACTCCTATTCCCACATTCACAGTGAACTTCAGCGTTAATGTGTTTGAATTCATTCGGATGAGTTTCTATATATATATATATATGTATGTATATATTTGATGTAGATCAAAATATCGAATTCGTAATTTTATAAAAATTTCGATGAAAATAAAAAAAAAAATTCAAAAAAACAAATTTAAATTAGTAAATAAACATTTTATTATTTTCAAATAAGTAAACAAGTCTATTATTTATATTATATCTATATTAATGACATTTTGATGCTTAATTTTTGCGTTTCGTGGATTTTTCGACGATATAATAGAAATATTGATTTACCCCTCATATTGATACCGAACTTATGAAAACGTAGAAATATCGACATACCAATGAAAATTTAATACACTATGGGGCAAAGGGATGAGGTCGGGTTTAGTGCGAGGAATATAATCCCATCTGTGCCCACATTTAGTGAATGAGGAGAAAATTCTCCATGCTCTCTTCTTTTAATCGGGGATTCCTTGCTTCATTCGCAACGGATTCCCTGCGAGGTAAATGGACATCTCTAGTTAGATGGATGATTGACCACGACTTGTTTTCTTCATCCCATTTCACCCAAGGTGTTTTGCCTCGCCAGAATATGGTTTGACCATAAATCATATATTAACATTTAATTAGTGGTTAATTTCTTGATTAATCGTGCAAATTAAAGTTATTAAAATTAATGAGATTACAATCATTTTTACATAAAGGTTTCCTAAAGTTAGTAGGTAGATTATCGAAAATTTAATAGAGGACTAGAATTTGTTAGATTTAATTGTTATGTAACAAAAATCAAAATGAAGGAAACCTGGAAAAAAAGTGCATGAATGATCAAATGTTTCTATTATGTACAAGAAGTTGAAATGATACTACAAGTGATTATAAGTAAATTAAAAACTAACCGCTAACAATAACACTAACCTTAAAAATTACTCCACGAGTGTTTTGTGTCAATTAAAAGTATCTCTCGTGGACAAAGATGAAGGATTCACTATTCTTTCCCTCATCTTCTTTTTTATGTTCCTGCAAGAAAAGTTTCCTACGATACTAACCAAACATCACTTATGAAAATTCCGAAAGTACTTTACGAAGCAATATAACAACCCAATAATAATAATAAGGAAACAAAAAATACCTTTTTCATCCTAGTTGTTAGATCTAGTTTCCATTAGATCTCAAGTTTTAAAATGTTACACTTTTAGTCTTTAAGGACTAGTTTGGTAAAGAATCTGAAAATACAAATTTGAAAACAAGGATTAAATGAAAACAACATTATATTTCATGTTTTTACATATGTGTTTGGTAGCAGATTCATAAATTAGATTCTATTGCAAACTAGTTGTAGTTACCAGTAAATATTAGTTGGTAATAAACTATTATTAATTTATTTATGAACATAGTTTTATGTTTAAAAAATTGTATAATTTATGAGATAAATTGAAATTTTTGTCCCTACAGTTTGGAAGAAGTTAAAATTTGGGTTTTAGGGTTTATAATTAGAATTGAACTCCTATAGTTTGATAAATGCTTCATAAATAATCCATATAGATTATTTAAGAGGATTTAACAAATCATAGGGACAATATATGAAGATGCATAAAACCATAGAAACTAAATTCTAAATCTTAAAATCATATGAACTAACTTGTAAATTTATCCAAACCATAGGGACCAAATTTGGAATCTAACCTAATTTACTTGCATAATACATAATTTAATTTTAAAAAAATTGAATTGAATTGAACATAACTTACTATATTTCTAAATGTTTTTATTTTTATTTAATATAATTCTACATTTTAAATTTTAAAATTTAAATTCTAGATTCATGGAAAATATAAAAATGTTGTTTTTATTACATTGTTTGAGTCTTAGAATCTAAAAACAATTTCCAGAAACAAAATTCGGGTTGTTTGCCAAACACATATTCGTTGAACTTAGTAAATCTCAAAACATAAAACAGAATCTGGATAGTGAACCAAATAGGCCCTCAGTTTTCAGTTTAATTTCAAATTTAGTCCATAAGTCTCAAATTTTAAAATTTTATGGTTGAAATTTGAGTTTTCTTTCATTTGGGTCCCTGGGTTTCAAAATCTACATTTTTAACCTTGAGTTGTTTTTAGTAAATACTCACTTTCAGTATTTAGTGTTAATGTCTATTAATTAATTTAAAAGAATTATAATTAATAGGTTCCACAAAATTTTCATCACTAATAAAATTAATTTTAAATTTTCATTTCATAATTTTTTAAAATTATTTAGAGATTTGGTGGTGACAACATTTTTTAAGGATGTTGTGGTAGTTATCCCTTAAGATGTTTGTCAGCTTGTCCTTCAAATTGTCCTTCAGGATGTCTTTACGATTTTTATTTCAGACAGAATATTTTTTCCTTATTTGAAAACATTTGGGAATGATTCCTAAAAGAGTTTTTCTTTCTTCTAGCTTAGAAGTTTATGGTATGAGTTTGGTTATCCTTTTCAGTGTGCATATTTAAGAGAATGATGTTATCTTTTTAGGGTTGCCTATTTTGAAGTATTTTTGAGTCATTGTCGTGTGCTTATGTGGAAAACACAAATGTGTCAATTCGTGTGATTGTGAAGCTTTTGCTGATGTCGATTTTGTGAGGCTCTTTAGATCATATTAAATCATTCTACTATATCTTAAGAAGGAATTTTTCGTACTTGAGGGAAGCGTAACTTTTCCAAGTGAAATGGTCTTCATTTAAAGATGGAAAGATAAAAGTTTTTGGTGAGGAGTCTCACACATAGGGGAGCCTAAATGATCATTCACTAAGTTATATTATTCTGCTTGTCACTGTAATTGTTGTTTATTTACATGTAACTATAATGTTTTAATCGCTTGACTTTATAATAGTGAAATTATCTTTCCTGGGCACACTACCCCTAAACGATGTAGATGGTTTCACCGAACTAGGTTACCAAATATTGTGTTTTGTTTTTAGTATTTTTATCTGTGCTTTACTAATTGTTCTTTGAACTACTTTAACATTGTGTGTAACTTTTGGGATTTGTGCCCTAAAGCTCTGTAATTAATTAATTAATTTAATTATTAAATAGACAATACTAAATTATCAATTAATTAATTGAAAAATCTAAGTTTATTATATTTAGTCTTGAACAGTATGTAGTTGACATATAGGTGGATCATGTTCTAGAAATAACCTAAAGGTCTATAGTATATATATGGATAAGGTTGGGTGCCTTATTTTGGTAACATTATAGATACGATCCACTTTGTAATAGTTACAAATGGTTTGATCCAAACCATTCATGTGGAGACATTTAAGTGGAGTATCTTATAGGAAGAATTTTTACAAGACCAAACAACAAAATAACTAATCTCTCTTTGTAAATCTGTAAATTGATGAGATTAATATTTCAAAAGATGATCATGTACTATGACTTGATCTTAATCCTGTGTGAGTTATGAATTTTTGTTTGTGAGGGCTCATCCTTTGATTTGCACGGGTGAGAGTTGTCTGAGTCCCCAACTCAATGTATAAGTCTAGCATTTTGGGGACTTGATCGACTAGGGAGCTGGGAACATAACCTCATAAGATGGAATTCACTTTTTTCTGCATAGGTAAGTAGATGAATATTGTCTTGAAGTGTTAACTTCGGGACTTAAATAAGAGACTCCACCCTTTCATTGGCCCGAGAGAGACTAAATTTATGGTTGGACCATAAACAAATTGTTCATCAGAGAATTAGTAGTACTTAAGGAAAAAAGATAATTACATGGGCAAAATGGACATTTGCGTGAATGTTATTATGAACAACTTATGAAGGATCGATGATTGATCAAAAGTATACGGGTGATAAATTTATAGATAAGAGTGATCTTAGTGCAAATATACACTATCGGTGAAGTTATAACCTTGGAGTATTCCAAAGGTCGAACCCACGAGATTAGTTATTAGTTTAGGTTTGTCCTAAGCAATGTAATCAAGTGACCAAAGGTAACCAAAGTACAATGAAGTAAAATGAGTTGAATGATGTTTTAAAAGCTTAAAGATAAACAATGGTAAATAGGGATACAACTATGTTTAAACCTAAGTTCATCAAAACCTGAGTGATGCAGCCACATCATGCTAGCGCATTGCCTTACACATGGACAAAATCTTGTCATATTTAGCCTTGTTTCAAGATCTTTTAGGAGCCTAATAAGCTAAACCTATATCTTTATGATTAGTAATAGCATGAAAAATGTTTCATAGGTTTCAAGCACCTAAAGAGTAGAATGGGGCATTAGCGACGAAATGAAGCTAAAACGGAGCAAATCAAAGCTTAATTGCATCAACCGAGAAAGTGAAGGCCAAAATAAAAAAATTGCTCCTGCAGGCACAGCGTGTTGCGCCTCATCATGCCGTGCTCAATGCTGTTTACAGAATACACAAAGCGTCGTGGCACTTTGAAGAATTTCCGCTTGAAGATTCACGACAGCTCCACGGTGATCCGACCAGAATATAAAAAAGGAAATTTATATTCTAGGTTGGATTCATTATGATTTATGTTGATCTCAACCAATTTATCTCCTTTTTTCTTCTCCTTTTTGATCTTTTGATGTACCGAAACTCCATCCCATTGATCAGAATGTTGATGATGTGCTAAGGTAATCGTTCTAGTGTGGGTTTCCAGAGTTTCCCATTTTTCATGTACTTTGTGAGAATTTGAACTCCAATTTGCTCATATTTATTAGATTCAATTATGATCTTGATTGGATTGTGTGATAACATCGGAAAGGTGTGTTGCATTATAAGTGTGTATGATGCGTTATGTTCGCATTGGCTTAATGTCACGTTAAAAGTCAAGCAAGATATATATATTAAACGCAAGTTTTCTTATAAAAACTCAAGTGCAAGTTTAAATAAGTTTTCCATGGAGATTCCATAAGTTTTCTCTAGAGAGTCCAGGGATTTATAATGACTATGGGTTGAAATTAATCTTCAGTTTGATGCGTTTGGACTATACAATAATTACAATTCTTGTTGTTTTCTAAAATAACTACAAAGAATAACTTTATACAAGAAATAAATTGGTGGATGAACATGTGGAATGGTGATGCGGAATGAATGATGGGTGAAGTTAGTCAAGTATAAACAAGTTCAGATAGCATGTGTGAAAGGAATGAAACCATGAGAAAGGGTAAATTAAGATAAGTAGATAACATTTTCCTAAGTGATAAGTAATTTTTCATGCTTACAAACTCAAGGGTAGGAATGCATTCGACGCCACATTGATCTTATTTCTAAGATGCATGGTGAGTTCTTCCGGCAGAAGATAAACTTTATTTCTAAAGTCTAATCTTTTCTTGTTAAATGGTGGAAATTACTCACTAACTCTCTCAAGCTGATGAATATACTCACTTAGATCTATTTGTTCGATAGATTCAAGCAAGTTTGAAGTATCCATTTAATCAAGATGAAAGCAAACTTAATCACATTTGGAAATACTACCAGTTATGCTTAGTATTAAACATTCAACATTCATGGTGCAAGATGTTACAAATGAGAATAAATGGAAGTTTAATGTCAATCGAACTTGTATTAAGTAAATAATCCAATCTCTCAAAAGTTATTAAAAAAAATACAAGCAAGAAAAGTGTTCATAATGAAAGAAAGAAAAGGGAAGTCGTTAAGCCGCCAGTGGCAATGTCTTGCTTCTTGGAGGCTTGAGATAGTTACTATCTGATACATGATTTATATAAGGGTGAATTCTCACTCTCTAAGAGGTAACCCTGAACACTCTTAGAATCTTCTCATAGAAGAGCTCGAAATGGAGGATGGTTATGGAGGTTGAGCGAGAATCTGCGCAGAGCTTTCACCATTGAGTATTTTCTCTCTACTTGAACATGAAGTACAATAGGCTATTTATAGGCATTGAAGAAGGCGATATCATGATGACCTGACACTTTTGCATTTAATTTCATGCCTTATTGCACAAACTTCTTAGCGTCTTCAGTTCATTGGATCTGTCATGATCTGGTAAAATCAAATGTCCATTTGCATATTGACATGACAGTTGCTGACTAAGCACTTGTATTATTTTTCTTTTAAATGCATGGTCCTCGACGCATTGACCTTTAATGATTCTAGTAGCATCATATCCTTTATACTTGAGCACCTTTTGGTTCTATCCTGTGTGCAAAAAGATTGAATTTCATAATTTCCAAGATAGATTTTTTTGTAAACACAATGAACACAAAGTTATTCATATCATAAAATTCAAGTGCTAAAATCATGTGGTTATCATCAATTCTACTCTAATTACTCCAATCAATGAGCTATCTTCTCTGCTTAGTTCAGGATTTTCCTTTGATTTTATATGTTTATTTCATTATTTTATAGATTTTGAGAACTTGCGAGGTAGAACCAAACGTTAAATGCTTACATGGAGCTAAAACAGACGAAAACAAAGCTCAATTGTATCAACCGATAAAGAGAGGGTTAAAATGACCAAATTTCCCTTGAAGCCACGGTATAGGGACGCATTTTCCCGAAAGATGATCAGGCCCTGGTGCCGCGATTGACTTAGAGCATCCCAACACCTTAATTCGAAAATGTGTCGAATTCATGTCAGCGTTGCAACCTTGCTCCTTAGCATCGCGGCGCTGTCGTGATTTCTATAAAAAGTTTTCTGTTGCCTACGGTAAAGGGGTCTGATTCTAGGAGACTTCCAACCTTCTGCTCTCTTCTTTTCACTTGCTTTTTTCATCTTGGATGTATCAAAACCTTACCTCGTGGATCTTCATGTCAATTGTTGGCTAAGATACTCATTCTAGCTTAGGCATAAATATTTAGCTTAACTTTTCCCAAGATTGTAATGCAATTAGGCCAAATCGAATTCGCATGCTTTCGACCTATTTACTTTGGAGTCGTTAGTTAATTAGTTTGATTAGTTAACTTCTCTAATTAATTTGGTTAAGTACAAGCAAACAATTTAAATCAAGTTATGAAAATTTTGTGATCAAGTAAATTGAATAGGAAAAATCCAAATCAAACTCAAGCTAGACATTTTTCTCATTGTTAACATACCTAGCGTAGTTTATCTTTTATGCAATGTAGTATTCTTGCCCCCCCCCCCCCTCCGATTACCTCGGGCTGTAAGCAATTTACTAGAGAAAGCCTTTGGTTCCCTATGTTCGACCTGTGCTTCCACTAATACACTTTTGGTAAGAACAATTACTTTATTTGGTCTAAAATTAGGCGATAAAATTCGCTTGACTAGTCATAGCTAGGAAGATCTTGTAGAAAAGCAAGACTTTGAGGAAGAGATTACCGGTTCGAAAAGAAAATCTTGTTTCAGTTGTGTATCGACAAAGGTATGGTGCTTAATCTTCTTCTAGTTTTTGGATTTTTAATTGTTTCAAGAAATCAAAAAATGCGATCGCACGCTTCCACTGAGATTCAGTCCTTTCAGTAGCATGTTACACTTTGTGTCAGATAACCCTTCTTTCAAATAAACATTAACACCGAAGGCTAAAGTGAGTATTTAGTGAAAATTCAAGGTTATAAGTGTAAATCATGAAACCTTGCACCCAATTCAAACAAAATTTAAACCTAAAACCTCAAAGGTAAAATTGTAACATTTTGAAATCTATGACCTAAATTGAAATCAAATTCAAAACTTAAGAATGAAAGTGTAACATTTCAAAACCTTGGGAACAAATTGAAACTAGACCCAAGACCTAAGGACCAAAAATGTATTTTTCCTCATAATATAATAAGGTAATTCTTCACATAGAGCTTCCCTATAGGAATCTTCTCTTATTATCATAAATTAGGTTCATCCATTTTTTTTAGTACAATGGGATGGGGAGTTCAACACCATAAATCTCTAGATCGTAAACACATATTTTATGCCAATTGAAAAGTTCATTCATTTAGTGAAGTATATAATTGTCTCCCTTATAACTTTAAACATAGAGTATGCTCATGCCCCTAGTTTTCGTTTTATCATTAATACTATTTATAGATCATAGAATATGGGAAAATATATAATTGGATGTTAATAAATGAAAGTGTCCCTGTGATATTTACATATGTACATCTCTTTAATTGAGATAAGATGTTCAAATAAACCAAGAACGTTAAGAATATGGAGTATTATGTATGTAAAAAACATAATTTCAATTTTGAGATATAATAAATTTTCTTACCATTTTGAGATTAAATAAATAATAAAGGTTTAATATTTGTAGACCAAGTTTAGATTAAATTGAAATTTTAGTCCGATGCTTTTTAACAGAATTTCAATTTGTCTCTCTTAGAATTTAAATGTTTTAATTTAATCTCCGAGACCAAGATTCAATTTAGTTTTTCATATGCTCTTAAAAAGTTTAATTCGGTTTCTTTCAATTTGATTAAAAAGTTTATCCGAGACCAAGATTCAATTTAGTTTTTGCCTTACGCACACATGTGGGAACGCTATTAAATTGTAATTTTTTTTTTTTCTTCTTCTTCTTCAATGGATGACTTTTTTGTAGGGGAGTTTTATAGTTAATGAGCTACCTCTCACAAATCTATAAAATCTAATATTCTGCTTAATTATGTCAATGCGCACTACTATTTTTTCTATAACGTATTTGATTAAGGATGATCATATCAATCGTAACCCTAATGTGATTACTAGCTATATCTCGATCTTACTTTTTTCATCTTGACACAACAAACTATAGAGAAAAATGGAGAAAACACAACAAATTAACCATCCGTATTTATAATGTATGGCAATAAAGATGTCCATGTAGCATTAAGCTATCTCTAACACAATCTTATTTTTTTCACCAAAATACACAACAAACTGTGAGAAAAATAAGGAAAACACAATAGAAAAAATGAAAAGCGTGATATGGTTAGTGATCTCGTTAGGACTATGATAGATATAGTCATTCCTAACGTGATACATTATAAAATAGCGGTAGTGTGCTTTGACGTAAGTATAAAGTTAAATTCCATACATTTATGGGGGGTGAGTCATCAATCAATCATAAAGACGCTTTTGAAAGGGCATTCATATAATAAACTTCACAAGAGAGCCTCACAACATATATTTCCTTTTGTTTTTTACTTTATTTAATTTTTAAGCTCTTATGTATTACATTAACATAGTTAGCCAAATTGTCAAAACGAGCATAACTCAACTATCATACGAGTGTCTTAGTAACTACGAGATATATGATTCAAATTGCCTACCCCCAATTATACTAAAAAATGAAAAATTCAATGTCACATAAAAAATGTGTTAATATATAAACAACAAAGATGATGAAAAAGACGAAACTAAATTATTTAAGATCTCTCTTTAGAAAAAGAAACTAAACTACTAAGATCTTGAATCTAACCAAATTCATCTAGTTAAGACATCATATCATCATTAATCACAGAAAATCAAAACTAGTGTAATTGTAACAAAGACTATATGATATAAAGTAAAATTAGATGTCTAATTTAGGTTTTATTTGATAGCTATTTGCATCTTTCATAAGTTCAAGGGTTAAATTCTTAGTCAAATTTCAAAAACAAAAACTACTTTTTTTAGTTTTCAAATTTTAACTTAAATTTTTTGAAAACGTTGGTAAGAAGTAGATAACAACATAAAATTTAGAAATGAAAGAGTGTTTATAGATTTATCAAATAAGTACTTTGCACTAGAATTAAAAAATTCCCTGACTAAAAAAAAAAGATTCAAATAGTTGTCCAAACCTACCACTTCAAGTTTTAAGTCAAATTGCATCAATCCATGAAACCCAAGAAGAAAGCAATGTGGTTCACAGCTTAAAAGATGTCACTTTTTTTTTTTTTTTGGGTATGTATTTTATGATCATTGGCAATTCAGATAATTGATGACTCGTGGAATTGAAAACTTCAGCTTTATTGTGACGCAGAATTCTTGAATGCGACATATTGATAATGAAAAATTCCACATTTCATCTTATGATTTTGAATCTTCCAAAATAAAAGGAAAATTCAATTCCAATATACACGATAATATTCATCCCATACAAAAATCAAAATGAGGAAGAAAAAGTTATCGTGACATAAGTCTATTATTCATTTCATCATAAGTATTATGTTTGCTTTTTTCAAGAATAAGATTTTTTTTTTCAAATTTTCATGGTTCGTATTCACAAAAATCAAAGATGTAATTTCAATTCTTACATTTTTAGAAGGTTTACTTACTTTTATTTATTGTGACATAAACAAACTCGACAAACAAAGAAAGCATGAATAGTAAATATCAACACAAGGATTTACAAGGTTCGTTAATAGTTTGTTAGCTATTTCGATAAGTAGAAAGAGAGAACAACTTTATTATTAGAGAGAAATATAAGATAATACAAATGCAAATGTGCCAATTGTTGGGTTTTATGTCCTAAAACTCGTTGTTTGTAATTTATGAAACTTATTCTCAATAAAGTTGTTATTGAATATGTGAATTACATTTATTAAATCCAATAAACTAAGAACCCCTATCTATATAGTGAATACTTAGACTTTATGTGGTGACATAAAAGCGGATCAAGTTTAAGTAATAACCAAAACGGTCTATAATATATGGATAAAAGTTGGGTACCTTATCCTGGGGATACTATGGATGCGGTCCACTTTGTATTTGATACAAACAATGTGATCCTAAATCGTTCATGTGGAGACATGCAAGTGGGTGTCCTACGTAATGAGTTTGCATAAGACCAGACCACAAACCAATTGGTCATTAGATGATTAGTCAAACTTAAGGAACGAGATGTAATTACTACGGTAAAACGATAATTTTAGAAATTAGATATTAAATCCATTTTTGGAAAATACATTTTTCCATTAATTGCATGTTTAAGGTGGTGGTGTTCTTCATGCAAAACACCATATCCACCTTCATTTTCCACCTCAATTTGAGCACCTTAGTCAGCCTTTGTATTGTCTTCATGCATGTTGTTTCAATCTGCATGCTATCCTCTTTATATAGATGAGAGGAATTGATGATTAAGGTTAAACAATTTTGCTATTTTATGCAAAAACTCTCTCAAACTCAAAAGTAGAAAAATCAGTGTATTCTTCAGCTTTGTGCTCCAAATTGAACTCAATTTTGGATCCCACAATTCGTTCTAAGGCTTGAGAATAACAATGAACACATTAGAAGTTGTCCACGAAGTGCTCGTGATCTAAAATTTAAAGAATCTTGCTTTAATTTTGAGCTACAACAAGTAAGTTTTCTTCATTCGTTTTTCAGTTTTAAAACAAGCATACTCAATCTTCAAAATTGATGTAATTAGAGTGTTTTAGATCTAATTTCTTTTGCTATTACGTTGCTTACTCCTTCACCAATATGGTTATAGAGTTTATATATAACACTCCTTTAAACCCTAAGTCTAAAATCGTAAATAAAATATAGTTATATTCGTCACTCAAGCGCCTGATAATATATTCAATGTATTCCAACATTATCTTTTTAATTAATTTAAATTACAATTTTATTGTCCTTAAATAGTTTTAATTTGGTTGCCATATTTTTAAAAATTTCCACTTGATCGCACGCATGCATGCAATTTTAGCTTAGTTTCTATAAATTTGGGTCTCTATATTAATTTAGTCAACATTTTTTAACTCAAAAATTGTTCGTTTGCTTTAATTTAGTCACCAATAGATTCTAGTAGAATACTTAAATCAATCAGAAAAGGAATAGACACTTATCGAGAATACTTAAATCAATCAGAAAAGGAATAGATACTTACTCGATGATTCCATGATAAATATCTAAAATTCTTCAAATCAATGTTCTCCAATCTCAATGTTGTATATTCTTCAATTCGTCCTTTAGATGATAAAAGGACTTGTTTAATTTAATGAATTAAACCTTGAATCGACAGAGTGCATGTTGTTCTTTTAGAATAAAAACCGTATAGAGATTGAGTAAGTCCCGCAGAGAAGAACTACCTACCACGTATATATAGGCAACGCATGCCCACATTTCAGGTAACTACCCACTCACAACTAACTAAGGTAATAATCCTCATTCCAAGTAACTACCAACTCTCCATTACATGGATAACTACCTATTAACTTATGTAACTACCCATATTTTGAGTACATGTTAACTTCCCACTACCTAGATAACTATCAATGATTAATCCCTCTATTTTTCAACTTCACATAACACCACTCAAATTTATAAATTTCATTGTATGGGACGGAGGGATTTACACCCGATAATTATCTCTTCAATACTACACTAATTATCACTCTGTGTACAATAATAACAATCATCAATTACCTAAACTATATGGATCAACATTATAAATCAAAATTACTAACATATTTACTTACAAGGTTTTATTTTACAGTTGAATTTGAATTATTCAAAGAAACGTATTGGAGAGTTTTCCTATTAAATATTGATGATTAAAATTTGATTGGAAAATGTAAAAGTAAATTGGAAGGTGTATGTCACTCAATTCAACGTTATAAGATATTAAAATTTTTGAAAATTGTATAGGGTGGCAAATTAAGTTTAGGGTTTAGCAAACATAGTTTCAATTTTTCAAATTTTGCAAATATGGCAAAATTCCTTAAATCAAGTTGCACACCTTCATGTGCTCAATCTTTGCAAAACCTCAATCTTCACCTTCAGATTTCCAATTGTCCACTTTGCAGAACTTCAATTTTCGCTCAATATTGTTTGATTCTGACCGATCAAGCTCCTTCCCCTCGAGATTTGACCCTCAAATATTGACAGTCTCATTTTCACATTAGATGAGAATTTTGTTGTGATTGAACTGGGTTAGAATCTAGATAGTCGGAGTCCTCCAAGTTTGCTAAATGAAGGATATCAAGTGTGCATTAGTAGTGTATCAAGTGTATTCAAGAGATATCAAGTATATTAAGTGTACATCAATAGTATATCAAGTGTATATCAAGGTGTATTGTGAGTGTGCATCAGGTGTATCAAAGGTGTGTTAGGTGTATTTGGACATTTTTTACAATATTTCTCATTTTAACTCGTGGGTTAGACTTGTTTTTTTTGCTATTTTTGTAAAACTAAAAAATTTAGGCTATAGGCTTAATATTAGTAACTGGTTTGATTCATTTTGCAACTAGCCCTCATAAATGCTACCATCCAATGATACATCTTCAAATGAAACTAAACAGTGGGTAAATATAACAAAATGTTAAAAATTATTGAAATTCAGCCCTATATATATATATATAAACTTGAGTAGTGTATATCTTACCAATTAAAGTATCAACTCTCATTCTTCTAAAACGAGAAGTTTATATCTCCACCTTTACATCTTTCCTACTAGAAAAAATTGTTGACATCATTTACAACATTAATAAACAATTTTGACAATTTTACATCACCTCCAAGGACAATTTACATGAACAATTTTGTAAATAATGTCATATATGCCTTTCAATTATTATGTTAATGTATGTATATATGTGTGTATATATCTGGGAACATCTTCACAAAATTTTAAGGGTAAAATATATGAAACCCTTAGATCTATGGTCATTAATCAGCAAATAAAATGGATCGCATATAGCTTCTTTAGTCAGACCTTCTAAAACAATTTACCAATAGGTTTTCTTCCATTTTGGCAAAATTATTTTATCCCAGTCTGATTACCTTTCTCCTTCTTTAGTCTAATTAAAACATCATATTCAAAATTAAGAAGAAATAAGAGAGCATAACTCGGTAAAACCCAAGTTTAGAAGGAGTACATATGAATGAACCGAGATCTCACATCTAAATGAGAGGGATCTTGATGATATGAAAGTATGGTTAAGAAACGCTTAAACAAATGAAAGTTACTACCTAAAAGGAAGCCGCACCTTAGTTGTACCGTAGGTAGTAATTTTCAACACTTTTAGGGCTTAACCATACTCCCATATTTTCAAGATCTCTCTCATTCAGATGTGACCTCGATTCATTTATGTAACCCTTCCTAAATTCAAGTGTTGTATACATAGAAAATATAAAAATGTTTTGTTTTGCACTATTTGAATCATAAGGTTCAAAAATCAATCTTTCAATATTCATGAATTCATTTGACTCGGTAAATTTAAAAACACAAGGCTCCATATTGCATATCAAACAACCTCTAAATCATCCATGAAAGTACTTAAACCTCCAAAAAAAAAAAAAAAAAAAAATCTAAGAAAAATATCTAATTACTTAGAGCCCCAATAGATCAAAAACCTTTAGTCACTTTTTGAACTCTTCTCCCTTTTTATCTTCCAAAAAACCAAGAAAAAAAAAAGAAAAAAAGGAAAAAAAACAAAAGGACAACTCCATCTTTATCTTGTGTGAAAGAGTCCCCCACCCAAAAGCATGCTTCCTTCCTACATTTGTAAACATCAACTTTCTTCTGGTTCACATAATCTCATTTCCAATTATTGCACCAACTTATTGATCAGTTGGATAAGCTTGTACAAAACAAAAAACAAAAACAATCCATCTGTTTCCTTCTCTCTCTTATATATATAGATTAAGACTGAAAAAACATGCAAATTATTGAGTTGGGTTTTGTTGTTTCTTTCAAACAGTTCAAATACCTCTATAATGGGGGCTTTTTTTTTTTTTTTTTTTTTTTTTTTTGGCTTTGGAAAAGTGTAAAGTTGAATAATAATTGGTTTTGTGGTTTCTTTTGAGTCAGTTTTTGGTGAAAGAAGAAAGAATTGATATTCATATTCATATTTATAATTTGATTCTCATTCTGCCACTTTAAGTCTATCAATCAAATTAAAGAGTATCCCTTCTCTATATACCTTTTATTTATACTTATGCCCTATTTATATACCCCCTCTTCTTTTCCTTTCGTCCCCCACCCTCCCATTTCTTTGAATATTTATTTTTGTCCAAATATGTCATCGCCCTTGTTCCAAGAAAGTACTACTTATGTTATAAGCACCATTGAAAAAATAAACATAAATGAAATGTTTCCCTTACAAGTTTGTCTCATAGTCATAGCTAGCCAAAATTGTGGTAAATTTTAAAAACTAATCTTAATTACTTACAAATATTTATCCTTTTAAAGTATCTAAACATAGCTTAACTGATATGTACTATGTGTTATTGGCAAGAGATATGTGGTTTGAATCCCCCACCCCTAAATGTGAAAAAAAGAAAGAAAGAAAGAAAGAAAGAAGAGGGTGTCTAACATCGTCTTAATTATTTTAGTGGTAAATTTTCCATATAAATATTGCACTTTTTGATTAATTAACCGCCTTAATAACCTTACTATATTTAACCAAGAGAATTGTGATTCTTAACATACTTCAACAGATAATAGATATCAATTATCATCTTGAGATTCAATTATTCAATACTCTACTACATTATTGATAATTCTATATTTAGATAAAATAATATTTTTATCGTTAATTATTATTTAGATGCCTTTAGTGTACACACAAAGTTTTCCCCTCTATTCATCTTTTTGATGTGGGTGAGATTCTCAACATCCCCTCAAGATAGTATTTCTTTTGGTTCACCATTTTTTGTTCACATCCCAATTTTCTTCTTTTTTACCTTTTTTTCTTTTAATCATTGAATACATGTTTTGATTTCATGGGCATCTGATACGATATTGAGAAAAATGAAGTTTTATTCCAAAATGAACTTGCCAATGAAAGGAGTAAGTCATGTATCATATAGAAAGATTATAACATCTCATCATGTTTTCAATTTGGGATAATTCTCAACAACCCTAGACTTAAAAGTTTTACATTTAGTTTTTAAGTGATTGATGGTTGATGATGAGAGTCCTTAAAAACTTGAGCCAAAGAAAAGCATTTTTCTTAGTATATGGAAGGGCATTGAAAGGCTATAGGTTTTGGGTACTCTGAATGATATCCCATCAAGATTGTATCTTGAGCAAATATTTGAATATCAATGAGTCAATGGGATATATGATGAAAAACGAAAGAATTTCTAAAAGTAGAAGAGGGATTATGATTGGAGGGAACATTTAATTTTAAAGAAGATAAGGGTCCATTTGGTAGAGAATTTGAAAACAAAAATTTGAAAACAAGAGATACAATGAAAACAGAGTTGTATTTCATGTTTTCAAATATGTATTTGATAACAGATTCAAAAATTGGATTCTATTTTAAATAATTGTTTAAAATGTGTCACTATATATTATATAATACACAGGAAAATTATTATAAATAAAAAAAAATAAAAACTATTTACAAATATAGAAAATTTTTTACTGTATATCAGCGATAGACCGCGATAGACTTATATCGCTTGAGTGACAGAAGTCTATCGCGCTTCTATCACTCAAGCGACTGTCTATCGCTGATAGACAATGAGATTTTTCTATATTTGTAAGTAGTTTGACTCATTTTTCTTTATATGGAAACATCTCAAATACATATTATATTTTTTTTAAAAAAAAATAGTTGAGTTTATAACATGACATGTTGTATTTCTAAATGTTTTTTTAATATAATTATGCATTTTAAAATTAAATTTCAAAATCTGGATACGATGGAAAACATAAGATGTTTTTAGAAGTTGCACTATTTGGATCACATAATCTGAAAACAATTTTCAAAAAACAAAATTTGGGTTGCCTGCGAACATAATTGTTGAACTCAATGAATTTGAAAACATAAAATAGAATCTAAATTCTCTACCAAACAAGCCCTAATAAATCCCTCAAACTTTCATGTTTGTGGCTAATAAATTCTTGATCTATCCAACAATTATAAGAATTCACGCAGCGATTGGAAATATAATTAAGCTTTCAATGTCCTATTAAATATACATTTTAATTTTATGTCTAATTGATTAGCTAATTTTAAAAAGGGCAAATGCAAAATACACCCTTGAAGTATGGTGGTAGTTGCAATTACATCCTCAAACTTTCAATTGTTAAAATTGGCCCCCTAAACTTATACAAATATTAAATTTGGACCCTTAAACTTACAATAGTTGTAGAAATTGAACCCATAAATGATAAAAATTGAAATCTTAAACTTATACAAAAATTACAATTTATACAATTATGTAGGTATATAATTATGTAAGTTTGAAAGTCCAATTTGAAAAATCTTAACATTTATACAATTTTGAGTGCTCGATTTTTCAAATTGAAAGTTTAAGGGTATAATTGCAACTACCACCATACTTTAGGGGTGGTTTTTGCAATTTGTTCTTTTAAAAAATGTTGAATATATACTACAGACATCTTATGTCACATCCCCACTCGGATTACCCTTTTAAACCTGGAAAGAGGTGTGAAGATAGCAACATCAACCTTTTGTGACATCTACTGCCCGTCCTTTTAACATTTACACATATTATACTTAAATCTTAATTAACAAATGCTCTTATATTTAAACATGTAATAGAAATAGAGTTCATACAAATCCTTTTTTTTTAAGAAAAAAAAGAAAAAAAAAAAACTACAATCCAGCATTCTAACCCTAGCTACAATACATAAAGTTATCCTATGGCAGACCTCGACTTCGCTGGCAATGGAAACTCCTCTACTACCTGAGAAGAAAAACATAAAAGAAAAGAATGTGCTAAATAGCCCAATGAGTTGTAAAACACATAACAAAGGGTAACACACAACTCTTAACAGTTCAACAACATAGTTGCAATTTATCCAGGAAATCAATCACAAACGAGGTTATCTACCCAAACCTCAGTCACAAAGCTTATCTTAGTACCATATTCCAATCAGTTGGCTCCTCTTGGCCTAGCTACTCAAATCATCCTCTATGTGCACATAGAATTACCTCTAAGGGACTAGAAACTAGATTCATTAGTCCTTTGACTATCCTACAAGAGATAAATCACGTAGGATCAGGAACTAGGTTTTCGATGACCCCCCCTGACCATCCTGTGAGATTTTACTTCTGACATAGGATTAGAAACTAGATTCACGAATCCTCTGACCATCCTGTGTGGCCTTAACTTCTCTTATTACGCATCATCATCACATAACATATAAACTTTGAAAGGAAATAATAATATTACTTAAGGATATAACATAAAACCACTCAATGTAGATGTAGTTTTATCTTTCGAGTCCCTTTTCCTTGCTTCAGATCCTCTATTCTTTTGAGACCTAGCTTGTCCTTTGCTTCTAAGCACACCACTAGGCTTCTAGATCCTCAAAACTTAGCAAAAACCCTAAAAATACCAAACTGGATGCCCATAATTTTCCCCTGAACACCTGGGACTCTCCTTCTGGATGCCTGGTATGACTGTTGGATGCTTGGAACCCTTGTGTTGGACGTCTTATATGTAGCCTCGATCACCCCGAATGCTTGTTGGACGCCTAGCCTTACACTTGGATGCCTAACTCCTCTTCAAACCTCTCCCGAGAATACTCTCAAGTCTCTCAAAGTCTTTAGAATCAATACCTCCATGTGTTTACAAATGAAATCTCAAGCCCTATTTATAGAAGTGAATTTCAGACCTTGACATCACAACTTTTATCCTAGGCTTGACACTTAATCTACCCAAGTGGCCTCTTCATGCTTCACGAATTCATGCATGTTGACACTTCCTACTTCTGAGGTGTTCAACTACTAGCTCGCCACCTCTTACTTCCTTCTCAACCCTTTGGACGCATCTTCAAGCCATCTTTTAGCCTTTCCATGCGTCCAACCTAACTCGGATTAGGTGCTATGCATCCAACCTAGTTACCATGCGTCCATGATGGAACTTTTGCCAAGCTATGCATCCAACTTGTCTCTCTTTAGGCGTTCAACTCTTGCCTTCTTGAATTAAACTTCTAATGACTCCCTTTAAGCTTCCAATACTTAGCCAAAAATTCTTCTTCTTCAACTTAGTACGCATCCAACCCCTTCTTGAATTAAACTTCTAATGACTCCCTTTAAGCTTCCTATGGATCTTGTGCTTCAACTTGCTCCATTCACCCTCAGCTATAAACCATGCATATAACTCCCAACTTCCAAGTTCCGAGTCTTTGTACTTAGTCAATTTTTCAACCTACTAGCCTCCTCTATGTCCAACTCATGGCTTGTGTACTTTGGCCCAAATGTTTTACCTCTAGTCAAGACAACATGTTCTACAATTAGCCAAAATCTCACCATTCTCCACCCTATGCATCCAACTCCCCTTCTTTGCCCTAAGTGTTGCTTTTGAACTATTAGAACTCCTGCAACACTGGGCTAAAATTCTCTCGGAACATGGACTATGCGTCCAACCCTAATTTTCTTGGCTTTGGTGCCTCTTTTAACCACCATGAGCTCCTCAAAACTTAGTCAAAATTTCCCCCGAACCTCAAACATGCGTCCACCATGGCTCTATTATGCATCCAAGTCCCAACTTTTCACTCTAAGGTATGTGTTTCAACCTTAATTCCAAGTTAGACAAGTTACTTCTAACTATGCTTCCAACACTTAGTCGAATTTTCACTCCTTAAGCTTATGAGTTCAACTCTAAGTTCACCTCATAATTTCTTTTTCAAGCATATTTTTGACACTTGAAAAGTTTCACAGCATTGTTATCTCCTTGTGATCCAAGAAATTGTCTAGCGTGGTTTTCTCCCAATAACTTCTATAACTTATTCTTTCTTCAAAACTCAAATTTGTACAAACACTTTTCCATCCCCATCAAGCTCAGCATATAGGCCCTCTTTAATCTGCCAAAATTTTTCTAACTCCACAAACTTAGAAATTTTGCTCTCAAAATTTTCTAACTCCATCGGCTTGTGATCAAATTTTTCATCCAAAGTTCCCAATGTTCTCCCAAAGTTCACCAAACTCTCTTTCATCCTTCCTATAGAGGTTTGTTAATTTTCCGGGTTTCACATCTTAACGGACACAAAAGTGAGTTCATAACCTATTAAATACAAATATAAGAGTTTGAAGATTAAATTTTTAATTTACCTTCTTCCCCTGAGAAAAAGTCATCACGCTAACACACGACCCAAAATGATTTTGTTTCAAGTTTTCTCTCTTATTTTTATAAATTTATTTTCTCTAAATCATTTTTGTCATGGTTGTACCATGGTGGTGTACTTTCTTAAATATACATTTAACTTTTTAGTCAATTGCCAGAAAAAAAAAAAAAAAAAAAAAAAAACTACTTTTAAATTTTTAAGATTTTACCCTTTATTTTTACCGACAAGAGGGACTTTAAATTTGATATAACCTACTTTATTCTAGTGGACTTGAGTTTTTAAAAATATTGATAAAAAGTATACAGAAAAAAATAGTTGGTTTCAAATACAAGAAAATGAACCAAAATATTTATAAATATAATAAAATTTTACTCTCTATCTATAATAGATTGTAATATTTTGCTATTTTTTAAAATATTTTCAACAATTTTGTCATTTAAAATAACTTTTGAAAAAGAAAAACTTTTATTTTACTAAATATAAAAAACTAAATAGTTATAGAGAGACCTATTATTATTTTAAACTTTTTATTAAATTATTATAAATTGTAGTTCAACTTACCTTAAGACACGCATGCTGCGTAATAATCCCTCTAAAAAGTTTAAAAGGGTGAAATTCTAATTAAATAATAAAAATAAAAAAGAAACGTCACTACATTTTAAAAATCTCATTACCCTTATAGACAAAGTGGACTTGAAGAAGTCTTTCTTTCAAATTTAAAGGAAGAAAAAGAAAGTCTTCTTTAATTTCTTTTCAATTTGTTGAGGAAGTATTGAATCTATTGGGATACAAATTTTATTGGTTAGTCCCATTTCATAAGAAAATTCCACTCAAGTTATGCAAAAAAAGGGAGAAACATGTAAGGAAATTCTCCCATATTAGGGACCAGAATCTTAGCCCAGCTTTATAGATCAAACTCCTTGCCCTCTCTTCTCATCTCTATAAATCTTTTCACTCTTCAATCTCTCTCACACCCAAATCATCAAATTAAAATCTCTCTCTTTCTCTGTTTCTCTCTGTTCCCTTTTGTTTTTTTTTTTTTTTTTTTTTTTTTTTTTTTTGTCCTTCCATGGAAAGTGTTAGAAAAAGTGTAATTAGAAGCTGCAATAATAATAATAATAATTCAGTAGAAAGTGAGGTAAGAAGAGGCCCATGGACCATTGAGGAAGACACACTCCTCATTCACTACATTGCTTGTCATGGTGAAGGCCATTGGAACAACTTAGCCAAAAATGCAGGTCTTTTTCTGCAAATAAACAAATTTTAACTCAAATTCTTTTTCCACCCCTATACCTTTCATTTATTCAACTTTCTTCCCCTTTCTTATTTTTCTTCTTCTTCCTCTAGGCCTCAAGAGAACAGGAAAAAGCTGCAGATTGAGATGGCTAAACTACTTAAAACCAGACATCAAGCGTGGGAATCTCACTCCTCAAGAACAGCTCCTCATCCTAGAACTCCATTCCAAGTGGGGCAATCGGTAAGAACCAATTGAGACTACGATCTAAAAAAATTAAATTTATCGTAACACATCAGTTAACTCTTTTTTCAGTTAAATTCCTTTTCGAACGTTTGTAAATGTCATGAATATTGATTATCATTTGTTCGTAGAAACAGAACAAGATTTCTTGTTCTCTTTTTCTGAAAAAGCAAATTATGTTTAATATATATATATATATATACTACGGAAAGAAAAGGGAGCAAGAAATTGGATGCACTCATTCCTCCTGTCATCGTACTCATACTTTTGTATGTCATTTTTTTTTCTTTTCCATTTTAAGCAAGATTTGATCTCATGTTAAAATTTTTGTAATGACATTTCATGTCAAATTTAAGATTGTTTGTTTGTTTTTGTTGTTGATCTTCAGATGGTCAAAGATTGCACAACAACTACCAGGAAGAACAGATAATGAGATAAAAAATTACTGGAGAACAAGGGTAGAAAAACAAGCAAAACAGCTAAACATTGAATCAAACAGCCAAAAATTCTTGGAGACAGTTCGCCATTTGTGGATTCCGAGGTTGCTTCAAAAAATGGACCAAAAATCATCATCACCAACCTCATCAAACTACAATCCTCCCTCTTCAGAAGAAGCTTTGTTTCAAAACCCATGTGGTTCATCCTCATCAGAACCCACCATTGAAGCCAAGCAAAGCTCAATTCAGAGATGTGGGGGTTATTATCAATGGCCAGAATCCGCAGAAAGTATTGTTTCAGAAGAGTTTGGGAATAATTCTGATGTGCAGCCACTGAATGATAATGGTGAGTTTTATCCGGTGGACCAATTACAACTACAAATACAATACCCATTTTCTTTGTTGGGTGCTACTAATTGTGGATGTGCGGAATTTGATGGCCAAATGGCTGCATCTGATTGGGTGTTGCAGGATGATGCCGCACAGAGCTTCTGGAATTTCTAAAACAGTAATACTTGGCAATCATTGCAATACATCCCTCTCAATCACAAACAAAAATATATATAGGAAAAAAAATAATCTTTTCTAAAAAAATGAAAAGCTTGGCATGTCACAATTTATTATTAGATACTTGGATGAGCTGTACAATGATAAGTGCAATTTAAAATTAACCAAAGTTTTTCTTTTCCTTCTAGAATTAGTTGTAGAGATTGTTGAGGGGTTGATTGGATGAAAGATGTATATTTGGAAAATTGGATCATGTAGCACAAATTACAGTTTCACTCACAGATGTAGCAAAAGACTAGAAGTTTTTAGAATTATAGCAAAATGCATGGATATCACGTGAGTCCCTTTTGTGTTAATCCTAAAATATCTTCAATACTTTCTTTGATTGCATTGCATCCATCGTATTCATAATTTTAGGCTCCATCGATTTCATAATTTTGAACTTGCTATTACCATTTCGATCTTGAAAATGAATTCTTTCTCTCTCTCTCTCTTTTTTTTTTTTTTTTTTGTTTATTGTGTGTTAATCCTAAAATGCCCTTAGCAACTTCTTTAATCACACTATAACCAATCCATCCTATTCATAATTTCAGCTATCAATTTCATAATTTTTGTCACCCCATCTCAAATACACCTTATACCTAAGAATGAGTGAGAAACTGCACTCTCTATATAACATGTTGAAACTAGATGCCAGTTAAATCTCAAATAGAAACACCATTGCTATTAAAATATTTGAAAACATACAATCTTTCGTCAAGAATTCTTTGCATATATATATACGTGATACAGAACAATTCTCCCAACACTCATGAGGAACATGTATATAACAAAACATGGACACAAACTGAATATTTACAACTATCCCAGAGGTCTACTTCAAGATAGACCCAGACGAGATACTTCTGTAGGCTAGGCGTCCCGGACACGCTCGCTACCTGAAACGACAAACAAACAAACAAATTGAGTGAGCTTAAAGCCCAGTGAGTGACTAAATTCATTCAACTATCACTAACAAACATGAGCTAGCATAGCCATTAGTAACCACTACATATCGCATTTCAGATAGTTTATAAACTTCTTATGCTATTGATCACACCCATATCAACATCCTTATTATCTCATGGCAAATAACTAACTCTTGTTGTGACAAAGCACAACTTAGCTCTTTCATATTCCAGTACAAATTCTCATTTCTAATCACAGATAAATGTTTAGTCATCATGTTTCACGAATTTGCACACTATCGAGTGGCTCACACTCTGTCCCTCAGCACCGAATTCGATTATGTCAACATTACTATGTGCCTTAACACGAAGTCCCTTAGCACTGGTATCCAATCAAATCTCCGCTCAAGTGCCTTCACTCAAGGTCCCTCAGCACGAGCTAGTATGTGATGGTTTTCTACATGCTTTCACTCAAAGTCCCTCAGCATTGAAATCCAGTCCACTTAACTATTCAAGTGCTTTCACGTGTGGTTCCTCAGCACTGAATTTCATGTTCACATTCACTTAGGCTTTCACCATAAGGTCCCTCAGCCATATTTACATTTAGACCATAAAGTCAGTTTCCTTTAAACTTACTGGCATAACATACTCACTATGAATACTACAAAGTACCATAATTTCTTACCAAATAATTATACTAAAAGTAACCATAAGATATAGTAGAAAGTCACTCACAACTTGTCTCGGCTCTAAGTGGATTATAAGCCTCCCCGAGTTCTTCCTGGCCTAAAAATACACATTTCTCACGTTCAGTTTTCCTTAATCTTCCTTTTTCCTTAACACTCATTAATAACATTACTCCACAGACAAACTAAAGACTACTAGCGAAACCTCATTACATAATACTGCACCAGCGATACTAGGTTGAACGTAACTAGCGAGACTACCTAAAGAGCGACACCCAGCGAGACTTCAGCGAGAATTGTGAGACGCAAAGCCCCTCTTACGTTACAGCGACACTTGTTTCGCTGCCCTGTCTCTCGCTCTCTCAGCGATACTACCGCTGCAACAGAACAGTTTCCTTCTTCCTTTCTTCTTCCTTCTTCAACCTGTTAAACATCACATTCTGGCCAATTTCAAAACTTACGTCCTTCAACAAACTTATTAAGGTATAAGTCCTTCATCTTACCTCAAAATTTCATAGAGAATATCCTCTCCGTTTAAGACATATCCTTCAACAACTCCAAATTGCTCCTAATCATTCGGCAATTCAGCTCCAATCTCTTCTATCTGAAGTTTGACACACATTTATACAAGTTCAGCTCAAGCACCCTTTATGAAACTTGCTAAAAATCGAGTTAATCTTACTAACCTCAGAATTCCGGCCCTAACCACCGTTTCTTCGGTTCGTTCTTCCTCCAAAACTGAACGTTACTCTGATTGAGTAACATCAGATGAGTCCTTTGCTCCAGCTCAAGTTTCCTCCACAGTAACGACGAGATTTCCACTCCAAATCGACATGAACATCTTCTTCTACCTCTCTTCGATGTTTAGCTTCGAAATGGACTCAACTCAAGCTCTGAAATGTAATTAAAACAATTGAATTCTCGGTCCACTTATATATATACCATCGACTTAACCTCCATTTCGTTTGTATACAATAATCTATTCAACGCATACCTTCTAGTTTGGCTTCAGCAACGCACAGCCTCTGTTTGTGTTGCTTTTTCAAGACTCCCTCGCCAGACGGTTAACAAACGCATTATTCTCTCGGCCAACCTTCTTTGCCCAACGCATACCTACTTTCGACGCATGGTAGCGTTCACCGCATAGTGGTCTCATCGCAAATTGGCTCTCAACGCCTAGTGGCCTTCAACTTTCAACGCCTTGCAGCCTTCAATGCGTTTATCGCAAGATAATCTTCGATGCAGGGTGAATCTCCACGCCTCGTGACCTCAACGCATCGTGGCCTCAAGGCCTAACAGTCTTCCCTCACCTCTTCGTCCATGCCAAAACTACTTCCATCAAGGCGTGTTGCCACCAACGCATAGCTGATACTTAGCCATTTTTCTGCCCCCAATCACATTCCAGCCAACTATTCCTACCAAAACGCCCATCTCCTAGTCTCTTCTTATCTTGCTTTCTCACAAGATTAAGTACGGGGCTTACAATTACCACCTTCTTACAAAGATTTCGTCCCCGAAATCAGTAGGCAGTATACTCCTAAACAAATAAATTTGGATATTGTTTCATCATTTGCTCCTTCGGCTCCCACGTTGCTTCCTCTATCTCGTGATTCCTCCATAGTACTTTAACTAATGGTATCACTTTGTTTCTTAAAACTTGTTCTTTCTCATCAATTATCTGAACAGGCTTCTCTTCATAACTCAAATCTTCACTGAGCTCTACTGGTTGAGTTGATAACACATGAGTAGTATCAGGGATATATTTCCTTAACACTGATACATGGAATACGTTATGTATCCTAGACATTTCAACAGGTAAAGCTAATCTATAAGCCACTGGCCCAACTCTTTCTAATATCTCATTGGGTCTGATATATCTGGGACTCAATTTTCCTTTCTTACCAAATCTCAGAATTCCCTTCCACGGTGATAACTTGAAAAACACCTTATCTCCAATCTCAAATTCAAGATCTTTTCTTCTGTTGTCAGCATAACTCTTCTAACGGTCCCTTGCTGCTTTAAGACTGGCTGTAATCAGTTTTACCTTTTCTGTCGTAGCCTGCACAATTTCCGGTCCAATTAATTTCCTTTCACCAACTTCTCCCCAACAAACTGGGGTTCTGCACGGTCTACCATAAAGTGTTTCATATGGAGTCATTCCAATACTCGCTTGGTAACTGTTATTATATGCAAATTCCATCAAAGGTAAATGCAAATCCTAGCTACCGTGAAATTGTAATGCACAGGTTCTTAACATATCTTCCAAATTCTGGATGGTTCTTTCTGATTGCCCGTCGGTCTGAGGATGAAAAGCAGTACTGAATTGCAGCTTGGTTCCTAACGCTTTTTGCAAACTTCCCCAAAACTTGGAAGTAAATCTAAGATCTCTATCTGATGTCACTGTTACAGGTACACCAAACTGACTCACGATTCTGTCCACGTAAAGTTGTGCTAACCTGTCTAAGGTGTAAGTCGTTTTAACTGGTAAAAATCGTGTTGTTTTTGTTAACCTGTCAACGATCACCCAAATTCCATTAACACCTGCTGATGTCCTCGGTAATCCAAACAGAAAGTCCATAGTAACGTGCTCCCATTTCCACTCGGGAATAGGAAGTGGGTTCAATAACCCTGCTGGCCTTTGTCGTTCAGGCTTAACCTGCTGACAAATTAAACATTTTGCTACAAATTCTGCTATTTCTCTTTTCATACCTGGCCACCAATAAAATTTCCTCAGCGTTCTGTACATCTTGGTACTGCCTGGATGCATAGCATACGCTGAACTATGAGCCTCTTCCAGTATCACCTGTTTAACTTCTTCATCTTTTGGTACATATACCCCGCCATGTTTCAATAGTACACCATCAGGTCTGAGCTCAAAGTCTGTTCTCTGCTGAGTCTTTACCTCTTCTATTAATTTATTAACTATAGGATCAGTCATTTGCTTCTTTACAACTTCATCTACTAGTTTAGGTTTCAACTGGAAATGTGCTAACAATGCTCCTGTTCTAGTTACTTTCAAGTTAGCTACACCAAACCTCAACTTCCTGAGCAAAGAAACCCTTATTGCATTCAATGAACTTACTCCACTCTGAGACTTTCTACTTAAAGCATCGGCCACCATATTTGCTTTTCCTGGATGATAATTTATGGTACAATCATAATCTTTGATCAACTCTAACCACCTTATTTGCCTCATGTTAAATTCTTTCTGATCAAAGATATATTTTAAGCTTTTGTGATCTGTATAGATATGGCATTTCTCTCCATACAGATAATGCCGCCATATCTTCAATGCCAACACCACCGAAGCCAATTCCAAATCATGAATAGGGTAGTTAACTTCATGTGGCCTCAACTGTCTAGAGGCATAAGTTATAACTTTGCCTCCTTGCATTAATACACAACCTAACCCCTGTCGGGAGGCATCACAATACACCTCGAACTCCTTCCCTGACTTTGGAAGTGCCAAAATAGGTGCGGATACCAACCTATTCTTCAACTCTCGAAAACTTCGTTCACATTCGTCATTCCACTCAAATTTAGTACTTTTCTTAGTTAAATGGGTCAATGGTAAGGCTATCTTAGAAAATCCCTGCACAAAACGTCGATAGTATCCTGCAAGTCTCAGAAAACTACGTACCTCAGACACTGTCTTTGGCTGTTCCCATCTGGTAATCGCCTCAGTCTTCTGAGGATCCACACACACTCCTGCCACGGATACAATATGTCCCAAAAACATCACCTGTTTCAACCAAAATTCGCATTTGCTGAATTTTGCATATAATCTCTTTTCCCTCAACGTCTGTAAAACAGTTCTAAGATGTTCCTCATGTTCCTCCCTGCTTCTAGAATATACTAAAATATCATCAATAAATACAATCACAAACTGATCCAGATAAGGATGGAAAATCCTATTCATCAAGTTCATGAATACTGCTGGAGCATTTGTTAGACCAAAAGGCATCACGAGGAATTCATAATGTCCGTACCTCGTTCTAAAAGCCGTTTTTGGCACATCTATCTCTCTGACCTTCAACTGATGATATCCAGATCTCAGGTCTATCTTTGAAAATACTAATGCCCCTCTAAGCTGATTAAATAAGTCATCAATACGGGGCAAAGGATATTTATTGCATATAGTTACCTTATTTAATTGGCGGTAATCTATACACAATCTCATAGTTCCATCCTTTTCCTCCACGAATAGCACTGGTGCGCCCCACGGGGACACACTGGGTCTAATACACCTCTTATCCACTAACTCTTGCAACTGCACCTTTAACTCTTTCAGTTCTGACGGTGTCATACGGTATGGTGCCTGTGAAATAGGGTTTGTTCCAGGAACTAAATAATTGGTGAATTCCACCTCCCTATCAGGTGGTAAACCCGATAGTTCCTCAGGAAAAACATCAAGGAACTCCTGCACTACCGGTATATCCTCCGGTTTTAGTTTCTCTGCCTTTGCTTCTGTCACATAAGCTAAATATGCTTCACAGCATTTACTCAATAACCTCCTGGCTTTACTGCAGAAATTACACAAGTAGGAAGAATCCGTCTTTTTCCTTTAAATACTACTTTAACCCCATCAGGCTTTGTCAACCACACTTCCTTCTTAAAGCAATCAACTTTTGCATGATACTTTGATAAAAAGTCCATGCTAAGAATTACATCAAACTCCAATAATACTAGAGGTAATAAATCAGTTAACCATATCACACCATCGATCACAATTTCACACTCAAAATAAGCATGTTCTATAACAATAGTTTCCTCAGTAGGGGTACATACTAGTAAAACTTCCGACAAAGGTTCTAATTCTCTATTTATATGTGCAGCAAATTTACAAGACACAAATGAGTGGGTAGCCCCTGAATCTATTAACACATGTGCAGTATTAGAGTAAATAGTAAGCATACCCGTAACTACATCCGGTGTCACCTCGGCCTCCTGCCGTGTCACAGCAAATACCTGTCCCTGCTGTCTTGGTCTACCTGTGTTACTCCTCTGTCGACCTCCACTAGTCCCTTCTCCAACACCCATTTCTTGTCTAGACTGATTAGCTGACTGCACCACTGTTCTCTGCTCTGCTTCCCTTCCTTTCTTAGGTTGAGGACATTCTCTTTTAAAATGCCCTGGTTGTCCACAGTTATAACAAACATCAGATCCTATATAACATTGTCCCCAATGGGTGTTGCCACAAGAAGTACAATACGGTTTCCGCGCTGAACTGGCCACAGATTCACTAGGTTGACTATACTGCGACCGTCCCGTAGGTACAGATGTCTGAGGAAACCTCCCTCGTCCTCTCTGTGGGTTTCCCCTCTGTGATCCTCCTGGTGTAAAACGGCGTCTTTCACCCTGCCGAGTCTGTACTCGTGATGAACTATAAGTCTGCCCAGTCTTAATTCCGCTTTCTTCAACTCCTGCTCCTGCTATACTCTTTTCTACTCTCATGGCTGCTTCTACTAGTTTTACAAAGTCTGTCCACTCTGTACTAGCTGTCACTAGGGTCGGATTTCACTGCGCCCTCTTCGAAACGCTTGCATTTATCAGCTTCCTCTGCTATCAATGCCAAAACATATTTGGCAAGCTCCATAAATTTCTTCTCATATTCCGCCACAGACATGCTTCCCTGTACCAAATTTAAGAATTCCTTCCTTTTCTCGTCACAAAAGGATTTAGGATAATACTTCTCCTGGAATGACTTCTTAAAATCTGCCCATGTTAAAGAGCCCACATCCGTGTTTCTGTGTTCTATCAATCACCACCAGTCTTCAGCCCCTTTTTGGAGCATAAATGTGACCAAGTCAAGTTTCCTGTCTTCTGGACAGTGCATAACTTTGAAACATTTTTCTACCTAATTTAACCATGCTTCAGCTTCCGCAGGGTCTGTGGTGCCTTCAAACACTTGACCACCCAACGCCTTAAATCGTTCAATGCCAAACTTTTTCTCAGGGTCTCCCTGAACTGTTTCCATACTAGTTACTAATCTCTGTGCGATTCTGCTAAAAAGTTGTTCTTCCATATTAATACTCGCCTGAGGATTACTAGATTCTCTTTCAGATGCCTGCCTCTCCTCTCCGGTAGCGTCTGATGTCGCGGCGCCTTCCTGCCTACCTCGTCTGGCACCTCTGGGCATGTTCCTATAACATAGTATGCAATCAATTTACTATTTACATGTTCCTATCTACAATGCATGACCTCACAACCCAAAATCTTATGCTCTGATACCAAATTGTCATACCCCATCCCAGATACACCTTATACCTAGGAGTGAGTGAGAAACTTCACTCTCTATATAACATGTTGAAACTAGATGCCAGTTAAATCTCAAATAGAAACACCATTGCTATTAAAATATTTGAAAACATACAATCTTTCGTCAAGAATTCTTTGCATATATATATACGTGATACAGAACAATTCTCCCAACACTCATGAGGAACATGTACATTACAAAACATGGACACAAACTGAATATTTACAACTATCCCAGAGGTCTACTTCAAGATAGGCCCAGACGAGATACTTCTGTAGGCTAGGCGTCCGGACACGCTCGCTACCTGAAACGACAAACAAACAAACAAATTGAGTGAGCTTAAAGCCCAGTGAGTGACTAAATTCATTCAACTATCACTAACAAACATGAGCTAGCATAGCCATTAGTAACCACTACATATCGCATTTCAGATAGTTTATAAACTTCTTATGCTATTGATCACACCCATATCAACATCCTTATTATCTCATGGCAAATAACTAACTCTTGTTGTGACAAAGCACAACTTAGCTCTTTCATATTCCAGTACAAATTCTCATTTCTAATCATAGATAAATGTTTAGTCATCATGTTTCACGAATTTGCACACTATCGAGTGGCTTCACACTCTGTCCCTCAGCACCGAATTCGATTATGTCAACATTACTATGTGCCTTAACACGAAGTCCCTCAGCACTGGTATCCAATCAAATCTCCGCTCAAGTGCCTTCACTCAAGGTCCCTCAGCACGAGCTAGTATGTGATGGTTTTCTACATGCTTTCACTCAAAGTCCCTCAGCATTGAAATCCATTCCACTTAACTATTCAAGTGCTTTCACGTGTGGTCCCTCAGCACTGAATTTCATGTTCACATTCACTTAGGCTTTCACCATAAGGTCCCTCAGCCATATTTACATTTAGACCATAAAGTCAGTTTCCTTTAAACTTACTGGCATAACATACTCACTATGAATACTACAAAGTACCATAATTTCTTACCAAATAATTATACTAAAAGTAACCATAAGATATAGTAGAAAGTCACTCACAACTTGTCTCGGCTCTAGGTGGATTATAAGCCTCCCCGAGTTCTTCCTGGCCTAAAAATACACATTTCTCACGTTCAGTTTTCCTTAATCTTCCTTTTTCCTTAACACTCATTAATAACATTACTCCACAGACAAACTAAAGACTACCAGCGAAACCTCATTACATAGTACTGCACCAGCGATACTAGGTTGAACGTAACTAGCGAGACTACTTGAAGAGCGACACCCAGCGAGACTTCAACGAGAATTGTGAGACGCAAAGCCCCTCTTGCGTTACAGCAACACTTGTTTCGCTGCCCTGTCTCTCGCTCTCTCAGCGATACTACCGCTGCAACAGAACAGTTTCCTTCTTCCTTTCTTCTTCCTTCTTCAACCTGTTAAACATCACATTCTGACCAATTTCAGAACTTACATCCTTTTACAAACTTATTAAGGTATAAGTCCTTCATCTTACCTCAAAATTTCATAGAGAATATCCTCTCCGTTTAGGACATATCCTTCAACAACTTCAAATTGCTCTTAATCATTTGGCAATTCAGCTCCAATCTCTTCTATCTGAAGTTTGACACACATTTATACAAGTTCAGCTCAAGCACCCTTTATGAAACTTGCTAAAAATCGAGTTAATCTTACTAACCTCAGAATTTCGGCCCTAACCACCGTTTCTTCGGTTCGTTCTTCCTCCAAAACTGAACGTTACTCTGATTGAGTAACACCAGCTGAGTCCTTTGCTCCAGCTCAAGTTTCCTCCACGGTAACGACGAGATTTCCACTCCAAATCGACATGAACATCTTCTTCTACCTCTCTTCGATGTTTAGCTTCGAAATGGACTCAACTCAAGCTCTGGAATGTAATCAAAACAATTGAATTCTCGGTCCACTTATATATATACCACCGACTTAACCTCCATTTCGTTTGTATACAATAATCTATTCAACGCATACCTTCTAGTTTGGCTTCAGCAACGCACAGCCTCTATTTGTGTTGCTTTTTCAAGACTCCCTCGCCAGACAGTTAACAAACGCATTATTCTCTCGGCCAACCTTCTTTGCCCAACGTATACCTACTTTCGACGCATGGTAGCGTTCACCGCATAGTGGTCTCATCGCAAATTGGCTCTCAACGCCTAGTGGCCTTCAACTTTCAACGCCTTGCAGCCTTCAATGCGTTTATCCCAAGATAATCTTCGGTGCAGGGTGGCTCTCCACGCCTCGTGACCTCAACGCATCGTGGCCTCAACGCCTAACAGTCTTCCCTCACCTCTGCATCCACGCCAAAACTACTTCCATCAAGGCGTGTTGCCACCAATGCATAGCTGATACTTAGCCATTTTTCTACACGCCCATCTCCTGGTCTCTTCTTATTTTGCTTTCTCACAAGATTAAGTACGGGGCTTACAATTTTGAACACTCTATTTTTATTTGGATCTTCGATGTGAATTCACTTTCTCTTTCCATTCAAATATTTAAAATAAATCTCGATTCTAAATTTTAAAATTTTTCAAATTATTTGGATTTAAACTATCTTCAAATTAGAATTTGAATTTTCAAATTTCATATTATCTTACTTTTTTTATTTTTAAATCTAACTTTTTATATGTGATGTTTTCAAAAATAGAAAAAGTATTGAAAATAATTACAAATATAGCAAAATTTTACTTTCTAGATGTGATAGACCGCAATAGACTCAGATAGATATCCATTAGATATCCATTACTTTACCAGATAGACACGCGGTCTACCACAGATATAAAATTTCGCTATATCTATAAATAGTTTGGTAATTTTTCTATTTATAATAATTTTTCTTTTTATATTTATCTTTTTTTTTTAATATTGGCTTTTCTTTTACGTGTCATTTATTTATTTGTTTATTTTATTATTTAGATATACATTTTTGCCAACCAATTTACACAATTTTTTAATTTGTTTTTATCATTCTCATTATTGTAATTTTGTTTTAAACATGAGATATATGTTATTGGTAACCAATTCTTTTCCTTTTTAAATTTGGAATTATCATTATGTTTTTCAGTATTTTGTTTTAAACATGAAATATAAAGTTTAGTTCATAATTCATCGTCTTTATGAATAAAATAAGACAAATAGATGGAGTTTGAATTCCTTACATATCGGGCATTATCTTTTTTTTATTAAAAAAAAAATTAAACAGAGATTTAGGATTTCGAGTCTTTAAAATCCATAAGATAAATCCTCTTTGCCTTCTCCAATATATTTCTTTATAATCCCTCCCTTTATTTTTCTTTCCAATACATTAGGCAGACAAATGGAGATTTAATGTGCATGTATGGCGTACCTTTCTTTCTATAGAGCTTCTCGACTATTTTGTAAATTTTTAGGAACTTTAAGTTTTCTGTGAATCCCATGCATATCGTGAGTTTGAAGGTTGTTGTTTACTGAAGGTGATGAAGTTCCTCTAGAAAAGAACGATCGAAGCACGACTAATTGATGCTTTTAGTTCCTGATAATCGATTCTCATTTTTTTCTACTAAAGGTTCTAAAAATTGATCGATTTCATTGTGGCTTGGGTGGAAGACCCTTGGGGTTTATTTTTAGGGTATATCATTGGTAGTTCCACG
Organism: Citrullus mucosospermus; assembly: GCA_030954485.1. Taxonomy (NCBI): domain Eukaryota; kingdom Viridiplantae; phylum Streptophyta; class Magnoliopsida; order Cucurbitales; family Cucurbitaceae; genus Citrullus; species Citrullus mucosospermus. The sequence continues at coordinate 16,427,963 of CM062062.1, forward strand.
ATTCAAGGGCTATTCATTCGAGAATGGAAGTGATTGAAAAGAATAAATGATGTAGGAAGTCTTATTTATAAAGTCTTTAACTTCATGTCTTTAATTAATTAATATTTTAATTAGAGTTTGTTATGCCTTAACCAGCTCACCAAATTATAGCAAAATAAGGAAAAAAATTTAAAAATATATCACATTTTAAAAATATTTGCAAATATATCAAATATTGATTAGTCAACTTTTAAATTTGTGATTTCCAATTTTGCCCTCCATTGTCTTGCACGACTTTTTTTTTTTTTTTTTCATTTTCTTTTTCCAACTTTTGCTTTCATCTCCCCAATCTCTTCATATTTTCTTCTTCCTTTTTTCCTTCTTTCATCTCCTCAATCTTCTCATATTTTTTTCTTCCTTTTTTTTCTTTTCATTTTCCAATTTTTCTTCCATCTCCCCAATCTCTTTATATTTTCTTCTTCCCTTTTTTCTTTCCTTTTTTTTTTCCCCAATTTTTCTTCCATCTCCCCAATCTTCTCATATTTTCTTTTTTTCTTTTCTTTTTCCAATTTTTCTTCCATCTCTCCAATCTCCTTATATTTTCTTCTTCCCTTTCTTTCCTTTTTTTTTTTTTTTTTTTTTTTTTTTTTTTTTTTATTTTCCCTTTTCTTTTCCAATTTTTCTTCCATCTCCTCAATCTCCTTATATTTTCTTCTTCCTTTTCTTTTTTTTTCCTTTTCTTTTCCAATTTTTCTTCCATCTCCCCAATCTTCTTATATTTTCTTCTTCCCTTTCTTTTTTCCCTTTTCTTTTCCAATTTTTCTTTCATCTCTCCAATCTTCTCATATTTTCTTCTGCCCTTTTTTTTCCCTTTTCTTTTTCCAATTTTCTTCCATCTCCCCAATCTTCTCATATTTTCTTCTTCCTTTCTTTTTTTTTTCTCTTTTATTTTTTCTATTTTTATTCCATCTCCCCAATCTCCTCATAATAATATAAATCTATCAGTGATAGCTACTAATATACTTATAACTTAGTCACTCAAAGAATTCTATTAGTGATTGAAGAATTCATTGGATATCACTCATGTATTTAAATGTTAGAAAATAATTCACTAAATATTTGTGTATTAGTAATATCAATTATTAATGACATTAGTGATAAAACTTAGATAGATATCCGTCGTAGTTATGTATGAGTGATATCGAACTTAGGTAGATATTAGTGATAGAAGTCTATTATTGATAATCATGATAAAAGTTTCTCAATAATAGACATTGATAGCTTCAAGTGTTTATATGAGAAGATTGGGGAGATGGAAGAAAAAATGGAAGAAAAAAAAAGAAAAAAAGGAAAGGGAGGAAGAAAATATGAGGAGATTGGAGAGATGGAAGAGAAATTAGAAAAAAAAAAAAAAAAAAAAAGAACGAAGAAAATACGAGGAGATTGGGGAGATGAAAGAAAAGCTGGAAAAAGAAAATGAAAAAGAAAAGAAGTTGTGTAAGGAAGAGAGGGCAAAATTAGAAATCACAAAATTCAAATGTTGACTAGTTAACCTTTGCCATATTTATAAATATTTAAAAAAATATACTATATTTATAGATTTTTTTCTCTTATTTTGCTATCTATTACAAATATCCTATATTATTAATAAAAGATTGTCTTGAATTTTTCTGGAAGTTTCTCCATTAAATTTGGCATTGGAGCGTTTTTTATCCTACGCGAATTCTTCTTCGAATTATTTTCATATGGATATGAAAGCTTCCTCTTCAACCAAAGCCTTGGAGACCCAAATGGCTTCAGTGGAAACAGCCGCGAGTGACATCAAGAATGAAATGGGAGACCTGCGAGTGATGTTGGCGCAGGTACTGCAACAATTAAATATTCACAATCCTAATGAAACACAAGGATTACAAGCCCAAGTCAATCGAAAGTGTAAAGAAGGAGAGCAAATCACTGAAACCCACCAAGAAAGATTACAATTCGAAGCAGTTGGGCAAAATAGTGAGCAAACAGAGACAAAAAATCAAGAACAAGCTTAAGAACAATTCAAGAATCTAGTTCAAAATAATAGAATTGTCCAAAATCCTCTGGAAGTACATAATTTTACAACAAGAAGACAAAATTGGTAACCAAGAATTCGACCCCATGAGATACAAATGCCCCGATATATGAGACAAGACTTGGATTCCTATGATGACATCGAAGATTTTCATTTTAGAAATCAAGATCAAATGGGTTTTCGTCTTGGCATGCAAAATTTTTTTCAAGAACAACAAGATTACCAAATGAAGGTTGACCTCCCAAGTTTTTTGACGGCATAATGGATATAGAAGCTTTTCTGGATTGGATTACGAAAGTCCAAAAAATTTCTTCGAATATGCGAATACACTTGAGGATAAGAAAAGCTAGTAGCCTTTAATTTCCAACGAGGAGCTTTTGTTTGGTGGGAGCAGTTGGAGACAAACAGAAGGTATCATGGGAAATCACAAATTAAATTTTGGTCCAAGCTTTTGGGTATGATGAAGAAAATATTTGTACCGCTCAATTACCAACAACACTTATATAATCAGTAACAATTATGCAAGCAAGGAGACCGCTCTATTCTTGATACACGAAAGAGTTCCACCGTTTAGGAGCCATAAACAACCTCCCCAAAATTGAGCACCAACTTATCTCAAGATTCATTCTAGGCCTTCGTGATGATATCAAAGAAGTAGTCAAGTTGCATCCAATAGCCTATTTGGTTGATGCCATCACCTTACTCACTACCATTGAAGAGAGTGTTAAAAGTAAACAACCCAAAAACATATCAAAGGCGACAGCCCTAGGATCGACAATAACATATTCCTCGTAAACCTTCAATAGAGCAATCTAGACAGTCACCCCAAGGCTCCACTTCGAACCAGCAACTCAGAAAGAATGAAACTAGCACACGATGAATGCCTGTTAGAGCACAAGACAGTAATCCTTCCCAAACAAAACCTAAACCCTTACAATCGACCTACTTTAGGGAAGTTTTATCGTTACGGCCAACAAGGTCATTTATCCAATGAGTGCCCCTAACAGAGAACCTTGACCATTCAATAAGATGATACCCAAGAAGAAGCCAGCTTATTTGAGGATGAAGCGGATGACGCGGATGACCTTGCCTACATACAACTGGATGATGGTGGCCAGCTTTCTTGTGTTATTCAGAGAGTCTTGTAAACTCCTAAAGCCCAAAGCCACCCCCAGAGACATGTCCTGTTCCGCACACGATGCACAATAAATGGCAGAGTTTGTCAAGTGATTATAGGCAGCGGGAGCATTGAAAACATTTTCTCTAAAAAGCTTGTCTCTGCCCTAAACCTCATAGCTGAACCACACAACTCCCTATAAGGTGAATTGGATAAGTAAGGAAGAAGAAGAAGAAGAAGAAGAAGAAGAAGAAGAAAAAAAAACCGCAGATCGTATGTGATGTCCTTGAAATGGACGTATGCCACGTCCTCTAGGGTCGTCTTGGCAATACGACAATAAAGCATTCCATAATGGACGAGATAATACATACAAATTCAATTGGATGGGTAAGAAAGTAGTTCTCCTCCCTCTTAGTAAGCAATCTACCACAAACAAGGTACCTTCTTCTACTAAAAAACAATTGCTTCTCTTATCTCCTGGTAAAGATCTTTTGTCTTCTAAGAAACAATCTCTTTTTGGCTTTTGTTGTTAAGCAAGATCCCTTAGAATCACCTAACAATGACACTTTAGATCCAACTGTCTCTAATCTACTTAAAGATTTTCCTTCCCTATTAGAAGAGCCTAAATTTTTACCTTCTCTAAGAGATATACAACATCATATAGATTATATGTTACCCAGTGGTACCCTTCACTACCGTATGAGCCTTAAGGAATATAAAGCACTACACATGCAAATACACAATCTTTTAAAAAAAGGGCACATCAAACCTAGCCTTAGCTCATGTACCGTACCAACATTACTTGCACCAAAGAAAGATGGATTTTGGCGACTTTGGGTCAATAATAGGGCAATTAACAAAATCACAATCAAATATAGGTTCCTTATCCCACGTTTATTGGATTTGTTAGATCAATTAGGAGGAGCATCAATTTTCTCTAAAATAGATCTCAAAAGTGGATATCATCAAATAAGAATACGACCCAGAGATGAATCGAAAACAACATTAAAACGAACGAGGAACTTTTTGAGTGGTTAGTGATGCCTCGACCTTTCCAACTCTCCAAGCACCTTTATGAGACTAATGAACCAAATTTTACTACCTTACTTAAATAAGTTTGTAACCATATACTTTGATGACATTTTAATCTATAGCACTCATGAAGTACACATTGAACATCTCTACGCTATATTTCAAGTGCTAAAAGAAAATGATTTATACATTAACTTAAAGAAATGTTCCTTTCTTTGACGTCAGTTATATTTCTTAGGATTCTTAATAAATTCTAGAGGGGTTAGCGTAGATCCTAGGAAAATCGAAGCCATTAAAGATTGACCACAACCTAAATCAGTTAAAGAAATTCAAAACTTTTTAGGATTTGCTTCATACAGAGAGTTCATCAAAAACTTTTGTACCATTTCTAGTCCATTAACTGCATGTTTAAAAGCTAAGATACCTTTCACATGGGGTGATGAATAAACTACCAGCTTCAAAGAACTCAAAATAGCTTTAAGCACAACTCCAGCTCTAGGATTCTCAAATTTTTTTAAGACCTTTCGAAGTCTCAATAGATGCATCTTGTAGAGGAGTAGGAGGTGTCCTTAGTTAAGATAAACACCCCATTGATTTTTTTAGTGAAAAACTAAGCACTATGCAAAAATGGTATACTTATGAACAAGAACTATATTCCTTAGTTCGAGCCCTAAAACGGTGGGAACATTATGTTCGATTTTGTCATCAAACATACCCCAGGTAACACTAACAAAGTAGCTGATGCTCTAAGCTGTAAGGTATACTTCTAAATCTACTCCAAGGAAAAATTATAGCTTTTAATCACATCATTGAATTATGCCCTACGGACCTTGATTTCAAAGACATCTGGTATGCTTGCTCAAATCACCTTCCAACCAATGATTTTCATATTTTCAATGGCTTTCTTTTAAAAAATAACAGTCTATGCATCCCACACACTTTACTTATAGAGTCCCTCTTAAAAGAAGCCCACTCAAGAAATTTAGCTAGACATTTTGGTAGGGACAAAACAATAGCACTCCTATTCTCTAAATTTTATTAGCCACACTTGAAAAAAAATGTTGCGAATATTGTTAAAAGATGTTTTATATGTCAAACTTCAAAACTACTTGTTCAAACCAAGGACTTTATTCCCCATTACCTATACCAAACAATATTTGGGAAGACTTCTCAATGGACTTTATTCGTGGATTGCCTAGAACCCAGCGTGGTTATGACTCTGTTTTAGTAGTTGTTGATAGATTTAGCAAAATTGAACATTTCCTAGCTTGTAAAAAGACTAATGATGCTTTGAATAATGCAAACTTATTTTTAAGGAAAATCGTGAGACTTCATGGAATCTTTAAAAGCATAGTTTCAGATGGAGATGTAAAATTCATGAGTTATTTCTAGAGATCGCTAAATGGAAAAAATTCGGCACTAATCTTCTTCTTAGTTACACAAGCCACCCACAAATAGACGAACAAACAGAAGTTACTAATTGCACACTTGGTAACCCCCTACGAGGTTTAAGTGGAGACAAACCTCGATAATGAGACCTTGCACTTGCACAAGCCGAATTTACCTTTAACAACATGGTGAATTGTTCCACAGGGAAGTGCCTTCGAAATTGTCTACACTCATGTTCCTGGATTAACCTTAGATTTCGCTAATTTACCTGTTTCTGTTGATCTTAGTGGTGAAGAAACTATCATGGCTAATCAGATTAAGAACATTCATAAAGAAGTTGGAGCTCACTTGGAAATGCTAATAACTTCTACAAGAAACAAGCTGACACTCACAAAAGAACAACAGACTTCAAGATTGGTGACTTAGTTATGGTTCATCTAAAAGAAGTCAAGCTACCTATTGGACTACACTCTAAACTCACAAACAAAAAGATTGGTTCATTTCCTATCTTAGCAAAATCAGGACCAAATGCATATCAAATCGATTTACCACCTACAAGGAAGATAAGCTCTACATTTAACGTCTCAGACATATACCATTATCAACTACCATATCAGTTTGAACTTACTTAACCAAACTCAAAGTTGAGTTTGATTCTTTTGAGACAGATGGAGTTGATGTAGGAAGTGATCTTATTATAAAGTCTTAACTTCATGTCTTTAATTAATTAATATTTTAATTAGAGTTTGTCATGCCTTAACCAACTCACCAAATTATCTGGTCAAGCACAATTTCTGTATAAATAGGCCCTCAACCTCACATTATATTGTTAATAAAAGATTGTGTTCAAGTTTTCTTGAAGTTTTCTTGAAGTTTCTCCATTAATAAAAGTTCTTGGTTTGGGGAAGCTAAATGACTGGGATTCTCAACTTTCAAATCAAATTGCCATTGGTTGATTAATAAATTTTCAGAATGAGGGTTAGTAGCATGTTATTCGCATGATTGGGAGTAGTTAGGATATTTGTTAATTGGTAATTTTTTTTTCTTTTTTTTTTTTTTTACAAAAGAGACTTTTTTGTTATTTTTCCAAATGAAATGTTCATTAAATCTGCTATTCCTGTTATCAACCTTATATATTTTTATTTCTTGTTTTGGACTAAATCAACAAGTTTGATTTTTTTTTTTTTTTAATAATTATTATCATCATCATTATTAGCTTCTTGTAAGTGTTGGAATGATTTGGGCTTTTCGTCCATTGGAAAATTATTTTTTAGAAAAATATCTTGTTCTTATAGTAGAAACTTTTCCAGCACATGTGTCATCTGCCGCCTGTCTAGGCGTTTACCCTTACACATAAAAAGAACTAATTTTTTACTACCTTTTCATTTTAGAATATTACCGTTTTAATAAATAATTTCAGATCTTAAGTGTTTTTATCTACATTAATTTTAGATCTAAACGTTTTTTTTTTTCCAGATCTATGTTTTTTCTTTTCCCTTCTCAAATTGGATGGGTTTTTTTAGATCCACAAAACACATCATCTTCTTCATCTATTCTTTGCTGGTTTTACTATTATGTCAGCAAGTAATTATTTTTTCTTTTGTGATTCCTTTACTTTCTTTGAGATTGAAAGTTGTATTAACCTTGGGGAGTAACCAGTAATTATGATTTAGCACAAAAGTTGCATCGAATTTTTGTTTTCAAGATAGTGGAACATCCATAGTACATCTACGATCTACTTTTGAATTTATGGTAAGTTGGGGAATCATTTAATTAGTACAATGTGGGGTAGATTTTGTAACTTAATTATATATATAGGTCAAACTTTTATACCCTCACTTAAAATGTGTAGTAGTGTAAAGTGAACATAATTTAAGAGTAATTGATCTTTCTATCCTTTTAAAGTTAAAGTTCAAATTTCTATACCCTCACTTATTGCACTTAAAAAAAAGCTATGTAAAGGTAAATTATAATTTTAATTTTAACTTTGATGATTATGTCTATTAAATTTGAAGTATATTTTTAAGTTTTGAATTAAGATTATTTTTATTAGATTATATATAACCATTGTTAACATTAGTAACTAAGGCCACATTTACACTTGGTGAAAGGTAATCCATCAATGTTAATGTAAAAAGTGGACCCAGTTAATTACTTTTGTTGTTGTTTACCTATGTTCCTTAATCATAATAGGTGTGGGGCTTACCTCCATCTTTGTAATCATATCCTAAACTCTATATTTAATTTTACTAGTAAAACTCATATACCGTTATGATCGAGTTCAAAAAAATTACAGTATATTTTTTTTCTGCTTTTATTATTAAAATATTCTAGATAATTTAAATGAGAAAACAAAGTTCATTTTATTTTTAAAATAATAAATTTTAAAAATATTATTCTTTGTTTATAAACTTAAGTGGATAGTTCTACGACACTAGAATTTTGTACTCAATATGTTAGATATATTTAGGCTATTTTCAAATACAAAAAAAAAATAAATCAAAATATTTATAAATATAGCAAAATTTTATTGTCTATTTGCGATAGACAGTGATAGACTACTATCTAGACACATATACTATTTTACAATTATTTGTAAATATTTTCAGAAGTTATATCATTTAAAATAATTTCTCTCTATATATTTTCTTAAAAAATTATGGTTATATCAAAGAAAACTTAATTTTATATAACAAGATAATTATACTATTGTATTTAATAGATACGTGAATTTTAAAAGATATTAATGAAGGGATTGAATACCCATGCGGAAGCGTTTCATCACTTTTGTCTTTGATTTGGGAAAGAAAAACATAATTGATTTTCTGGAAAAATAAGGCTAAGCATATGTAACTCGGAATTTAGAAAATACATTTTGGATGAATAGGATTCTTCTAAATTACTTAGAGTTTTCTGAACTAAAACTCCAAGGTCACGAACACCAATGCTAAGCAACTTTGCTATGACTTAGGGAGCATCAATGGGATGGTGGGATCCTTTCTTATTCCGAGGAATTGAAGAATTTTGAAAGAAGGTTTTCTAGAGAATTTTAGAGCTACTATTTAAGCTACATACAATAACCTTGGATCTTATTTTATTGGATCGAATAAAATGCAATCTAAATGTTAAATAAAATACCTCTTATTTCATTAAATAAATAATTTGTCTTTACATAAATTACAAACTACAATACCCACGAGATTTAGGGCACCAATCTCAACAATTAAAAAAAGCTGAAAACTTATGTATAATTGAACATTTAACTTTTTTAAAATGTGAATGTTTCTTTTCAGAAGTTTAGGGATTTATTACATATATTTAAAGTTTAAGAATACTCAAATCTAAAGTTTAAATAATTAAAATTGACATTCAACCTTATTTGGATTGTGTCCCCGTGACATTGTATACACACTTAAGCCGCATAGTATATATGAAAAAGTAAATTGAAGGTTAGTTTGGAATATCTTCGGGTTTTAAGTTTTTCTTTTTCTAAAATAAAATTTATTTGTTCTATTAAAAATGCTTTTATTGATTTATCTTCTGTTTTCAGAAAATTATACTTTAATTTTGGACTGTTTTTAAATATAGCAAATAAACAAATTTATTATAAATATAACAAAATATCATTGTTTATTAGTGATAGACACAGATAGATCAGTGACAGTGATAGACACATAGTGTCACTGATATATATCACTAACACTAGTGTCTATTACTGATAGATAGTGATATTTTGCTATATTTAAACATATTTTAATAATTTTGCCGTTTAGAACAATTAAGCTTTAATTTATATAAGTTTTTCAATTAATTTTTATTTATTAAAATAAAAAATACATTTAATCCAATAATTCAAGAAAAGTTATGCTGACCCACTCTAAATTATATTTTTTTTTAGAGGCAGTTAAAGAAAAGATTGATTTTGTTTTAAAATCCTTTTTTTAAAAAATTATTCCAAACTTACTATGCATTTGACTTCAATTATATGTGTCTCATCAGAAAATTAAATTTCCACTTTCTACGACTTATTGTTCTGGTAAATTTGAAAATACTTATATCTTTTTCTTAAATTATAAATGTAAAGTGAGTACACATTAATTAATGTAAAAGGATAAGTCTACCAGAAGACTATGCAGATAGATGAGGACAATATATATAATACATCTTTTCCAAGTCTTGTTTGGTGAGTTTGTATCTTCCACAACTTAAATGAAATTAAAGACTTGAAAAACTTGAAGTCTACTTCAATCAATTATGCAAATTAAGAAATAGAGATGTGATATCGATAGTCTCACTATGTTTAAAAATTATTCTCTACTTTATAATTTGGTGGCCTTCAAAAATAAGATGTATCTTATCTGTATAAGTTACAATAATAACTTTTTTATTAAAAAAATAATAATAATAAATTTAACGGTTAGATGAGATTGCAAGAAAATTTTAATTTGTTGAATGAATTTTTATATTTATATTCATTTTAGTATAGTGAGTACAATCTCTAATACATAAGATCATTATGTACTTTATTGAATGTTGAAGTAATTTTTTTCTTCCAAGTCTTCTTTCTACCTTTGGCTTCAAAGTTTTCGAAAACTGCTCAAGAATTGAATAAAGTTTGTGTCTCTTAATTCTTCGGTCTTTCAATTTTCAAGAGAGTTACACTCTTTAGAGTTGTATTCTTCTGATTTCCAAAGTTTTGGGAGAGTTATATTCTTCAAATGTTCAAAGTTTAAGTTTTCAATTGTTTCAATCCTTATTTGATATGACGGGTAAGACCTTTATGTATAGAATTTCTAAGAGGTTTTACATGGGTTTGGGTGTATTACTTCTAAACTCAAAAATTTGGCCTATTCATGTGCCCAATCTTTTATTTGGTCTAATCTTTCACTATTGGCTTAATTTGGGTTGGATTTTGGGGCTGAGTGACTTAAATTACTCAGCTTAATCCAATTTATAATTTCAGATTAAGGTTACTAGCCAAATTTATTGATGGTGGTCTATGTTTAACACTATTGAATTCGAGAAGTCTATCATTATGATCAAATTGCCAGAAAAGAGACGTGCGACATTTTTTAGTTTATCATTTATTTGTCTCAAATTTTAATTTAGGGAGACAATAATTTTGACTTGCTCCTAAATTTAATAAAATATATTTTTGTTGTGATGAGTTAGCAAATTTTGGTTGTTTGAAATTTGTTGAAGGTGGAAATGTGATATATATATATATATAATTTACTTTTATTTATTTATTTACTATGTTAGCTTAAGTTATTTTTAATTTATTTTCTTACCACTTATTCATTTCAAAATTTCACTGTATGGCCCAGAATAGAAAATTCTCAAAAATTCTAAATTGAGAAGAAAAAAAAAGTAGCACATAAACAAGGTTTAAAATGTCGGTCATCATAAAAATATCGATACAAATATCAATATAATATTAATGGATATTTCTTAAAACAAGTTATAAAAATAAAAAATAAAAAAGATATTACAAATAATAAAAAGTATTTACATTAAGGACATTTTATTATTTATTTAATTTTCTATGTTTTTTACAATATAATATGTCGATGTTTAAAAGTCATATAAATATACAAATGTTGTTGCAAATATCCAAAGGCTCCATTCATCGTGATTTATTGCTTAAAAACTATCAAATTTCTCCATTCAAGCATTTGTGGATGCTGGGTAGGCCTCCGCTTCAGACGATAGGCCCTCAACTTCAAGTTTAAGTGTATTTTTCAGAGAAACTTTAAGCCCTTAAAATATCAAATATTTATAATGTAGCGAAAGAAAGTGAAGAAAAATCTTGAACATTGAAACATAAAAAAATAGATTTAATTATATAGATTAAATTCATGGTTAGAAACTTGAAATTGGATTGAAACCATCGAATTAGATGATTATTTTCATGTACAGACTTAACATATATGAAAATTAAATTTGTAGTTTCTTCAATTTGAATGAGTTATATGTTTGACTTTGGTCAAGTAACAACTCAATTGAGTTAAATTTGACAAATATTTCAATTTTATATTATTTGCTTTTATTTTTTATTTTTTTTATTCAAGAGAGTTACTAAGTTGCTAACCTATAAATAATGACTTGTATCTTCATTTAGAGTATCTCATTCCACTTTGAAGAATTCTATCATTTATTTCTTTAGTTTGATCTTCAGTTGAGTTAAGATAAATATCCAAGAGTTCTGCCAGATTTGTAATGCCTCAAGCCCATGATTTAGACAAGGATTTGAAATCTTGCTCCAAATTTTTGGCCTGAGGTGTTACAAATGGTATTAGAAAGGAACCTCTCCCAGTAAGACGTGGTTTTGGGACGAACCAAGAGGAAGTTGGTAGGCATGTAACACCCCAAGTTTAGGGGAGGACATGAATGAACCGAGATCAAATCTAAATGAGAGGGATCTTGAGGATATAAAAGTATGATTAAGAAATGTTTACAAGAATTGAAAGTTATTAACTATACCAACAAGATGCACCTTTCTTTTTGGTGGCTTAATCATAAGAACTCCAAAGTTAAGCTTCCTTAGATTGGAGCACTCCTATATTGGATGATCTCTTGGGAATTTTCCGATAAAGCATGGAGAGAAGAAAAAACATGTTGAACGAACCATGTTGGTTTGTGGAGATAATCGTCACTATTAGAAGTCATTCAAGACAAAGCAAGGATGACGTTCTATGTCGCAGGGGATGCAAGGGAATGTTTAGGCCATCATGTGCCAAATTTGGATTTTGAATCCTAATATGAATTTTGGGCTTGGGGCGTTACAAGATCTGAGTAGTTCGAAGTTGCAGTTCAACTAGAATTAGTCATTGTATCATGTTGAGACAATTGTTGTAGTTTGTTTGTATGTCGTACAATGCAAATAATTATCCTCAGGATAATGCTTATTAGAAGCGTGTCTCGACTATCATTGACGTTCCTAAAAGATATTGACATTGCTAGTTATTTCAATTCTTAAGCCTTGTTATACTATCTAACTTACTTTTAAGTTTGAATATTGTTATTGTATACCATGTATGTATTGTAATTACTGTATTTAGTTGAGGTGGGATAATTTGTAGAAATACAAGTTATTATAGCCTTTTCTTAGAATAATGGAGAGAATTTAATGAATCATGTGGCAATCTTGACTTAAAATTATTGATAAAAATCTTCTCTACGTTCAGCATGTTGAATTACATAAGGTGCATTTTCTTAAGATAAACTCTATCCCAAACGCCTGATTTTTTGTAGAAAAACGCCTAAGTTAAATGTACGCTTCCAACAAGCAGTCAAATGCAGAACCAAAGATTGTAAGACGCGTGCTTTGGGATCTCTGACACCTGCAACCTAACCTTTGGAAGATATTCTGCCCTGATTGTAGCACTGCAATCAACCACCTACTAGTCAAAGGTTGACGAAAAGCAGACGCATCGTTTGCAAAGCATCAATACCATGAAAATGTCAACATCCTAAAGTACAACGCAAGCTCTATAAATAGACCAAACCAAAGACAAAAAGCATGTTGTTGAAATCCTTAGACTTTGCCCATCTCTAAGCAAAAGCCTTCCAAGAAGACAACTGGAGATAGAAAACTCGAGAGAGTAATCTTATTCCCCACCAATCATCCCACCACAGCATGTAGTGAAGCACTCGTCCATCGCCAACGGGAATAAAAGATTGTGACCATCAGCTTGAAAAACTACTTTCTTATCTTTTATGCTTTATTTTGTTGACTACTTTTAGATGACATTAAATATTCTTGTAACAACTTCATTGTATCCATTATACTCATTTATCCTTCATGAATTTCACTTCTCTCAATCTGTTCTTTTTATTTGTTAAAGTCATGAGTAACTAAATCTATTAAGGGTTGGGGCAAAGTTATCATCTCTCCAACCAGAAAATCTTAAGATTATTTCATTTTGCTTAATGTTTTTGAATTCATTGCTTATTTCCATTTAGCTAATTGAACTAAGTAGTTATAATCAACTACTTGATAGAGTAAGTGATTGTGGATCAGTGTTTCTAGAAATAGAAATAACCTTAAGTTCAGTAGATCTTCAAACATGCTTCATAGAGATATGATACATGAGGTTTGTCAACTGAGAGGTGCAACCTAAATAAGATTGAGAACATGAAATAAAATTTAAGAAGCGCTCTGAGGATAGGTGATAATGGCCCCCTAACCCTATTTTTCTCATTCATATTACACCTTTTCTGCACCTTACACTCCATCACTTCCATTATTTTTAGCTTATTTTCCTTTACTCTCCATTCATTACTTTTTTACCATTTCTTTTAGCAAAGAGACCATTCATACTTATAAGAAAATTAAATTTAAACCAAAATCTTTGTGTTCCACCTTGGACTCACCGAGAAACCTATTTTAAGTTTATACTTGGGCTAAGAATAGTAAAACTTGTCTTAAAATAATATTTATGCATCACACATTTACGCTAATAACAAGTTTTCATTTTCAGTGTGATAACTTATAAAAGTACAAACTATCATTGACGTTCCTATAAGATATTGATATTGCTAGTTATTTCAATTCCTAAGCCTTGTTATACTATCTAACTTACTTTTAAGTTTGAATATTATTATTGTATACAATGTATGTACTATAATTACTATATTTAATTGAAGTGTAATCTATTTTCTAGTGATATTCAATTCTTATACATCATTTCCCCCAACAACCTCAATTGGCTATAGTATACGCACTATATACAATAATATTGTTTTAATTTAAAAGTAACCGAATGGTATAGCAGGGCTTATAAATTGAAATAACCAAAATTTTATTTAAAAAACCCTAAAAAACTTATGGAGATTCAGAAGGTAGTCTAGACACGCTTTTGATAAGTGTTGTCTTGAAGATAATTATTAGCTCTGCATGGTCTGCAAGCAGATTATAACAATTGTGTCAACATGATACAATGACTAATTCTAGAAAAAATTGCAACGTTGAACTAGTTAGATCTGGCAGAACTCTTTGATATTTACTCTGAACTCAACTGAAGATAAAAATAAAGAACGAAAAGAGAGAACTCTTTAAATTGGAATGAGATGTTACAAATGAAGTAACAAGTGGCTATTTATAGGTTAGAAACTAAGTAATTCTCCAACAATAAAAAAATAAAAATAAAAATCAAGTAAATACCAAATTGAAATATTTGTCAAATTTAATTTCGGTGCGCACTCTCCAAAAATTAAAAAAAAATAAATTTAATAAATAGAAAATTGGAATGTGTGCATGTGCGTATGTGAGAAAAAAATCAAAACAAAAGCCGTTGAGACAGACCAAGCTATGCATTAGGAGAAGTGTCTTCTGGACTTGGATATTTCTTAGCGAATATCCATCAAATTTACCAGAGAAATATTGAGGCCAAACTCTGGAACTATACTTTTTAATTGTGAATTGAGACAATAGATATCACACACAACTCATCTTGTATCTCTGAGTTCTATACAATTGTGTTTATTTTGGTCTTGGACAAAATTATGAATTCATGAGAGCTTTAAAGCATATAAGCTATTTGAAAAGTTCTCATAGAAGTGACTGCATTTCAACTTTCACATAGGTAATATTGATTGAAAGTATTTTGTCATTACTTCTTTTGTAAAACAAGATATCAACATGACCTTAACATCAACATATCACACACTCTACAACATCATCTATGAATTATCTAGATAATTTTCCTATTAAACTTAGATCTTGGGATTTCCAATCAACTAAGTTGGGTTTCACCAAATAACTTATTTCCTAGGCTTTAGTCCCATTCCTCTCGATGTATATATGACTTGCTCTCTTAACAATCCTTTCATCAAAAGATTTGCTATATTGTCATTCTATTTAACATAATCTATGTAAATTATTCCATTATAGAGCAATTGCCTTATCGAGTTATGTCTTCGTCAAATATGTGGCGACTTACCACTATAAACATTATTTTTGGCTTTCATAGAAACAATTACATTGTCACAATTAACACATATTATACTTACAGAGTTTGGCCACAATGGAATATCTTAAAAAAAAATATTGAAGGCATTCAACTTCTTCTTCTGCTTTATCAAGAGCTATAAACTTCGATTCCTTAGTAGAATTATATATACACGTTCATTTTTGAAAATTTCCGTGATATAGTTGCTCCACATTAAGTAAAAATATAACCATTAGTTGATTTAGTCCCCATCATATCTAAAATTTAATTATTTTCACTAAATCCTTCCAATACCTTGTACAATGCAATTCATAGTCTAGAATGTACTTTAAGTACCTTAGAACTCTGATTAATGCATCTCAATGTTCATGCCCAGGATTGTTGTTGTATCTTGCTAACCTTCCTACTAAATAGGCAATTTATCAGTTATTGTACAATTCAATTTGTACATTAAGCTACCAATAACTCTAGAAGTTTAAAGAAAACACTCCATCATTATTTTTCTTCAACTTATTATTTGGATTAAATGGAGTAATAGTCGGTTTACTTTGAAAATGATCGAATTTTCTCAATACTTTCTCTCTATTATTGAGATTGAGAAAGCACGTGTATCCACTTGAATTTCTTGTTATTTGAATTCCAAGTATAACATTAGCAAGATTGACAAATGCAACTATACGTGCCAAGTTTAGTATAGTTAAATGATCAAGAGACCGAGTATCGTCCCCTGGGAATTAGATATTTGATTCTACTAACTATCAGGAAATTGTCTCAACTTTATCAAAGATTTGACGGATGATAAATGGGCTTGCAAGCATAAAATTAAAGAAAGCAATAAATGATCGATTTAAGAAATTCACTTAACTAAATGCCCTAAGGTATTGATTTCATTCAACAAAGTTGTAGATTCAAAATATTTTCATTCAATCAATTCAATTATTTACTAAGGGCTAGAAGTTTATAATCTAGGTTTTCTCTCCCAAGCTCAACCCTTTCTAATGTCTAAAAGCCAACCTTATTTTCATGCAATTGAAAGTATTAGACACAACCGTAAGTTTCTTCATTATTACCCTCCAATATTGCCCTCTCATTCTCATGCACATTGACATATCAGTTTATCATGCTGATTCCAGTTTAAAAATTTCTCTCTCAGGCATAATTAAAACTCTAGGTCAACTAAATGATGATCAAGCATTTAGTCCTTTCATTCTCATGCACATTCTCATATCACTTTATCATGCTAGTTTCAGTTTAAAATTCTCTCTCTCAAGCAGAATTAAAAATCTTAAGTCAACTAAATGATTGATCAAACATTCAACTGGATAAGTCAAACATGATAAAAAGTAAATGACATTCAATTGATCATAGTAATGAAGCATAATCTAGAAACAAAGTCAAAATTAATCAATCCCTAGAACTACAAAACAAACTAGCCACTCATGTCCAATACAATCATTCTAAACATGTCGTATAGAATATGAGAATGTGAAAAAAAATATAAGTAAGAAAAGATTATTTGTTGATCATGGTCCATCGTTGACACCACATCCATGTTGTCCTCCTGATCTCCTCCACTTAGTCCTAAATTCCTTTGAACAACAGTCTCTCAGTCTTTGTGAATGGCCTAGGTGAACCCCCAACCCCTCGACGACATGCCTTGACGATGTAGCCAAGACTGAGAATCGTAAAAAGTAATTTACTATCTAAAAATATTCATGGTCAAAACTTATGTTGAATATGGATAGAGGATGAAAAAAAAAAAAAAAAAAGAAAACAAGTGGAATTGGGCAAAGAATTTAACTATTGTAATTAAGAGTTTTTTTCCGGGAGTAGAATGCACAACTATTTTTTCTAAAAAATCATACCATATTGATTTTTTAAAAAAAAAAAAAGTTTGAGTTTATTTCACTTAATATTTCATTTAGAGTAAACAAAGTATAAAATTTTGGGCAAATTGCAAAAACGACCTCTAAAGTATGGTGGTAGTTGAAATTAGATCTTCAAACTTTCAATTGTAAAAATTGGTCCCCTAAACTTCTTCAAGTGTTAAAATTGGACCCTCAAGCTTACAATAATTGTAGAATTGGACCCACAAGTAATAAAAATTGAATTTTTAATCTTATCAAATGTTACAATTTATACAATTATATAAGTTTGAAGGTCTAGATTAACCAAATTTTAACATTTATATAATTTTACAAAGAAACTAATTATATACAAGGAAACTATTGAATGTCTTCAAAGGGAACAATACAAGCAAACTAATAACCAAACTTGGTAAAATTTTACAAAGAAACTAAATATAACAACGCATTGCCACAAGTCACTACATTACAACATGTGAAAAACTGATCTAACATACCTTAATTGAGTTTGAAATAGCTCGAAATGTCTCCAAATAAGATATTAAAGAGAGTAATACAATCCACCTAGTAAAGTGACTTAAGCTATATGCTACCTATTATTGTTTGAAGGGGGCAAGTAGTTCAAGTACTTATAAAATAGATGAGAACTCCCATGTTTTGTGTTCTAAAACTACAAACATAATCTAATTGTGCAACTTACAACAATAATCAAATGATAGTTAAGATTTCTCACCAAATCCTCTTGAAATCTAACATGTGGTAAGGTATTACACAAATTCTCTATGAAAACCACTTAAACATTCTAAAAAAATGGTTGAGTTTCATAAAAGTATCTAAGTTTCATTTTGACTCTAAATTTCATAGACAAATAACTCATTAGAGAATATACCTCAAGGTTCTTCCTGCCCTAGCCAAACTAAAACAATTATTAGTGTGTAATATGTAACACAATATATCCCACCCCACCCCACCCCAAAACTAAAACAAGTACAATCTTGAAGTCATTCAACCAAAATTTAAGTTGTTTTGCAAATTTATCGTATGAAAATAAATAGACCAAGATGACAATGAGAAAGTAGGTATGCTCAAGATCCAGGTCATGTGTTAGAAACGAATAAGATTTTGTACATACTAAAAACAACTAAAGATTCATATGTTTTTAATTGACCAAGACAAAACATTATTGAGAGAAATAGTTCTACATTTAGAGAATTCAAGTTTCAAACATAAAAACACGAGTAAGAACAAGATTAAGAAATGATCAAATTTCAACAAAACCTAATATTGAAGCAACTACACCATAGACATGTAAAATGCTCTTAAGATGTATCTAAGTGACACTTCAATCTTGAAAGAAACTAAAAAAATGCTTAATGCCTCATTTCGACACCCAACTAAAAAAAATTATGAAATACAAACAACGTCACTACACCTAAAAGAACAAACTCAACAAATTTATGTTTTGAACAAGCAAGAAGCACCATAAACAACCAAACAATTTATCAATACAACTAATCTATAACTATCATAACTGCAAGATGGTCATAATACTTCAACACTTAATCGAATCCAACACTTTAAGACTAAAGTTTAAAAAAAAAAAAAAGTCTTATAAATATTACCTTTCACTTTATGAAATCTTGTACGAGAGACCATAAAAACATAAAATCTATTAAATAAAATAATGCAATATATAAGCACATGAGAATAAAGATTTGAATTAGGGAGGGTTTAATTACATTCATGAAAATAAAGAAATAAAATATCTAAATCATAATCTAATGGATGAAAATGTAAATCAAGTCATTTGTCATTTTCTTTATCTGTACAATATGTGATTGAAAGGCCCACAAAACTGGAAGCAACAAATATAAACTCATTTCCAAAGAGCTAACAAAATATAGAGGGGCAATTGACAACTATACATATACTAGTTCATAAATAGATTTGTTGCAACTTTATACACCAGTTCATAAAGATAATGCAAATTTGCAACCAAAATAGTTAATTAAGGGTAGCTAAGTTATACTTTGTCTATGGATAAACCACATAAAAAGTTTTTAAGAAGTGTCTAAGTGACACTTTCAATCTCGAAACAAACCAAAAAATACCTAAGTCTCACGCTTTGGCTCTCAAAACCACCTAAAGTCACACTTTGTTATGAAAAACATGTAAAAAGTTTCTAAGAAATGTCCAAGTGACACTCTCATTCTCAAAACAAACAATAAAGTGTCTAAGTTTCATTTTAACTCTCAAAACACATAAAATATTTTTAAAAAGTTGCTAAATCACACTTTAACTATGAAAATGGCATAAAACGTTCCTAAAAGTATCTTAGTTATACTTTCAATCTAGAAACAAACTAAAAAGAGACTAAGTCTCACAAAATCATTTCCAATGTTCCTAAAAAGTATTAAGTGATAGTTTTACTATGAAAACTACATAAAATTCCTAAAAAGTGTCAAGTGACTCTCAAAACAAACTAAAAAAATGTCTAAGCTAGTGACACTTTAACTCCCAAAATGAACTAAAAAGTGCCTAAAATAAACATTAGAATTCATAAACTTGCAAACACAAATAACTAAATAAGTTTATAAAACCCAAGCAACTAAACTCAACAATGTAACAAAACTCATTAACAATAACAAACTCACTAGAAGTCATAAACAATCACTTATTGACCCAAGTAAATAGACTTATCAAAATGAAGATAAAAAAGTCTAAGAAGTAAATACCACAAAATTAAGTAAAACTAGAAGGATTTGAAAACAACCAACACAAAGTCAACAATCTTATGAGACTCACCTTCCTATATCAAGATGGACACAATTGCACTTCACAAACAAAATATATATATATATATATATATATATATATATCCAAACCAAGATCCTTGTTCTTTGATTTTATTAATAGTTTATCACTACAAACCAACAGTCTTTGAATTGCAACTCAGCGACTTGAAGTGCTTCAACAACTAATGCGTAGGCATTGACTTTAATATATTCCACACACCTAGCCTTGGGCATATATATATACACACACACATACATATATATATAAACTTTTATAACCTATTAAAAGAAGAAAATTTATAAAGGTATTATTGGAAAGTTGTTTACTCACCTTGCTTAAGCTTTCATTTATTTGGATTCTATGATTAAGCTTTCACTTCAATAAGATAATTGAAAATGAGAAATTCAATAACAATTCTTTAAGATATCCATAATACCATAAATCTATACAAGTTGGAAGTAACATTTCATTATAAAAGGGAAAAGAATGTCAGTATAAATTACATATGAGAATAATGGTTTCAAATTTCTAACTTTTGATGCCTCAACAGCCAAGGCCACAAAGTATATGGGTAACCTATTAAAAAACTTTTCGTAAATGCAGATCATTTAAGAAGTTGAAGCTAGTGGCACCATAGGTCAATATTGACCATCAAATGCCTAAGAAAAAAAAATAAAAATTAACCGCAAATAAAATTTTAAGAGAGGGAAAAGCAAGAACGAGATGAACAATATGAACACAAGATCTAGAAAGTTGAATTTAGAAATGAATAATAATGATGTAAGAGAATATACATCAAGGATCTTGAACCACCTATAACAAATGTGGTTTTTAGTAGGAACATATGTTCCATAGCCACCATAAGTGAAGAGCACAACAACCTAATGAAGACACAACTCAAATTAGAAAGTCATTGTAATAGTAATTTGAAATTGGATTAACATTATTACAACATAAGAAGCAAAACAAAAGAGAACTTACCATGTTGCCTTGATGACCCAATGACCTAATAAGTTCTTATTAGGTGCACTGGGTAAACAAGGCAACATGGTAAGTTCTCCTTTTTTGGAACACTTTATGTGGTTTTGAGAGTCAAAATGAAACTCACACACTTTTATGGAACTTCCATAAAAGTGTGTGAGTTTCATTTTGACTCTCAAAACCACGTAAAGTGTTCCAAAAAAGTGTCCAAATCACACTTTTCCTAAGCCTCACTTTGACCCTCAAAAGCACCTAAAATGTTCCTAAAAGGGAGCTAAGTCCCTCTTTGTCAATGAAAACCATTTAAAAGATTCCTAAAAAGTGCCTAAGTGACACTCTTCTCTCAAAATGAACCAAATTTTACTACCTTAAACTCACTAAACAAACTTGAATACTTGCTGAAAAAAGTTCCAAATAAGTAAAAATATACCGCAAAAAAGCATAAGCAATTCTTCTAAGGCCCTTCTCTACCTTTACTTTCAATGACTACACATATACAAAAAAGCGAAAGCACTACTTTTTAGTACAAGAGCTTAGAAGAAAAAAGAGCCTCTCCAAATTCCACTTTGAACTTTCAACACTTCCCCTAAGTCATGGAATCCATCAACTTCCTAAGGAATATTGTTTGCGTACAACATGGCCATATATAATTAAGTTATTGGGAAAATAACATTGAAATAAAGATAGTATGTAACAAGTAAACAAACATAAACACAAAGTCTCTAAACACAAGAACTATACACAATTTAGACTTAAGTATGCAAAAAATCTAGATGATCTTTTGATGTTTGAGATAGGTGCCTAGGACATTTAAATTCTGTTTTAATGAATCATTTGCACAACAAACAATTGATTCAAGTATTAGTTTGGAAGAAAACTATGACTATTTGTGAAGTTTACATTGAAGTTGAAAACTCCTTTTGAAATTTTGTTCCAAAAGGAGCCAAATTATAACAACTTGAAAATATTTGATTGTAGATGTTACCCATATCTAAGATTTCAGTCCAAAAATATTTCTAACCCCAAGTCCACCAGTTCTAGTTTGCTTCTTTCTCCAAGACCACCATCATGGCTTTTGCAAATAGGACGCTTCGGCAATATTGAAGCTTAAGCATTCAACAAAAATTTTAAACAAATTTATATTATTTTAACTTGCTTTTATTTCATTCAAAAAAACCTCAAACCAATAGAAAATGTATTAGAGGAGATATTGTTCCAACAATCTTCTCCTTCAATAAAATACCACCTAAACCTCCGCTTTAGTCGAAAATCTTCCAAAAATAAAAGAAATAGAGGTTTTAAAAAGAAAAAAACAAGAAATGAGTTGAAAACAGAGGGAAAAAAAAGAAGGAAAAGCTTACCTCAACGAAAAAGGCAGTGAAATCACTACTAGCGAAGGTGACGACAACGAGAAGATGATGGTGTGTGATGGCAGCGAGCGAATGGACATGGATCGTGCGACAGTCAGGGGTTATAGGTCTTGGGTGACAGTGGGATAGACACGTGCGTCAAGTGTATCAATTGTATCAAGTGTATCAGGTGTATCACACACGTGTGTCAAGTGTATCACGTGGGATAGACTTGTTTTTTGCCATTTTTGCAAAAGTAATAAGTCAAGGTTATGTACTTAATTAATGTATTTTGTTTTGCTCTTTTTGCAAGTGCCCCTTTAATTTACCCATGATGAATGGATCGTAGGTTCAAGTTTTAGGGGGTCATTATCTTGCTATTCAGAGGATTGAGGTGGTTTCGACAAGATTTTGGTAAGTATTTCTATTTCAAGGACTATTTCGATTGTTTGGTGATGTTGTAAATTGGATTATAACACTTAAATTTTGGTATTTTAAGTAGGAGCATGTTGATTTGGAAGGTTGGAGGTAGTTTCGGATCAAGTCACATTTTGGGTAAAATTATTTGGAGACATTTGAGATAAATTGGAATTAGGCCCTAAAGGTTGAGTTTAAATTTGGCTCATGTTGTAGGTTTTGGTTTAAGATTATTTTGGAGAGAGGTATGTTGTGAAAATAATATTTGGGCTTAATTTTGAGGTATCTTACTGTTTAGAATTGATTCCGTGCTAGACAATATAGTTAAAAAAAAATGTTGTAGATTCCTTCTTGTCTACCTATAAGTTTTGCATGTGATTTATTTGATGTATGAGAATAGATGAGCATGATTTTTTTTTTTTTTTTTTTTTAATGAGATGTGATGTGGTTCCACATCATAGAACTTTTATGAATGTGGCCAATTATGCAATGCTAGTAATATTACCCTCCTAATTGTAGTAGTGTACTCATTAGAGGTTTTGTATTCTTTCAGGATCACTAGAGGATCTGTATCTCCTTCGGGATTCACTAGAGGTTTTGTGTTCCTTCGGGATCACCAGAGGTTATGTGTATCCTTCGGGATCCACTAGAAGCTTTGTGTTTCCTACGGGATTCACCAAAGGTATGTGTTCCTTCGAAGATCACTAGAGGTTTGTGGGTACAACTCATCTACGGTAGAATGAGTTTAATTATTCTCTTAGATAGTTATGTATGAAAAGTGAAGTATGCATGTCCCACTAGCAAGTTGCATTTATTGGGCATAATGCATAGCTTGACCCCGATAGTGGGGTTACTTACTAAGTACTTTGTACTCATCCTTTCCATATTATGTTTTTTAGTTAAGGGAAAGGACACCTCGGCGAATGACGGAAGAAATCCGTGATCGTGTTATTGGGACTAGTTAGATGCTTCCATGTATGTTTTCATGTTTGAAAATCTTAGTCTTGTCGTTTGAATTCAAAAGTTTAGTTTTGCACCATTATAGACACTTACTAGCTTTGTTAAAATTTTAGGAGTACCCCGATCAAATATCTTCAGTTATTTAGATTTTGCCAAAGATATTTATTCTAATAAAATTTCTTTTAGTTTTAAGTAAAATTATGAAAAGAGTCATTTGAGATGTATGCATGCATATAATGACGACCTAGTTCAAGTCTTAGGAAATTGGGCTATTACAGAAAGTATAATAACCAAAACGAACCAAAGTCAAAAGTATAGAGACCAAAATAGTATTTAAATTTAAAACTTTTTAGTAGTTGATTTTAGTTATTATATCTAAAATACAATAATTAATAAATATAATTATTCGACCGAGGCCCAAATAGTCTTAAAGGCCAACTAGGCTGAGGTCGATACAAAGGCGAGAAAAAAAAAAAGTTTGAAGTAGAAATCGATCCAAGCCCATGTATGCGTAATTTGGTCGACCGACACACCCAAGCCCAACCAACCCTTCCAGGGCCCAAATAGCTAACCAAGACGGGCCCAAGGTTGGGGGGTGATTTTGGTTGATCTCTCCAACTCGAGTATGACTCTGCACATCCAACGACTCAATCTTTGTTTGATCCAATACAAAGAAAAACATCAAAAAACCCTTAGTACTCAACCTCCAATAAATAGAAAATTATGACTCTAATGGAGGTAAGTTATCAGATTAGATTTGCACATCAATCTCAACTATCTATTTTGGTCTCATTAATATGCATATTTGTTTAATTAATTTCTACGATTAAACTCATGTTGATTAAAGAATATATATATAGCTACTTTTCTTTAGATTATACATGTACCAATCAAAAATTGGAACTGTTGCTCACTTTTAAAGAAGGTGGTATGAGCACAATTTTCATTAATCTATATATATTTCTACATAATTCACATGTATTTTTGTCTTATTTATGAAGAAAGCACTTCAAACCTTAACCATTTTGAGCTCTTTTTGGGAGCATGATGTTGAGTTTTGTTATATATATAAACTGTTGAGCTTCTTTTTGTCATATGGTTGTCTCCAAAATGAATGCTGAATGTGAAGCCAACTAATAAATATTGTAAGAGGCCCACACAATTGCTTTCTGAGATTCTTTAAGCATGTCCCCAAGTATGATTGGTCATAAATTAATTTGATATGGCATCAAAGTTAAATTTTTTGAAAAGGTAAATTAAGTGGCTTGTAATTTGTTTGAAGAGAACAAATTAACTTATACATGATTTAACTAAGATTGTAATTACTCAAAGTATACATGTTATGCAATCATTTATTTTTCACAGCATGACCAAAATTGATAGGTTTTATGATTTGTGTTATTTTTCATTCCAACTTTCTACATCAATAAATAAATAAAAATTATTAATACAACAGCTATAGAGATGAGAGGATAAAATTTCATAATCCCCAAAGAGAGAGTAAATATCAAATACGGATCGAACTAGCTCACAACCATAAATTAAACACTTCAACATCTATAGATATAACGATTTTTTAAAAAAGAGTGGAAATGCCCAATCACCTCGATATTTTCTTAAACGAGCTTAAGAGTTTCTATTTAGTGGGCTCTCAAAATATAAGATATATTTAATTGATTGTAATAATTTATCCATTCCTTTATATATTTTTATAAATAAATTAGAGTTGTTTTCAAATAGCAAACTGAACTAAAATATTTATACATATAGCAAAACATAGATAGTGATAAAAACCGATATAGTACTATCACCTACCACTGTCTATTAGTGATAGACACTAATAGATGTCTATCAGTCTCTATCACTATCTATTTGTGACAAACAGTGACGTTTTGCTATATATAAAAATATTTCTAGCAATTTTATTATTTAAAACAATTATCCAATAAATTAGGAGTTTAGTATTTTTTAAATTTTTTTTTAAATTTTTTATATCTGTAAATAATAGGCCATTGTCAACTTTAGAAGTGTCCAGGACTGTAGTTTTAAATTTTATGACTATAAGTACATTAATTTTAAACGGTAAATATCAGTTGAGGTTGGTTTTGGGTTCAAACTGACGTCGATCACCGACCAATCAATTTGGTTTGATTTTGGAGTGAGTGAATACTCCGTCGATCGGTTGGTTTATTGATCGATTTCATGTAGATGGAAAACTAAACAGAGAAAAAGTTAGTCAATTTCGTGTAGCTGAAGAAGTAAACAAAAGAAATATACTAAAGGAGGAAAAAAAAGAAGAAGAAGAAAGAAATGGAGAAGAAAGGTAAAAGAAAAAGGACGTAGAAAGAAAAGGAGGAGAAAAAGAAGAAATCAATAATAAAATAAAGAGGAGAGGGGGAGAGGATCGGAAAATGTGGAAAAAAAAAAAAAAAGAAATAGAGGGAGAGTTAGATAGATGAGAAAGAAAAAAAATAATTATTATTTTTTTTTAAATAATAATCATAATATCACAAGCAATGAAATGATATGGAACTGTCAAAAGATTGAAATGCATACAAAATTTTCTTTCTTTTTTTTTCTTGTATAAACATGTTGGTCAGTTCGATCAATTTTGTTAGGTACAAAATCGACCTCGATCGACTTAAATCATAAAGTAGGTTAACAGAATTCAATTCAACTGGCTGTAGTTGGTCAGTTCGATTTTTTCTCTAGTTATGATATTCAATAATAATAATAATAATAATAATAATAATAATAATAAAATTAATGACCTCTTTGACACAAATTGATAATTAAAAGATATATAATGTATTTCCAAAATTAACGAATAAACACTTAAAAATTTAATGACATATATATATATATATATATATATATATATATATATATATATATATATATATATATATATATATATATATATATATATATATTTATTTGTTACTAACTATATAGAAAAATTTAATTAAAATCATCATGGATTGGTTTAATGATAGTAGAAATATTTTAAAAAGACCAAAGGGCTAAGGGATTAAAAAACTTAATGAAAAACTAAATTGGTTGGTTAACTTTAATTTTACAGGTATACTATCATATGCTAAACCACAAAATTTTTGATTAAGTGCTCAGTTAGAGCTCTTTAATATATATATAATTGGTAAAAACATGGATGTCTTCAAAGTATTGAACTTTTAGTAAATTTAAAAGTTGTAAAAAGAAATGGATGTCTTCAAAGTATTGAACTTTTAGTAAATTTTAAAAGTTGTAAAATTTTAAACATGAAACAAATCTGATTTTGTAGTTTTTCTTGATGGAAAAGAAAAAAAAAAAAATAATAATAATAAAATAATAATAATAAAATAAAATAAATTTGTTGTTATAGACCATCAATAATTAAAATGTTGAATTTGGAAATTGCATATAATTATTTTAAATGACATAATTATTGAAATTATTTACAAATAATAGCAAAATATCACCGTTTATTTGCGATAAACCGCGATAGACTGTGATATCTATGTCCATCGAAATTGATAAATTATCTGTGTCTATCTCAGATAGACAGAGATAATAGTATACCATAGATAAAGAGTAAAATTTTGTTATATTTATATTTT
Organism: Citrullus mucosospermus; assembly: GCA_030954485.1. Taxonomy (NCBI): domain Eukaryota; kingdom Viridiplantae; phylum Streptophyta; class Magnoliopsida; order Cucurbitales; family Cucurbitaceae; genus Citrullus; species Citrullus mucosospermus. The sequence goes on from CM062062.1 coordinate 16,455,477, forward strand.
ACTTCATTTTTTTATATTTAAAAACAACCCTAAAAAGATCATTTATTTGTAAATTAAAATGAAACCAGAGTTTTCTTCAAAAAAAAAAAAAAAAAATTTACACACATTCTGATGTTAATATTACAAAATCAAATCTATTTTCTTTTTAAAAAGAAACATCTATACATCTATTTAATCAAAAACAATCTGAGCTAAAAAGAATATACACATTCTATTTTACCTCACCTCAAAGTTTAAAATGTTGATTTCAATGAAAATATCGATGTCTTAATTTTACGAAAATTTCAATAAAAATATTGATAAAATATCAATTTTAAAGGCTATTTCTGAAAAAATTGTAAAAACAAAAAATTCAAAAAATAAATTTAAATTAGTAAATAAACATTTTATGACTTTTAAACATATTAACATGTCTATTATTTATATTATGTTTACAATTAATGATATTTTGTTGCTCAATTTTTTATGTTTCATGGATTTTTCTATGATACAATGAAAATATCAATTAATCCCTCATGTCGATATTAAACCTATGAAACGTAAAAAATATCAACATGTCGATGGAAATTTAATACTATGTTTTACATTTACATAAAAAAAAAAAAATACAAACAAATTTAGTCGTTATTTTTTTCTAAGAAAATAATAAATCTTAGAAAAAAAATATTTATATCAAACCACTTTAAATCTTTTTGTTTTATTTCTTTTCCTTGAAAATAAGCCTGAATAAAAAGAATATATTCTCAAATTTTTTCCTTGAATATTCGATTTAAGGTAATACTTAGTTGGTGTTTGAGATTCTTAATAGCAAGAGACTCGTTCAACCGATGACATGGAAAAATTCTAGAAATCGTTGCGGGTTCCTCATTATCCTCCAAACAACGAAAATCTGTAAGTGGCATGCTTGTCTCAACTCTCTTGTTTTGGCTCACCACTCAATTAATACTAGTGGGGAGTGTCCTTTATGTCATCACATTTCTGAATCGAGTATCCATGCTCTTTTAAGAGTGCAAGTGAAGTAAACATATATTGGCCCACTCGTCTCCTTGTCTTCTTCTCTTACCAATATTCATTATTCTGATCAGATATATATTGTTTCTCTCACTACAATAATTTTTGTCTGTGATGATACTTTTTTTTGCCAACGCAACAAAAAACGTCGGCAGAACTAGTTTCTGTCGACGAATTTTAATGCGTGGGCATTTCTTCATATCTGCCGACATAAAATATAAGCGTGGGCAAAAAGTAGTGTGGGATTAGTGAAAATTATAAAAGTTGGTTTTTGCCGACGATTAATTTAGTTTCTCCCCACGTACGGAGTGTGGGCATAAGTTTTTAACTTCTGCCCATGCAAAAAATGTGGCCAAAAATTGAATTCCCCCCTTTTTCACTTTCCCTCTTCTCACTTTCCCCTCTTTTTTTTTCTTTTTCATTTTAATTTTATTTTTACAAACATCAAAAAAAAAAAAAAAATCCCACCCCCACACAACTCTCGACCGTCACAATCTACCCCCAAAGAACGCGACGCCGTCCCGCTCCTGCCGCCCCGACGACGACGCTCGACGCCGGCAGACGCGACGCTGCTGCCTCTGACTCCGCCAGACGAGACGCCTGCTGCCTCCGACTCCGCCAGACGCGACGCCTGCTGCCTCCGACTCCGCCAGATGCCATCGCTGCAGCCTCCGACTCCGCCAGACGCGATTGCTGCTGCCTCCAACGACGCCGCCAGACGCGACTGCTTCTTCTTCTGCCGACGTGGGTGGTTGCAACCATCTTACTAAACGTGAGTGAGTATTTTATTGACTATTCGTTTGGATCTAGTTATATAGAATTGTTAATTGAGTATATTTTTTTTTATCTAGAATTGTCCTCTACAAATGAATGTATCTATGAAATTAGTTGTCATCTTGGAAGATTAGTTGTCGTTTTGGAACACGTAGTTTAAATTAGTGGACTTTGCAATGTGAGACTTACCAAGTATTATAACTACCATGTGAAAATTTGAATGAAATTGTAAGGACAATGATGAAATTGCAATGAGAATGATTAATGTTGATCCTTTAGGTTGATTTTGAGTTCGGAAGTCACACTTATATATGTTAAAGTTGTTTTGAAAGTCATTAGTGTCATTTAGACACTTTTTAGATACATTTTTCTTGCTTTTGAAACTCAAAAGAACACTTAGACGCTTAGACACACTTAGACACTTTTTAGGAACTTAAGATATTTTTAATAAGTTTCTTGGACACTTTTTATGCACTTTTAAGTTGTTTTGAGGGTCAAAGTGACACTTATACACTTTTTAGGTGGGTTTTGAGTTTTAAAGTCATACTTAGACATTTTGATATTGTGTAGTTGGGAGTTAAAGTGTCATTTGGACACTTTTTAGTTACTTTTTGATTGGTATTGAGTTTATAAGTCATACTTAGGTATTTTGAAGTTGTGTTGGGGAGTTAAAGTGTTATTTACACACTTCTTAGGTACTTTTTGGTTGGTCTTGGATATTATGAAGACTCTTGAGAATTATCTAAGTTGTTTTGGGAGTTAAAATGTCATTTACACACTTTTAGGTACTTTTTGCTTCATTTTGAATTAAGAGGTCATAGTTATGCATTTTTTGGTTTGTTTTGGGAGTTAACGAGTCTCTTGAGGGTTTACACACTTTTTAGACATTTTTAGTACGTTTTGGGACTTAAGAGGTCATTTAGACACTGTTTAGGTACTTTATCTAACTTTTTGCCCTGATTCTTACAGGGTTTAATTCTTTCAATTCTATTTGAAGATGGATAGGGATTGGATTAAACTAAAAAATAGATTTTCAAGAGATTACATTGAAGAAGTTTCTCAATTTATGGAAGTGGCAAAGAGGCATGTAAACGATGCGGGAAAAACTAGTTGCCCATGTAGGAACTGCCAAAATTCAATGACACAATCATTGAACGTAGTAGAGTAGCATTTGTTTACATATGGAATATCTCCTTTATATAGTAAATGGGTTTATCACGAAGAAGCAATCAACTTAGGTTCATTAGAAAGAGGTGGTACTTCTTTAGTAGGTGATGGATTAAGTAGAGAGTGTAATGCTGATGATGAGGATGATGACATTTTTGGTCTTCTCACTGATTTGCAAGGGTCAATGATAAGAAGTGAAGAGAATACTGATGACGAAGAGGATTTTGAGGATGAAATTCCAGAAACTGTTGAAGAAATGAATACTAGTAACATTTTTGATGATTTGATGGATGAAGCACGCAACCAGTTATACCCTGGATGTACCAAATTCTCCTCATTAAATTTCTTGGTGAAGTTGATGCATATCAAGGTTCTGAACAATTGGAGGAACAAATCGTTTAATATGTTACTAGAGTTGCTAAAAGATGCATTTCCGATTGGTACATCTATACCTGGATCATTTTACGAAGCTAAGAGAAAACTACGTGACTTAGGGCTCGGATATGATTCCATCCATGCTTGCAAATACGACTGTGTATTGTTTTGGAAAGAACTAGCTAATTGTCAAAGTTGTCCAGTATGTGGTGAATCCCGATATAAAAGAAATAATGGAAAGGGTAAGAAGATTCCAAATAAAGTTTTGCGTCACTTTCCATTAATACCTAGGTTGAAACGATTGTTTTTATTAAAACATATTGCTGCTGAGATGAGATGGCATAAGGATAAACGAGTTGATACGGAGGATGTGTTACGACATCCAGCTGATGGTGCAGGATGGAAACACTTTGATAGAGAGTTTCCACAGTTTGCTTAAGACCCGAGAAATGTTCGATTAGGCTTAGCTTCAGACGGATTTAATCCATTTGGTAATATGAGTACAGCCTATAGCATGTGGCCAGTTGTGCTTGTACCGTATAATTTGCTGCCTTGGAAGTGCATGAAAGAATCCAATTTCTTCATGTCTTTGTTAATACCTGGACCAAAGTCACCTGGAAAAGAGATTGACGTTTATTTGCAGCTATTGATTGATGAGTTGAAAGAGTTGTGGAATAATGGTGTGCGGACATATGATTGCATTAATGAGGAGTACTTCCAATTACATGCATGTTTGTTGTGGACCATCAATGACTTCCCTGCATATGGTGACTTGTCGGGTTGGAGTACCAAAGGTTATCAAGCATGCCCTATTTGTAAAGAGATCTTATCTTCCTAATGATCATAGTTGGCGAAGAAGTCGACAACATGACGGGAAACCCGAGCATAGGCCTCCACCAGTTATGATGCATGGAGAAGAGATCTTACAACAAATAAACTCCATGAACTTTCCGGTGTTAAGTAAGCATCCATCCAAGCAAAATAAGAAAAGAAAGCGCGTTATTAATTGGGCCAAGAAAAGTATATTTTTTGAACTTCCTTATTGGTCTAAGCTTCTATTGAGACATAAGTTGGATGTCATGCATATCGAGAAAAATGTATGTGATAACTTGCTTGGAACTTTGTTAAACATTGAGGGGAAAACAAAGGACACAACAAATGCTCGTTTAGATCTTCAAGATTTGAACATACGAAAGGACTTACACTTGCAAAGGCAAGGAAAAAAGCTCGTAAAGCCATATGCTGCGTATACATTAACCACTAGTGAAAAACTAGACTTTTGTAAGTTCTTGAAATCAGTTAAATTTCCTGATGGATTTGTATCAAACATATCACGATGTGTGAGTGTCAGTGATGGAAGGTTGTGGGGGCTTAAGACTCATGACTCGCACATTCTACTCCAACGACTTATTCCCATTGCTGTTCGAGCATACTTACAGAAGGATGTGTACAGAACTATTGTTGAGTTATGTAATTTCTTTCGTGATCTATGCGCAAAGACTATACGTATCAGTGATCTTAATCGTTTGGAATCAGATATTATATTCATACTCTGCAAGTTTGAAAAAATCTTTCCACTGGCATTTTTCAATGTAATGATACATCTTGCAGTTCATTTACCATATGAGACAAAAATTGTTGGTCCAGTGAGTTACAGTTGGATGTACCCCATAGAGAGAAGCTTGAGAACATTGAAACAGTACGTACGAAACAAAGCTCGTCCTGAGGGTTCCATAGCAGAGGCATTCATAATGAATGAATGTTTGACCTTCTACTCTATGTATCTAACAGAGATAGAAACAAGATTCAATAGAGATCCACGGAATGATGACCCAAGGAATGATCAATTTGTTTGTGGTGATTTTGATGTATTTAGACAAAATGTGCAACCGATGGGTGGGTTAGTTATGAGAACGATGTCTGAAGATGAGAAACAAACGTGTCATTGGTATGTATTGAACAACTGTTCCCAAATAGAACCTTATCGCAGGTACATTTCAAATTTCATGTATTTTATTCTTCGGTTTGAATTGGACACGTGTAAGTTAATCTTATGTCTTATGTTTTTATTACTAAACAGACAACATTTGAGATCGATTCATATCAGAGGAGAGGATGGATTAGATTTATTTAGAAGACACCAATTAGAATTTCCTGATTGGTTTAGAGCATATGTAAGTGGGATGTAGAAGACATCAATTCAGTTTTTACTATGAGTTAATACTAAGTTATTTTAACTTTGTTAACACATGTAGATGTACTCATTACATGAAAGAGGTGAAGCGTCTGATGATCTTTGCTCAATAGCGTTGGGGCCTAGTAGTCAAGTTCGCATCTACAGTGGTTGCTTCGTTAATGGAGTACGTTTTCATTGCATAGAGCGTGACAATTGTCGGACTACGCAAAATAGTGGAGTAATGGCGTGCGGAGAAACCAATAGTGATGAAACAAATTACTATGGTGTGTTGGAAGGTATCTACAACTTAGAATATCCGAAGTCTAGACGGGTCTATCTTTTCAAATGTAATTGGTTTGACACGGATGTTAAGAAGAATAGATTTCGTTATGATTTAGGATTTAAGTTAATCAATACTTCTCGTTTTTGGTACAAGGATGACACATACATCTTAGCTACTCAGGCCATACAAGTTTTCTACATTGATGACCCTAAACTTCGGAATAATTGGAGAATTGTACAAATTGTCCAAAATAAACAAGTATGGGATGTTCCAGAAGTCGACGAACTAGAAAATGAAGATATAGAGTTATTAGATGTAACTGGTTCGATTGGGGTTGATGAATCCATACATGATGTCACATTTTGTAGAAGTGACGTGGACCCTAGTGTCGTTCCCCATCAAGAGTTACATAAGCAATTGAATGAGAGTGCACCACTCCCGGTCGATGACAGCTTCATAAACGACGATACTGAGCATATAGAATCATCTAGTGAAGAGAGCTCAGAATTTGATGAACAAAATAATGAATAATGGTATAAGGTATGTAGTTAAAAAAAAAGACAAAATTAATATTAAATGTTGGTTTCAAGTATAATCACTACTTGTTCATTTTGCAGTGTCATGGTACGTCCAGAACAAGCACAGATGACACTAATTGAAGCTGAACATGCAAACACTCCAGAGGTTGATTCTTCCACTAGGCAGGACGAGCCTAGGGCAACAGGTATTAATATTTTATGTATGTTTACTTACAATATGTTATTTAAGGTATCTAAGATTCATTGCTAGTTTACGATCTCAACCAATCTCTAAAACAATAGGTATGCGTGTGAGAGGACCTAGTCGGAACATAGAGCTAGATAAATATATAGCTATGCATGGGAAGATCAAAATTGACATTGACGATGATGTTGGAAAACCGGTATGTATTTTTGCCACCAAGTTTGCTTTGGCCATTGGTACTCTAGTACGAAACACCATACCATTGAAATGTGATACTTGGAGGGTTGTACCTATAGGAGTACGTGAACTTGTGATTGATCAGTTGGAGGTAAGTTTGTGTTTTTTTTATGCTTTCTAAGTTGTTCAATATGTAAAAATAGTAATTGCTTGAATTATTGAATGTTTAGACATATTTTGAGTTTGACTCAACAAAGAGGGTTGTGAGGAAGTACTTGGATCGACAGATGCAATCATCTTTCCGTGAATATAGAGCAGACTTGCATAGAGAATACTGTAAATTTGAGGACCCCGTTCAAGCCCGTGCTAATCCACCTGTAAGACTAAGGAACCCTGAAGATTGGAAGATTTTGTGTGATCGATGGGAGTCAGATGCTTGGAAGGTATGTTTTTCTCAATTAAACCTAGAGTTTATAAGAATTTGGTCTTCTAATTACCATCACTTTTTGAATTAGAAAAAACAAGAGACAAACAAAAGAAGCCGCTCCACTGTCCATTACAACCACATAACTGGGTCAAAGTCATTCAGCCAAGTTCAACATGAATTGGTAAAGTGCAATATACTAATCTTACTTTTTATACTAATCTTAATTGTATTCTTCTTATAGAAAAAGAAAAAGGGTAGCGAAGTTGATGAGGTAGAGTTGTTCCACGAAAGTCATTTTCGTGAAAAGGGAGGATGGATCAATGATAAGACGAGAGATGCATATGTAAGTTTTATTGTCATGACTTGGTGAATTCATGTGTTTTTTAGTACGTTCAATATAGCTATGTCTTTCATATAGGTGGAAATGCAAAGAATCATTGAAGAATCAACTGAAGATGGTGTCCAAACAATCTCAAGTGCAGAAGTGTGCAAGAAGGTATTGGGGAGTCGATCAACGTTGGTTTCAAACCCAAAATCACTAGCACCAGCAACTATTGATGACTCTTATGCATATGAGAAAGAGGAGAGGACAAAGAAGATAGATGAACTCACTGAAAAGTACGCAAAGATGACGGAGCAAAATGAGAAGTTAATGAGTCAACTTGCCAAGTGGGAAGATAGATGGACTGACGTTCAAAAATTGTTGGGGCAAGGACATGGGGGCGATGGATCTTCAACTTCTTAGGTATTTATCTTTTTATTAAAGTTCAAAAATATGGTTGCGCTATCCTACAGTTACGGTAGCCAATTCATGCATTTAGTACCTTTTTTAATATGTTTAAGTTATAATGTGTTGTGGCTATCCTACAGTTACGGTAGCCAATTCATGCATTTTGACTTTTTTTTGAGTTTAGAGATCCAAGATGTGCATTTTGACTTGTTTTGGGAGCCAAAGTGTCACTTAGACACTTTTGTCTATTCTTGGGTTGGTTTTGTGTTTATAGATCATACTTGTGCATTTTGGACTTATTTTTGGAGCCAAAGTGTCACTTAGACACTTTTTAGCTATTATTTGGTTGGTTTTGTGTTTATAGATCATACTTGTGCATTTTGGACTTGTGCTTGGAGCCAAAGTGTCATTTAGACACTTTTTGGTTATTCTTTGGTGAATTCTATGTTTAGAGATCCAAGTTGTGCATTTGGTCTTGTTTTGGGAGCCAAAGTGTCATTTACACACTTTTTGTCTATTCTTTGGTTGGTTTTGTGTTTATAGATCATACTTGTGCATTTTTTACTTGTTTTTGGAGCCAAAGTGTCACTTAGACACTTTTTGGCTACTCTTTGGTTGGTTTTGTGTTTAGAGATCCAAGATGTGCATTTTGACTTGTTTTTGGAGCCAAAGTGTCATTTAGACACTTTTTGGCTATTATTTGGTTGGTTTTGTGTTTAGAGATCCAAGATGTGCATTTTAACTTGTTTTGGGAGCCAAAGTGTCAATTAGACACTTTTTGGCTATTCTTTGGTTGGTTTTGTGTTTAGAGATTCAAGATGTGCATTTTGACTTGTTTTTGGAGCCAAAGTTTCATTTAGACACTTTTTGGCTATTATTTGGTTGGTTTTGTGTTTAGAGATCCTAGATGTGCATTTTGACTTGTTTTGGGAGCCAAAGTGTCACTTAGACACTTTTTGTCTATTCTTTGGTTGGTTTTGTGTTTATAGATCCAAGTTGTGGAGTTTGACTTGTTTTTGGAGCCAAAGTGTCACTTAGACACTTTTTAGCTATTCTTTGGTTGGTTTTGTGTTTAGAGATCCAAGTTGTGCATTTTAGACTTGTTTTTGGAGCCAAAGTGTCATTTAGACATTTTATAGCTAATTTTGAGGTTGGTTTCGAGTTTGAGGTACTTTTTAGTTGGTCTTGAATATCATTTTGAGAGTCATGCAAACTAATTTGCTTTATTAGTTTTGATCATGTTGTGCTTATTGGAGTTAAATATTATGCTTTTCAGGTCTATATATTTTGAAGAAGGGTACAAATGCTAATTTTTTTGTGAAGACCCAACTGATCATGGAGGGAAACATTGTTTTGTGAAGACCAACTAACGGAACTATTTTTTGTGTATTTAGTATTATTTTGTTCATTTTGTATAGCAAAATGAAAGCTAATAGAGCTTAGGAAACAAACACTAAGATAGTTTTCTAGATTTTATATGATAAAGGAATTGGGGGTTGTAATAGACAATTGACACAGTTTATTGCAATTATGATATTATATATATTTTGTTACAGGAGATTATTTTTATTTTAAATATTGATCCCCAAGCATATAATATAATAATAATAATAAATGTGTTGATAATTATAAAGCTATGACGACGTTTCATGCGTGGGAAGAAATCGATTTATGCCAATGGAAAGTAAAACATCGGCAAAAATTGATTTTTGGCCACACATAAAACGTGGGAAGAAATGTTATTTTTGCCCACGAATATTGATGCGTGGACAGAAATCAACTTCCTCCTACGGATAAAACGTGGGCAAAAATTGAATTTCTGCCCACGAAAGCTGATGCGTGGCTAGAAACGAACTTCTACCGACGAATATAACGTGGGCAGAAATTGAATTTCTGCCCACGAATGTTGATGCGTGGCTAGAAACCAACTTCTGCCGACGTTCATAACGTGGGCAAAAAGACAATCTTTACCCACGCGTTTCATTGCGTGGGCATTTCTGCCGACGAAATGTCAAAAAACGTGGGCAGAAGATCTCCCCACGGCCTTTTGTCGACGTTGTTTGCCCACGCAATAAAATGTTAGCAGAAGTTTTACCCACTCATTTTTTAGGATCTGCCGACGTTTTTGTGCGTGGGCAAAGACCAAAATTCTACTAGTGTCTCTTCTGCTAGGAATGTGCGATTTTGAACCCTTGGATATCTGCATTTTCACTCGTTGCTTCAACAATTTGGCACTGACGCAATTAGCTTGTGTTTGATGACTACATTTCTCCTCACTTTGATCCTACGTGGTAAGCAATGTCCTTGGTTCCAAAATTTGATCGTCATTTTGGATTGGGTATCGCGTTGGTCATTGTAGAGGAAGCCCATTGGTTGGCTCCTTCGCCTGACTCTTTAAGGTGAATTCTGATGCAGCTTGTTTGGATGGGGAGGTGGTGTTGGGGTTTTGGATGCAAAATATCAGACCCAAATTAATCATTAACTTGAACTCATCTTGATGCAGACCCAAGTTGTTGATATTTTGATCCAAGTTTATGAGTGGTAGTTGACAAATGTGGCCATAGAGTTGCCATATTGCCATATTGCTTTGAGAGAAACCACACTAAATTAGGTAATTCTTTTGGCTTTGTTAATTCAATAGTAGAACAAAATTGATTTCTTCAAAACCACATAAATTCTCTCAAGCTCTCAAACCACTCTCTAATGGTGATCGATTAAGGAGAAGTAGAACAGGCAGATGTAATGTGGTTCGGCCAAAAGATGCTACATCCACGGAAAGGATTTTTGCTTGAAGATTGAAGATAAGTTTTCTTTTTCTTTTTCTTTTTACAGAAAATCACTCCTTTTTCACATCTGATATGTGTTCATAGTTTTACATAGATCAGTCAAAAAATGAGTAAGTTTGTTAAAGATAAAGAAAAAACTAGCCGTTGGAGACAACCTTGAATCCAATGCATGCAACCTTCCTTCCTTCCAATTTTCTGATTATTTCACCTTGCTTCAGGTAAATCGAAGCTGATTAACTCAAGACATTTTAGGAGTTTGGGTTTTAGCACAAGCTTCGTTAGCATAGCAGCAGCATTTTCAGTGATATGTACCTTGTGTACTTCTATTTCTCTAGTTTCTATTTTATCACACACGAAATGATATTTTCTATCAATTTGTTTTATTCTAGTGTGGTATTGTGGATTCTTAAAAAGATGAATGTTCGCTTTGGTTGTCACAGTAGATTTTAACTACTGTTTGATCTAAACCAAAGTCCTTCATCAAGCATTTGAGCCACAATTCTTCTTTTATAGCCTCCATTAAAGCCATGTATTCTGCCTCTTTTGTAGATAGGGCTATTATAGGTTGAAGTGATGTTTTCCAACTAGCTAGATTTGGTCCATAGAAAAATACATAACCTATTAGGGACCTTCTCTTGTCTAAATCTCTTGCATAGTCTGCATCAACATATGCATATAGTTTAGTTTTTAGTTCTTGTGATTTTTTATAGGTTAGTTTAGTATCTTTTGGACCAAATTAGATATCTTAACATTCAATTATTGGCTTCCAAGTGTCTTTAATTTGATGTGCGAAAACCATAAATGCATGGGTCAAGTTATAGTATAAAACGATTGAAGTTTGAGTATCGTATCCATTGGGGACTGAATTTGATATATTCACCTATCTATTTAAGAATTCAGTTGATTTTATCTAAGGAATCGAAATCGAGTTTGGATTTTGAATTTTGAAAACAAAGAAAATAAAAATAAGTGAAAATTTAAGGAATAAGAGTGTTCTAGGGTGTTGATTTCATTAAATACTTCATTAAGTCACGTTTTAGGTTTTCATGGACTTACATTCAAACAATATGTTTAAGTCTAGAAACTAATATCCATATTATTTTCACTAAAAAACAATACTTTGTTGTGCAACTTAATTGATTACTAATCTCTTGAAACCAAATTAAAAAGCATAGCATTAAGAATAGTCATAATTAACTTTCTCTAATAACCTAGCTATTTTCATGAAAGATTAATCTACATTCAATGTCGTAGGTCAAATTAGACATACAACCACTCAATCATACATCTAACCTCACAATTATTGATGATGAATCAATAAAGAATAAAGCACAATAGCATTGAAAAACATATCATTCAACAACATCCATGAAAAACACTAAATCATTAACTTAAATCCATAATTAAATCATCCAACACCCTAAAACTTTGAGTTTAGCCATGCATAGCCATCAAATACATACTTTTATATGAGTTCTCAAGCATAAAAGTAAAAGGGAAAGAGAAACTTAGGAATAAAGACTCTCGAATTGCTTCCCGGCGTTGAATTCCTTCAATCTCCACTTGCCAATTTGGCAGACAGAATTCGTCACCAAATTTCGTGCCAAATAATTTTCCGTGCTTACCAAAACTGTAGCTGTGGCAAGGCTAGGTCAAACACATGGAGCACAAGTATTTCTCAATCAAGCAGTTCACAACCCTAGAGTGACTAGGGGGGTTCAAATTGTTTGTTTAATTTCTAAAGTAAAACAATAATAAGGGAAGAAACGCAATAGCAAAGGAATCAAGTTACGAATTTTTTGGATTTAAATTCATTTTGACAAAAACTTAGCTCGAGGTAAGATTGGACCACTCTCAATTTGCTACTCAATCATTGATTAATCACATAAATGCATTGCAATTTTTCTTTGGTTAAACTTAGCCAATCACTTCTAGAAAGGCTAGAAGGAAGTCCTATTAATCAATTGATTGTTGTGTTTAAAGGAAAGGCATCCTAAACATGTAAACCTATTAGCATTAAGTTCGAAGGTTATTGCTAAGACAAACAAAATAATTTGAAAAGGCCTAATTAAGTGTTCGATGCGAATCCCTCCTAAGTTAGTTAGATGAATGCAATTGGATCGGAATTGCCGAATCAATCTACAACCCTAACTTAACCTTTTTAACTTTGTGATCTAAGAACCTAATAGTTACGTATTAAGTACAGATCTATAACCATCAATTAGACATGCTTGACTAATTTATCAGATAATCTCAAACACATTCAATTGTAAAATCAAACAAAGAGAGAATTCAATTAACCATAATTGCAAGGCAAATATTGTTCATAACCTCATGACATACAAACTAAGAGTTAAATCTTAAAACCCGAGCTAGAACACATTACCTTATCCCATACTCGTCATAAAGAGCATCAAGAATAAAGTTTGATACAAGAATTGATCAAAAGATTGAAGAAAATAGAGAGAATTTGCAAAAGAAATCGGTTAGTGGCTACCTAATGACCTACAAATCGAATGATTTAACTTATAATCCTGTCAAAGCATCATGGCGCTCTTGGGCAGCGTTGTAACGCTGTCACGCATACGTGCGTGACAATACTTCAAAGCATCGCGATGCTCCTATGCAGCATCGTGACACTTGTTGCACTTTGCCAACAATTGCTCCTTGGGAAAAAGCATCGTGCGGTGCCTAGGTGGCCCCATTACGCTGTGGCTTCAGGGGCAATTCGAACTTTTTGGAGTTCTCTTTCAAGGTTGATGCAATAGAACTCCATTTCGATCCGTTTTAGCTCTATTTCATTGCTAGCACCTCGTTCTACCTCAAAGGTGCTCGATATCTATAAAATAGCCAAATAAACATGGAAAATTCTAGGGACAACCTTGAATTAAACGAAACTAGATAACACGTTTTTAGTGCTATCATCGACACCTTGGGATCTCGAATGGTTTTCAAGTCTTCTTCAACACTTTCAACACACGAATTGAACACACACACACACACACAAAAATAATAATAATAATAATAATAATAATTGGACAAAGGGATTAAAGTTGCAGCGGTTGGACGCATGTTAGAGTTTTTGTCAAGAAAGTGGTCGAAACTCTACAAATCTCTCCCAAATCCTCCATTTTCGTCAACTTCTCGAGTTTCTTTTGAGGAATTCTGAGTGAAAGCTTAGTCTTCTTCTTTGAATAAAGAAAGAGAGCACCACCAACCTCCATTACAACCATAGTGAAACAACCACCATCCAAGTCCAAGGAAGCAAAAGATGTTGCAACTTGTGGCTTGATACTTCCATTTCTACACTTTACTCTATTTTTCTTTTTATCTTGAATTTGTATTGAGATCTTGAGATTGAGAAACTATTTATCCTCAATATAAATATAATTTCCATAATTTCTCGTCTATCCATATTGTAATGGGTGATTTTTGGCCAAATGGTATAACTGACATCTAGCACAAATAGGAGCAAAAGGATCAAGAAGAGATCATGATATGGGACAAAAGTGGCAAGTTGGAAAAAATTGGGCCAAGGATAAGGGGTTGGCTTGGCCCTTGTGATGCGCACTTTAAGTGTTAACCGCAAGTGTACAGGTCAAGTTATAATATAAGACGGTAAAGTCCAAATATCATTCCAATGAGGATCTAATTGTGAAGGTTTAAATTACTTAGCTATTCTAGAATCAAATCAATTTTATTTGAGGATTGGAATTTAAATTGTGATTTTGGAAATAAACTAAATAAGTAAAGCAAGAAACACAAGAGTTAAAGAGAGTTCTAGAGTAATGAATCCTTGTTTATTTCATCATGCAATATTCTAGGATTCGTGGAATTCATTGTAATTCATATGCTTAAGTCTAGAAACTTAAATCCAAGTTATTTTCTCTCAAAAACAACTTTTTCTCATGCAACTCAATTGATTACTAATCTCTTGAAACCAATACAAATTACATGGCACTAAGAGTAGTCTTTAGCAACTTTCATTGTTAATCTAACTATTCTCATGATAGATTAACAATAATTCATTGTTATAGATACAGTTAGACATACAATCTCTCAACCATACATCTAACCTAACATTCGAAGATGACCAATCAACAAGAATTAATCACAATAGCAATGAAAAGCATAATCATTACAACAAAACCATGAATAATTTACAATATTAACATGAATTCATAAACAATTCATCAATACCCTAAAACTAAAGAGTTTAGCCACTCATAGCTTTAAGCAACATGTTCATAAATTAAGCATAGAAAGAGTGTAAAGAAAGGAAAACTCTACTAGGGGAAAACTCTACTAGGAAGAAACTCTTGATTGAGGAGGAACCGTTAAGAAGTCCTTCAGTCTTCACATCTAGAACTCGAACGGTACCAAACTCTCTCTCGAACTCTTCTCTTTTCCTTGCAGCCAACTCACTCTTTGAGACTCTTTTTGGTGTGTTAATTCATGATTTCTTGATGTGTAAATTTGTCTCTAGGGTTGCTGGAAACCCTCCAATTTATAGAGTTGGCCGCCCAAACTTCTTTCTAAAAATGCAAAATCTTCAAATTAGAAAAGTTGGCGCCGCAGCGCTAATGCTGTGCTAAAGCAGAATCAACTCTCGGGAAAAAGCGTCGTGTTGCTGCCCTGTTTTTGGCAAATGTGTATTTTTCTTCTCTTTTTCACTAGATTCTAGCTTGATTTTGATCTTTTGGCTTTCACTTCTAATTTTCTTCATTTTGACCTAAAAACTACTGCAAACAAGTGAAATCTAATATAAACTCCCTTAATTTGAGAGAATAGAAAGCATTTTTCAAGCACTTTTTACCTTGGCCCAAACCAGAGTGCTCGACCTCGGCCTGATTGAGCCTGAGCCTAACCAAACACCTAACAACGCATGCTTTATGCATGTCCCGAGCCAGAAGATCCTTTAAGGCTCAAAATATGACTTAAAGGAGATGTTTGGCCTTAGCCTTGCCTAGCCGAGGCCAAACCTAGCCAAACGCCTAACAGGGTAAGCTTTATGGATGTTCCAACCCAAGAGATCCTTTAGGGCTCAAAATATGACCTAAAGGAGATGCTCAACCTTGGCCCGAGGCCGAGGTCGACCCTTGCTAAACACCTAATAATGGGGGTGTTAGACCAGTATGGCAACCCTAGAAGGAGGTTGAATAGGGTTTAATTAAACTTATTCCTAAATATGCTCAAATTAAATTAATTGAATTAATTTTTGAATTAAATTAATAAAAACCTTAATTGTTGCTAAATATCAAGATTGATAAAAATATATGAAACACAAGATTCAATCAATCTCAACAAAGAAGGATAGTAATCTATAACATGCTACTAAAAATTGAATGCAAAATAAATTGAGAAAGAGTTGGAGAAGAAGACACCGTGATTTTTATAGTGGTTCGGTCAAACTCGACCTACATCCACTTTCCCAAGCGCCTTTTGGGATTTCAATTAAAAAATCTCCTTTGACTCTTTCCACGGATGAGATTCGAACCGCTACCTTGCTTTTTTTTTCGGGTTCAAGAGCAAACCCGATCCTTTCCACAGGTTAGAATCCAACCGTTACAATATTCTTGAAGTTTTAAATCACACACTAAGACTCTCTAAAAAGAGTAGATGTACAAATTTGAACTCACAATACTCAATCCTTACAATACAATGAAAGTATCTCTCTAGAATAAGATGAAAAGAAAGAAATTTGAAAGCTTGGAGAGAGAGCAACAATGGTGACCTTTTTTAATTTTTGAGGATTGTAAAATTGTAAAAATTAGGGAAACTTTTTGGAGAAGATGAAGTGTTTAAAAAGAAATGAAAATGGGTGAAAACCAAATTAATTTGGACCATTAGATCTTTGTAAAAGAAAAATGAATGGTCGAGATTTAAACTCAACTAGCCGTTAGACACAAACATATAATAATATTAAATTAATCCTTTTAAAAAAGGTAACTAGCCGTTAGACACAAACATATATAATAATATTAAATTAATCTTCTTTTTAAATTCATTTTCTTTTTAAAATCATTTTCTTTTTAACATCAATCCAAAAATAAAAGACCCACCAATTGTCACTTCTCCATTGCTCCAAGTGATACCTTTCAATTTGTCCACTTTGATTAAAAAGTATATGCCACGTCATCAGCTCGGGATTTTTCCATTAAGCTTGTTTCGATCATATCTTCTTCGTTTGAACTCCAATTTGAGTGATTCAAATTGCATTAGAACCGTTGTTCCAAGCTCCACACAATAGACACTTCAAAACACCCAAATGGTTAATAAATAAAATCAGATTTGTTATCATCAAAACACTAATTAATTAATCCATTAAAATTAATTAATTTGAGATTTATGGCCAAAAAGCCAACAAGGGGATCCTTTACGCATGCCCCAGCCCAAAGGAGCATTTTAGGCCCAAGTTATGGCCTAATGGAGATGCTCGGCTTCGGCCTAGGCAAACACAAAACAGGGCATGCCCTTAACCCCGTAAGTTATCTACTTATTTTATTAAGGCAACTTGGAAACCCTAGGGAACATCCTAAATCAACTTTCTCTATAAATACATCATAACGACTTCATATGAGGTAACTTCAGTCCCACTCTCAAATTGTCTAGCTTCCACACTCTTTCACTCTTTGACTTAAGCATTAGAGTGGTTGCAGCAGCACCACACTAGTGTGCAGGTTTTCTCTTTTGCAAGTCACATTCTTCTCCCCTTCAAACAAATTCACTGTTGGTGGCACGTTGAGGTCAGCTGCGTTTCCCTTGTCCAAAATTTGGCATTAACAGTTAATTTTTTCTGTGAGGAAGAAAGTATTCTACTAACAATCTGCATATCTTACAAAGTATGAGTATGAGGGACGAGAACAAAAATTGGACGAAGTTAACTGAGGCTACCAAGGCTAAGGCCGAGGAGACCAAGTTGAGGCGAAAAGCAAAGGTTGAGGCTACCAAGGCAGAGGTCGAGGAAGTTGAAGCCAAGAGAAAAGGCCAAGACAACCTATGTCGAGCCCAAGGACACAAAGTTGAAGTGAAGACCAAAGGTTGAGGCGACCAATGTTAGGGCTAAGAAGACCAAGTTGAAGCAAAGAACAAAGTAGCTGATAACACTGAAAATGTGCTATCTCGTTTCACTTAATTCGGGATTGTTCTTGCATTTTACGAGTTTATTTCTTGATTTTACAAGTATTGAGTGTAATTTAGGTAGAACTAGCCCTTAGCACCAATTCAGAGACAAAACGAGCTTAATTGGAGGTTTAGAGTGTCAATCGGGGCAAGAAAACTTCATTGGAGCAAAGATAGGCTGGTGTTGTGGCGCCAGAGACAGAAGCACATATTTTCGTGATGGGTAGAGAGCGCCGCGACATTGCCTTTGAGCGTCGCAGTGCTCTGAATTTCCATCATGTGTTTTTTCCATCAGCGTCGTGACACTGCTTCCAAGCACCATGGTGCCATCGCGTAATCTCTTATATTTGCCCTAGCCGCTACATTTTTTATGTATGTTTTTACACAAAATTAGGTGCCCCCTTTGAAGATCTCCTCTGTATTCTTTCTCCCATCTGATTCAGACCATTTTTGACATTTATTTGGTAGATTCAAACATGTATCAAGGCTAAGGTATTATTATCTAGCTCAGAATTTAGGATTTATCACTTGATTTAATTTGTGTCTCATGAGGTTATGAACATTTTTTACTTGTAATTTTATGGTTTATTGAATTTTCTTCTTGTTTTTATTCTACAATTGAATGTGTTTGAGATTATTTGACAAATTAGTCAAGCATGTTTGATTTATAGTTATAGATCTACACCTAATACTAATTGTTAGATTCTTAGATCGCCAAGTAACAAAGGTTAAGCTAGGGTTGTAGATTGATTCGAAAATTCCAATCCAATTATATTCATCTATCAATTTGCATGTTTAGGATACTTTTCATCTAAACACAAGAATCAATTTGATTAATAGGACATTCTTCTATCCTTTCTAGAAGTGATTG
The DNA here is from genome assembly GCA_030954485.1 of Citrullus mucosospermus. Taxonomy (NCBI): domain Eukaryota; kingdom Viridiplantae; phylum Streptophyta; class Magnoliopsida; order Cucurbitales; family Cucurbitaceae; genus Citrullus; species Citrullus mucosospermus. The sequence goes on from CM062062.1 coordinate 16,474,099, forward strand.
GCTAAGTTTAACCAATAAAATTGCAATGCATTTATGTGATTAATCGATGACGAGACCAGACTTGAAGGAAGTGGGCTGGAGGTCAAGGCCATCAGGCACCTACAATGAAGCCCAATACCAACGAGATCGAGGCGCCAAGAAATATATTGACTTTTGTTATTTTTCTTCATTTTCTTTGTGATTGATATATACATTTAAAATATTTATATTATTTTATCAATATGAATTTTTAAAAAAGTTAAAAACAAATATGTAATTCTACAATTATGTATATCATATGAAAAATATTGCAAAAAAGAGTTTGATTTTATTTTTAAATAAAAATATAAAACCAAAAAAGTCATCAAAACGTAGTTTGAGTTTTTAAAAACAAAAAATAAAAACACAATTATCAAGAATATTTTTGGTTTTTTGTTTTTTACAAACAAAAATTAGAAATAGTTACCAAACATACTTTTGGTTTCTTGTTTTTTAAAAATAGAAAACCAAAAACCATTACCAAACATGTATGATTTTTTTTTTTAAAACAAAAAACCAAAAATAGATTTTCGAAAACAAAAATCCAAAAGCAAAATAAATATTAAACGTGGCCTAAAAATTGGTTTTAAATTTGGTTCTTTTCAAAATCAAGAAAACTCCAAATAAATTGATCACTATATTGACAGTAGGAGGTTTTTAATTTTAGAGTTATTTTTTTAAAAGAGGTATTGATGATTTTTGTTTATAGTAGGGTTGGCAACGAAGCTTGGGGGAGGGGGGGTTCCCAGTCCCCGCCCCAGTTCCCCCATCCTCGCCTCTGTCTCTGCCATTTGTAGGCGGGGACGAGGGCGGAGATTCCCCGTCGAGGAAACGGGGGGACTCAACGACCAAATCCGGTGAGCGAGAGAGGTAGACTGAGAGAGAGCGAAAGCGAGAGCGAGAGTGTGAGAGAGAGCAAGAGCGAAAGTGTATATATATATATAAAATTAACTTTTATATTTAATCGGGTCGGGATTGGGGCGGGGATATCCTACCTGTCCCCACCCCGTCCCAAGATGGGGATCCTAAATAGATCCTCGATTTGACCCCTATCCCCGGTCAAACCGGGGATTCCCCGACTTGGGGACCCAACCCTGTGGATTGTTTTTTGCCAACCCTAGTTTATATACTAACAATAAGGTTTTTTTTAGCGGTATTTCTTATACTTTTCTAAAGTTCTTCCAGAGTATTTTTTAAACAAAACACAAACGATTTCCATCCAAAACTAACAGTAAGGATATGAACTCTTTTTGTAAGTTTAAGGTATTTTTGAAACTTTTAGAATTTCAATGATAATTTTTAATACAAAGTACAAAGTTCAAGGAATTCTTTTTATAATTTAGCCATTATATTATACACGTATACATCAAATTGTCCCCCTGCCCTCCAAAACTTTTTTTGCTTTGCCTCAGTTAGTTAAAATGAAATTTCAATATGTCAATATGAGCATAGTTCAACTGGCATAAAACATATACCTTCGTTTAAGATATTAAGAATTTGAATCCTCCACCCCATATCTATACGATACATAAAAGGAGGCTATGAGGGGAGAATTTTTACATCCCTATTTTACTCTTAGAACTTTTCTCACCTCTTCTTTCATTCTTCGTCACAACTATTCAGGTCGAGATGATTATACACAAAATGATGTATTTTTTTATGTATGACCGAGTGTGATTTGAACCATAAATATGAAACATCATGACCTAATGGTATATACATATTTGAATGAACAATCCCGTCAGTTTTCAGTTACAACTATTCAACTTTAAGTGACCTTTTTGTGTATGGGTGTGACGTAGACTATACATAAGAAAAATCATTGCGGGAGATATCTTTGAACAAACAGCCACGTGCTTTGCCATGTTACAACTATTCAAGTCGAAGTAGTATATCTCATATATGGGTATGATTTAAACCATATATATGAAACATCAATATCTAATGGTGGAGATAAGTTTGAATAGACAATCATGTCATTTGCCTTTTAAAATTCCATATACTTCTATTTTATTTTTTTTTCAAATAGTTACGACTATTCATGTCAAACAATGTAAAAGAATTATTTGATATATTAATTATAATATTTTAAAACTTTTTTTTCTCTAACGTACTAAGATAAACTATAAAATTCACGTGCATCACATCTATTATATATGGACTAATATTACATTTAATTCTTTTTAAAAAAGAATGAAATTACAACTTAGTAGCATCTTTTTTAGATTTGAGAAGGAGTCATGCCTTTCTTCTAGACCTAACTAGTAATGGCAATTTTATATTAAGGTTGATATGAAATTTTAGTCAACATATAGACATTTCCATCAATATTTTCATATGTTTGTGGATTTAATATCGGCGAATGATAAATCGATATTTCCATAATATCATAGAAAAGCTAACCACATATATAAAAACATCAACAAAATATTACATTGTCTAATACATAATAAAAATATAAGAATGTTTATTAAATGCTTCTTCTTCATGTTTTTTTTTTTTTTTTATTCTTTGAGGAATATTAAATCTTTGTTGTTAATTAATGCTAATATGTTAATTTTTTATATTTATAATTTTCATGAAACATTCATTGATATCAACATTTATGTGATCAGTATTCCTATCAATATTTGACATATCTCTATTGATATTAATATTTAAAAACCTTATTTCATGTACGAGTAATAACCTAGCTATAGCTAAGGTTGATCTTTTCACTAATTAATAAGTCTTGTGAAGAGTTTTTTTTTCTTTTGAATTCAAAAAAATGGATAGAATAAAAATTTGGACCTCTACTATTTTGACATAAATAATACAATTAGTTTGAAGTAGGCTTGATTTTAGATATTACATACTACTCCCCTATCTATGCTTTAATTAGTTTTACACTATCACTACTCCCCACCCTATCAACCCTTTCATAAAGAATACCAAGATATGTATCGTCAAGGATTATTGTAAGTTAGAGCTTTATTTAAGTATTGAAGTGTTATTTATTAATTAATTCAACTAAATTTATGAATGATCTTTGATTCCCAGTATTATATTTCTTAAAATATGAATACTTTATCCACAATTTCCATTAAGCATTCCACGTAATAAGATCGTTACATTTCCATCTACATCTTGGTTTATATTTAATTAATCAGTGAGAAATAATTAGGAAATATGTAATAAAATATATATATATACGTTGTGCCAATCGTTGTGTGGTTCAGCTTTTTGAAATCAAATTGCCATAAATATTTTCAGATGATGATCAGATCAAAACACCATGAATTCCACTTACAAAATGCAAACAAAGGAAGAGCACTTACACACTTTGCCTTATCATTAAACCTTTGCCTTTTGCTATATTATTATTATTAGAAAAATTATTTTAAATGATAATAATGTTAAAAATATTTATAAATAATATTAAAACATCACAGTTTGATATACTATTATTTGTATCTTTCTATGTCATGTCACAGATAATAGTCTATGGCAGTTTATCGTAGATAGACAGTAAAATTTTATTATATTTGTAAATATTTTGGTTTATTTTCTTATATTTGAAAACAACTTTTATTATTATTATTATTTTGGTTGATACTAGCTCATAACCGTGTGATACACATGAAATTTATAATACTATTTTATTATACATAAAAAAATTTTAATTTTAATTAATGAATGATCTTTTACATTGTACAACTATATATATTTGAAGAGAACATAAAATAGGAGTTTACAAATTTTTCAGAGGCAAACTAAAGGAATTTTTATCAACTATATATTCATTGTTAGATCGTGATGTTGCATACCTATAGTCTAGATCACACCCATACATGAAAGGATATATTATTCTTACTCTGTCGTGTAACCACTTTGAGTCAACTAAGTTTTAATGGGGGCAAAAGACAATTATCCATTCAAACATATCCCAACTATTAGAATGTGATATTTCATATATATGGTCTAAATCACACCCATGAGCAAAAGAATATATTCACTTCGTCGGTAAATACATTGACTTGAATATAATAGTTATAACAAGGTAAAAAATGTGATTGTTCATTCACTATATTTTAACTATATTTTTTAGAAACATATGACAAGTTGAGTCAGTAGGTGCATCAGAGAATTCCAACTAGATTTGCACTGTCTTATTACCCTCATCATAGCTCACCTCTAATTTCATTCCTAATATGATCATAAAAGTACAGAGGAGGTTATTAGATAGTACAAAAAATCAGAACGAAAATGATGGGGTGGCTAGAGGATAGCCACAGGAAGGGGATCCTATATTACATAAAAGCATTTAGGTTCAATAAAATCATAGTTGGGTTCTAACTTGATAAGAGTTTTGATCTGTGAGACCAGTTGTTGGCCAAATCAATATATTTTCATTATTAGATTGTGATGTTTCATCTATATGGTTAAGATCACCTTCATACACAAAAAATATACCACTTTATTGTATAACCACTCCAACTCGAATAATAGTAATAATAGATAAATTTGAAATAATTATAAGAGGTTAAAGTAAAACAAGAAGAGAAAGATTTTTCCTACATAAACCTTGGGATTGATTCAAAGATCAAATCACCGTATATCACTAGCTTTTTTTCCCTTAAAAAATCCACCACATATCTCTTCTTTAAACATTATATATTCAATATATATTATTACATCATAAAGTGAATGCCATGCAAACCATTATTGCCTTCAAAGTGGCAAACCCTATTCCCATTGTTGCCCACTCAAATAAAATCTGTTTTCTTCTTTTCCTTTTTATCGTGATAAATATATAAAATGTCCCATGAATCCAATACTATTTTAAAGCTAATTAAAGTTTGAGTTCCATAGGCATCTATTTCTCTACTTGTCTTTATTGTTATCTTTACTTAAGATAAGCACAAAGCTTTCTATTTTTTTAACCCTACGTTTCATTCTTTATTGTGATTAACTTGAATTTCTCCCTTGTGTCAACACGTTGGACAATAATTACTTTCTTATTGAGATTAAAATACATTTTCGTCAATATATATACTTAAAATTCATTTATTTTTATTTGGATACTTCTACATATTTAAATTTAAATTTAGTTTGTATACTTTTAATAATCTTATATAACTTATATAACTATTAATTTTTAGTTTGAAATTAATTTTTTTAATTTGGTAAAATAATTACAGAGGTTTAATTAAGAAAAGACACAAGGGTAAATGTCTTTTCAAAATTTACAAAAGAATTGGTAATAGAATGATAAACTAATCATTTAAACTAAAAGGATGTGTTTGGAATATATTTTCAAGTGTTTATTTTAAAAAATAAGTCATTATGGAGAAAAATGGACTCTTTGACGACTACTTAAAATAGATTTTGAAGGGTATTTTAAACAATTTTTTTTTTATCAAAAGAGTCAATAAAAATGAGTTATTTTTTCTCAAGTCAATCCAAACGAGCCTTAATCGTAAGATTGATTATTGAAAGTATAATGACTGTTAGAGGTCTTGATCGACAATATTTGTTTAAGAGGGTCAGGTGTCTTTCAGAATTATGTGTTTTTCCTTGCTTCTTGTTTCTAAAAATGAGATTCTACAATATATTCTCCACATTTGGAAAATCCTATCTATAGTATATTTGCAGATCTTTTGCCTTCTTTGTACTCAACTATTTTTGGAAGCCAAAGTTGCTTGTTCTGCATGTTTGTTGTGTTTATTTAAAGGTTTTCTGCCTTTCGTTTATGGTTGGCCAATTTCACGAAAGATATTGAATGACGTTGTATTGTTTGATCACGAGTGTTTTCTTTGAAGGTATTTGAAGATTATATTGTTGTAAGATTGGAGGCTTACTCCTAGCTACTTGTTATGCTTCATCCATAGACTTCTAAAGAAGGAGTTCTCAAGTTTAGGGGAGCTTAAGCTTAACGAGTGAAGTGGTCTTTGTTCGAGAAGGAAAGACAAAGTTCTAGCCGAGAAGGAGTCTCATTCTTAGGGGAGCCTAAGACTTTCTTCACTGATAGTTCTACATAGGGGGAGCCTAAGTCACCAAGAGAGGGAGTCTCACATCTAGAGGGAGCCTAGGTGAAGGGTTGAGTGTTTAAGCTCTACAAGAGTCACTTTAATCAAGTTGTTGCTATACATAAGTACTAAATTGTAATTGCTTATAATCTATATTAGTGAAGTTATCTTTTCTGGGCATCTTATCCTCTAAACGTAGGTGATTTTGCACAAAACTAGGTTACAAATCTTGTGTGTTTTTTGCTGTATTGTTATTTTAATTTTTATGTTATGTGATATATTGTGACGACATTGTTAGTAGCAATATCTATCGTGAATAGGTATCCGTCTATGTATTTACAATGACAAATTTGGACGTTTGAATGCAAAAAATAAAAAATAAAAAATAATAGAGCTAGTCACAAAGTCCAAAATCCGAAATCATACTTAACCCTTTTATTTAATCATTACTATTTAATTATGTGCATGTACCTGTTAAAGAAAAAGGTATAGATACAAACAATAAATCATGAAAGAAAAAGTCATGAGTGATGGCACAAATAATATACTCGAACAAAAAAAAAAACTACTGAAAAGGAGAGGGGAAAAAATCTGTGATGATGAAAATGGATAGAAAAGTCAGAAATTGCTAATGGTGCATCCAATTAGTGTTGTGTGTTTTCAAACTTTTTGCATTACCATAAAGAAAGTATGAATAGAAATAGGGATTAAGGGTTGATCTCAATTTCAAGAATTGTCATTGTGAGCTTTTTAGTGACATTGATTAGCTGATTTTTGTTGGGAAAGAGCTTATTATATATCCCACAATCACTTTTTTTTAAAAAAATTAAATAATCAATTCGCCACAATCACTTTTAAGACTTTATATAATTCTGAAATAGAAAAAATTTGGTTGTTTGGAGATTTTGTTTCGATTTCACTTGTTTGTTCTTCCGATCAAGATGTATGAAATGATAGGTTTGAAAGATAAAGCCAATTAGATTATATTTTTACTATGGTAATTATAATGATTAGCAATTAAAAAGATATAATAACTAAGTATATATCAACATTTTAAAAAAATTACAAATATAGCAAAGTCTATTAACAATAGACTTCTATTGTCCATAGACTCTTATGGTCTACTATTGATAGATTTTGCTATATTTGCAATGTTACTATATATACTAATACTTTGAATTTGGATGGCTATATTTGGAAATGCCTCTTTTCATTATTCTAACTCATAGGCAAAAAATAGTTTAATCTAATACGAAATAGCACAAGTCACACACAATGTCAAAACAATAAGAATGACAAGAAGATAAATTGAGAAACAAAATAGAAATGTAAAAACACAAAGATTGGTTACTTAGTTTGGTGTAATAGCAATTACGTCTAGGGACATAGTGACCGATGAAAAAAAAATTCGCTAACAAAGAGCTAAGAAATTATAATATAATGAAGTACGCTTATCTGTTAGAACAGATGTTTGTTCTACAATGACTCTTAAACAACCTACTCAATGTTTAACTTAGGCTCCTCAAAACTTTGAGATCTCATTTCTTATTACTATTATGCTCTTTCCAATGACTTGTTTGAAACACACTTGTTACTTAGGCTCTTTTTAGGTATGAAGTCTCCTCAAGGTAAACAAATTTAGACTCACATCTAAGCATGTATCAATTTCATTCCTACGATCTGAAGTAAATTGCTCAAACACAATCCTTCAGCCAAGTCTTCAAGATGCTCAATAGCAACCTCACAAAGAGTTTTGCAACACAATGCTCTCATAGTCTACTTATTTTTTCATACAAAAAAGGGGTTCACCCTAAAAGAAAGGAAATACTAAGATATATCTGAGCTCCTATGAAGATAACCTAGAAAAGGAGAAAATCTTCCTTGAGAAATATTTATGGAAAGTTGCGTCTGCATTTTAGAAAAAAAATAAAGAAAATATATTTCCAGATAGAAACTGCACATACTACAATAATGCTCTTGACACACTACGAAACAAACAACAGGACATCTTACCCGTAAAAAGTTCAACCAACTCAATTGCAGTAAAAATATATAAAAAATTTTCACTTATAGAGGATATTAGAAACTCTATCACATATATTGGTTTTAAAGTTCCTTACTCTAAACTTTTGAAATTTGAAATTCCGGAATTAAAAAAAATATATATATTAAATGTCTAAAATTTGTGAAACAAACCGCAGAAATTAGATATGAAACATAAAATATAATACAAGGATAATGCGTGAATTTGTGCAATTTTAGAAAAAGAAACTAAAGTTATGCTTTAACTTTAGTTAAATCAATTCAACAAATTGTTTGGTCAAAGATTCCCTTATTGATAACACTGGCTCATATTTGAGTAGCTCTTGCACGAAATGTATGGAGCAAAACATGGAGAAAACGATTTCCAAAAAGAAAAAGTATAATAAATATTTAAAAAGAAAGGAAAGGTGAAATACAATCCCCTAGTGGTATTTAGCCATTCATGGATCAACAAAAGTGACCTAATTATCAAACCAGTTACAAAAATATGCATTATATGTGCTAGGGATGGTAACAAAAAAATATATATATATATCCATTATCTTTTATTTATTTATTTATTAGGATATAACTGAGGGATACATTCTCATCTCAGTTGTGTTTGACCACATCCTCAATCTATAGCATGCTATATATTTTTATTGATATATCGTTATTTTCATTGGTATTTTTACATTCATGGTCTAACATCGATTGAAAGTAAATCAATATTTCTATTATATATATTGGTAAATAATGATGAAACACAACAAAATAAGTAACAAAGTATCACTAGTGTGTATAAAATATAAAAAATAAACTCTTTTAACTTATTCTCTTTTAACTTATTCAAAAAAGCTTAGGATATCTATCTACTAGATTTTTTTTCTTTAAACTTCTTTTTATAATTTTTCCATAAATATCAATCGACTTATACATTTATTGATATTTTGATCCATATAGACATCGAAATTTTTGTCAACATCGACATTTTACACCTTCATTTATATTGTTCAAACTCAAATTTTGAAAATTATTTTTATGTAACTGTTTAGCTTTCTAATTAAATTATTACAAAAATTATATGAAATATTCCTAAACTAATTATTTAAATATAAAAACAGTATAACTAAAAGAATTTAATAAAAAGAAATATTCTTAAATATTTATGATTGATTTAATTTAGGTTAAAAAGAAAATACTATTTTGGTCCATGTAATTCGGTTTGTTCTATTTTGGTATATATATTTCAATTGTCCAAATTTTGTCTCCCTAATTTTCAATAAATCTTAAAATTAGTCTCTATCACCCGCTTTTTATTAATTTTTCATGCAAATATATATATATGTGTGTATAAAAGCATCTTTTTTATGAACTGTGAAAATATATTCTCATAATATTTTTATTTATTTCAACCAATTTTTATAAACATTAACTGTATATTTAAATTTTATTAAAAAGTACCATAACTATTTCATTTATTATTTAAAAAAGAATTTGAAAAGATGCATGAAATAAATTTTTTAACGAAAAAAAATGCTTGCTCCAACCTTGTACTAAAAAACATATGAAAGTATTTTTAAAATTATATTAAAAAAAGGAGGGAAATACTTTTTTATTGCCTATATTTCTAGTATAATTTTTCATTTGAGTTCTATATTTTAAAATGTTACATTTTTACTTATCTAAGTTTTGAGTTTAATTTTCATTTGGTGCGTAAATTTCAAATTTTTATTGTTTAAGTTTAGTTTACATCTAGTCTCACTCTTAATATTTTATGTTATCTTTCAAGTAATTAATTTAGACTAAATATGATGTGGATTTTTTAAAATTAATTTTAATACTGACAAAAATTAACTAAAAACTTATTTAATTAATATTAGTTTCATTGTTTGAAATTAATTAATAAAAAATTAACACAAATAACGAAAGAGGATATTACTGAAACGTCATGGGCAAAGTATTTTTCTACGTTAAGAATTTATTAAAAATAAATTGTAAATAAAATTATATTAAAATTATACTAATTTGTTCATTCACTCTGTGTTTGTTGTGAAGTTAAAGAATTACAATAAAAGATAATATTAGAATAACTTTCATTCCAATTCCTCCCTAATTTTCTCTCTTTATCTCTAACTTAAAAAAATTTTTACTAAATATATACATGTAAATATTTTATACTCTTTGAATGTCTTTTCCAATCAGCATCATATGGTGTATATATACTCTTATAAGTCTTACCTAGCATATAATATGTTCTAGAACGATTATGTATATATATGCTCTACTTTCATATATATTCTTACACTATAGTATTATTTATAAATATATATATATATATTTTCAACCGTTTGTATCCTATAAAATGTCATTTAATTGGAGTACTTCACCTTAAACTTAAACCATACGATATATTTGGTGATTACATTTAGTGCTTCTATGTCACATTCACTTTCCCATTAATTATTTCCCTTATTGATGAACAACTCATTCAAATTTTCTTCTATATAAAGGGATGCCACTTCAATGAAGTTTCTCATATTGCTCTCCCTTTTATTATCACTTCTCACTAAGCTAAAGATCAACATGGGTGAGAATTCTATTGTGAGTAAGTTGAAGCCTTATATTCTAGTGGTGAGCCTACAATTTGGAATTGCAGGCATATATGTAATATGCATGGCCACTCTCACAAAAGGCATGAGTCGTTATGTTTTGATCGTGTATCGAAACACTATTGCTGCTCTCTTTCTCGCTCCGTTCGCACTAATCTTTGAAAGGTTTAATCATTAAATTTAAATTATTGTAAAATTCTCAATTATTTATTAGCTAATTTCTTTCTTTTTTTACCATATCTATGTGTGAGGGGGTTGGAGAATTAAACCTCAAATCTTGTGTTAGTTGAGTTATATTTACGTTGACTGATTATTTATTAGCTTAATTCCTTCAAGTTTTTAACAAAATCACATCACTTTCGTTGCAGGAAAACAAGACCAAAGATGACACTCCCTGTCGCTTTACAAATCATGGTCTTAGGTTTTCTAGAGTAAGAACGAATTATTTCTGTTAAGAATATATATTTAACATGGTATCATAATAGAAACAGATTCAAGTGTTTAAATTAATATGATATGATATATTTTTTAACCAACCATATTAATAGTTCATGTGTTGGATTTCATGAATCGTCCAGACCAGTTGTGGATCAAGGGTTTGGTTATCTAGGAATGATGTACACGTCAGCATCATTTGCATCGGCCATCATGAATGCTGTGCCTTCTGTTACCTTTATCATTGCAGTCATTTTTCGGTAATTATTTATTTCTTATTTGTTAAAAATTGTATTTTAATATCATTTTTGGGCATTCAAATTGTATTATTCTTTTAAAATTGGTATAGGGTGGAGCATTTAAATATAAAACAAGTACGAGGGGTAGCCAAAGTAATTGGCACTTTAGTGACCTTTGCTGGAGCTTTGGTTATGACACTTTACAAAGGCCCAATTCTTGAATTCTTTTGGACACAAAAAACCAACCACCATGTTAACAGCGGCGCCGCCGCAGCCAATCAGCACTGGGTGGCCGGAACTTTGTTCATCCTTCTGGGCTGCGTGTCTTGGTCTTGTTTCTACATATTACAAGTAAGTTACATCACTTATTAAAACTCCAACTATTGTTGATAATACCCTTTTGTATTTGTCGGGTTTTGCCTTTTTTGGGATTTATTATTTCTTTTTCTTAGACTTTTTTGGGATGAAAATTCAAGTTTACCCTTTTGAGAATTTACTATTATTATTATTATTATTATTATTATTATTATTATTATTATTATTCTATAAGTTTGCTAATTTCCATTTCTTTTTTCTTTTATTCGTTTCACCTTCTTTTCTTTTAACTTTTTATTTTTAAAATTGTGAAAAGTGAAGAAGGAAAAAGGGGTGCATGATCATAAAGTGAGCTTTAACTTTTCAATTCGACCAACTTTATTTTTAAGCTAAATGCATGACTTTGTACAATTTGTACTATTAATTATTAATTGTGAGAGAAATCTATCTGTCCAAATTAAAAAGACACCTTTACATTCACCTATTTTTTTAGATATAAGGCTTGTAATTGGTATTTTGATCATGCATCTGTGAGATTTTCTTTTTCTAAAATTTTTTTTTTTGAACATTTAAGAGGGGAGACTTAAATCTTTGAGTTCTTGATCCAGATTATATACTTACTACTGCTTGTTATGTTTTGGAACATGAAATGTTGGAAAAATACTATAAGATAAATATTTAGTTGTACCTTTAGCTACACCTATTTTTGTGAATCCACCAAATTGTCTAATCATAATTTGACATGAAAAATATTATTCTGACTTTTATTTATTTTTTCTTTTTCATATTGACATTCTAGCCTTCAATCTCTCATTGAGTTGAGTATTTTGAACTGTAAAGGGTTTGTTTTATTTATTTATTTATTTATTTTGGAAAAAGAACTTCATTTAATTAAACCACCCAAAACAGAGAAATGAGTTACAAAAACTAATGTTATCTGGCTGCAGTTGTGGGAAACAAATTTCTCACTATTCTACTACAACATAAATGTTTTAATAAAAATCTCTAGAAAAATTAATCCATAAATACTCAAGGTTCTACCATTCACAAAATTTCAAGTACAAAAAAAATAAAAAAAAATAATAGTAAAAAACAAAATCATGAGACAGTATGTCCTAAGTGAATAATATCATATTATTGTGGAGATATATGGAGCTTTTGTTATCATTATGACTTGGTATCAGAATCATGGGCTAAATAAACCATGTTGTATAAGTGAGAATCTCAAATAATTTCGAACAAAAGTAATGAGTATTATGTGAGCGAATCTTCATATTGAATAAGAAAGTACTACTTAAGCTGCGATAAGCAAAGTAGAGCTCCTTTAAATCATATGGATTTGAATGAAGGATAGAGACCTATTAAGTTGGAGTAGACTAATGAGAGGAATATATCTTTATTCGAGGGAGGAGATTAATTAAGGGTCCGACTAGTGGTTTAAAACCCAAGTGTATTCCACAAAAATGATACATAGTTGTACTAGACCTTGATAAAAGCAAGCTAGCAAGCTCTTGTAGGCAGTCATAAATGGGTGGATAAGGAGAGGCTAAGGTGAAATTTGTTCGAAGGAGGAGAACTATTACATGAAAACAATGTAGTGATTGTTTATGTCTCTATAATAAGCAATATCATATTATTGTGTAAATAAATAGAAATGTCATTATCCTTACAAAAACAGCCATAATAATCAAGATCATACAATTAATTGTGTAAATGAATAAAATTTCTGTTGTCCTTATAAGAACGACCATAAACCAGGCTTCTATAAACTCATGGATGGTTTCTTCTTACAGTCTATAACAGTGAAGAGATACCCAGCGGAGCTGTCTCTGTCGGCATTGATATGCTTGGCCGGTGCACTTCAAAGCACAGTGATAGCAGTAGCTATAGAGCATCGTCCTAGCGCATGGGCTGTGGGTTGGGACTCTAGGCTTCTAGCTCCTCTCTATACGGTATTTTCTTTTTAAATTTTTCTTCGAGCTTTTTAGTACAACATTATTGCTTGATTACAAAATTCTAAGAAGGTTGATCATGTTAATTACTGTTGAATTACTCTCACACAAAATTCCATCTAATTAGTAGTTTTCAATGGTAGGTCATGCTTTTTTTTTTCAATTTCATTTTAAGAGTAAACTTCTTTGAAATAAAATTAAACATTTAACTTTATTTTATTTATATATAAACCTTTTTCGGAGTTCAATTATGTTGTTTCAACTTCTATTCATGAATCTGTGTTTCTAAAAATAATAAAATAATAAAATAATAAAAATAAAAATAAAAATAAACCTTTAAGAAGTGTGTTTATTTTTAGAGCATTTGGGTAGGCAAGGAAACAATAATAAGTGTTTTTGTAGCAAATTGGAAAATTAAATTTTAATTTAAATGTGTTTATACTATATTCATCATTAAATCATAAAATTAGTTGTGTTACCCACCAAAATTTAGATTTAGTTTACATTTTTTTTTTGTATATCATTATTGTATTGTAATATTATCTAATTTATAATAAACTACGTAATACATATTAATTTTTAAAAAAAAATAATTGAATTTATAACATAGAAATACTAACTTTCTGAATATTTTAATCTTTTTTTAATATAATTCTATATTTTAAATTTTAGAATTCAGAATTTAAATTCTGAAAACATAAAAATATTTTTTTCTTTAGAATTTACACAGTTTGATCATGTAATCTGAAAATAATTTAAAGAAAAATATATAAATCTTTTGTGAAATACAATATTTGTTGAACTCAATCAATTTGAAAACATAAAACATAATCTAAATTATCACTCAAACAAGTCTTATATTTTTCAACTTTGTATTTAGTTGGTCCTTAAATTTAAAACAATAACAAAAAAAAAAATTCAAATTTGTGTTTATTAAGTGTATGACTAATCTGATAGTTTTTAAATTCATGAACTTATTATTTAAAATGCTAGAGTTCTAACCTTTCAAATCTTGTTTGACAAAAAATTGAAATTTGAATGCTATTTTTTTTTTACATTTATTTGAGATTTTGTTTACTGTCTTTTAAAATTAATTTGCTAGTTTAAATATTAATCCTATTTTTGAATTTCTTTGCTATGTGAAAAAATGTTTCAAAAGTCAAGTCATATTAAAAAAAATAAAAATAATAGTTTCTAATAACATATTTTTTGGTTTTCGAATTTGACTAAAAAAAATGAAATTATTCTTTTAAATAAAGAAATTGTGGGGAAAATGATAATTAATTTGAAAATATAAAACTAAAAACGAAACTGATACGAACGTAGAGACTGTCCCTTTGTTTGCTTATGGTGAATGGTTTTGGTATTAATAAGTGGTTTAATTTTGAATATTGATTTGTTCAGGGAATAGTTGGATCAGGAATTGCATATTACTTTCAAGCTATAGTTATGAAGACAAGAGGTCCTGTATTTGTGACGGCTTTCAACCCTTTATGTATGATTGTCGTCACTATTATCTCCTCTATTGTTCTCGCCGAGAAGATTCATCTTGGAAGGTATTTTTTATTACCTAATTAACAATAATTATCTATGTCATTTCTGTTCCTAAAACTTTTAGTAAAAGTGTAAGAAGTATGAAGTTTGGAATATTTAACCTCAAAAGAAGAAATACACGTGTCATATCCACATTAAGCCTTAGTATTAATCACTTAATGAAACTCACCCCTTTTATTATTATGTTTTAATAAATAGATTAAATTACAAGTTTTCGGTCCTTAATGATCCGTTTGATAACGTTCCTATTTCTTGTTTCTCGTTTTTTGTTCCTGTTTTTTTTTTTTTAAAACAAGAAATAGGACTATGTTTAATAACTATTCCTGTTTCCTGTTTCTTGGGAAAAAACACTGAAGCAGAAATTTGTTTGTTAACTATTTCTTATTTCTTGTTTCTTAGTTTTTTTTTTTTTTTTTGTAATAATATAATATAAAAAACAAAAAAAAAAATATGTCATACATTAAACATCTAAAATTATATTATCAAAATTTATATATTGTAAAATTCTACTCCATTTCAGATATACTAAAAATATTAGAATTACAATGATATATAAACACACATATTGCAAAATTTAATACTTAAAAGTTGAAATATAAAAAATTTAATATACATATTGAAAATTAAAATAATATATAAATCTAAATATTGAAAAATTTTTAAATTTAAAATTAAAATAAAATATAAATATAGTAGAATTATTTTTGTAAATAGAAAAATTAATTAATAAATAAATAAAATATAAAAGATGATAAAAAAATATATAAAAGAAAAAAAGTGTCCATCTTTGGAGTTAAAATTTGAAATATAAAAAAATTAATATAAATATTGAAAACTAAACTAATATATAAATCTAAATATTGTAGAATCTTAAAATTCAAAATTAAAATAAAATATAAATATAGGAGAATTATTTTTTAAATAACAAAGTTAATAAAGAAAAAATTAAAATAAAAAAATGTAATGAAAAAATATATTCTTCAAAAAAATAAAAATAAAAAATGTCCAAAAAAAATTACTTCATGTAGGTTCAAACTCATGATTGGCATAAGGAAGTTACTTACATGGGCACCTGATACCATTACTGGTTTGTAATAATTACTTATGGGAACTATAAGACAGAAATAAAAACAGGAATAGTAGAAACTACTTGTTGTTGTTTCTCAATTTTTGCCCAATTTTTAGAAATGTTTCTCAAAATTTAGAAACAAGAAATAGGAACAATTATCAAACAAGTCTGTTTCCTAAAAATTGAAAAACAGAAATAAGAAATCGAAAATGAGAACGTTATTAAACGGATCCTAAACTTTCAACTTCTATCTCTATAATTTGATACGAGGTTTAGTCATTAAATTTACAAAGTTTGAGGAGCATAGGTTTGTCTAGTTTATGTCTCAAGGCTCAACTAGTTTAAAAAAGAAAGTTATATAGATATAAATTTGCCTAATTTGTAATATGTTTGTGAGTTTATATTTTGTAAGTCTATATATAGACTGGTGCTGGAAAATAAAAATAGGACAATGTGGGAATTTTAAACAATTTTAAATCAATTCTTGTAGTAATAATTTAAATGTGAACTTAATTCAAGTAATATGAAATTGGGCTCTTTTCAAATATAGCAAAACGAACCAAAATATTTACAAATATATCAAAATTTTACTATTTATCTATGATAGACCGTGATAGATTATTATATGTGTCAGGATCGATAGACACAGATAGTAGTCTCTCACATTTTATCGTGGTCTATTTCAAATAAACGTATTATTAGTTATAAATATTTTCAGCAGTTTAATCATTTAATATAATTTTCCTACAAAAATTTGTACTATGTAATCTGATATTTTAATATTTGAAAATGGCACATGCATCAGCAACTTGGGTTGAATAATCTTATGTATAGTTGTGTTTATATTTTACATTATAAACATCTATTATTCCTTTGGCTAATTAATTAATTGTGACATTTTTTTATTACATCAGCGTGATTGGAGCCATTATCATCGCACTTGGGCTTTATTCAGTCGTTTGGGGGAAAAGCAAGGATTATTCCACTGCCGGCAACCCCCAAAAGCCTAACGCCGCCGTGTCGGAGCTTCCAATTACTGCCTCTCAACCCCCAACCGAACAAGATGTTCATCTTCAACCTCCAAAATGAATTTAAACCTCTTTGTCATATTTACATATATCTTTGTACTCTGAGGTTTTTTTTTTTTTTTTCATCATCATTGAATTAATGACATGACCTCGTAGATGAGAGTATATGTCTAAACCAATTGAACTATGCTTCAATTGATTTTATTTTCTAAACTTAAAAATGGTGCGTACATAATATATTATGACAATATCTTTACACTATACCTAACATCAATTAATATTATATCATCATCTCCTTTAATATGGCATTATATATATACACACACAAAACAATATATTCATTCTCTTACTTTTCTTCATATTTATTGTACTTAAAAGTTCAAATTAACAATATATATAGACATGTAGGAACCAAAATACTGAATGTCAGCAATTATTGTGTCGTGGTAAACCCACGGTCTTGAAAGCAAATTTTAGCACAAACTTGATGCTAAATCGCATATGCCATTTGCTCCCTAAAGTTAAGACAACTCCAAATTCAAGTGTGCACTCGGCGGAATTAAGAATGGAATCCCCATAATAGAATGCTCAAAACAATGCCTGAGAAAAAAAAAATAGCAGAGAAGAGAGTATGTGGAATTTTGTTGTGTCTTCAGTCAGAAAGCTCTTCTATATATATAGGTGGACACAACGGATAGCTAAATTTAAATGTACAACAAACTAAAAACAGACTAGAATAAATGTCCAACATATTGAAAATGAACTAGATATTAAATAGGAGACAGATCTAAAACGGTTTTCCTTTAGGAAAAAATAAATTTAGATCCAATAAAATGTTTTATTTAATTAATAAAAAACATTTTAAAAAGAAAGTATAGCAAAAATTAGAACTTTTTTTCCTGCGAGAGCAGTTACTTGAACACCCACCCACCTAGAGGCGACGCGCATGCAGAGAGGCTCTATCTTCCACCACATACACAATTTAGAGGCTCCTTAACATTCCTTTCTATTTATTACCCCTCTCCATTGTCAAAAACTTCCAACGTGGGACAAGTTACTCCAAAACCCTTTAACTTTTATTATGGGCTTTGACCCACTAGTCATTCCCAACAATCCCCCACGAATGACTAGTATAACAAATTTTTTTGGAAAAAATAAATATAAAACATTATTTCTGAGCAAAGATAAGAGGATAAACTTAAACATCAAAATCTTACGATTTGAATTGTGCATAGTGAGGTAGGGAAACAACTCTGTTAGAGATAGTGAATTACCTCTTGAACTTTCAATAACTAGTGTTAAGCCTCCACAACACGTTCCACTCCTTAAATTTTCTGATGATTATGCGATATAGAGTGTGTTATTTAGAGGTCGACGTGAGAGCTCTAGGAAAAGACTTTGAAACTTTTCCATAGAAGACGGTCACACCTTCATAATCACGTTATTGCTTCATCAAGTATGTTAAAGAAAAACCACTAAAAAATTGAACTATGAAGACTTCCACAATTATCCATCAAGTCCATACCAGGACCACCCAAATAAAGAGTTTGGAAATTTCGAATTCTATCCATCAAGTCCGTGCTAGGACCACCCAAATAAAGGGCTATGAAAAATTTGAGGGTTTGAGTCTCATGCTCACTGAAGATTCTTGAATTATTCTCCTTGTTAAACATTTGGTTAGAGGATCTGCCAAATTTCTCTTAGACCTCACATATTCCAACAACATAGTTTCTCCTTTTAACAACTGTTTCACAGCTCCATGCCTAAGGTGTGTGTGTCCCCTTTTGCCATTATACACACTGTTCTTGGCAATTCCAATGGCAGCTTGGTACATCTCCCAGTAGGCTTTTAAGCCACTCAACCTTTTGTTTAGTAACTCTAGAGCAATAAATTTAGATTCCATGGTGGACCTAGCTATGCAAGTCTGTTTTGCACACTTCCATGAAATAGCTCCTTCACCTAGTGAGAACACATATCCACTAGTGGAGCTTACTTCGTCATTGTCTGTTACCCTATTTGCATCACAGTACCCTTCTAATACAGCAGAGAATTTATTGAAGTGCAAACAATATTATATTGTACCCTTAAGATATCTTAATAAACGACGAAGAGCAATCTAATGATTTTTATCAGGATTATGCGTATATCTACTCAATCTGCTCACAACATTTATAATATCAGGTCTAGTGTAGTTCATCAAGAACATGACACTTCCTATAAACTTTGCATATTCAGATTGAGAAACACTATCTCTCTTTTCTTTTTTTTTTTCCCGAGACTTATACTAGCATCATAAGGTGTTCTTATTGGGGCGTCATCAAAACTATCAAATTTCTTTAACATTTTCTCAATATAGTGTGGCTGGCATAAGGAAAATCCATTTTATGTTTTCCTTATTTTAATAACAAGTATTACATCAGCTTCTTCTAAATATTTCATTTCAAAATGTGACAGTAATAACAATTTGGTATTACTAATCACTTCTATGTTCCAAAATGAAGCATATCATCAACATACAAGCACATAATCAAACACTCAGCTCCAAAAAATTTTGTATATAAACACACATATAAGAGGAATTCACCTTGAAATCGTTGTTTACTAGAGTATTATTAAATTTTTCATACCATTGTTTAGGAGCTTGTTTAATACCATAAAGAGATTTTTTAAGTTTACACACTTTATTCTCTTGACCAGAAAGTGCGAAGCCTTTAGGTTGTATCATATATATTTATTCTTCTAGATCACCATTAAGAAATGTTGTTTTTAAATCCATTTGGTGGATTTGCAGACCATGGATGGCAACTAGGGCAATCAAGGCTCTAATTGTAGTTACCTTAGTCATAGGAGAATACACATCTCAAGTTTGATTTACAGTTAGAGAGTCTAGTTCACTCTTAATAGCTCTTTTCCATAAGCTAGAATCTACAACTTAAGGCCTCTTGGTAAATTTTGGGATCCTCATCTATTAGGAAGATACATGCAAATCGACTATCTATATCATTGACCTCTCAACTAAAAACGTAGTTAAAAAATTAGGACCAAGCTTTTTTTCAGTTTTGTCTTTTACTTCTTCTGAGTTCAATTTCATGCATATTATCAAAACTTTTCCTAAGTTCAATTTCATGCATACTTTCAGAAGAAAGGTACAGGAAATTATGCATCTCTTTACTCACATATTGATTTATGTACAAGAAATTATGCATCTATTTACACACATATTGATTTATGTACAGAAAATTATGCATCTCTTTACTCACAATTTCATGCATAATTGAAACTTTTCCTAGGTTCAATTTGACTACTATATTATTTATCTTGGTCATTGGAAATATATGCTCAAAAAATTATGCATCTCTTTACTCACATATTGATATATTATTTAGACACATGAATCTATGTGTGACACTATTCTGAGCATAACCAATAAAAAACACAGTCAAAGGTTTTAGATCCTACCGTAGATTTCTTGAATGCATGATATGCTACCTTAGCCATGCACATCTACACTCTCAAGTAGTTAAGATTAGGTGCATATCATCTCCATAGTTTGTATGGCGTCTTATCCAGCTTTTTGTCAGAAACCCTGTTAAAAATGAAACAAGCAGAAAGGGCAGCCTCCCCCCACATATTGTTAGATAACCCAGAGCTTAGAAGTTTAACATTCATCATTTCCTTAAGGGACCGTTTGGTTCAAGGTTTTAAAAATGCCTAGGAATAAGAAATCTAGGAATCAAAGATAACTGTGTTAGATTGTGCAAGAAATGTTATCAACTCTGGCTCTTTCTCGCTCTCGCTCTCTCACTCTCTCTCACTCTATCTCTCTCGCTCACTCTTGCTCTCTCTCTCTCACTCTCACTCTATCGCTTTCACTCTCTCTCAATATATCTCTCTTGCTCTCACTCTCGTTGGTACGTCACTACCAAGTTTATACAAAAAAATGTTTGCAGAGGAGGATGAAGAAGACAGAAAGTTAAGATAAAAAAGAGCGAGAGCGCGAGATAGATACCTAGGAACGAATGCAAAACCCTTGGTTCTCAATGGGTTTGGAATGCCCCCACTTGTGTTGATTAAAGTATGCCTGAGAAATATTTTTTCCAAGGTAAATAAAGAAAACCCACCAACCAAACACTGGCTTTGTAAGCCCATGCCCATTCACACCCTCTATTTTGGTGTGGTGAATAAGGATGTATGAATAATGTCATTTGATTCACAAAATTCTTTAAGAGATTTACTAATGTATTCACTACCTCTATCTGACCTTAACTTTTTGATTTTCTTATCTAGTTTTTTCTCTATTTCTACTTTATATTTCAAAAACATATTACCAGCTTCATCTCTTTTTTTTTTTTTTTTTTTAAAGATAGGTTTTAGTATATCTAGAAAAATCATCAACAAAAGATATGTAGTAATGTTTTCTGCATCTACTTGTGTTTTTTGGAATCAACCAAATCAAAATGAATCAATTCAAGTAATTCTGTATTTCTAGATGCGGCAAGTTTTAAGGGTTTCTTATTGAATTTTGCTTCTACACATACAAGACATTTGCTAGTTTCATGTGTTTTAGATGCATTGATCAGTTTTAATTCTTTAAGTTTCCTAACTGATGCAATATTCACATGACCTAATCTACCATGCCACATATCAAGAGAATCAACGATGTAAGCAGAATTAAAACCAATTAGATATTCTATATAAATCTTCTTTTTACCCAACCATATAATGGGTCACAATTTATCACATTACTCATCAAAAGAAACATAAAGCTTTCATATCTCTAGTTACCTTTGTTTTCTCTTGGTATTAGAGCTTTCAACTTACATTCAAAGATGGGGATTCAAATAATCCATCTACTCCTAAATCCACAATTTGTTGTGTGTGTGTGTGTGTCTTGTTAGGAACGACTAGTGGGCCAAGGCCCATAGCAAAAGTTAAAAGGTTTTGGAGTAACTTGTCCCACATTGAAAGTTTTGGCAATGGGGAGTGAGTATAAATATAAAGGAATGTTAAGGATCTTCCAAATTGTGTATGTGGTGGAAGATAGAGCCTTTCCACAAACACATGTGTTGTTGCTACTGTTATCTATTCAGGTTTTTTCGAAGGTTTATCGGATCTAAATGTTTTTCCTAAACATTGTGTCCTTGTTCTTGGGGAGCAAACGTTCTTTTCTGGCGATTATATTCCTAATTCTAGCGAGTGCACGCTTGAATTGGGAAGTTGTGTTGATCTTGGGGAGCAAACTACAAAAGTAGTCACATGCGAACAGAAAAAGCCAATTGACAGAAATCAGTCAAAAACCATTCCTCACAAAAGAAGGGACATCACAAGACTTCTAGTGGGAAGATAAAACAAGGGCATAAATCTACCTCCCCCACGAGCCAATATTTAACTGAGCAAGATGATATAATTGTTATTGTGGCTATGAAAGCCAACCTCTGGTGGAAAGAAATTTGAATGGATTCTTGACACTGGTGCCTCAAGAATACTTTTGTTCAAATCAAGAACTCTTTCATAGCTACTAGGCTATCGCTGATGGAGAATGTGTATTCATGGGAAACTCTGCCATAGCAGAAGTACTTGGAAAAGGGAAGGTCCTTTTAAAACTCACTTCTAGTAAAACTATATCTTTAAGTGACATATTGTATGTACCTTCATTATGTAGGAACTTGTTATCTAGATGTTTATTGAATCAAGTTGGGCTTAAACTGCCCTAGAAGCTGACAAGGTTATCCTCACAAAAAATGGAGATTTTGTTGATAAGGGGTATCTAGCTGATGGTCCTTTTGTCTTGACACTATTTCCATGAGAGATTAATAATAATTCAATATTATAGGTCCGATTAAACATGCAATCTATCTAATTGAACGTTCAACCTAACATGCATTGAAAAACATTCAATAACATAATTTCCATAATCTTCCAATGCATTAATTTAAATTTATAAGAAAATCCATGAACACCATAGAAATAAAAAGTTTAGCCACTCATAGTTGCTAAATACATATTTTGATACAATTTAACAAAGATACACAACAAAAAAAATGAGAAATATAAGAAAACACTATCGTCGAAGTGATTCCTCGTTGTCGAAGTCCACCAAAATCGCCTCAATTTGCACCATGGGATCTCGAACAACCTCTAAATAATTATCTCACACTCTACTCTCTTTTGCAGGCAAAACTCACTTTAAGGCTTTGAATTTCGTGTTGGAGGTTGTTGAAAAACCCTTGTATATATTTATAGAGAAAATTTTCCTAACAGTAAAAATTTCCCTATAATAACTTGAGTGCAGCGGCGCGACGTCACCTTCATCTGACCATCCTAATTTCAATTTCATTGTTGTATTGCTAAAATCATCTTTAGTGTTTTGGGTTAGGGTAGACAATGAGACTACATCGTCGATCGCATTAAAAAATACAATTTTCCTAAAACATTATAATATTGCTCAAATCATCTCAAAATAGCCCAATTCACTTCAAAACATCCACAAATCACCAAAAATGACTTTTAAACATGTAATACACATTTCAACTAAATTAGGACTTTTAGGGCTTTAATGACGCGCATTATACCTAATTTTCACATGAATTAACCACTATTTAAGGGCAAAAAATATGCAAATATGACATCTATGAGTTGATCCGACAAAAGGGGATTGACTTTGGAATAATCTAAACTTGGAGGAACCTCAAAACTCGACCATGTTGACAGGGTGCCATGTGTCATCCCTAGGATGATTTAGGAACCACCCCGGAACACTGCTAAGGTAACTAACTCTAGGGCCTAGAGTCCATCCAAAGAAGTACACAACATCAACCTTATAGGTTTTTGATGGGTCAATCTACCAGCACCTCACATGGATACTAGTGAGAAGCATAGCCTTGAAAGCCAACTGATAGGGTCATTGAAGCATCACAAGTAAGAAGAAATTATACACCTAAGTTGTGCCTAGAATGTTTAGCTCATAACTATAAGTAGCCAAACCTTGAGATTTGACATGGGAGTGTGGGCTAATGCTATGAGTGATTTTAGACCAAATGGTATAATTAACAGTGTTGATTATTTATTGTCAAATATTTGCAAATATTTGCTGTATTTATTTTTTCTTTATTTGTAATGGGTATTTCTTCTATTTAAGAAAACTCTTTTCTATCAAAGTGACATAAGAGAAATAATACAATTTTAAGCATGGTATCAAAGCTATATTTTTTAAACAAAAGAAAAACCCTAATTTTCTCAAAAACTCCAAAACCCTAAATCTACTACCGCCGCCACCAGACTCCAGATTGCCACTGGACAACACATTGCAGTCACCAGACACCACCCAAACATCCAATCTCCACCAGTTCGTGAAGCTTGAAGTCATCGATGCCATCATAATTAGGCTCGCGAGTTTCCATCCCAGTCTGCCCATCCCAGCACGAGTTTCCGACACATCAACACTTGGGTTCAAGCCCACTCCGCCGGTCGACCTAGTATGAGTTACCGTCTGCGTTTTTGATTAGTAACTGCCACCAGCCGTTCGTTGTTAGCCACTGCTCCCTCCAGTCGACTGTTTTCAGCCTCTGTTTGGCTACTATTTCAGATCTACTATTTCTCTTTTTTTTTTAGGTATTTTATCTCTTCAACAACATGTCATACACTAAGGTACCTGCCGCTAGAGTCTTTGACAATCAGATCCATTCCAACACTCCCACTATCCAAATAACCACCATTCGCCTTAAGGGGGATAACTTTCTTCGTTGGCCCCAAAATGTTTGAATGTATATTCATGGACAAGGTAAGATAGGTTATATCACCGGGGAAAAATTGTTCCTAGTCTAGATGACCCATCATTTGTTGTGTGGGATGCGTAAAACTCCATGGTTATGACTTGGCTTGTCAACTCTATGGTGGAAGACATCAACAGTAACTATATGTGCTACTCTACTACAAAAGAACTATGAGATAGTGTAACTCAGATGTATTCTGATTTGGGTAACAAGTCACAAGCGTTTGAGTTGAATCCTAAACTGGGTGATGTATAACAAGGAGGTAACTCAGTTACACAATATTTCCACACTTTGAAGAGAATTTGGCAAGATCTTGATCTATTTGGTACGTGTGAGTGGAAGTTGATAAGCACTTAAAAAGTGCTTTCTATTCTCTCAAATTAAGGGAGTTTATATTAGATTTCACTTGTTTGCTAGTGATTTTCAGGTTAAAACGAGGAAAATTAGAAGAAACGACTAAAAGATCAAACCCGAGCAAGAATATGGCGAAAAAGAGTTGAAAAACTCAAAAGGGCAAATTTTGGGATAGCGTCGCGGCGCTGAAACATAAACGCATCGTTATGGACGCATAGTAGCACCGCAGCGCCCAGATGGCGCTGCCTTGACGCATCCTTGTTGAACGCATGACAGCGTCGCGGCGCTTAGACGGCGCTGCCGCGGCGCTAATGCCCAAGAACAATATTTCTGAAACGCATCACAGCGTCGCGGCGCTTGGACCGCGCTACCGCGGCGCTAAAACCCGAGAGCAAACTTTTCTGATGCAGCCCTAGCGCCGCGGCGCTATGTATCAGCGTCGCGTCGCTGCGCCAGCTTTCCTTAAATGAAAAATTGTTATTTTTGGTAAATTTTTAGGCGCCAAACTCTATAAATTTGGGGGTTTCCAGCAGCCCAAATCATATCAAAAGAAAATCAAAGCAAAGCAAGGAAGTTACATACCTAAAGAGGCACAAAAATGAGAGAATTAAGTGAGAGTTCAAAGAGTGAGTTAGTTGCAAGGAAGAGGAAAAGAGTTCGAGATAGTCTTGGTGCCCTTCGAATTCCGACGTGAGAGCCAAGGAGATCGTGACGGTGCTACCTCAATCAAGAGCCTCTTTTCAGTAGAGTTTCCCTTTCTTTACACTCTTTCTTTGTTTATTTTGCTTAAACATGTTGCTTCAAGCTATGAGTGGCTAAACTCTTTAGTTTTAGGGTTTTGATGATTTGTTTATGAATTTATGTTGATCTTGTAGACTTTCATGGTTTTGTTGGAATGATTATGCTTTTCATTGTTGTTGTGTTTAATTCTTGTGGATTGGTCATCCTCACATGTTAGATTAGATGTATGATTAAGAGATTGTATGTTTAACTTGATCTATAACAATGAATTGTTGTTAATCTATCATGAGAGTAGTTAGGTTGACAATAAAAGTTGCTAAAGACTATTTTTAATGCCATGTAATTTTGTATTGGTTTTAAGAGATTAATAATCAATCGAGTTGCATGAGAAAGGGTTGTTTTTTAGAGAAAATAACTTAGAATTAAGTTTCTAGACTTAGGCATATGAATTACAATAAAATCCATGAAATCTATAATATTGCATGATGAAATAAACAAGGATTCATTACCCTAGAACTCTCTTTGACTCTTGTGTTTCTCACTTTAATACTTTCCTTATTTGATTTGTATTTTCCATAACTCATAATATTCAATTTCAATCCTCAAATAAAATTGATTCAACTCTAGAATAGCTAAGTAACTTAAACCTTCCCAATTGGATCTCCAGTGGAACGATATTCAAACTTAACCGTCTTATATTATAACTTGACCCATACACTTGCAGTTAACACTCAAAGTGCGCATCAGAAGTCCACAAATGATCAAAAACATTATCAAAAAATTGTAGAAGATGGTCGCATTTACAAATTCCTTGCCTGTCTCAATGTTAAGTTTGATGAGGTTAGAGGCAAGATACTTGGGAAAAATAATCTTCTAAATATTAATGATGTTTTTTCTTAACTTCGTAGGGAAGAAAGCCGCAGGAATATTATGATTGGAAAAAAAGGCAATTGATCCAATTAAAAGTTCAGCATTCGTGATTGAAAATACTGCAATGAAAGCTTCTAATCAATCCAATAAAACTCATGACAAGCCTCGTGTCTGGTGTGATCACTGCAATAAACCTCGACATACGCAAAAAATTTGTTGGAAATTTCATGGCAAACCTGCAAATTGGAAGAGCTCTAAGAAATTTGAGAGAAATTTCAATCAGCATGCCTCTAATGCGAATATTGTTGATTCCAGTCCACTTAAAGAGCAAATTGCTCAAATCCTAAAATTGCTAAAGTCCAATTCATCGGGTAATCTTAGTGTTTCCTTGGCACAAATAAGCAATTTCCCTCAAGCACTCTTGTGTCTAAATTTCTCTTTGTGGATCATCGATTCCAGAGCCACTGATCATATGACTAGTTCCTTTTGTTTGTTTGAATCATACTCCCCTGTGTATTACAAAGAAAAAGTTCATATTGTCGATGACAGTTTGACGTCTATTGCAGGCAAAGGAACTATTCCCCTAAGTACAAAACTCATATTACGTTCTGTACTTCATGTTCCACAACGAGCTTGTAATTTATTATCTGTGAACAAAATATCTAAGGATGCTAATTGTCATGTTATCTTTTGTGAAACTCATTACCTCTTTCAAGATCAAGACTCGGGGGAGACAATTGGACGTGCTAGGATGATTGATGGTCTCTATTACTTTGATGAGGTTTCAACTAGTCATAAAAAAGTTCAGGGCTTGAGCACTGTCAGTTCTCCTTCTGCTCCATAAACTATTATGCTTTGGCATCGTAGATTAAGCCATCCTAATTTTGTCTACTTGAAATAATTGTTTCTAAACTTATTTAAAGGAATTGATTGTTCCCTTTATCAATGCGAAGACTGCATTTTTGCCAAACATCATCGATCTACCTTTTCACCAAAATCTTGCAAAGTTTCATCACCTTTTTACTTAATTAATATTGATATTTGGGGTCTGTCTAAAGTTGACTAAAAATGGCCAGTATTGGTTTGTTACCTTTATTGATGATCAGACTCGTTGGACTTGGCTTTATTTGCTAATAAAAAAGTCAAAAGTAAAAGAGGTCTTTGTTCGTTTTTATAAAATGATTGAGACTCAATTTCAAACTAAAATTCGCATTCTTCACTCTGATCATGGGACTGAATTTTTCAACGAACACTTAACCACTTTTTTGCAAGATAAGGGTATCGTTTATCAAGCTACGTATCGTGATACTCCTCAGCAGAATGGTATTGCTAAATGGAAAAATAGACATTTACTTGAAGTCGCTCGTGCCCTTATGTTTTCTATGCATGTTCCAAAATATTTGTGGGGTGATGCAGTTCTAACCAATCTTTTCTTCTAGAAGTCTTTTATCTAGATTGAATCTTTTGAAAACAATCTTTTCTTTCACTTAATTACTAATTACTAATGGATTGAAACTAGATAGTTAAGCAAAACATTAAGAATCTTCATTAACAATCTCTATCATTATCTGACTACTTTATGTGTTTTCAAATGATAGTCTAGCATGCATAATCTAATCTAAAGCCTACTCGCCAAAGTAAGATTTAAATTATGGAATCATTCAAATATTCAAAAGCATTAAGAACGGTCATGCTAGAAAGCGTAAATGGAAATTAACTTTAAAGAAGCAAAATGTTCAATAATTAAACCTAAGAATCCATCTGCCCTTAAAACTATGAGAAGTTTAGCCTAACATGGCTTCCATAGATTGAACCATATCAAGAATACCAAAATACATAAAAGAATTCAAGAATACAAAAGGGAAAAAAGTGTTATCTGACTTCCAAACACATCTCCGAGATGAATTCGACCCTCCAATGATCTTTGATCACTCC
Organism: Citrullus mucosospermus; assembly: GCA_030954485.1. Classification (NCBI taxonomy): domain Eukaryota; kingdom Viridiplantae; phylum Streptophyta; class Magnoliopsida; order Cucurbitales; family Cucurbitaceae; genus Citrullus; species Citrullus mucosospermus. The sequence goes on from CM062062.1 coordinate 16,503,023, forward strand.
GACATCTAGAAGACTTCATACTCTGCTCTAAACCCTCTCTTTAGGCCTAAAAAAATTCTAAAATTTGATATGGAGGCTACCTGCAAACCTTAGGTTAAATAGGCAAAGGTTTCCAAAATTGTAAATTTTTTTCCAAAAATACTTTTGCCCTTCAATCGCAGTGTGGTGTGATGCCCTTGAAGTACACGAGTCAAGTTATAATATAAAATAGTTAAGACCGAGTATCGTTTCCACTAGGGACTGAATTACAATATAGTTACCTAGCTATTCAAGAATTGAGTCAATTTTATCCAAGGAATCGAAATCAAAATCGAGTTTGAATTTTGTATTTTGAAAACAAGAAAAGAGAAGTAAATGCAAGTAAAATTTCAAAAGGTAAAAGCGTTCTAAGATGTTTTGTTCCTTTAATTGATCCCTTAAGTGAAATTTAGGTTTTCATGGAATTATGCATGAATAATACATTTAAGTCTAGAAACTAATATCCAAATTATTTTCTCTAAAGAACAAACGTTTCTTACACATTCTAATTGATTACTAATTTCTTGAAATCAAGTTAAGAAGCAGAGCATTAAGAATAGCCATTAAAAACTTCCTTTATTGACCGAGTTGTTTTCATGAAAGATTAATAAAGATTTAATGTCATAGATCTGATTAAACATACAACTACTCAATCATATATTTAACTTAACAATAATTGGTTCTGTCATGACTTTTTTAAATCAATCGTCTACTTGCATTTTGACATGATAGTCACCGCTCATGCATTTATCGATTTTCTTCTTGATTCGTCTCGACTTCGAGTTCTTTGATGCAGGGATCAACTATTGGCTTGATCTAACTTTGTCGGCCGCATCTTTGATTGTCCGCCAGCATCTTTGATTGTCCTTAACTATTTTTAGGCATCTTCTTATTGAACTCTTGTGTCCAAAGATATAAAAACATAATTTCCAAGATAAAAGATTTTGTAAACAGCTTGGACACAAAGTAGATCTTTTTATGCTATTATCTTCTCAGGTTAATGCGTTTTCTTCTAAATTACTCTAATTATTCCAAATAAATACTATAATAACTTGTATTTCTACAAGTTATCAGTTTTTAGTAGAGTGACTCACAGTTAATGAATGTTGATTAATTTAATTGAAGAGTTTAATCAATTTAATCTCTCGTATCATTGGAGCTTCTAATCGGTAGGTTCATTAGATCCTTCTGCCATCTCACTAAGGGTATTACGAGGATCGGTTAATTGTTTTGGAATTATTTGAAATGTTCAAATTATTTAAGGGAAGTTTATATTAATTATAATGTATATAATACATTATAATATATAATTAATTATGAATATGATTTAAAATTAAAACTATATGATATATATGAGACTAATATATTTGAATAAAATTCAAATATTAATTATATGAATGAGATTCATATAAATACTATAATTTAAAATTAATGTGAATAAGCTTCATATTAAAACTATATGTTATAAAAGAAATATGCATTTTAATATGATTTATATGCATAGTTGGATAAATATATGATGTTTAAATTAATTACTCAATTATTATTGTTATTTATTTAATTATATATTAAATGTGATCTAATATGTATTTAATTAAATAAATAATTAAAAAATTAAAAATGCATATAATTTCCCTACTGGGAAGTTACACAAAAGTGAGTGAGCAGTTAAGGTAACTCCCCACCCTCTATGTTTAAATTGCAAAGGACTTTACAATTTAAAAAAAAAAAAAAAATACGTGATTTTAAATTTTGAATCTCTCTAAGTTCTCTCTCAAGTTCATATCAATTACTTACCATTTTGGAATTCCACAATCCTTGAATCCTCCCTGAGACATAGTTGGGAAGCCAAGTGGTTGCGTCTTTTCATTGCTTGTGATCTTGGAGTTTTGTTCTAGAGAAGTATTGGAGATTTGAAGAATTGTTCTTCAACATCAAAGGTCTTTGATAACTTGTACAAATATAAGTTATTATAGATCTTCTCTTAGAATAATCGAGAGAGTTTAATGAATCATGAGGCAATATTGATATAATTTGTTGCTAAATATCTTTTTTGCGTTCAGCATGTTGAATTACAAAGACCTATTTTAATGAAGTTAATTTACTCAAGACACTTGATTCTTTATAGGAAAAAGTGCCTAAATTGAATGCATGCGTCCAAAAAGCATTCAGACGTAGAACCAAGGAACTTGAGACGCATGCTTTGGGATCTTTGACACCCGTAACCTGACCCTTAAAAGATACCTGCCTTGATAGCAGCATTGCAATCGACCACCTACTGGTCAAAGGATGACGAAGGGTAGACGCTAGCCTACCGAGCATCAACAATGAAATGTCTCAAAGTACAATGCGGACTCTATAAATAGGCAACTTCGAAGGCAAAAAGAATGTTGTTGACATCCCTAGACTTCGACCATCGTTAAGCAATAGACATCTAAGAAGACAACCGGAGATAGAGAGCTCAAGAGATACATAGAGAAGGAACTCCTAAATCTCGAGCTAGAAGAACTTACAAGCAACACTCGTCTAAAAGATAAGTTGGTGGCTAAGTTGGACATAAAAGAAGGCATCAAAGCACCTAGGCGCTACAAGCAGCGCTCATGTGTCCACAAAAGTTTGGAGCGCTACGGGGCTTTGCGATAAAGAGGCTACTACCTCTCAATGCCTACACCAAGCACCTAGACACTCTCGGAAAAGCTTGCTACTACCTTCCAACGCCTAGGAGAGCACCTGGGCACTAGCCCTCTCACTTGATCTTCACTCTTCAAGCCCCACTTGTTGCTCTGAACCTCCTAATATGCCCAAATTGACCCAACAATGTTATTGGAGGCCGATTCTACCTCTTATATGCCCGGACTTGTAAAATCAATAAATAAACATATAAAGTCAAGGAACAAGCACAAATTAAGCGAGACGAGATAACACATTTAAGGTGCTATCAAGGGTGTCCCCTCACATAGCATGGAATACAATCTACTACACTAAAGTGGATAGTCCAAGGAGCAACCATGAAGTAACTTATAACATGAACTACATAGACAATATCTAGGCGAGTCACCATTAAGTAAATGAGACTACCAACTTATTGTTGATATAGAGTATGATCCTCAAGAGGAACACTGATAACTTGTAGAAATACAAGTTATTGTACTCTTTATTTGGAATAATTAAAGTAATTTAGGAGTTGAACGCATGAATTTAAGAATGAAAGGGTGTAATATGAATAATTTTATGTTCATGATGTTTACAAAAGAAGTTGTTAAATCACACTTGACTATGAAAATAACATAAAACATTCCTAAAAAAATACCTTAGTAATACTTTCAATCTAGAAACAAACTAAAAAGAGACTAAGTCTCAGAAGATCACTTAAAATGTTCCTAAAAAGTATTAAGTGATAATTTGACTATGAAAACTACACAAAATTCCTAAAAAGTGTCGAAGTGACACTTTCACTCTCAAAACAAGCTAAAAAATGTCTAAGCTAGTGACACTTTTACTCCCAAAATGAACTAAGCAATGTCTAAAATAAACATTAGAATTTATAAACTTGCAAACACAAATAACTAAACAAGTTTATAAAACCTAAGCAACTAAACTCAACAATGTAATGAAACTCATTAACAATAACAAACTCACTAGAAGTCATAAACAATAACTTATTGACCCAAGTAAATAAACTTATCAAAATGAAGAGAAGAAAGTCTAAGAAGTAAATACCATAAAATTAAGTAAAACTAGAAGGATTTAAAACAGCCAACACGAAGTCATCAATCTTATGAGACTCGCCTTCCTATATCAAGATGGACACAATTGCACTTCACAAAGGAAAAAAAGATCATATATTCAGACCAAGATCCATATTCTTTGATTTTCTTAATTACTTATCACTACAAACCAGCAGTTTTTCTTAAAAGTTAACAAAAACAAAACTCACGAACTTCTTCAGTGTCACTTAGGCACCTAGTTAGATAAATAATTCAAAATATACTATATTAATTTGCAATATCAACACATAAATTGATTTAGAGGAAGAGGCAAAGTAGAAATTCTTTGAACTGCAACTCAGCAACTTGAAGCGCTTCAACAACCAGCGTGTAGACATTGACTTTAATATATTTCAACACACCTAGCCATGGACATATATATATATATATTTTTATAACCTATTAAAAGAAGAAAATTTTTAAATGCAATATTGGAAAGTTGTTTACTCACCTTGCTTAAGCTTTCATTTCTTTGGATTCTATGATTAAGCTTTCACTTCAATAAGATAATTAAAAATGAGAAATTCAATGATACTTCTTTAAGATATCCATAATACCATAAATCCATACAAGTTGGAAGTAACATTTCATTATAAAAGAGAAAAGAATGTCAGTATAAATTACATATGAGAATAATGGTCCAAAATTCTAACCTTTGATGCCTCCAACAGCCAAGGTCACAAAGTATGTAGGTAACCTATTAAAAAGTTTCCGTAAATGCACATCCCTAAGAAGTTGAATCTAGTGGCAAAAGGAATGATAGGTCAATATTGATCATCAAATGCCTAAGAAAAAAAACAAAAACCAACCACAAAGAAAAGCTTCTAAGAGAGGGAAAAGCAAGAATGAGATGAAGAATATAAACATAAGATCTGGAAAGTTGAATTTAGGAATGACTAATAATGATGTAAGAGAATATACCTCAAGGATCTTGAACCACCTATAACAAATATGGTTTTTGAGTAGGAACATATATTCCATAGCCACCATATGCGAAGAGCACAACAGCCTAATAAGGACACAAACTCAAATTAGAAAGTCATTGTAATAGTAATTTGAAATTGGATCTACATTTTACAACATATGAAGCAAAATAAAAGAGAACTTACCATGTTGCCTAGATGACAATCACCTAATAAGTTCCAAAAAAGTGTGAGTTTCATTTTGACTCTCAATACCATGTAGAAGTGTTCCAAAAAAATGTTTGAGTCACACTTTGCCTAAGCCTCACTTGGACCCTCAAAACCACCTAAAATGTTCCTAAAAGGTCGCCAAGTCTCTCTTTGTCAATGAAAACCATGTAAAAGGTTCCTAAAAAGTGCCTAAGTGACACTCTTTCTCTCAAAATGAACCAAGTTCTACTACTTTAAACTCACTAAACGAACTTCAATACTTGCTGAAAAAATCTCCAAATAAGTAAAAATATACAGCAAAAAAGCATAAGCAATTCTTCTAAGGTCCTTCTATACTTTACTTTCATTGATTAGATATATACAAAATATTCATGGAATCTGTCAACTTCATAGGAAAAATTATTTGCGTACAACATGGCCATATATAATCAAGTTATTGGCAAAATAATATTGAAATAAAACATAAACACAAAGTCTCTAAACTCAAGAACCATACACATTTTAGACTCCAGTACGGAAAAATCAAGAACACTAGTTTTTGATGTTTGGGATAAGCACCTAGAACATTTAAACTATGTTTTAATGAATCATTTGCACAACAAACAATTGATTCAATTATTGATTGGAAGAAAACTATGACTATTTGTGAAGTTTACATTGAAGTTGAAAACTCTTTTGGAAATTGTGTTCCAAAAGGAGCCAAATTACAACAACTTGAAAATATTTGGTTGTAGATATTACCCATATCTAAGATTTCAATCCAAAAATAATTCTAACCTGAAAAGCACTTGAAACGTGCTTTCAATTCTCTCAAATTAAGGGAGTTTATATTAGATTTCACTTGTTTGCTAGTGGTCTTCTGATAAGCACTTGAAAAGTGCTTATTATTCTCTCAAATTAAGGGAGTTTTATATTAGATTTCACTTGTTTGCTAGTGATTTTCAGGTTAAAACGAGGAAAATAGAAGAAACGACTGAAAGATCAAAACCGAGCAAGAATATGAAGAAAAAGTGCCGAAAAACGCATCCTTGCTTGAAACGCATGGTGCGCCGCGGCGCTGAAGCAGAAACGCATCAGCATGGACGCAGAGTAGCAACGCGGCGCTGGGAAGGCGCTGCCTCGACGCATCCTTGAAGAACGCACAGCGTCGCGGCGCTAGGACGGCGCTGCCGCGGCGCTAAAACACGAGAGCAACTTAATTTTGGCCGCAACCCTAGCGTCGCGGCGCTATGCGTCAGAGCCGCGGCGCCAGCGTTAATTTAAACACAAGTTTTGTATTTTAGGTAAAATTTTGGGCGGCCAAACTCTATAAATTTAGGGGTTTTCAGCAGCCAAAGAGGGGGGAAGAAATATCAAGAAGGTCAAGAAAGTTGCAGAACAAGAGAACGATCGGAAAAGGTGAGAATTAAGCTAGAGTTCCAAGAGTGAGTTAGCCGCAAGGAAGAGGAAAAGAGTTCGAGATAGTTTTGGTGCCCTTCGAAGTCCGACGCGAGAGCCAAGGAGTTCGTGACGGTGATGCCTCAATCAAGAACCTCTTTTCAATAGAGTTTCCCTATTCTCTACACTCTTTCTTTGATTCTTTTTGATCAATATGTTGCTTTACGCTATGAGTGGCTAAACTCTTTGGTTTTAGGGTTTTTGATGAATTGTTTGTGAATTCATGATAATTTTGTAGACTCATGGTTTTGTTAAAATAAATATGCTTTTCATTGTTATTGTGTTTAATTCTTGAAGATTGGCCACCTTCACATGTTAGATTAGATGTATGAATCGAGAGATTATATGTTTAATTTGATCTATAACAATGAATCGTTGTTAATCTATCACGAGAGTAGTTAGGTTTACAATGAAAGTTGCTAAAGACTAGTTTTAATGCCATGTAATTTTGTATTGGTTTTAAGAGATTAACTATCAATCAAGTTGCATGAGAAAGAGTTGTCTTTGAGAGAAGATAACTTGGAATTAAGTTTCTAGACTTAGGCATAAGAATTAAATCCATGAAATCTATAATTTTGCATGATGAAACAAACAAGGATTTGAAACCCTAGAACTCTGTTTGATTCTTGCAATTCTCCCTTTGAAACTTTCTTGGCTTGACCTTTCTCTTTCCCAAAACAAAATTTGAATTCCAATCCTCAAATAAAATTGATTCAACTCTAGAATAGCTAAATAACTTAAACCTTTCCAATTGGATCTCTAGTGGAAACGATACTCGGACTTAACCGTTTTATATTATAACTTGACCCGTACACTTGCGGTTAACACACAAAAGTGGCACATCATCTTCAGGACAAAATAAAGAAAATTAGAAGTGAAGAACAAAAGATAAAAACATAATCAAAATTCAGTGAAAAAGTGAAGAAAACTCAAATTCTGCCAAAAACATGGCAGCGCTGCGGCATTTTTTCCCGAGAGCAGTAGTTGTCACAGCGTCGCGGCGCCATCAAGTAGCACGGCGGCGTCGCCTTTCCATATCGGTCAGCTCCGCGGTGCAAGCTTTCCATATTTGAAGATTTTGTATTTTTGGAAAGAATTTTGGGCGGCCAACTCTATAAATTGGAGGGTTTCTAGCAGCCCTAATCACGAATTTACATATCAAGATATCACCAATCTACACACCAAAGAGACACAAGAAGAAGAGAATTGAGTGAAAGTTCATTAGAGAGTTCAAAGAGTGAGTTAGCAGCAAGGAAGAGAAAAGAGTTCGAGAGAGAGTCGTAGTGTCGTTTAAGTTCCGACGTGAAAGCCAAGGAGATCGTGACGGTGCTTCCTCAATCAATAGCCTCTTTTCAGTAGAGTTTCCCTTTCTTTACACTCTTTCTTTGTTTATATTGTTTGAACATGTTGCTTCAAGCTATGAGTGGCTAAACTCTTTAGTTTTAGGGTTTTGATAATTCGTTTATAAAGTTATGTTGATATTGTAGACTCTTCATGGTTTTGCTGTAATGATTATGCTTTTCTTTGTTATTGTGCTTAAATTCTTGTTGAATGGCCATGTTTGAATGTTAGATTAGATGTATGATTGAAAAATTGTATGTTTAACTAGATTTATAACAAAGAATTGTTGTTAATCTCTCATGAAAATAGTTAGGTTAATAATGAAAGTTGCTAAAGACTATGCGTAATGCTATGTAATTTGTATTGGTTTCAAGAAATTAGTAATCAATTGAGTTGCATGAGAAAAGGTTGTTTTTTAGAGAAAATAACTTGGATTTATGTTTCTAGACTTAAGCATAAGAATTGCAATAAAATCCATGAATGCTAGAATATTGCATGATAAAGTAAACAATGATTCATTACCCTAGAATTCTCTTTGACTCTTGTGTTTCTTATCTATTTGCTTTTCTTTTTAGTTTTTCTTAAATCACAACTTCAATTCCAATCCTCAAATAAAATTGATTCAATCCTAGAATAGCTAAGTAACTTAACATTCATAATTGGATCCTCAGTGGAACGATATTCGGACTTCACCGTCTTATATTATAACTTGACCCATACACTTGCGGTTAACACTCAAATTGCGCATCATAACCCCAAGTCCAATACGAGTTTTAGTTTGTTTCTTTCTCCAAGACCACCATCATGCCTTCTACAAATAGGACGTTTTGGCAATATTGAAGCTTAAGCATTCAACAAAAATTTCAAACAAATTTATATTATTTTAATATCCTTTTATTTCATTAAAAAACTTCATACCAATAGAAAATATATTAGAGGAGATATTGTTCCAACAATCTTTTCCTTCAACAAAATACCACCTAAACCTCCGCTCTAGTCTAAAATCTCCCAAAAATCAAAGAAATAAAGTTTTCAAAAAGAAAAAAAAAAAAAAGAGAAGAAATGAGTTGAAAACAGAGGAAAAGAAGAAGGAAAAGTTTGCCTCAATGAAAAAGGCTGAGAAAGCACTACTAGCGAAGGTGACGACGGTGAGCGAACGAACGTGGATCGTGTGACAGTCAGGGGTTATGGGTCTTGAGTAAGAGTGAAAGTCATGGGTCTTGTGTGAGACGAAAAAGAAAATAGGGGGAGAGTGAAGAGGGAAAAAAAAAAAAAAAGGAATGAAAGTTATATTTAATGACATTTAAAAATTGTTATGGATTGATGACACGTAAAAAATGTCATAAATTATCGAAAATTCATAAATCACTGTTTCTTCCCACCAAAAACGCGCATTTTGCCATTTATGACACTTTTTTCCTTTTCCTTTCTCAATTTGGCTATAGGAATGTATTATGGTAGCCCAATTTTATTATAGTGTCTAATTGATATATGAAGGGAAATTTTGTCTTCCGTGTCATATGGTACATACTATATATACTCTTCTTCAAGTCCTACGAAGCATAATAATTGTAATAACATTTTTCAAAAGTAATGATAATAACAATAATAAAATAATATATTCAACTATCTGTATTCTCTTTTATGTCATTTCATTAGACTTCCCCTTAAAATAAACGATGTATTAGGTATTCACACAAGTGTCTTTAGGTCACATTTTCTTTCCCATTGATTTTTTTTTTATTTAACAACTCATTCAAATATTGTCTATATAAAGTGTTGGAACAACTACTCTGATGGACAGCAATTAACAGTACGAACTGCAACCGTCCACAACGAACTACTCGAACAGACCGTGCAAAACAGAAACTTGTGAAAGGTTGAGTCGCAGAGCTCACTCTCTTTAAGACATTTTGCGGCTCTGCTAGAGTGCAAGCAGTTTCTCAAAATACCACGTCATCCTCAAGATAAAAACAGCCTAAACGGTCAACCAGAATTGCACCTAGACCGGTTGATAATTCTAATACCCTTCTAAAATTTTGCTCGGAAACGTGATCAAAACAAAACTTTTAAAATAAATAATTTTGAGAAAGAAGTTTTGTGGGAGGCAAGTTGGGAGATGAGAGGAAATGGGGGTGGAGAGGAAGATGTGAAGAAGAAGTGAGATTGAAGTGAGGGGAGGAAGCAAAATTTATAGTGCTAGTGACAAACCGTTTGCCGTACTATTTCCTCTTAGCTTGACACGTGGCAGCTTGACGTCCAGTGAACGTGCGCGTACGACTAGGAAGAAAAACGACGACTACTCTCGACCAAACATATGGACAAAAGTTCAAAAAAATATCTCAATGAAAGAAAAGAAATGGTTATAAAAGTCATGCCACGCCCAAATGGCAGCGACGGCAGCGCACGCGAACGTGTGGAGATCCTGATAAGCCCAGTTTTGCCTATCTTCTCACCCTTTCTAAGATATGGGTACCCCTTGGGCCTAAATCCAAAGGTGTAAAGGGGAGTTAATAAAGAGAAATCTCACTTCTAAAATAACCAACGTGGGATTCTTAATATTCCAAATCTCCTCTATTTTTTTAAAAAAAAAAATCACCAACAATCTCTCACTTGAATTTTTTTTTTTCGAAAATAGGAAAGAAATAATTCATCGAGCAAAAAGATACAACACTGTGCATAAGCAAAGGTGTCTTGAGACTTGAACCTTTATGTAGTGAAGACGATTCAGAACAAACTAGAGTAACTATTGGTTTTGAACTCTATCTCTGACAACATTTCACACATGACATTACTAGGGTGTAGTTCGTAAGCTCGTGCCTTAAGGCCTTGCACGTGTATCCTAGTGTAGTGAACGCTCTAGAGAATTTGCCTAAAATTCCATAGGAAGCAGCCCTCACTTTCACATTCACAGAAGTGAGTCTATCAGGGGTACTTTTGTAGCTAGGTACCCCACCTGACATCAGGTATAGATCTCATTAAGAACTAAGTTCATCCTTTCATACATTTCAGGATATCATGCCAAGACTCTAGGTCATAGGAAGGGAAGTCGGGGTTTACTTTGCAAGATTCACTTCATAGCACTTGTGATCAATTATTATCCTTTGAACTTGTTTCTTGGGATCTCCAGTCTGCAGGTTGGGTTCACTTCACAGGTGATTCATCTTTCTATAGGTAAGAGTCCCATCCTTTCTGAGGTTCTGAAAACCTTTTCTCTGGCCGGTACTTTTGTCAAAGGATCTGCCAAGTTATCATTAGTCCTTATATGATCCACTCTAACAGCACCAGTAGTGAGAAACTCTCTAATGGTATTGTGCTTACGACGTATTTGTCATCTCTTTCCGTTGTAATAACGATTTTGAACTTTTACAATTGTTGTAGTACTGTCGCAATGGATCAAGATGGCTGGTATCTGGCTTTCCCATGAAGGAATCTCTGATAGCAGACTTCTAAGCCAGCCTGCTTCTTCATTGGCCATTGCCAGTGCTATCATTTCTGACTCCATCGTTGACTAAGCTAAGATCGTCTGTTTCTTAGATTTCTAGGAAACGACTCACCTGCTATATTGAAGATATAGCCGCTGGTAGCTTTTGAGTCATCTGAAAGGGAGTTCCAGTCTGCATCGCTGTAGCCTTTAAGAATAGTGGGAACTTCTGATAGTGCAATCCTAGGTTTTGGGTTATCTTTAAGTACCTCATAACCCTTTCTACAGCACTTCAATGCTCTATACTTGGTCAACTTGTAAATCTACATAGTAACCCTACGACATAAGTTATGTCAGGTCTAGTGCAATCAGCAGCATACATTAGGCTGCCTATGATGCTCACATACTTGAATTGATTAACACTATCACCAGTGCTCTTGAACAAATTTACACTAAGGTTGTAAGGGCTACATGCTGGTTTATAATCTAAGTAGTAGTATTTCCTAAGAATTTTTTCTACATAATGAGATTAAGGGAAATTTACTTTTCGAACCTAGTAACTTTTATACCTAAGATCACACTTGCTTCTTCTAAGTCTTTCCTATCGAAGTTTGCACATAACATGGATTTCACATCATTAATGACATGCAGGTTCAACCCAAAGATTAACAAGTCATCTATATATAAACATAAGATCATGCAAAGACCGTTCTCACTCTTATAGTAGATGCATTTGTCACTTTCGTTAACCTTGAAACCTTTGGAAAGGATTAGTTTATCAAATTCTCATGTCATTGCTTAGGTGCTTGTTTCAGGCCATAGAGAGATTTATCTAACTTATAGACTTTGTTCTCCTGACCATGGATAACAAAGCCTTCAGGCTGTTCATATAAATCTCTTTTTCGAGATCACCGTTTAGGAAAGCAGTCTTAACATCCATCTAATGTACTATAAGGTTTTTTAAGGAAGCAAGAGAGAACAAAACATAGATTGAGGTAATTCTCGAGATAAGGAGAAGGTATCAAAGAAGTTTATGCTCTCTCTTTGTCTAAAGCCCTTGGTCACCAACCTGGCTTTACACTTGTCTATTTTTCCATCAGGATTAAGTTTCTTCCTTAGTATCCACTTGCAACCTATGGCCTTACAGCCTAGGGGGACGTCTACTAGGTGTCAAGTCCTATTTGACTTAAGAGAATCCATCTCGTCATTTATCGCTTCTTGCCATAAGTTGGCATCTATAGAGGACATGGCTTCTTTTAGGTCTTTTGGGTCTTCTTCTATATTAAAGGTTTGAAAATCATCCCCAAAGTCTTTAACAGTTTTAGACCTTTTACTCCTTCTAGCCTCAGGGCTGAGATCTTCAAATGAGATAAGATTTCTAATTAAAGGACGACTATTGGAGCTTACGCCCCCACTATTTCTAGATTTAAAGGGAAATCTATCCTCAAAGAAGTCAGCATCATTTGACTCAATGACCACTTGATTAGATCATAGAACCTGTAGGCTTTACTATTTACTGCGTACCCTATAAATACACACTCATAGGCTCTACTGGCAAGTTTTCTTCTTTTGGGATCTGGAATTCTTACAAAAGCTAAGCAGCCCCAAGTACTAAAATAGGATATGTTAGGTCTTTTATTCTTAAGAATCTCGTAGGTAAAGTTGAGCTTTTAGACTTTGGTATTCTATTTAGAACATAGCAAACAGTAAGGATTATTTCACCCCACCAATAAGACGCAACTCCTAAATTAAGAACAACAACAACTAGCTCGGCTAGAGTTCTATTTTTCTTTCGGCTTTACCGTTCATTTCAAGAGAGTAAGGTGCGGTCTTTTCATGTATTATTCCATGTGAATTATAAAATTCGTTAAAGTTGTCTGAGTAATACTCAATTCCCTTATCACTACGAAGTTTTTTTACTTTTCTATTATGTTGAGTTTCTATTTCATTCACAAATTGTTTAAAGGCATCAAAAGCATCACTTTTATTTCTCAGCAAATATATAAAGGTAAAGTTAGAGCAATCATCAATAAAGGTGATAAAATATCGTTTACTCTTTCTAGTCAAGATGCCATCAAATTCACATAGATCTGAATGAATTAAATTTAGAGGCTCGATTTTCCTAAAGCAGATTTATGCAAAGTTTTAGTGATCTTAGCCTGACTATATTTCCATTTATCAAAATCATTCAAAGATACCTTAGAATCATTTCCAGCCTACTCATGTTACTAATTATTCGTTTGTTAATGTGACAAAGTCTAGCATGTCAAATATTAAAAAAAACATAGCATATACACAGAAGAATTCATTTTATTAGCAACCAGGTACAATTTAAACATGTCTTCCGTACGATAACCTTTTCCAATAAATACATTATTTTTAGTAAGAGTAAATTGGTCTGCCCCTATCGTTTGAGTGAAGCTGGCCTTATGAAAGAGGTATCCCGAGACCAGATTCTTCCTTATTTTCGGAGTGTGCATGACCTCTCTAAGAGTGAGAGTCTTCCCGAAGGTAAATTTCAGCTTCACCTCGCCAATTCCAGCAACTTTCGTCGTCGAGATGATCCCTTAACAGAATATTTTTATCCTTAGTTTCATTATAAGTTTTAAATAAACTAAGGTTGTGACAAACATGGCGCGTAACGTCAGTGTCTATCCACCACCCCTCAGAGCCACCGATCACATTTACTTCTGTGATCATGGCCACTAATTGATTGCTCTTCAGTCAGGTTTGCCTGTCCAGCAGGACGACGTCTGTTCCAACAATTCCTAGCCATATGCCCAGGTTTATTACAGTTAAAGCAAAGGAGCGGTATTGTTTCTCTTGAGGGGGATTTCTGTTTCTTTTGGTTCTGTTGGTTGTTGGATCCATGGTTCTGACCTTTCTCTTGGTCCCCTTCAACTTCTGGTCAGATTTTATAGTTGCTGGAGCGGGCTTCCTTATCATAAGATTTACCTCTTCCCTCTAGTCCTGCTCTCGGTCCTCCTCCTCAATCCTCAGTCAGGTGATCGGATTTTCCAAGGAGAATTCCTTGGTTTTGTGTCTCAGAGTATTTTTGCAATCCTTCCACAATGGAGGCAACTTGTCAATGATAACAGCAATTTGAAATTTCTCATTTAGAAGCATACCTTCGCTTATTATCTCGTGAGAAATTTTCTGTAGTTCATGTGACTAGACTTCCACAGACTCGTCATCCATCATTTGGAACTTAAGGTAACGGCTGATGACATACTTTTTTGGACCGACCTCTTCGGTCTCGTATTTCTTATATAAGGCATCCCATACTTTTTTTGTTGTTTTCATCGTGTTGTAGTAATCATAAATATCATCAGTCAAACCATTTAAAATAATTTTTTTGCACAGAAAATCTTTTTCCTTCCACTCGGCAGTAGCCTTCAGTTGATCTTTTGCTGGATTATTTTTTGGGACATCGGCAACTTTCTTAACCGTCAAGAAGAACAACATCTTTTGTTTCCATCGTTTGAAATTCGTCCCTTCGAAATGGAAAGGACAGTTGAGATTGGTGGATATGATGTCGTTTTGAGTTGACAGTGTCATCACAGCAGCAGTTTGCGCATCTTAAAATTGTTGGAACAGTTACTCTGATGGACAACAATTAGCAGTACGAACTGTAATCGTCAACAACGAACTACTCGAACAGACCCTGCAAAATGAAACTCGTGAAAGGCTGTGTTGTGGAGCTCGTTCTCTTTAAGACGTTTCGCGGCTCTTTCAAAGTACAAGCAGTTCTTCAAAATAACACGTTGTCCCTAGGATAAAACAACCTAAACGGTCAACCGAAATTGCACCTAAATTGGTTGATAATTCTAATACCCTTCTAAAATTTTGCTCAAAAATGTGATCAAAACAAAACTTTTAAAATAAATAATTTTGAGAAAAAAGCTTTGTGGGAGGAGTGGAGATGGGGGTGGAGAGGAAGATGTGAAGAAAAAGTGAGAGGGGGAAGCAAAATTTAGTGTTGGTGACCAACACTGCTTCCTCCCAGCTTGACGTCTAGGGAACGTGTGCGGACAGCTAGAAGGGAAAACAACGGAAATGGTTATAAAAAATTTCTTTCACGCCACACCCGAACGGCGACACGCGTGTGGAGATCTCGATAAGCCCAGCTTGGCCTATCTTCTCACCATTTCTAAAACATGGTTACCCCTTAGGCCCAAATCCAAAGGTGTAAAGGGGAGTTAATAAAGAGGAATCTCACTTCTAAAATAACTGATGTGGGATTCTTAATATTCTAAATCTCCTCATAAAAGGGATGCCACTTCAGTGGAGTTTCTCATATTCTCTCCCCTTTTTATTATCACTTCTCACTAAAGCTAAAGATGGTGGGTGAGAATTCTATTATGAGTAAGTTGAAGCCTACAAGTGAGAATTCTATTCTAGTGGTGAGCCTACAATTTAGAATGGCAGGCATATATGTAATATGCATGGCCACTCTCACCAAAGACATGAGTCATTACGAAGATTAGTTTTTCAAAGTTAATTATTTAGCTATAGCGGTAAATGGGGGGTTATGTGTGTGGATTGAGAAGCAAGCGTGGAAAAATAAAATAGGAAATGAAAATTACAAGAAAAGTAAAAGGGACATATCCTAGTTTTTAGAAGTATCTTCAATTGCTTGCTTGATCATAGATTCATTAGATTAAGTTTAATATTGTCTAAGCTTAGCCAACTCACCTAGAAAAGCTAAATGATAGTTCGATTTATCAAATTAGTCAATTTATTAGATGAAAAGCATCCTAATTAATTTAGACTAACCGCATTACGAATTGAGATTACGCCAAAGTGAATATCAACGAGCAATTGCCTAAATCAATATTCATCATGATTCTTCCTAGGTCGATAGAGCAAAGCTTTTCATCATAGACAACAAATCACAAGTTTAACTAACCTTTTTCTAACTTGGATCAAATTACAATTATATGTCACGTAATGTCATTTAAAGCTTAGCTAATGGTCGTACATACTCAAGTAGAAATATGATAAGCACTTGAAAAGTGCTTATTATTCTCTCAAATTAAGGGAGTTTTATATTAGATTTCACTTGTTTGCTAGTGATTTTCAGGTTAAAACGAGGAAAATTAGAAGAAACGACTGAAAGATCAAAACCGAGCAAGAATATGGAGAAAAAGTGCTGAAAAACGCATCCTTGCTTGAAACGCATGGTGCGCCGCGGCGCTGAAGCAGAAACGCATCAGCATGGACGCAGAGTAGCAACGCGGCGCTGGGAAGGCGCTGCCTCGACGCATCCTTGAAGAACGCAAGACAGCGTCGCGGCGCTAGGACGGCGCTGCCGCGGCGCTAAAACCCGAAAGCAACTTAATTTTGGCCGCAACTCTAGCGTCGCTGCGCTATGCATCAGCGTCGCGGCGCCAGCGTTAATTTAAACGCAAGTTTTGTATTTTAGGTAAAATTTTGGGCGGCCAAACTCTATAAATTTAGGGGTTTTCAGCAGCCAAAAAGAGGGGGAGAAATATCAAGAAGATCAAGAAAGTTGCAGAACAAGAGAATGATCGGAAAAGGTGAGAATTAAGCTAGAGTTCTAAGAGTGAGTTAGCCGCAAGGAAGAGGAAAAGAGTTCAAGATAGTTTTGGTGCCCTTCGAAGTCCGACGCGAGAGCCAAGGAGTTCGTGACGGTGCTGCCTCAATCAAGAACCTCTTTTCAGTAGAGTTTCCCTATTCTCTACACTCTTTCTTTGATTCTTTTTGATCAATATGTTGCTTTACGCTATGAGTGGCTAAACTCTTTGGTTTTAGGGTTTTTGATGAATTGTTTGTGAATTCATGATAATTTTGTAGACTCATGGTTTTGTTAAAATAAATATGCTTTTCATTGTTATTGTGTTTAATTCTTGAAGATTGGCCACCTTCACATGTTAGATTAGATGTATGAATCGAGAGATTATATGTTTAATTTGATCTATAACAATGAATCGTTGTTAATCTATCACGAGAGTAGTTAGGTTTACAATGAAAGTTGCTAAAGACTAGTTTTAATGCCATGTAATTTTGTATTGGTTTTAAGAGATTAACTATCAATCAAGTTGCATGAGAAAGAGTTGTCTTTGAGAGAAGATAACTTGGAATTAAGTTTCTAGACTTAGGCATAAGAATTAAATCCATGAAATCTATAATTTTGCATGATGAAACAAACAATGATTTGAAACCCTAGAACTCTCTTTGACTCTTGCAATTCTCCCTTTGATATTTTCTTGCTTGATTTTTCTTTTTCCCAAAAACAAAATTTGAATCCCAATCCTCAAATAAAATTGATTCAACTCTAGAATAGCTAAATAACTTAAACCTTCCCAATTGGATCTCTAGTGGAAACGATACTCAGACTTAACCGTTTTATATTATAACTTGACCCGTACACTTGCGGTTAACACACAAAAGTGGCACATCAAAATACAACCATAAACATGTAAAGACAGTAAAATAATCCACAGACAATAGAAACAATCAAGATTAAGAGTTTAGCACAAGTCTCGCAAGGTTACAATTGGAGAAAACCTCAAAAACTAGGAATTCGGGATCCTTACCTTCCCATTGAGATGAGAAAGCTCAAACCCACCATTTTTAGCCCAATTACAGAGAAATATTCAACTTAAAACCTAAAACTAATGTTGTAGATGAATAGATGGCGAAAAACAAAGAATAGAGTGATCATTTGCCCACAACAGCCAATCAGATCCAAAGATATGACCTAAAAACCGAATGGCAGATTTTATATCCTCGCGACAGCACCATGGTGAGTAGTGATGTCAAAATTCGCTACCTACTGGTTTTAGCGCCTATCAAGCGCCTAGGCACTCTGCCTCAGTGCTAGTTTTGAAATTTTTGCCTCTTTTGGCCTAAATGATTCATTAGGGCTCCGAATTGATTCATTTTAGCTCTTTTTCTCCCTAACACTCGATTCTACCTCCAGGTTTTTCAAAACCTATAAAATAAAGAATTAACATATTAAATAGCACAATGATCCCAAGTTAAGCTAAGGGAAATAACACTTTTTGGGTGCTAACAATGTGATCCAAATCGTGCATGTGAAGAAATGTGAATAGGGGTATCTTATACAATTAGTTTGTATAAGATTGGACTGCAAAATTATTAATCTCTCCTTATGACTCCATTGACTGAAGAGATTAATATTTCGTAGGATGATCATATGTAATTTGATCTTCAATGTGAGTTATGAACTCTTACTTGTGAGGGTTCATTCTTTGATTTGCATGGATGAGAGTGAGTCGAGTCACTGACTCCATAATCCTACCATCTTGGGGACTTGAACCGAGTGGGGAGCTGGGAATATAACTTCACAAGATGGAATTCACTCCTTCCCGTATAGGGTGTCACCACGTGCCCAAGACAACGCGGAGCGGCCGAAGTCCTTGAATAGAGTTAATTTTAAAAGAAAATAAGAAGGAGTCGTCACCAATCTTTTTTATGGTGTGATTGAACATCGAAGTAAAATAAACAATTTTTAATTCAAAATAAAAATGGTCTGCTAAAACTAGACTTGAGTTCGAGAATTATTTGTGTATGGGGAAGGTGTTAGCACCCCACAACACCCGTTAAGTAAAACGATGGCCAATTTATTTTTTATCTTGAATTTAAAACATTTTTTAATTGTTTTAAGAAAAAATAGTGTCTTATTTTACCCCTCATTACTCCAATGTTTGAAGCAATGATCCCATAAAATAAGTGGAACAAATTCCGTCAATTTGGCTATATTATAATTGACGAAAAATTCCTCACCTCAAAAAAGTGAGAAGTTATTACATTTTCTCAAAATCTGTCATAGGATAATCTCTAAATAAAGGAATTTTCTTAAAAACACTAATTAGATTCATTTTATTATTTCGAGATCAAATCTCAGACTCCCAAAGATGTGATCCCTCACCTTAAGAATTTTAGGAAGTCGAACTCCCAAATTTCCTAGATTCCATCGTAGGATTTTTTTTAAGGAAAACGGTCTTAAAAACAAGTTATTAGAAAAATAATGGATTAGAAAACCTTTTAAAATCATAGATTAATTTTTTAATGCTTGAAGACACAAAAGGTGCAGTTTTAAAGAAAAGAAATTTAAATGATTTAGAAAGAGTCTTGTAAGAAATTTTTTTAAAACTTAGAGAAATTTATATTAGAAGGATTTTAAAACTTTGAGAAATTTTAATTTAGAAAGATTGAAAAACTTTGGAAAATTTTAATTAGAAATCAAATAAGACTTAATATGAGCATTATATAAGAAAAACATAATTAAAAGAAGCATCATAATAAATTAAGCAAACATAAAAGGGCATAATGAAATTTAATAAAAAAAAAACATATTGGAGATTGATCTCGGACTCCCAAAGAATCGACTCCTCACCTCAATAATTTTAGAAAATCGGACTCCCAAATTTTCTAAATTTCGTGGTTGGAAATTTTAAGGAAAACGCTTTTGAAAACATTTCTTTTAGAAAAAAAGAGAGATTAAAACATCTTCTTTAGTAAAACTCAAAGGGATTAAATATTAACGATTTTGAAATAAATTTAAGGGTAACTATATTGGGTAGCATTATTAGGAAAAATAATTAACTGTATAACACCATATTAAAAAAATTGCAAATATAGCAAAATCTATCAATGATAGTCTCTATCACTGATAGACTTCTATCAGTGATATGGTCTATCATTGATAGACCTTGCTATTAATATGATCTATCACTAAGAGACTTTGAAAGCAAAATCTAAATTTTGCTATATTTGCAAATTCTTTTGCATTATGTTATATTTGCAAATACTTTAAACTTTATTGCTATATTTGCAATTGCCCCTAAATTTAAAAGTATTGAAAAAGCTAGAGAAATTTTTCTAAAAAATGAAATTAATTTAAATATGTAAAGTTATATTGATAAAATATATAATTTAATAATACATTTAAAGTAACAAATAAATAAGCAATGATATTTACAAATATATTAAACGTCTAATAAAACATATTGGAAATCGATCTCGGACCCCCAAAGAATCAACTTCCTCACCTCAAGATTCTAGAAAATCGGACTCCCAAATATTTCTAGAATTCTTCATCGGAGTTTTTAAAAAAAAAAACAAACAAACATTAAGAACATTAGACTGATATCACTTAATTATAACACAACATGAATATATTAGAATAGTGACAAAACAAAATTCTTGAAAGATAAAATGATTAAATGTGATACTTAAGATAAAATAGACAAATAAAGACCAAGAAAAAGACCAAAATAATGAATATAAAAAGATAACCTAAAAAAAAAAAAAACAACGACGACGATGACAACAACAACAAAAAATAAACAAACAAACAAATAAATAATAATAAATTTAAAAAAAAAAAAAAAGAAGTAAATGGCACAACAAGTAGTAAAATTAAAAAAAATTAAAAAAATGAAAAGTTAAAGTCACATTGGCACACTTACATAATAATAATAATAATGATAATAATAATAATAAATAAATAAATAAACTAATAACTAATAAAAAAACGAAAACAGTAGCAAAATATCTAACACTCTTAGCACTTCTTTTTCTCAAGTTACTTGAAGAGGTAGAAGAAGAATAATAAAAAGCAAAGTTAGAAACAAGAACACCAAACTCCCTTGTTGTATGTAAAGATGAAGGTTCTAGTGTTTTTAAAAAAGTGGGGGTTTGGATAGTTGCTATGCTTTGGTTTTGGAAGAGAAAATGAGGATTTTTTGGGGTGATTGTGGATGGAGGCTCCCTAGGGTCTTGTTGAGAAAGAAGGGATTGGTGTTTGATGAGAAAAGAAAAAGAATGGGTGCGGATGCTATAGTTTTTTTAAGAGAAAATGAGGGTTAATGGAAGTGGTGGCTTGCTATTGGTTTCTGGGAGAGAAAAGGGGATTATAAAGGCTAAAGTCATTTCCACAATTGCCTTTTTTCTTTTTAATGAATTTTATTTCAAATTTGAAAATTTACCAAACTTGGCTTAAGCTTAAAAAGGAGGATAAATTTGAACAATAATGCATTTTTAAAAAATAATGACAAAAATAGGTAATTTAAAACTAATGTGAAAAATAGGGTTGTTTGGAAACTTATTTGAAAAATGAGGTAGTGAAATCGTGTACTCGGTACACGATTTCCCTTCTGACTGGTCAACCGACCACTCACACGGTGACAGGGCGCTGACGGGGCAATTTTGGGGCTGATGGGGACCAAACTCGTGGACCTCGTGCACGAGTCTGGTCCAAAATCGTGGACCAGGACCACGTGTCCAGTCTATACTCGTGGAATGGGTACACGAGTCCGATCTGACTTTTTTTTTAAAATAAAATAACTAATTAATTACCCACTTAAATGAAAATTTGTTTTTTACTTGTGTTCTTATTCAATTATTGTATTAGTTTTATTGATTCTTAATTTCTGAAAAATGTAATGGAAAATCATTAATTCATTTAATTAAAGATAAAAGTTAATACAAATCAGAAAATTTAAAATACAAGTCAGGTGCCACATGGTGGTCTTCTTCGCGCACGTTGTCCACGACGAGGCACAGGCACTTCAAAATGTTGCTAATTGTGAATTACATCGTCAATATCTTGTTGGGTGACGACAGATGGAAATTCATAATACTCCTGTTGATGACCAGAACTGGATGCAATGTCTACATCTACTCCCACTGACCATCCAAGAGTAGATGGAACTGGATTATGTAATATGGGAGGTTTGTGGTCATCGGGTTGGTCTGGAACAACTTCTTCATGTTGTCTCTGTCGTCTACGACAAATACGTCTTCGATCAATGTCAGCAACATTGAGTCTCTTTGTATGTTGAATGATATCTTCAACATTTACCATGTTTTGCTTACACATTGAACTCAACTCTGGTAAATTGTGTTGCAAGGAGTAATTGTGCACATCGTGGACGAAATTATTCGGTACGAAAAAAAATATATATATAAGTATAAAAGAATATTCTTAGCATGTAATTGAAAAACACTACATAATAAGATGCTTACCATGCAGTAATAATAGGCACCGTCAGGTGTGATAAATCTTCTTGTGATGGAGTCGTACCAGGATAAGTAATCATTAGACACATCCGACTCATTTATTATTTCTCCTTGTGCACAGCGGTCATGACGTGCACGCCAAAATGATATATACTCTGCATGAATTTGACGCCAGTTTTAGTCGTGTTTACCTCTTAAATCGATTTGGTGTAGTTGAGGGAGTGTATTCAACAATGTCAGTACCGTTTGCCGTAGACCGAATTGTCTCAACACTCGATCTGGTTAATGTCACTCTACGATATAAAAGCATATAAGTGGGCTAACCGTCAACCAAATGTCTTGTCCCTCATGACAATAATCATGCAACAACAACATAATATATGGCGTATATGCGTTCAATTGATCTGAAACTATATACAAGAATAATTAGCACTCAAAAATATATGTAATATTCGTCTATATGCAACATATATATTATTACCTGATTCTGCATCAATTGGTCAAATATTGAACGATATACCAGCAACATGTTTGCTGATTGTTCAGATGCAGCTAAGACATCGCTCCATCTATCACATGGATATAAAACAATTAAAATATTTTACTACCTATATTGACAAGAAAATAAATATTTACAAAAAATAATACCTTGCACTAAGTGGACGTCCCATAAAATGTTCTGGAGGTTGTAATTGGACTTGTGGTGCAACAATGTTAAATCAATCGTAGGCCCATACTTGAAGCAGGATCAAGGGGCCTGCTATATTCAAAGCTTGTGCATGACTAGCTCGACACAATTCTCTGTACAGCCATGTAAGACAAGCACCACCCCACGAATAACTACCAACTCGCTCAAAACTGGCCAGCAGTGGGAGGAACATTAAGTGCACCAGGGTGTTTGACTTTTCAGCGAACAAAAAGCCTCCAATAAGCTGCATGATATATGCTCGTGCATATCTCTGTATACTGACGTCATCGACATCAGGAGACAATTCTGACTGAAAGACTAACTACGGGAGACTCAACCTTGAGCCTTTCAGGTCAAGTGGTCGAACGCCTAAATAATCTTCACAAACATGTTTCCAATCATGTTGCAACGATCCAGTAACAGGTTCTCTGTCCACTGGTAGTCCAAATTGGACTGTAATGTCCTGCAGCATAATGGTGCATTCCCCACTAGGCATATGAAATGTGTGGGTCTCGGTCTCTAGCATCTACTAGAGCAATAATGAGGTGTCAGTCCAATTGTATGAATCTAATTTGTGCAACCCCAATAAAACCGGCATGTTGTAGATAAGGCACTATACGTTGATCAAACGGTATAGTATGCTGAGAAACCGTCTCTCTTCTCCGGAAACATAGCACCACGGTGAATGCATTATCCCATACCGTCTGTGATCAGTGAGTATTTTGAAGATATAGCTGAACAGGGTTAGATGGACTAGGATCCATAATCAACACTGTTATAATAAGCCAAAATCAACATTGATATATAATAGTCTATCGCAATTAATTGCAATTAGACTATGATATTTTGTTATTATTTTTAAATCTTCCAGCAATTTTGTAATTTAAAATAATTTCCCTTAAGTTTACCTATTTGAGAATTTTTATTATTATTTGTTAGAGGACATGTGCATGCAAAATCTTCCCAACATAACTTTTTTAATAAATATATTTTTAATTAAATTTAAATTTTAAATATTTAGACCTAAAATTTAAAAGTAAATTATTATAAATAGAAAAATATCAAACTATTTATAAATATAGCAAAATTTTACTTTCTATCTGTGATAGACCAAGATAGACATCTATTCGTGTCTATCTCGTAAAGTGATAGATGTCTATTTGGGTCTATCATGGTTCATCACAAATAGAAAGTGAATTTTGCTGTATTTATAAATCAATAGTTTTTCTATTTTTAAAAACATCCCAAATTTAAAAGTAATAAAAAAAATGATATGAAAACTCTTTATTTATATATATATATATATATATATATATATATATATATATATATATATATATATATATATATATATATATATATATATATGTTTTATCCCGTTAATTTATAATGAATATGAAATGCGTTAGATGCAATTGGAAATGTTTGAAACAAAATTTTATAGAGTGAATTATAAAAAGTTAAGTAGACATAATTCTTGGCTAAATATTGGACATAAAATTTAAAAGTAATTAAAGGGATAAAATAAAGTAAAATGTTTTTCTAAATTATCAATAACTTTAGTAATGATATAATACAATTGATATAATGTATATAGATACATTACAATATAAAGATTTTGAAAAAGATTCATAATTATATTTTATAATATGTGAGAGATAAATATTTGAATAAGATTCAAATATTATTAATATGAATGATATTCCTATTAAAACTATAGGTTATGTAAGAGAATGAGATTAAATATGTGATATTTAATTAATTAATATTATTAATTTAATTATATGTTAAATTAGATTTAATATATTTATATTAATTAAATTTAGAATAACTCCCACGGAGGAGTTATTCATAATAACTTCCTTCCCTATCATTTAACACTATTAAGGAGTTTTTGGAGAGAGGTGATAGATAACTGTTGGTTGAATTTCCTGCAAAAATCCTCTCGAGAGAAAATTTCTTCCTCTCTCACAAGATTTCTCCCTATCCATCTGTAAGATCCCACAATTATGTGTTTTTTCCCCCGAGAATAGTAAGATTTCCAAGTTGGTGCCCATTAGCGTTGTGTCACACAATATTTTTTTACATCATTTGTAAATCTTTTTTGGTGTCAACTTACATCCTTTTTTGTATTGGACTTAGTTTTGTACGCATCTTTCCCTTTCAACCAATATTGATCCTTCTTCACAAATTGAATTAGTAATTGAATGGGTGGATTGGCGGCAATTTTGGGAGAAAAGAGTGTTGTTGTGCAGAAAGCAGATCAGGTTGTGTGGGGGGTTTTGAGGACCACGAAATCGTGGACCCTATCCACGCTTCTCTTCACCATTTGGCAGACAGCGCGAAGTGGTAGACATGTGACAAGGAAGTATGGATCGGGTCCACAATTTTCCTAAACCGTGGACCCAATACTTCGTCCACAATTTTTCAACCTATTTTTGTCAATTATTCTCATTCTACTTTATTTTTGTCCAAATTTATTAAAATAATATTTTTTTAGAAAGAAAATCCTCTTTTAAATTGAACAACATATCTGAAATCGCCAAAATAAGCTTTAACTAACCAAGTTTAACAGCATTTAGCATGACCTAGATTGAATATTGGATCATTGTTTACTAAAAAAAACAATATACATATGAAACTATTGTTCATTGTTCTAATCGGATGGCTCCGTTTGTCGTTATTAGGTACACACACTCATACATACGCCCGAATAACGAATACGAATTCCCCACGTTGTTCCTCATGATTCGGTTTTATCGTCTTCTTCCTTTTACCAATTGGAATAACGAATACGAATTCCCCACGTTGTTCCTCATGATTCGGTTTTATCGTCTTCTTCCTTTTACCAATTGGAATAACGAATACGAATTCCCCACGTTGTCCCTCGTGATTCGGTATATCATCTTCTTCTACCGATTGGAATAACGAATACCAATTCCGCACTGGAGCGGAAATAGCACACACGCCGCCGTCCTCCGCCCCTATTACGCTGGAAAATTGCGGACATTCTAACAAACTTCCGACCAAAAATGGTGATGTGGGTGTTTGGGTACGGGTCTCTTATTTGGAAAACTGGCTTCCCTTATGATGAAAAATTACCCGGCTGTATCAAAGGCTACCGCCGTGTCTTCTATCAAGGTCCCAATTTCTCTCTGCTTTTTCGTTTCTTCTATATATATCTTCCACTCTGATTTGTGCGAACTTTTTGTTACTAGGAAGTACCGATCATAGAGGAACTCCCGAGTTTCCTGGAAGAACTGTGACATTGGAGCCTGCGGAAGGGGAAGTTTGTGTATGTTCTTTAAAATCCCCACTTTGATCTTTCTGCTTAAACCCCCTTTTATTAAGGGATTGAGATTCTTGGAGTCAGATTAAAAGAAGATGAGAGTATTCCCAATAATTTACACCTTTTGTATTTCTCTGGAATCTTTTTAATTCTGATGGTTTGATTGTCTACCCGTTTGAGAACCATCTAGTTTTTGTTTTTAGGTTTTTAGTTTTTGGAAATTAGTCTTATAAACAACTCTTCATCTTCTTTATTTCTTGCTTTGTTGTATTTTTCCTACCAATATTTTCAAAACCCAAGCTACGTTTTGAAAACTAAAAAAATGTAGTTTCCAAAAACATATTCTTGTTTTTTGGAATTTGGCTAAGAATTCAACTCTTTTATTTAAGAAATGTACAATTGGTTATAAGGAATTGAGACAAAATAGGTTTAATTTTCAAAAACTGAAGACCAAACACTAAAGAGTTACCAAACAAGAGCCTTAATAATGTGAATGAGGAGAGTTGAGCTTGGATGGAAGGGGAGTTGTTTCATGAGTTCAATATTGAGCTTTTCTGGGTTTAAAGTTCTTATATCCTAAACTTTAGCTGCTACCGGTTGGATTTTTTTTTTCTTCTTGTTCATGTAAACTGCCATAGAAAAATGATGGGTTGAGTTATCTAAATATGGTTTGGCCTCTGTCTTTCTTTTGTGTTCTTCCATTTTTCATCTAATTAAAATCCTGTGTTGTATGTTTGTATGTGCTGGAGGCTTCTTCTTTTTCGAAAAGTTTGAGGAAGTTAATATATTTTCCTCTTTAATTACTGCAATATTTGATAAAATCATTGGAAGTTGCTGACTTTTTGGGTGCAAACTTGGTGATTGGCTGATGCTACTTTGCATTCTAGTTTATCTGGAGGAACATGAGCTTTGGAGTTTATGGAAGGCATTGGGAATAATTTAGGTAAAAGATGAATAGTATTTAGATAACTCAATACCCTTTCGACCCAGTGTAGACTTTGGTAGAGTTTGGGATGCTATGCTTGGAAGATATACTTCAAGTTCTCTTAGAACTGGTCTTGGAGTGGGGGAAGCCTCCTCAAACATTACTGTGGCGGGTCATGAGCATAATTCAAGAAGTGGGATTCCTCGATACTCTAATTAAAATAAAATAAAAAGTAGTTAATGAGCTTAATACCAAAATCCTTTGATGTTTGTCGGGTCCAGGCAAGTATCGGGGAGCAAAGCTCCAGCTCCAGCTCCCAGTTATCAATCAATAAATAAATAAAAAGTACTACCCTGTTATGTTATGTGTTTTAGAAGGCTTAAGGTGGCTTGGAGGCTTCTCCTCTTGAACAGGTGTGGCGTAAAATTAAAAACATTTTACAAATCTTAAATTGGTATGAGCAAGTACTACTAAACATGATAGTCATATAAAAGTGAAAAAAATTCATCCTCACAATTTTCACTTAATCAAAAATTCTAAAAAGATATCTTTATCATCACTACTACTATTATTATTAATAGGATTGATTTATACTATAAATTTTTGCCAAAATGTTTTTAAAGTCACAGCAGTAAAAGTAGTATGTCCTCACAACTTAAACCCTACTATTTTTGAAGAGTTAGACAAATCACTACTATGTTTCTAATCATTAGACGAGAAGTAGAGATTTTAAGTCTTGATACATTTTCACAAAGGCGTAAACCTCTTCTAGGAGAAGCTTAAGCCTCTTGTGATTCAATTGAGACTGAAACTTAGAGCCTTGCCACGAGGCAAGTGTCAAGGCGTAAGACTCAATAGCTTTTTGAAACATCTGATGAGAAGTCTGCTTTGGATCCCTTTTCAAATCAAAATGATCAAAGTTAGGCTAATTCAATCATTTTTTGTGGCCATAGTGGGGTATTGCTTACAAGATCACCAAAAAGGAGGATAAAGAAACTGCACTAAATGTAAGTTCTGTTTAAACTTTTGTCTTTCTAGATGTTCTCCTCTCCTTTTGACTTGAGTCCGGCTAATGTTTATTTATAGTAGTTTTCATCTTTGCTTGGGTTAGATTGTACTATCAATCTATTCTTTTATCATTGATCTATCTGCATTGAGTAGTCGATTGTTCAACAAACTTCTTTTATGAATGGAAAAAACCATTTCTTGATGATGTCTATTCTGTTGTTGTCACATGTTCCCTTAGCATTTGGAAGTGAGGGAGAAACAATATGACAAAAAAGAATATGTGGACTTTTTCGCTGTAAGTTACATTTCTTTCGAGTCCAAAGCATATTAAGATCATTCTTAGTTTAGTGCATATTTGCAAGTGATTTTAAAATTGTTAAAATCACTTTTGTCATGTTTAAATCACTTTGAAACACACCTTTAATCACTCAAAATTAATTAATTTTTACTTTACACTTTTAGATGCAATTTTCATATTATCAAAATTGGTTTTGAATAATTAAAAATATGTTTCCCAGTAATTTTAAAATTGACAAAATTGATTTTAACCATTTTAGAATCACTCCCAAATATACTCTTACTAGCTCCAGTTAGCTACCCTCTTCAAAACTACCCAATTTTTCAGGACCCCATGGATACCACCCCTATTGTTTCTGGAGTAATGGTGTAAGTAGCAGTGTTCAGCAATAGATACATTCAGTTCTTAAATTAAAATTAATATATATTTATTTATTTCCGTTTGGTATAAAAGTATAAGCGTTTTGGGTTTTATGTCACAGGTACATTGCTTCTCCAGACAAGAAGCTAAACAAGAATTACCTTGGCCCTGCATCTATTGAGGAGATTGCTAAGTATGTATTCGATAACGATATGATATTTATACTTCTTGACATTTATTGAGATTAGAATACCAGTAGAATTGTTAATAGTACCACCTAGATTAATCAACCACTATGGGATGATCTAGTTGCGTAAAGAGTGAAGGGTCTAGAAGGCATAGGCACAATGGTGGTCACATATCTAAAATTTAATATCTTATGAGTTTTCTTAACAACTAAATGTAGTTAGTTTGGTGGTTGTCTCATAAGATTAGTCAAGAGGCATACATGTTGGTTTGAACACTATCTGATATTAACTTACCCCAGAATTTGAAGATTGATAGAGAATTTAATATCGTATTCCTTTGTGTTTTGTTTAATATCATATTCACAAGTTGATCTTCCTAGTGAGCTCAATTAGTTTCCATTAATTATTTACCTTGCACTTTCTATATCTAGAAAGAACCCATCATCAAGAGAAATTATAAGCCAGGAGAATGAACATATTGGCAATAGGGTTATGGATTGACATCCCCTTTTGACTGGCAAAAGATAGTGCAGATCACACTAGGTTTTGGCATAAGCTGGAAGGATGGCTTAAAGTTCAAATCAATTCCCTAACAGAGCCTGAAAAGTAGGGATGATTTTAGATTAAGACAGTAGATAGCATAAGAATTAGATAGCCAAGGTACATTTGATAACGTTTTTCTTTCGTGTTATTCTAAAAACTAGAAACAATTATATATTTGATAACAGTTTATGTTTCTTGTTTCATGAAAAATAGAAACAAAAATAAAAACTTGTTTGATAACTATTTCTCATTTCTCGTTTCTTGTTTTTTTTTTCTTGCCTTTTCCTTTATTTTATAGTTTAATATAATTTAATTATGTAAAATAAAAATATAAATGTTACATGCATTAAAATATTAAAAATAATTATAAAACATTTACTTTATCAAATACAAAATAAGTTTCCACGCAAAATTAACAATAATAATACAATTATTTCTATCCTTTATATATTGCTCAAATTTGATTTGCAATATTATTTATCACTCAAGTCATTTGTCTTGAATGATGTCGATTCATATCCAACTCAATTATATTATCATGTAAATATCATGGTTGTAAAATATTAAAGTGAAGTAAATTAAATGTTTGAGTAAATAAAAATTATATTTTTAAAATTCTAGTATGTTTCAAATGTACTAAACAATAAAAATTTAAAATTAAAATAATATATAAACATGCATATTTCAAAATTTGAAACTCAAAATTCAAATAATATTTAAATATACCTATTAGAATTAAAAGAATATATTAAATCTAAATATTGAAAATTTTAAAATTTAAAATGGAACTAATATATAAATACTGTAAAATTAAGAAATAAAAGAAATATTAAAAATGAAAAGTAACAAGAAATATTAAAGAAATGTAAACATTTGTCTCATATGGCACTTGAGTACCAACTCAGCCAAACTAATACGAAATAGGTTCCTCAATTTGACCAAATGCTTCTTAAAAACTTTGAAACAAGAAACAAAAATGATTATCAAACAAACTTGTACTCCGTTCTACAGACAGGTAGTTGGTGCGGAAGGGCCCTCAGGACCCAACAAGGACTACATTTTTCAACTTGAAAAGGCTCTTCTTCAGTTTGGTAAGTTCGTTATACAAGATTGAATTCTGATACAACTTGCTATTTTCTCTTATGCTGTGGTTAAATCTCAGTCGTTTTCCAACTATCTATTCTTTGCTTAGGATGGGAAGATAAACATGTAATGGATCTAGCAAATGAAGTCAGAATCCTTCTTTCAGCTGGAAAGCAGACTGCTACTTAGCGTCAAACATCGACGAAAAGCTTTCCCAAGCTCGATAAATCTTTAGATAACTTTGCTCTTGGTTGAATTTTGAGGCTCTGGTAAGAATTATTGGCAGCCTCTCTCCCATGATCGTCAAGTCAAGTCTGATATTTCATCCCACTGGAAGGTGGCATCTTTATTCAATTATTGCCGTGGAAATTTTCGCAAGTTTAAGCATTTAAGAATTTTGGTCTTAAATGTTGAAAACTTTATCTCGGCTGCGAAATTATGCTTATGGCTGAGACAGACATTATACAATGAACATCTAAGGAATGTCTCTTATAATATCAAAACTCAAAAGGTTATGAGGGCATTGCAAACCTTCAACTAATGTGAAGTCCTACTCCTAGTGACTAATTTGAAACGAAAGGTAAATCAAAATTATATAAGTGTTCTTTTATTTCGTCTTTATCATGAAGAGTAAAAAATATTGTACAATAATACCACGTCCAATCTCCTAGATATAGCTCTCATATCGCTGACTACAAGCTCTCCAATAAAACTAAAGAGAAAAGGGAGCTACATAGAGAATTAAGATTACACTGGATCATTTCTACGTTGATCGACGATCAGATGCGAGA
The DNA here is from genome assembly GCA_030954485.1 of Citrullus mucosospermus. Lineage (NCBI taxonomy): Eukaryota > Viridiplantae > Streptophyta > Magnoliopsida > Cucurbitales > Cucurbitaceae > Citrullus > Citrullus mucosospermus. The sequence continues at coordinate 16,534,329 of CM062062.1, forward strand.
ATCTTGGATGCTCTTTCCGGTTTCAATCACTGTCTTCATTGTCATCTGTCATAAGAAAAACCGAGCATCAAAAGCTCAGGATAATACGACTAAACCAGAAGCAGAATCAATCAATTGAATCACCAAATCAGATTTTAAAAACAATTGAAAGCTTCTTATCAAAAATATGATATACAAAGCCAGCATGTCTATTTTAGAAAGTTGATGGTTTGTTACCCTCATTGAATTCTTCGCCTTGGCTTTCATCAACATCGCCATTATCCTCTTCCTCGCCATCCTCCTCTTCGTCGTCATCGTCGTCATCTTCTTCTTCTTCTTCTTCATCCTCCTCCTCCTCCTCCTCCTCCTCCTCCTCCTCCTCCTCCTCCTCCTCCTCAGTATCATGAACATCATCACCATCAGTTTTAACTGGTATTTTCGGTTTTGGAGGTGGTGCTACATAGCTGGTCATGGATCTTCTACGTGAACTTGAAACGATATTGCTTAAGTCAATGCCTTCAAGTTCTTTGGCCCTTTCCTTCTTCTTTTTAACTTCCTTAATTTCTGATCACCAGAAAATATGCAGGATATTGATTGTGAACAACAATGAAATAGTAATGAAAAGCTATAAACTATTGCTATTATCTGCTAGTAAGTAGTATGTTTACTAATATAGCAAGCCACGCAGGGGAGAGCTGGCAACCCAAAAGAAATCCCACCAATGAACATATTTACATATTTATCTAGCTTGTTGTCCATATCTTTGTCTTATATGAAACTAATTTCATTGAACAAGCGAAATTACGAGCAAGCCAAGCCCAAGAAGTTAGATTATAATCTAGTTTTTTATTTTTTATTTTTTCCCACATCTAATAGCATCCCAGCCTATTCCTTTCGTTCACCTTTTTCAGAGGGATTAGCAGACAATCCTTCTTTGGATAGTATCCCCTCCAACTCCTTGATAAGTTGTGATTCACGTTTGCTTTCAGGTGCCTGCTTGACTTTCTTATAAATCGCTGGAGGAACACTGTAAGAGAGATTATCGATCTTAATTCTTTACACGTAACTCAGAAGTTAAGGATGTAAATGGTAAGGGCTAGAAACAAAACCTCATCCCACACGATTTGATAACCGATTTCAAGTGCTCCACACGCTTACCATAGACAGGAGTTGAAACTTCCTTCTGTGAGGTTTGAAAAAATCACCCGAAAGTCAATTTATTTAACTATCAGATAAAAGGGAGGAGAAAATAAATCTAACCTTCACAGGTTTTTCATTGGATGAGTCAGACTGGCCATCTTCAGAGCCATTTTCACCACCTCCATCACTATCCTCCTCTGATGTCTGCTGGACATGCTTGCTTTGCTTCTTGGCAGAGACAGTCTCCATTGTAGACCTTTTCCGCTTTTTTGTTTCGTTAGAGTTCGGTATTCTTCCTTTAGTTGCATTTTTCTTTCCAGGCTTTACTTCATCGTTTTCCTCCTCACTACTGCTCCCTTCCGTAGAATGAGAGCTTTCTTTGCTTACCTTTTTCGGAGTTTTCAAACAAGAACCTTTCTTTTCATTAGAAACTTGTTCAGCAGCTTCACAAGAAGTCAATATCTGATTTTAATATTCATAAGAAAAAATTATCAGTATGCTTGACATCGTAACCTAGAAAAATGGATACTCAACAGGATTGACTCACCTTCTCTACTTGTTGGCTTATAAACTTCTTGCAACTGTCGAGAGCTTTTGTAGTAAGTTTAAGGTCATCCTCCAGAAGGCGGCGAACTCCAGCCATAGTAACTTTCCTGAATAGATACATTGTTTTTATTATTTATTTGTTTTCTATAAAAGGGATCTAAGGACTGGAAGAGCATCAATGCAAATAACATTAAAACAAATAGACAGTAATTATCCAAGGTTCTATGACTTCATGAGTACTTGATTAGCAATTCTGATACCCATTCTTGAAACAATTACTCTTTTCAATACCACAATGTTTATTGTGAACCAGAAGTAAAGCAATACATTATGAATTTCTAAAAAGAAATTTTCTATGGTTCCATTATGATGTTATTTGGACCAATTTTGGGCTAGAAGAAAGCAACAGGGATCAAAATACAGGAAAAGGGATATACGCTAATATAACATTTTTCATTCACAGCATTAAGATGATCAATAATTGAGAAAATAATAATAACTTACTCGGAATTAGCTTTAAGATAAGAAGTTCTTTTTCTAATAGCTTCCGTAATTGTACTCTCACTAGGAATATCTTTGTCATCTTTGTCTTTGGTTCCTTTGATTCCATCAGATTCAACATTTTTTGTTTTACGTCCTGTGAGAAGGCCCATAACTGGAGAGTCTTCCATGTTCTCATATTCCACGCAAGGTTCGTTTACATCCTTCTCGGACTGATGCCCTTCAAGTGACTCAGCCGCTTCTCCTTTACTTGCACTTTTTCTCCCAATCTCCTCAGAATCCTTGGAGGCATTGTCTTCCTCAGCACTTTCTAAGCACTAAGATACAGAAGGAAATTTTAAAAAATAGTAATAATAAAATAAATAAATAAATACCTCAATTCAAGAACGATGTAAGATGTCGAAAATAAATTTCTTCTGAGTGCTCAAATAACTAGAAACTATAATAACACTGTGATCAAGAAATTTAAACTCTGAATCTCAAAAGACACCTCAGAAAGTAGTTGGAACATATTACTTTCAATTATGACCATATTTCTTCAATAAGAAATGGCTTTCGTTGAAGTATATATAAAATTGCTACAAAAGGTGCCACCAAGGCTAACAAAGAGGGACCCCACAATAATTCTAGAGATTTTCTCATTCCACATCTTCCCAGGTGTGGCTTTCGAACCACTACCCAATCGATATATGTAAGCTTGAGCTGGATGCCACACATCAACTGTTCTACATTCAGATTCACACACATGGAAGCAACAGGAAATCCCAAAAGAGTTCAGCAAACTTACTCAATTACAACAATAGAAGATTCATATCTTGAGTATTAAATGCTAGTGACAAGACTGGTGTAAGATGTCACGTTCATATGTTTAAAGTTATTTTCGAGGAGAATACCCATGAAGAGTTTGAATGAACAAGAAGCAGATAAATAGGCAAACTTGACGAAGGTGATCCTCTTATCTAAAAAAAACTTGACGAAGGCGATCCAATATTCATGCCAAACAGAAATAGGTTCTTTATTTGATTTATGGGTTCATTAGTCTGGACTAACACAAGTTGATGTCATGATATGTCTATATTGTTTTTCCATTGGGGAACGGAGGGATAATCCTAATCCAGTAATACTCTATCACTAAACCTACGAGAGCACATTTCTTAGGTCAACATTCTTATTATAGAACTTTGGCAACTCAACTTCGGTTTCTCATAAAACATTGTATTAACAAAAGAAAAGATAAAAACACTTCCTAGAGGCTCTTCTACTTTTTCAATTGCCATCTTCCATTAAAGTATAAAAACTTATCAAATGTCACGACAAATCAAAAATCAAAATTACTGAACATGATATCATTGAACGGAAGGAATAACAGAAATAGGATGCCACCTCCAAGAAAAGTAAGATGTCACATACAGAGGAAGAAGAAAACATTACCTTCACCAAACACTGCTTGACATATCTTTTATGCACATCTAATGCATACTTCTCCAAACACAAGTCCTTTTCAAGCAATCTCCTAACCCCCTCAAAAGTTAAAGAGCTGTAACCAAAAACAGACAAATAAATAGAAGATTGGATATATCAATGTTTTTAACTATTCTTATAATTATGGCTTATAAATTAAAAAAGTAATCAATAAAATTTCTTGTAACCGAAAAAACTTATAATGAGGCAAAGCTTCCAGTTATGCTGCTGCCAGCACGGTTATATGCTTATATTTACGCAGTATCAAGCTTTTAATCAGACCCTAAATAATGGTGGTGATGTAGTAGGATTAGAGTAAATTATGATATTTTGGTCAAATCTTTGATTTATTAGGATTATGATTAGTTTCCTTGATTGATTAGGATTAGTTTTCTTAGTTTTATTATGATTGGGATTAGTTTCTTTGATTAATTAGAATTAGGATTAGGATTAGTTTGCTTTCCAATTCTCTATAAACAAAGAAATTGTCTTCTTCTATCGATAACTTTAATTGACAATAGAGTCTCTGATTTGATTCTTGGAGAAAGTTCTCCTTTTGTCTTATAGGTTACATCAATTTGGTACGAGACCAGCCACCTGAGCTAACGTTAACTGCCGCCAATGGAAGACTGGAGAACTCTTAGAGACGTTGATCGCAAGAGAGAGCTTCATGAGTTGTGCTCATTGTCTAACAGCACCCGTCTATTAGGTGGAACCCTTAAAATTTTAGAAAGGAAAGAATCCGAAGATTTTGCAAGATTGGGACTATTACCGATCAAGGAAAACACCCAAGAGAAAATATAGAGTTGGTGTAGGCAGGCAAGAAAGTCAAATTTACTCCCAAAAACAGTGTTGAAATTCTGACTCGCGTGATTTAGAAGAAGAATTCCAACATGATAATTTCAACCGTGCTCGATTTTCTCAAAGAACCTATCATTATCCACATTAGAAATTTGGTGATTCTAGCAATTCTAATAAAGATTCTAATGCAGTTTGGGACAAAATAACAAACTGACATTATCAACAAAGAGCCCAACAATCTAATCAGACAAACTTTTCAAGAAATCGACTTAAGAATTGGGAGTTAAATGATTCAAAGTGTGAAAGAAACTATTATGACCAACATCAAAGAATACCCGTGAATCATCCCAACACCACACCAATATGGAGGTTGAAACATTTTCAAGAAAACAGAAATATTCAAATAAGAATATCTATCGGGAGGCTTTCGAAAAGGAATGGATAAAATCTAGGGTCTTCTGGGGAAAATTCAAGAAAGGCTAGAAACACTCCAAGTTGTGAATTTGTACAAGAAAAATCCGATGAATCATGGTTCAAACTCACAAGTGAAATACAAGCAAGCAAAAATTGAAGGGGAAGACCAATCGCACAAAGAAGAAGAAGAAAAGTTGATCACACAAGGAGAAGGAAGAGACAAACGAAACAAATTCAAGCAAAACAAAGATGAATGCGACATGACCAAGGACAAAGGTAACTCAAACCTATTGTAAAATAAAGTTACAGGAGTCAAGGAGGGAGGAAAATCAATCGACAAAACCTTTTGTGTTATCGCATGTAACATGGAGGATGAAAACATGTTCGTAGGAAAAAGTTGTGCGATTATTTTCAACTCATTACTTGCACAACCCAAACCAAAGATTTTGAGGTTCCCACAAGAATTCACCAACATTACAAAGGAGAAAGAAAAGAACAAAGAAACTTGTGTTGTTGCTTGCAAAGACAAAGAAGTCGAGAAGGAAGAAATTGGAACCCCTAATCTCATAGCCACAATGAGTCTTTTTTGCCCAAACCTGACACTACCCAATCTCTAACCAGCTCCCTTCATTTTGGCCCCCACGATCCACATAGAACCTAATCCAGCTTTGGCTCTCATCATCTTTTTCCTTAATTCAACCAAGCCCAAATAGCAAATACAAACCAACCAAGCCTAAACTTTTTACAAAATTAACACAACTCATTTTCAATGTTGTTCAACTAGGCAGTTTTTTCCTCAAGCCACATTATTACTGTGTTCAATCGGCTTGGATTTTGGAAGATGAATTTCTTTTACATTTTTCAAAGGAGAATGATGTGGTGGGATTAGAGTAAATTAGGATATCTTGGTCAAATCCTTAATTGATTAGGATTATGATTAGTTTCCTTGATTGATAAGGATTAGTATTAGTTTCCTTGGTTTATTCGGATTAGGATTAGTTGTTTTATTAATTAGGATTGGAATTAGTTTTCTTTTTAATTGTCTATAAATAGAAGAATTATCTTCTTATATTGATAACTTTAATTGATAATAAAGACTTTGATTTGATTCTTGGAGAAAGTTCTTTTTATCTTTAAGCCACAATGTCGTAAGATTTTTATACAAGGACAGGTATCTTGAGCCCATAATAATCTCCAGCCATTGTGTGTGATACCAACAGCTCTTATAAGTTGAAAGGAAAGTGAAATTTTTCAAATGCAGGATGCAGAACAACATCCTTGTGTCTTATCCTTGAAATAAAGACAAAGTTCATTCAAATCCACTCCCATTGTTGATAATTATACTTATACACAACCTGCACTCAAGACAATTCCTCTATCCCCAATGTTCAAATTCCAGTTGGTTTTAGATCTATGGCACAACAATACTTGTCAAGGGCACACAAAAGGCAAGAGTGCAAGGAAACAAAAAGTCTGAATTCTTGTTTGGGAGACATTTCAAACCTGTTTTGTGCTTATGAGAAAACAGAATAGTGAAATTACGTTTGGTAACTGATTTTAAAACCGGTTCTCCCTTGTTTCCTCAGATGACCTGTTTTTGGTTCATTGATGGCTTTAAGAAACAGTGGAATATGATTCTTTCAATCCAACGGGGTGTGAAAAGTGACATGAGAGACGACAACTTTATTATTATTGTCAAGTAGAGCTCAATGGTAAGTCGTCTCTACCTTGTAAAAAGTGTAGCTTCAAGTACCTACCCTGCGTTTGCAATGTAATATTCTAGAAAAGGCTTAACTTTTACCAGCCGCCCATCCATGGTTCTTAAAATTAGTTTTGAAAACAAAATTCAGCAAACTGATATGAAATTAGTTTCCAAACCAACTACCAGTAACGAGAAATTATTTAGAAGACCACCACAACGTGGCTAGCAGTTAAGAAACTACAATCGATCCCTAGTGACCATGAAAGAGAGAAAATGAAATGGAAAAATATAATCATGCCAATTCAAAAATTAACAATTACAAACAAATGTAAAGGTTATGTTGCTACACACGTGCATCTACATGCAAGAAAGTGACGTGATCGTTATTCTTGTCTTATGTTTAGACACGAACCTACAATATGATATCAAACACTAACAGCCGCTTATACAACCGCCCAAACATTTAACTACACTGAGAAGAATAGAAGAGATACAAAATTCACCTCTCTTTTACAGATTGCCATGCCCAAAAGAAACCCTAGAACCACCGTGAACTTAGAGACAAGAAACTCAGCTGACGGTACAGGTTTGTAATTCCCAAAACGTACACATAGTAAAACTAAACAAGGAAAATATTGGCAAGATAGGAATAAATATGAACAAAAAATCACCTAGAGGTGGTCTAATGATCATTTTCGCAGGTGCAGGATGAACATTACAGCATCATTAACAGCAATTGGAAACATAAACACCAAAAATGACAATCGAAGAAGAGAAACTCGTCGGTAGAAACACGAACTAAAACACAAGCTTCACAAGTCCACATAGACAAATTACGGTCATGAAAAATGAGACTAGGTGAAAAAGAGAAAAGCTCACTCGGCTTGTTCCTTGAAGTGAGAGATGCGAGAGCGCATAGCGTTATGAATCTTCCTCTCTATATCAACAGCTACATCCATGGCTTCTTCGTTCGGAGCATCTTTGTCCTGTAATTCCTCCGCCATTTTGCTCTTCCACGACTCGCACCGATTTTTTGTGCGAACGAAGAAATTATGGGCTCTGGACTGAATGTGTGTTGGGACTTTCCAAGAATGACTCTGCTTGACAGAAAAAAAGAGGGGGGAGAGATTTTTGTTATTGTGTGGGTGCTCGTACACAATGAAGATCTCGCGAAATTTTGATCTCGATCTCCGCCGTTCCTTTGTATGAAATGCGAAGCCTTTGAAAATGGCTTGGTCTGTCGAAGGAACGAGGTGAAGTTGGACCAGTTCGGTCCATGTTTGAATAGTTGATGGGGATTTGATGGGTTGTTTATATGATCATACAACATTTGGATATAAAAAAAATTCTGTATAAATTAATTTCTAAATAGGTGGCTACCATAGATTGAACTTTGACCTCTTAGTTATTTATTGAGACTATGTTTACTTTTTACTACTAAGCCAACCCATTACGGTTGACCAGTTATCACAGTCAATTGATCGCTTTTGAAAATTAGCACCTTTTCAAAATAAATAATTATCGGTTAAATTATACAAAATATTCTTAAACTTTGTATTTTATGCCAGAAATATACTTAAATTTTCCAAAGTTTCATAAATATATTTTAAGCTTTCAAAATGTACTTGTTACTTTTAGAGAAAAGTGATAGTATTTTATTTCAAAAACAATCTTAAATTTTCAAAAGTTTCATAAATATATTTTAAGGTCCCCTTGGTGTCCTCATTAAATAATACAAAAGGTCAAACACTTAACAAGAATGAGAGCAATAAGAGAGAAAATAGAGAAATGATAGGTTATAAGTTGAAGTAGACGAGAGAGAGGCGATAAGATGTAGATAAACAATAAGTGCATTTTTTTTTTTTTTGTAAAGGTAAGGATACTAATGCACCTTTTTTAAAGTTCAGAGGTATTTTTGCAACAAGGTATTAACAACTTTTGTTAATATATTAATAAGGGCATTTTTTTATTTTGTTTTAAGTTTAAGAATAGTTTTGTAATTTTTGAAAGTTCATAGGTAATTTTCTAAACAAAATAGGGACGAAAACTGGAATAGAGATGGGACAACTACCTCTAGAAATATTTTTTAATTTGTTTTTTAAAATTTTAATAACTTTTTTTAAAACTTTTGAAAATTTAAAGATATTTTTATACAAATTAAGAAGTTAAAGTACATTTTGTGTAATTTAGTCTGAGTGTATTACATTTTAAATGAGAAAAATAATTTACAAAAATTATCTTTTATTTCACTTCTCATTTTCTCTCCTCTATTTTCTTTTTTCTTCTTTTTTCTTCGATTCAAACCGCTATATTTGGTTAATCAAAGAAGAAGTGACGAAGATAACAAAAAAACGAGCATTGCCAGTGGAATTATTTCATATCAAATTAAACACTTTTCAACATAAATATTCTCCTAATTTAAAACATCATGTAATTACTTAGAATAATAACAAAACTTTTTCATGACCGATTAAATATATCCTTGAAAATTTAAATTAAAAATGCATATTTTGAAAACTTCCATGTTTGGTAAACTACCTAAATTTAAATTTAATAAAAATATTGTTGTATTTCAAAAATTAAATTTCAATTTAAATAATTAGTTTGATAATATATTTATAAATTAATAAACTAATTATAGTTACCACTGAATATTTGGTTAAATATAAATTATTGTTAATTAATTTACAAACTTGATTTATGTAATAGTTATTATTATTATGTAAAATCTATCATATAATATATTACACAATGCATATTTTAACTTAATAAAGATAATTGAGTCTATAACATTAAATACTATATTTATTAATATTTTTATCATTTTTAATATAATTTTATGTCTGAATATTTTAATTTCAAAATATGAATACACCGAAAACATTAAAAAACATTATTGACTTCAAAATTTACATCATTTAGATTCTTCATTTTCGAAAACAAAAACAAAACTTCCTACCAAAAACATATTCGAATGAATTTGAAAATATAAAAAATTACGAATTATCTTGTCCCTAACAACCCAACACAAATATATTCTTCTAAACTTGTGACTTTTTTTCATTTATTATTATGATTATTTTCTTCTTAATATTGTATCATGTAATTGTATTTTCTAAAGAAATAGTAAAGTTAAAGATATAATTTTGAACACTATGTTTTTACCATTGTTTAATTTTGAAGACATATTCACATGTATTTTGTTGCATGAAAATTTTTAATATTATTTAATTAATTTCAATAAAAATTAAGTTTAAGAGAATAAATCCAAAATTTATTAAAATTACATAAATTAAAATTCGACAATTGAAACTACAAAACTAAAATTAAACCAAAATTTAACACAGAGACATCAAACTGGTTAACCTAATAATAATTATAAATTTATGCTTTATATTTTATGTTTCAAAATATTATTATTTTTTACAAAAAATAGTAAAATAATTTTTTTTTAAATAGCATAATATTTAAATATTCTATCTTTACCCAAATCTGGTGATCATTATCCTTCCGAGTTCCGTAGAAGGAAAACGCTCCCGCAACAAAACGACGCCATTATTGAAGCAGGTTTGATCGCAACTGAAGGTTTGTACAGATGAAAGGCAGCCACGGCGCTTTGGAGGTGGCCAAGACGGTCATGGAGGTCGCCGACGTGGCCTGGTCGGCGATTGAGTGTTGCAATCACCATAAACACAGCAAAGATGCCACCGAACGCACTGCTACAGAGGAAGAAGAACTCGATGCTCTGCGATCGGAGAATCGGAGATTGAGGAATTTGCTTGAACAAAATCTCGACCTCCTTCAGAAGCTATCCGAGTCTCACTGTTTGCTCAAGGATTGCCCTCCCGATGTATTTCCTCCATTTGCCCTTTTTTTCAAGCTTTTGCCCTTTTGGTTTTTTTTTTCTTTTTTTTTTTTTTTTTGAAGTTGTCCTAGTATTGAAATTTCGTGCTGTTCACAATTTTAGGGTTGAAAGATTTATATTCATTTTCTAAATCATCACTTATTTAATGCCGATGATGATGTAGTTAAATCTTCGAGTAATTAGAAACAGGCATTAGTTTCAGTTATGAATGTTTCCGGCCCTAGGTGAGTTCATGCTGAAAAGTTTTTGTTTGAGATATGAAGAACGTGTGTTTTCCTTTCCTGAACTGGGAGATATAAATATCATAGTATGGTATTTGATTCCTTTCAATTCAATTATTGAACTTTTCTTTATATCATAACTCCTGCGATGAACTCAAGTCTTGTTTTGGACCTTGCGAATGGCAGCTGTACGCTCGTCTCGTTGCGACAGTGGATTCTAAAAAATTCTTAAATGAAATTAAATCCCTCAACGAAGCGTCAAAAGATGGAATTAGCTATGAATTTCCTTTCAGGGAAGCAACAGGTTTTTTTCTTTTTTCGTTTCTTGAACCAAACCTGATTCATTAGTTGGTACTGAAGTCTTCATATTCATATTGATTGCTTGATGTTTTTCATCTCCCCCGTTTGGTTCTCTGGCTAGGAGCTGATTCGCACACAGCTGACATACTTGTGAACGTTAGCCGTGAAACGCCCAGTTGGTGGATATGGGTTACTGAAGATATGGTTCCGAGCAAAGTTGAGGAATGGAGTGGAATTGATGATGAAAGTTATGTGATTGTATCTGAAGAACAAGTGGTGGATGCAGTTGCCCACTTTATGGCTAGATGTATTATGTCAAACCCAAAAACCCGGGTATGCCTATCACTTTGAATGCAATTTCTGTATGGTTTTCTATGACGAATCTTAAATATTCAAGTTTTCCAAAATGCAGAATGTATCACCTGAGGAACTGCAGAAAAGTACGTTTTTCCCTTTTGTTGATTTAACTTCTGGACTATGGTGATTATACTCGGGGGATGGCAATTGGTGAATTAATATTTTGTGCTATTGAACATCTATTTGCAGCAATAGCAAAAGCGCTGAATGGTATGGGCAGCAAAGTGGAGAAGATGTTTGAAATTTGGCATGCTGGGCTGCTTTTCTATTCCTTAGCCACTTGGGGACTTGCACTGGCTGGGTCAGTTTTCCTTGATTTATTTATCTTGTCGAAAATGATCGCCATTTCATTTTTCTTGATACCTCATGTAGAATTCAAAACATCGTACTTGATAGGATAATTTACTCTTGTGAACTCTTGCATGATGTATAGACCCATAACCTTTCATAACATGACTGAGCTCACTTTTTCTCTCCATGAAAGATGTGGGAGAATGAAACATCAAGATGACAGGGGTGACCCCGGGATTATTCACTCCCAAGTTCTTTAGTTTCAGTACCCTGCTTCAATTTCATCTTGATGGATCTTTATCTAACCAAAGATGTGTTCACTCATCATCTCTTCTTTCAAACAAATTTAATCAGACCTTGGCGAGGTCTTTTGTCTAAATATAAACAACAGTTCTTGTTTAAGTTTCCAATTAATTGTTTGATAAGTTTGTTTGATAAGTTTGTTTGATCATCTGGCAAGCTATTGGATATTGCTTGGGGGTTGGTTTTCGTGAAACTTTACACGGGTTTTGCATATTGCAGCTTGTACAAGGGTCGGGCTATATTGAAATTGGCTGCCACTGGCGTTCACCATACAAGCAAAGCCGTGATGAAGGTGCTCTGAAGAAGCTATTGATATCAATTCATCAAATGTATGATATTGTTTGGGTTCATTTTTCTTTCTATCAAGTGATGTAAATAACTTTTTAACACTTCTTATGGCATTGTTTATTTTATTTTATTTTATCTTTCCTTTTGGTTATCCGTTCTTTTGAGTTGTCTTAGTTACCGTTAAAATTGTAAATCTTGTACAGAAACTCCCATTTCCCAGTTCTACATTGTGTTATGAAAAGTTATACAAAGTTCGAAATTTTAATTCAGGAATTTGTTGTTATGGATTTTGTTCTAGATTTGGAAAACATGTTCCGTTCATCCATCTCTCTTGGTGAGGGAGGTGAAAATTAAAATGAGTTTCATTCTAGATATGGAAATTGAAATGGTAAATAACGAAACAAATTATGATTATTTGTAAACTAACTCTTCTTTTTCCTTTATTGTCTAAAGGTATACTTATTTAGTTAGTTATTTTGTATTGACCTGAAAGGAATTGAATTCATAAATAGAGAAAATGGGAAATGTGAAAGGAGGGTGTTGGGAAATGAGAAAGGAAGGTGTTATTAAAGAATGAGGATTCAAATACCTTGAAGTACTTGATTTATCTTTTAGTCTTGATATTTTTTAAATTTCAATACATTTGAGTTCTATCCGTTCCAAAAAATTAAAAACTAACCTGACAAGGTATTTATATATGCTCAAATTGTTGTACTTCATATGATTCACGAGGTAGCTGATTCATTTCCAAACTTCCAAAGTATGACAAGGACAATTATAAATAACACAATTCTAAACTAATTCTGGACAATTCATAAATTTTGAAATCAACAATGCGGCTATCATTCATTGTGTGCTTTTACGAAGGTAAGCTTTGAAATACTGTCAACCGTGAGCAAAATATAAATTTACAAATACTTATAAACCATTCAAGTTTTCAGTACAGGTTACATCAGACTAACGTTTCCAGTTAAAGTCTCAAGTTCCATAGAAACCTTGTACCAGATTCATATCGGTCTGCGATAGACGAATTACAGATGCATGACCTTGCTTGCCATCCTTCCATGTTGCCCCATCCGACTGCTAGGATCAGAATGTTCAAACTAGTGATCTGAATTGTACATAGTCGAGATTGACCCTCTTTCAGCAACTATTTCCTTTAAGTTATCTCCACTCAAGCCAGGTGAACCAAATTACATGAATTCCAGTTCCAAACAGCTCCAAGAAAGGGAAGAAAAATGGAACAGTTCTATAGCCATAGAAGTGAGAGAAAACATATGGTTCAAAGTCATAATAAAATAATACTGAAGTTCCATGAAATGATCCCATCACAACTTACAGCAGAGTGAAATCATTCTGGAGTTTTTCTCTTCTGTTTAGACACTGAATCGAGTTCTACTGGAGTCTCACCAAAAACTGACCTGAATGAAGTCAAAATTCAGCAATAATACAAACAGGCTAGTTTTGAAGTAGACAAACGTATTTTAGGCAGACTACAGTGTCAGAAGTTATTTTTTGGCATTTCTGAAGGTTCTTGGACCCTTAAATATGTTGTAAATTCCATCCCAAGTCCCAGAGCTTTTTATCTTAGTCATTTTCCACCATTCTTTAATCAAAGTATATGAAGAAATTAATTTCTTAGCACCCGAAATTCCAATCTAAGAGTTCAAACAATGATCACAAGAAACTAAAGGCGTGGGCAGAATCTTTTAGCATTGTATTTAGGCAACCTTTATCTAGGGGCAAGATAACACATAATATACTAAGCTCCAAAGCTCCCTTTACTAAAAAAACTAAGCTCCAAAGCTCCCTCATGTGTCATGACATCAGGTCATACCGAAATATTAAATGGCCAAGGGGGAAAATGATAGAATTTGGATTACATATTCACTATTTAGGCTAAAAAGCCAAGGAAGCCGAGGCCCCTCCTCTCAAGTTCAACGAGCTACAATTCAGAAGTACAATGATAAAAGACCAAAAAATACTATTCCTCACAGCAAGCTAAATTAGCCTCAAACTAACTACCCAAATCTCCCCAGGGGCCCACCATAACTTCTTCTACCCCTCCTCTAACTAATTTCTTTTATGCATCATTGTTTACATTTGTTGCCTCTTCCCTCTCTTCCTCATATATTTTCTAATTATCGGGGGTCTACCAGAAAAATCCTAGCATAACGAGTTCTCAAAAATCAGCTTCCTTCTTCGTCCTACTTTTCATACTTATAAAACCCAACAGAAGACAGCATTCTCAAAAGCCAAACTACATTCAATAAATTTTATGATACCACATGTAAAAGGGAAAAACATAAAAATTATGGTTTGACATTTCACTTACCCACAGGTAGAACATTTCTTGTGATGCTTGCAGAATATAGATAAACAAACAGAACAGACATAGCCCATATCAATTGTTTTTTTGTGGCAAAAGCACCTGCAAATTCCCAATATATTAGGTACTAGCAATTTCCTTCCCCGTTGGATTCAGAAAAAAAAATGACGATGAGAGGTGTAAATCGGTAGGAAGCCACAGTAAGCAGTGCAAAATAATAAGCACAAAACCAGAGAATTGTGTATACACAAGACTGCAAACTTACGATGCACGAAAGTCCACACCAACAGATTTTGGAAGCTGTAAGAAGGTCCGGGAATGCAAATCAGTGGCAAAAACAGTCTGCAGTAGAGCAGTAGAACAGTAGAATATGACATCAGGGTAAGCAAGAGATTATCAAAAATAGGGAAAGCCTCCTGGACCACAATCAGTTATAGTTTCTAAATTCATGACTTGACTAATCTGTAACTTGAAACCCTAAAACGATGAGAATAGTAAGCAGATACTTTGAACTTGGAAGGAGAAAAAGAAACCCACAGGAATGTATAACCTACAGAGAGATATTGAAACAGCCCATCCATTTGCTGAGGTTTCAAATAAACTCCACCCGTTATGTAAGAAGCCTATACAGCATATCAGAAATCAAATCACCAACAGCAATGAATAGAATAGAGGATACAGCCTGAGATGGTCAGATTTCAGGGGAAGAATTAAAAAAAAAAAAAAACAAAAACAAAAACAAAAACGATAAGAACAATCTAAAGTTAGCTTACCTGCTGAAGAAATGCAGAATTGTGCGAACCAATGTAACATGAATCTATAGGAACCTGAAGCAGGAATGATACAATTATACAACATGATAGGATACTTATACATAAGGAAAAACAGTGTGAAATGTTGAATGCTGTTTATTGTTAAAAGCAACATGAAGCCACATATAGACAGCTATCTCGGACTTCAAATGAGTGACTAGCACACATTGAAGTTTAAAGCAAACCCATAAATGCAAAGGTGACTGGAGATCCCCATTTCTTTCCCAATCTCATTGACTACGAACGTTTGGCTCATGGCCAAATAATTACTACCATTCTGAACATTGCCAATGTAATTATTTCATATCAAGAAATTAGTCATTCTTTTAGTCATTTTGTTATGTTAAGCTGCCATAGCCTACAGAAAACTAATAATTAAAAAATCCCAAACAGTCTTCATCTTTGAATTTGATACGTGCTGTTGGAGGGAGTGATTTGAAAGGGCATCTCTATTTATCCTTTCCCAATATGAAAATACTGTTCTCCAATAATTCTTTTCAGGACTCTTTTTTCATAACTTTTGGAGCTTGTACAGTTACAGCCTTTAGGGTACGTTAAGACAAGGGTTTTGTTACTTCTCTACTTCATTGGCAACTTCGACTGGGGTTTTCCTCATAAACTTCGGTCCCAGAATCTGTTCCTTCAAGGAAACTGCCATCTCTCCGCTTGTCCTTTTTGTAGAATATTTGCTCTCTAACTTTATTCTTGTTTCTTATTTTATAGCATATACTTACATGTCAACTTTCACAATTGAGTCTGGAAAAGATCAATAGTAGAAAAGATTTTCTGAATAAACATCAAATTTCCATCCAAAGGACAACCAGATTAAAAAAAGAAAAAAAAAAAAAATCTGAATATTGGACTTCAATTCTAACAGTGGGGATTAGATAGTCAGTTATAGACTCCAATAAAGTATGTTAATATAAATTCGACACATTCAAATTCAAATTCGCCTATGGGAAGTCATGAAATTTATTTTCAAAATTAATGGGGAAGAAACCTACAGAAAAGTTTAGTCCACCACCACTTTCTAGCATCAAGACCAAACAAAGAACAAGTTAAATAGAGAGGAAATTTGTATCAAGCATTTCCATTGAATACTTGGGGCAAATTTGTATCAAGCATTTCCATTCAATACTTGGGGCTACGTTTGTCACTACTGACTGATAATTAATCAGTTCAATTTATGAGAGTTGGTGATTGATAGAAGAAGTTAATAAAGTCATATAAGAACACACAGAAGAGGAAACAAGAAATACCAACCATTGAACGCTGAGCAGAAAAGATGGCATTCATGATTGCAACATATCTGGAAGAGAAAAACAGTTACTAGAAGAAAGATTTTACAGTTTGTTTCCCATCATTAAAGAAAATTACACGAATAAAATAAATTCAATAGAAAATATGAAAAAGAAACCATACTGTTCAGGTCCATCTGGGGATCCCTGCAAGCAAAGGATCTACACTCAAAGTAAAATACATTCACATAGATTAGTCGTGTTTTCACAAAATAAAACTTGAAGCTGATTATCGGAATTATTATGGAACAAATAGAACATGTAAGCAATAAGCAAAACAGGACATGAAAATTGGCAATAAATGATGCAGAACATAAGCAAGTGCTTACTCGAGGTTGGGGATGGAGAGATCCAGAGCGGAAAACTTTCTGTATATCTAACACAAGGTTAAGCATTTGGAGCATAACAATATCTTGATAAATATTAGATTACTCAAGTTACATTTAAAGAGTGTGGCGATTAGAAAATTCCATCGTGTCAGCCATAACTTTCACAGCAATTTGCTAACATTGCTCATTACCACAAATATCGACCAAACGCACAAATGAAAGACAACGTCCAAATGCCACTCCCATCTCCATAGATACTGTTTGGTCATAACTGCTAAATCTTACTGGTCCATTGAACCATTCTAATTCTAGAACATCAAAGAATTTTACTTATCATCATAAATAAGCAAATAATCAGCACCAACAATCATCAACAAGGATACGACACAAAGCCATAGAAAGCGATCCAGAAAGAAGTGAAGACATGGTCCCTCCTCTGGGGTCTTCCTTGATGGACTGCTCATCCCCAATCACGAATTCCTCCAAATTCTTCAATAAACGAGTACAAAGTGCAGGCATTCTACCATCTTCAAGGCCATGATTTGAGTAAGAAGACGAGTTGTATAAATACTTGCAGGAAGCGTATCCAGTACCAATAACCACAACCTCATTAAGTTGATTCAGAACTAAAATGGAGTTGAGAAAAGCAAGTACCTATACGCCAAAACAGAAAGAAAAAGAAAATACCAATGTTCATTACATTTCTATCTGAAATACCTACTTGGTAGAATGGTTCACAGGTAGAGAAAGAATTTGTTAATTACATGAGACAGAAACTTGGAGAATGGGAGAGAAGATGTGCTCCAGAAAAATGGATTCGTATCCAGTAAAACCACTAAAAGGCTAACATCATCTGCGACAACACGATCAAAAGATCACAAAAATGAATAAGCCCCTGCAATTGCTATGCTTGCACCTGAGTGCCCATAAGGAAGGAGAAAGGGATTGGAGAAGAACCTGCATAGAGCTTCGAAGGAGCAGAAGCCATGGGTGTTTCAGAATAGGCAACGAAGAGAAGAGAAGACGCCCAGTTCGACTTGTAATAGACTTGGATTGAAATTGGGCCCTAAAAAATGTACAAATTGGCCCACTGAGAAAGACGGCCTCTTCTAAAAGATGGGCCCAACGTCAACAAATCTAACTGTTGGCCCAATTCTTTTCTTTTATTTTCTTTTTTTAATTTTATTTTATAATGTACAAATTTGGTCTAGAGATTTTTACACGAAAAATTCTTTGTACCCTAAATATTTTACAAATGTCCTAGATTTTGAATTATTTCATTAGGAGTTTTTATCTTTAATTTTGTACCAATTTAATTCTTTCCTTATTAACATAATTTGACTTTATTTTTGTTATTTATTAATTTTGGTTGATATTCATTTAATGAGGATATTTCAAAATAATGTTTCCTTCATTTTAGGAGATTTCGTTCATTTTCTTCCATATTTATAAAAATTGATCACATGTCCAATGAGATCTCAATTATCTGTTGAATATGCTAGCAATATACTGAAAAATGTAAATATACATCGCATAGATTATTCAGTATATAAGTTGATATATTGTACAAATTGTCTTGTTCTTGCACTTATCAAATGTACCTTGGTTTAATTTCAGAAAATTCAAATATGTATCGAATAGATTGTGCTATATATATCAAAACTTCTTACCGATTCTTTCTTTCATTTATAAGGGGAACATTTTCGCAATTTGAGAGAAACTTCCCTTGCTTGTGTAGTTTTTCAAAAGAAGACTATTTCGGGAAGTTTATAACCATGAGAAATTTTTCTTACATGCGTCTTTTGGTACTAAATTTATTGTATATACTTTTTTAGAATAAAAAAATTGACTAGTAAGGAGAGCTGAAAAGTAAATTTGGTCATACTTTTGTGTAAAGTAATAGTCTATTAGGTTATTCATGTAAAAAATAAGAAAGTTTAGACAATTGTGTAATTTAGCATATTTGTTTAGACTCTATGTGTTAGAAAGCCCTTCAGTGGAATGTTTGGGAGTAATTTTCAAATTGTAACTTTTTTAACTAGTAAAAGTCATTTTTATCATGTTCAAAATCACTTTAAAAAACGCATTTAATCACTCGAAATTAATTTACTATTGAATTTTACACTTTTAAATGTACTTTTCATTTCGTTAAACATGCTCTTACAACGTGCTTGGAATAACTACTTGGCTATGTGGGAAATTCGAACCTCTACCCATTTAGTCAATGATATATGTTTTATGTAAGCTGAGTCGTCTCACGATAGTTATGTTTGACCATTATTCAAGTTTACTTCATCTTTTGTCATGACTAATTGAAGTAAAATTAAATTGAATTATTTTCTTAAGACAAACGAGAAAAAGATTTGAACTTCTAACCTATAGAGAGATGAGGTAATTTCTTGAGTAGTTGAGTTATGTTTAAATAAAAAATTCTAAAAAATAATAGCCACTTCAAACATTTAATATAATTTAGAAAAAAGAAGTAATTGAACTTTGTAGACTGTTTCAATTAAAAAACTTTGAAATTTCATAAATAAATAATTTGTCTCTACGTTGGTAACCCATAGCCATTTTTTACTTGATTCCATTTAATCCTACAAAGTAGGAAGAAAAAAATATATAATTTGGCTTGATGTTTTTTGATTTCAACCGCTCTCTAATATTACATTAATCCGAAAAGTCCTACGCATATTACATACCGTCTCTACCAAAACAAATAAATATTGTTGTTTGTTATCCAATACTAGAAATAAACATTCCACGAGAACTCCATATCCCTATGGGAACTTTGTCATTAGCCTCACATGAATTGTTTGGGATTAGTATGAAAATATATCTAATTTTCCTTCAACAATGTAGATTTGAGACAATATGGTAAAAGTATTAATCACAAATTAATATTATTGTTCTTTTTAGCTGCATGTTCTTGTTCACCAGTTAGGGCCATTCAAAACTGCTTCCTTCCACTATGTGGACGGTTGCCAATATAAAACCTTCATTTGTAACCTTTTTCAAATAAGATCCTCTGCTTCTGATGCCAATGGCAAATTGTTGCTTCTTGTTACTGCTTTTGTTGCCAGTTCTCCATTCCCAGCCAGCTTTCAGTGAAAGTTCACTAAAACCTGGATTTCATTTTGATCTTACACATGTTGATGCTACCCAAAACTTCACCAAATTCGAAATGCTCCGACGAGGAATTGAGCGAGACAAGACCCGGATACAAAATTTCAAAAAGATGACTGTAAACTTCGAAGTTCGAATGCCACTCGTTGACCAACAAGGGAGCTATCTGATGAACTTGTCATTTGGAACACCTCCTGTTTCGTTCTCTGCAATTTTCGATACTGGCAGTGACTTGATTTGGACACAGTGCAATCCATGCTTGGAATGTTTTGGACAACCAACCCCCGTGTATGATCCTGCACAATCGTCTTCCTTCACCAATGCTACTCGCTCCGCTGCATTATGCCAGGCTTTGACCAATTCAAGTTCCAGCAATGGTTGTGAGTACTCATATGGTTATGGAGATGGATCTTTCACCATAGGTTATTTGGCGTTCGAGACCTTGACGCTTGGGGAAGCAAACCAGCAAGCTTCTACACCAGACATAGCTTTTGGGTGCAGGATAAGGAACTACGTAAACGGCTTGACGCAGGGTGCTGGCATAGTAGGGTTCAGCCGAGGACCATTGTCGCTTCTTTCGCAGCTCCATATTCGAAAGTTCTCTTACTGTTTAAGTCCAAATGGAACTGGGTGTCTGGCCTTTGGATCATCTTCAACAAGCTTTGACAACACAACAAACCAAGCCGTCAAGAACACGCCACTGATACAAAATCCATCCAATCCATCTTACTACTATCTATCTCTACAAGGAATCACAGTTGGCCAAAAGTTTTTGCCCGTCCCATCCTCATGGTTTGAACTAAATGCTGATGGCAGCGGCGGCGTGATCATAGATTCTGACACATCGATCACGTATATAACAGAGGATGCCTTTGATGTGCTGAAGCCAGTTTTTACTTCACAGACAAACCTCCCGGTGATAAATTCAGCAAGTATTGGTCTTGACCTCTGCTTTGAGCTACCTTCCCCAAACAATAGTAAACTTGATGTGCCTGATTTGATATTTCGTTTTGAGGGTCTCGACTTGAAGCTTCCAGTCGAGAACTATATGGTCGTCAATGAGGAGGTAGGGATTGTATGCTTGGCAATGGGGGCTGCAGGAGGTTTGTCGATTTTCGGCAGCATGCAACATCAAAATATGTTGGTTCTTCATGATCTCAAGAAAAAAGTCATATCATTCATTCCCACACAATGCTCTCGGATCAATTACTAGGAGTCAGAACTCGAAGATCACATGCATCATTTGAATAACATCAGTCCTACCGGTGCTTTGCTCTCTGTTATCTAGCATCTGAAGCAGTAAGACATTAACATATTGCAAAACTTTTCTAAATAGCATAGTGTCTAACTGGCAACATATTTTCTCATCTCAATGACTTAAACTAGCAAGGTTGGAATGGATGTAACAAATAGTAAATAAATCAAGCTTACATAGACAATAACAGCAATGTGCAGTATCTTCTAAGACAGTACAATTGCAAGAAAACAAAGAAATGATCTCAAAAAACCTTTAGTCCGCCGCATTCATACATCAGTTTCGACAGGGAAGAATAAATAACAGTTACATACAGCCAGCATACTGGAGAAAAATCTCAAAACATATAAACCACAAATAATACAAAGCCCACCATGAAGTTGCCCCGCAACAAATAAAGTTACAGTGAAAACGATGTTAAGAAGTTGACGAGGATAAATAACATAAAGGCAGCAGGGATACTGGCTAATGGATTCACCAATGAGGAAGCAGTGGAAGGTGCAGAGTTCATCCCAGAAGTACTACCAATGGGGCCACTGGCCGGTGGGAGTCCGGGAAGAGAACCAGTTGTTGAAGGGATCAATCCCGATCCGGGTGCAGGTGATCCAGAGCCATCAAATTGAGGAGCAGGTGCAGGTGCAAAATTTGTATCTCTGATTACTGTCGTAGGTGGGGCTTTCAGTGGGGGAAATTGCTGTGGCCCTGTAAATTTGAATGCCATGAAGAAAAGCATGATATGGTTTACATTTAACTTACATAGATGCTAAAGTGATTGTTTTGTTTTTCAATTGAATCCCAAAAGAGGCAAAGTGGATGTTTAAACTTCTACAGTTAACATTTTATCATGAATTCATCGATCAACATAAGTAGTCCATTAAGCACTTTGGATAAGTGCCAACCAGTAAAACTCGCAATTTTTAACATTTTGATGAACCCGCCAAGTGAAACAACCTACAAGGCAAGTTTTCTGGGCATAAGGTTAAACCAACAACAAAAAGAACAATTACCTGGGCATCGAGGCTGAAGATTCGAAGACAACCTGTGAAATGTAAACATAGATTGATCAAAAAGATTGTTTGAATGAAACTCTCCACAATGGCATACCCAACTTAAACAAAAAGATTGAAACCAAATGAGAAGAAAAAGAGACATACGTCGTGACAATGGTGCCATTTACAAAACCACCATAACTACAAGAAGTAACATTGCAACCTGCACTACTGTGCTGTGCAGTGACATTCCCAAGCATTAGATTGCTGTTTCTGCATTGCATACTCGAACAAGAAACGGCGAAGGGAGCAGGCATGCAATACATACTGTTTCAAAACAAACAATTAAGCAAATGAAAACCATCAATAATCAGAAAATCATAACAACTAAAGAAAAAAAAGCTTCTCAATTACTTGAGGTTCCCTGGTCCACAGCTACATTGCACACAATGACTCGCCGTAATGGCATAGCTCCCATTGGGCACGATCAAGCCAAAGTCAGAGGCATATGTAGAAAACTTAGATGCACAGGCTGCAAAGGAGAAGCAACAAACATCCCCACAACTTCAGAGCAATTAGTTATGAACTAATGAGTCTGCCTAATGACTAAAACATAACACATTCAGAAATTCATTTCCTTTAACAACCAAATTGTGCAGCAAACCATATAGACACCATTAGTTTCGTACAATTCACGGCCACAAACAACTAGAGTTTTCAACAAAACATTGAACGTGTAAATGAAGATTAACATCAATGTCCCAAAATATTCTGAAACAGCAGAACAAAGAAGACTCAAACTTACCAGGCAATGGGACGGCCAAAATATCACCAGCCTTAATCGCTGGGTTGCCCATGGCATTAACATCCATCAAGTCAGTGATAGTGGTCGAATATCTAAAAGCAATCCCAGTTAAAGTATCATCAGGTTGAACAACGTAAGACAAGTAAATAGCAGGCAACGAATTGTCAGTTCCATTAAAGCAAGTACAAGGAAGCGGCACAACAAGGGTCTGTCCAACATCGAGAAGAGAAGGGTCCGAAATGGAATTTGCCTCCCGAATCTGATCTGACGAGACCAAACCAGCGTAGATGGAATCGGCAATCGACGAGAGAGTGTCAGATGGGCGAGTCTTGTACCGAGTCGAAACCGACTTACGAATCCCGTCAACGCAAGAACAAGAAATGGGGATTTTGACGAAGAGCTGCGAAGGGAGAATGTGATTTTCAACATCTGGGTATGAAACATCTATGGCGTTAGCGGTGAGAATCGAAATGGGGTCGACTTGAAAGAGCGAAGCAACTTCAGAAACCTTGAGGTCGGTGTAAAGAGTGTAACCAAGCAGGGCATTGCAAGAATCGGAGTTCGAACATGGCTCTATAGTTGATTTAGCGCAAACAAGAGCTACATTGGCCAAAATAGATGTTAAAACAACAAACAAAAACAAATTCAGAGCTCTGCAAGAACTACACAGCACTTGATCTGCCATACTGCAAGATTTGTTCTCTCTGCCAAGCTCCTCTAAGAACAAAACAGAGAATAGCAGAGGGAAATTGGGCTTTTCTTTATTCTCCTTTACTTCAAAATCAGATATCAAAATGATGGGGGTTTTTCGCTTTCTCCTCTACTTTAGTATTCTCCAAGAAGTAGAGGAGGTTGAAACTCAAACAAATTCGAGGCAAATGGGATTCTTCACATTTGATAAGAAAGACTTTTTTGGTTGCCAACAGTACCGAGAGAGATTAATCAGAGCGAATTTCTGAAGAATATGGGTACTTTTGTTTCTTGGATTCAAAGGGTTTTAGGGTTTTTGAGAAAAGGAGGAGAAGAAGTGAGGGAAAGAATAAGCTTTGGAGAAGGCAAGAAGACAAATATGTTCAATTGAGGGAACAGACAGTGGTCAGAATCTCGATCTTCGAGTTTTTCCTTTGGACTACTTTGCCCGTCGGAAAGCTCAAAATTCCCGCTTTTTTACAGCATTGAAACGACGACGTTTCAGGGCTTTCTGAATCTGGGTTGCTTTTTTCTTTTTTCCGATGAGGATATTTTCGGAATTTCAGCTTTTTGCTTTTTGCGGGTACGGTGGTGGCATTGGCATCTTAAGTGGGCCCGACGAGGATTTCGTGTCAGGCGCCGTTGAGGGGAAAAGAATTTCCGGTTTCTTTTTTCTTTGATTTAAATTACAAATTTGGTCAACAATTTTGAGAAAGTTATAATTAAGCTCCAATGAAAAATCTTGTAAATAGTCAAAGAAAAAAAAGATTCATAAAATCGTTTTATATAGTTTCTCTACTTTTAGTCCATTCTAGTTTATGTTGTTTTTAAATATAATAAAATTAGTCAAAAACTAATTATAAATATAAAAAAATTTTACTATTTGCAATTTACTTATATAACTCGAGCAATAAAAGTTTATCGCGATCTATTATTGATAGACAATTAAATTTTTCTATATACGTAAATAGTTTGATATTTTTTTATTTATAACAATTTTCCTGTCCTTTATATACTTTTAATGAATCTTAAATTTAGTCTCTTAAATTTATTAAATAATAACAATAAATTTTACATATGAAAACAAAATATGTAAATATGTTTCTAAATTTATAGTGAAAATATTAATAGATAATAAAATAATGTGAAATAACAATAAACTAGTCTAAATTTAATATTTATCAAAACTACCTGAATTAAATTTAAGTTTTTGAAGTAATGTTGAATGAGAAATTTTGGACCAATCATAAATAGCCACGTTCATTTTTTTAATTAATGATGAAATTACAAATTATTAAATTTGGGACTAATTAAAAGTTGACAAATGTCCAAATTGAAAGTGAAGATATAAGTTACAAATTTTCATTATGCCTCATCGTGACTGTTAGATCAAATAAAATAATCTGGTCCAATGTGATATTAATATTTAAGTTAATGTCCAATTGAGCCAAAAAAAAAAAAAAAAAAGATTTAATTTTGCTCCAAGTGCCAACAAAGGCCCAAGTTCAATCACACTTGAAAACCAAAGTTTATTGGAATACAAACATTATTCACATGCTCCAACTTCAAGAATATCCACGAGCTCCACTTTCATACATCAAATGTACACATTCAACTGAGAGAAAATCGAGGATCGAGTACTAGAAATCGAACTACATCCACATGAAACAACATATAACACACAAGTTCAACTCCACGAAACACATTTCTTCCAAAATCTTGTGTGAACAAGTACAATAATTAAAATTGAACAAGTCTTGTGGTGTCCTCCAAAAATTAACTATTGGAAAATGAATATTGATGCCGATGATGCAATTATGTTGGTGTTGGAGGTGTTGGATGGGTGATGCACGACTCCGTAATGTCTCCCATTACTGATAGATGCATGCAAGTTAGGTCTTGTTGGTTAATAAAGAATCTAGAAGTTTTAGTTGTTATTGAAGGTTTGTCCTATTGGTCTAAGTATTGGAGGCAATCGGACTTCCCCCTGCGTGAAATTAGATTCTTTGGGAGTTATTTGGGCTATGAATGGCGTTTGTGTTAACTTGCTGCGATCTCTAACTTAATTGTGGGAGATCCAGAAGTTGGTTGGTGAACTTTGGGCTTTTTCTTTTTTTTTTAATTATGAAGTTCCTTATGTTTGATGATGTTACAGCTCATAAGTAAGCTTAAGGGGCTCTTATTTATGATTTTTTTTTTTTTTTTTTTTTGTTGGGGGGGATCAAACCATTTTTGGCTTTTGTTCCTCTAAATAGGGCTCTATAGATGTGAACTGTGATCTTCCTTTTTTATTTACTATTGGAGAGAAGTTGGTTGTTTGCCTAATTAATGTTAAATTTAAAAAAGAATGCTTAAGTACACGACCAAAATGGTTATATTGGCATTTTATTTAATTAAAAAGAGAAAAAGAAAATGATCGGATGATGTATAAGCTTATGCTCTTTACATCGCGCGTATAAAGAACGCGCTTTTTTATTGGAGGATCACTTTTTCATATATAATAAAGTAGAAAGAAAATGGTTAGAGCGGGTGGTTTTGACACTGATGAATTGCTGATGCAGCAAAACCCAAAAACCCCTCTCCACTAATTACCTAATAGCTTATTTTGAATAATTATGTCTATTTCTTTTTCTATAATATTTACAAATATAGCAATCAGGTTCAAAATATTTATAGATGTAATATAATGAAAAAAAAATATTTATAAATATAGCAAAATTTAGATTTTGTTTTCGAAGTCTATTAGTCTATCATTAATAGATTCTGTTATATTTACAATTTTTTTAAAATGTTACTATCTGCTTAATTATTATCTTTAAAAGTGTTATTTGGTGCAATTATCTTTTTTTAAAGGTATATTTTTTATATAAATCTTAAAACTAGTAATTTAAAGTTTATTTTTGTTGAAATTGATTAGATCATGATACTAATTTTCATGCAATAAAATACTATCATATGAATATTTTCAAATTTTGTGGAGAGAATGTTGACCAATACTAATATTTCAATGAAAATAGATAATTAATAAATTAGCAACATTGACTAAAATTAATTTTTTTCTTAGTATTTAATCAATGGTTAGTCAAAATCTAACCACTGATTAAATACTAAGAAAATATTTCACAAACTCAAAATTTATAAATATGCAATTCATTCACAGACTTTCTAAGTCTGCACTCCAAACACAAACTTCTTAAACCCAAACTTCTAAGACCTAGAGGTGAGCATCGGTTGGGCGGTCAGTTTTTCATGAAAACTGGCACCGAAACCACCCTACTCGATTTGAAAATTTGAGAATCGCACTTTCAAAATATATTGCTTAAACCGATCGATCGATTTTGAGTCGGATCGGTCGGTTTCGGAGTATGGTCGGTCTCACTCTCTCTCTCTCTCTCGCTCTTTCTCTCTCTCGCCCTTGCTCTCTCAATCTCGGTCTCGCTCTCTCTTTCTCTCTCTCGCTTTCACTCGCTCTTTCTCTCTATTTCAAATGTTAATAACATATTAAAAGTATATTATGTTAAATTATTAATAAATGTTATAATATTTAATAATTTCGGTCGGGGCCAGGCGATTTATTTTAAATTTTTGGTTGGTCGGTTCGGTTTATAACTATGTTTTTTAGAAAACTGGCCTCCATCCCTCGGTTCGTTTGGCTCGATTTTTTAACTATCCATGCTCATCCCTACCAAAACTTGCACTCCAAACACAATTTTCTTAAACCAACCTAGGCCACCTAAAGCTCCCAGCCTAACTACAGCTTAACATTCCCATATTCCAAACCGTGCCAAAAAAGCCAATCTCTTTTGGTAATTGTTTTAAATGACAAAATTGCTTGAAATATTTACAAATATAACAAAATGTTATTATTTAACAGTGTTGGATATTAATAAATAGTGATAGACATCTATCAGTGTTGATAGATGATAGTAGTATATTCATGTCCATCACTGATAGACAATAACATTTTGCTATATTTGTAAATAAGTTGCTCATTTTTCTACATTTGAAAATTAACCCTAACAATTAAAAAAAATATATTATTTATATCTTCCCCTATTGATTTTGGAAGCATGTTCACACGATACATTTTATTGTATTTTATTGAACGAAAATGAATTCAATACAAACATTTAATTTACTAAATTTAAGATCTGTATATGAATTTAGTTAAATATTTGGAAGCATGGGACTGCCGTTGAACAAATACCAAAAATATTGATCGATATGAGATCTTAACCATTGATTTAATGTCATTTTAACCTTTTTTTTTTTTTTTTTTAACGGAAAGATTGAATTATTAGTAAATTAAAAACTGAAATACAAGATTTTCAAAGACTATTTTTTTCTATTAAAAAGTTTTCTTGGATTTAAAAATGGTTTTTTCTTTCTTTCTTTTTCTTTTTGGTAGGTGCTTCAACCCATAGACTTCGAGTCCTTAACACAAAGATACATGTCATTTAAATTATGCTTGTCTTGTCGTTTTTTCATAGTCATTAAAACTTAGCTAAGATATTTAAAGAAATATTTATAAAAATTGACATATTTCACAAATAATAATTTACAAATCTCCTAAATTTTAATTATATTTCACAATTAAACTTTTTTTTTTTTTACAATTTTAACATTATAATACTCTCTTTAATATTAAATGTTCGTATTAATATGTAATTAAAATATTAAAAATAATTCCAAACGTTTTTAGTAACAACCATTTGGAGATTTTTTTTAAAAAAAAAATTAATTTCATTATATGTTATCATTCATTGTAATCTTCATTTAATAATTTTTTTATTTGTTCGTTAACTAATATGATATATTCCTTGTGTTTAGGAAAATGTTTGTATTATTTTATATTATATCATCTCTCCTACTAAAATTTTGTATTGTTTTATAATTAAAATATCTAAAATATTCAATCTAAATTTAATATTTGTTAAATCTGGTTTATATGAACGTAATATTATTATGATCAGAATCCCTAATTTCGGTGGTTGTATTTAATACAAAAACATTGTTACAAATATTCGTTTTCGTCTATGTTTTGTTTTTTTAATGTAATATATACACAATGTTTATTTCAAGTATATATGAGGTTTATTCCAAATGCATTTAAAACTAATACAAATTTAAGGTTGTTGTATACTGCATATTTTAATTTTAGCCTTATTTTTATTAAGATATATATTTGACATACTTTGTCATTTATACATATATACTTGAAATTGATATGTATACTTAGTTATTCTGCAAATATATACTTTTTACTTTTGTACAAATTTCAAATTTTTACTAAAATTTAGAATCATAAATTTTGGTGGACTACATTTAAAAAATTATAGTTACAAGTATACGTTTTCATTTGTGTTTCATTTTTTATGTATATATACGTGGTTTATTTTAAATATATACAAGGTCATTCCAAATGCATTTAGCACAAGTACTAATATATACTCCATATTTTAATTTTAGTCTCATTTATATTGAGATATATATTCCACATAAGTTGGCATAAATGCACATGTATAATTAATTATTTTGCAAATACATACTTTTGGCTATATAACAATAACATCAACGCGATAAATTATAGATAGAATATGGGAAGATGTTGTAGGTGGTGGACGATGGGAAAAATAAATAAACATTTTTAGAACAACAAAAACCAATTTGATGCACATGATTTTCATACTGTTCTATATTTGTGCATTTTCAAATTTGTTTTTTAAATAGTTTGATGTTATAGTTGTCATGCTAATAATACATGTGTTATGGACTTTTGAGTTTGGTTTTTACGTAATATTGTAATCTATTAGGTCATTCATATTTATATATAAAAAAAATAGTGCATTTGAGATATTATTGTAATTTGCCTATTTAATTAGATTATTAGGATTTAAAATCAATTTAAAAATATTTGGCCTAAAGAGTTGGAGTTGTGAACTTTACTCCTTGTTTGGTTCGTTCTACCATTGAAGAAAATCAATTTTAGACTTTACTAATTCTTTATACTAGAGTTTGGAAGTTCACTAACTAACTCCACTTCTTTCCCCCAAATAGGTTTTGGTTAGATGAAAAGTGTTCATTTGGGCATGGTTGTAAATTGTAAATGGGCCGGGTAGAATTGTAGGATAGGGTAGGTAGATGTTTTAGGCAGGCCCATAGACTCACTAAACGGGGCCCAATATAAGTATTGGGGGGGGGGAGAAAAGGCCCATTTGGAAGGGCAAGGGCTTGTATATAGGCCCAAAAAGGTAAGACATGGAGATGGGGAATATATATTTATAATTTGAATTTAATTTTTATAGAGAAATTGGAGAGTGGAAGGCAGTGGGTGGCACAGGACAGAAGGCAGAGCTGATACAAAAAGAAAAATAAAAAAACAAAAAAAAAAAACACAGAAGATGCTTCGGAACGCTAATTTGTCTCTACTCTCATATTTTTACTTTTCACCCTAATATTTAAAATAAATATATACCAAATAAAATAAAAAAAGAAATGGGTTTCAGTGGACCAATTCCCCATGCCCACACACACAGTACGCCTCACTTAACGTGGCCATATTCATTTATAATTATTGCCATCCCACTTTCCAACTCCCCCCTTCTATAAATCATAATCAGTTTGAATTATAAATATAGTTAAATTATTTTTTATTACATTCCAGTCCTATTATTACCGCTATTGTTATTGATTTACTCAACCATGTTGTAGATTTATAATTTTTGTATTGTTATAATAGCTATATTTGAAACGACAGTAAAAAGTAAATATAGTGGATCTCATGTTATTTTTAACGTAATTCATTAATTAGAAACGATTTTTTTTTTAAGTTTAAAATTGGTCAAATTATCAAAAATATTCCTGGCGAATCAGATTGGTCTCAATTATATATCCAAAAGTTTGAAAATCTTTAGTTTGCCCTTTACTTTTAAATTTTGTTTCAAACCTACCCTCACAAACTTTTTACCTTTAATAATTTGTTGTTCATGGACCATTTTCAACTCGTGGTTGTGAGTCATTTCTAACATAATTAATAGAAGAAAAGGCTTTGTACATATTTGTGTTAACAGATTTACGAAGAAAAAAAAAAAAAAACACATGGTGCATTTGTATAGATAAAACATAAATGTTATTGTCTTTCTCCTTGTCATACGTGTTGAGTTCATCTCTTTAATAAACAAAATTGTCTCATAATTAAATTTGGAAGATGTTGGCCTTTGGTTTAAAACTACCATATTTAACTGATAAATTTTAAAACATTGTAATTAAAAAAAAAAAAAACATCAAATTTAACTAAATTCTTAAGGACATTTCATGTTTTCAGATACACATTTGATAGCATACTTAAAATTTGTATTGTTTAGATCATATAATCCAAAATCATTTTTTTAAAAAAAAAACATAGTTAACAATATCTAACAAACCTATATTAATGAATTCAGTGAATTTGAGAACATAAAATAAATTTGAAATTGCCTATATTGTATAAATTTAAACCTTCAACTAACACTTGTATTAATTTAAACCCTACACTTTTGTAAGTGTGTCAATTTATACCAAATTATGTTATGTTTAGAGAATTTTTGTGTAAAACTTATAATTATATCAATTAAACCCTTAAACTTTCGTAAACAATCAAGTTAGACTCTTAGTCATAATTTATATTTAAGAACTGTCCATGCATTTACTCTAGTCATCAATTTGTAAAGCCAACATTTGAAAAAGTCTACACATAACAGACGTTTGAGAATCCCTAGTTTTTAAAGAATAATTATAAATCTAAACAAGAGTATAAATAGATGCACACACAAAAGTTTATGATTTTAATCGATACAATTAATTATTAATGTAAGGATATAAATCGATAATTTGTAATTAAAAAATGATGACGTGGAATTAAGGGGGAGAGGGGGGGGCGGGGGAAGGGGAAAGGCGTAGCGGGTAACCCGGGAAGGGAAGTACCACTTCTGATTTCGGATTGCAAAGAAGGGCCCCACTTTTTTCACTATTCTATTTTAACCCACACCCTTTTCCAATTAAAATTTTCCCATATATAGAATAACTTCACAAAATATATATTTGGCTTAAATATATTGCTGTTTTATCCTCATTTTATTTAATTTTATTGTTTAATTAATACTATATTATATCTTATATTTTATTGTTTTCAATTCCGTATCCCTAAGAGCTTACTTATATTTCACTACTTGTAACTTGTGCTATATGATTAAATATCAAAACTTTACATCCAATCATTTACAATCCATAAAATTTATATTTTAATCTTTGAATTTAGTTAGGGCCCTTCAACTTTTGCAAAAAGATAGCATATTTCCTTTTTAACTCTTTTAACCTTTTAGTTTGGATTGTTTTTAAAATTAGTAAATTTTTTATAAATATAATCAAATATTATTGTCTATTAGACATAGATAGTGATATAACTACACTGATAAATTGTGATATTTTGTTATATTTAAAAATATTTTCAACTGTTTTGTAATTTAGAACCATTAACTTTTTAGTTTCTTATCATGTAATATTTACAATTTTAAATGCTTAAATCATTTAAAATTTTATCATAAGTTTTTTTTTTAATTTTTAATTTTATGATTGAATTACTTCCATTAGATGCAAATTAATCAACAAATTTATACTATCATGTTAGACTACATGTATGTGTTCATCTATAAAAATATAAATCACATCATATTATCTGTTTTTTCTTTTTAATTTTAATATGTGAGAGTGAAAATTTGGCATATGATTCGATGATATATGTCAATTGAAATTAATTTATTACTGAGTTTATATATGGATAATAGATTAAATAACAATTGTATTTGAATTACTTAATCAACATCTTGCGTGATTTTGATTAACTTTCTATAGAAGTGTGCTTTGTTGAGGGTCGTTTGTTTATTTTTTGTTTTTGTTTTTTTATATAGATAATCATAATCTTTAGATGTTTGAAATTACATATGTTTAACATACTTAGAGAACTACGTTTGTTTTGTAGGAATATTTTTGAATACTAATAATACTTAGATGAATGTATTTGTTTGGTATGATATTTTAATCGGAATTGTGTTAATTTTGCATAATATTCCAAGACCACCTACAACTATTCATTAATTTAGAGTTAATTTAATATAATTCAAACTAATATAATATATTTGTTTTTGTTAACCTTAATCTCTTTTTAAATTAATATAGTTCTATTAATTTATTTGTTATTTTTCTCACCAACAAAATATGATATATTAATTTAATTTCTTTTGAAAACAAATGTTAATTTAAATTTAAAACTGAATATTTTTTTTCCAAAAAAAAAATAAACCAGCTTCCATGTAACTAAAGCGAGTGAAATACATAGTTAGATAGTATTTGTTTTAATTATAAAATAAAAACAAAGAAAAGTAATTATACATACGGGTGTAATTCATAAAACTATGTTTTAAGAGGGTATAAAAACTCTTTAGATATCCTCCGCAAGGATAACTTAAGATGTCTAAGAATCTCTAGATGCTCGAGCATCTTATATAACTACAAAACAAACGAGATAATCTAGATATTCACTCCACGAAAATGTTGACAACTACGATTAACCTATTAATACAGAGTTATGATATTCAGAATACTATGTCTGTCTCTTTAGACTCATATTATGATATGATAGCGAGGATTTGTCCATCCAAATCTTAATTGGAGGAAAATCACAAACAATCCATTATAAATGTGAGTTTTAATAATGTGAATTTTCAAATATAACAAAATGAACCAAATTATTTACCATCCGAGTGAATTTGATCCTAATTTGTAATGTAGAGGGTAATAAAAGCACCGAGTCGCTCTCGATCCTTCATTCAATACCTCTGTTCCATGTTCCCCAATTCAACAAAATAATTATTACCATTTTATACTCCAAAATTATTACTCGGCCCCACATTACCCACTTCTCAAATCAATCTGCTCTATTTTGCATATAATAAATAATAACGTTAGAATCAGAAAACTAATTATTAAATTATTTACAAATTAAAATAATAACAAATCATCACATCCTATCCGCAAAATAAGCACTATGAATGTATTACAATGTTCAACGATTCCAATCAAACTTAAATTTTTTATTTTATTTTATTTTATTTTTTTGAAAGAAAATTATTAATTTTCTTTTTTGTGCAGGGGCAATGAAATGTTTGATATTGACATTGTTTCCTATTATTTGGACGTTGCATCTCTTTTAATTGTTTGATGTTGACGTATTAGTTCACTTTTGTGTTATGTAATTATGTCCTCTATTCATATGTTGAGGCAGTCAAATTTCAAAGGAAATTACTTTTTTATTTTTATTTTTATTTTTGCATGCTACGAGATACTAACATCAAACATAATTATTAATATATGAATATGACGGGGACCAATACTACCTCTTTATATATATATATATATATAATTTCACTTTTGTGTTATGTGGTTATTGTTTGCTAAATGACTTACATAATTTGATAGGTAATATTATTGTTTTTGTAATGAAAAGATTTTATTTTATTAAATTGATATTTTTTAAATAGAAAACTAAAACAAAAATAATTATCCATGGATTCATACACCTGCAAAGAAATTAAATGGTGGATTGGAATGGGGAATCACCTCTTTGTCTTTTCTCCAAAATCTATACCATGCTAACTTGAACGTAATTTAACTTATTAAATTATATTTTATTTTTATCAACCAAACGAACAAAGTTTTAAATCTTTATCCACATGTTGAATCTACTAAAAATCAATATGAGTACACACTAATGGTTGAGACAACTTTATTTTTAAGTGATATTCTCAATTTTCAATTAATTACAATATTAAAATACCAATAATTTATTTAACTTGTTCTTATGCACCATTAACTAATCATACATGCCAACATGGAGCAACATTTTTTTTTTTAAGGGAATATGCACAAAACACTGACCAAAATCCACCATACAAATCTTCTAAACCAAATACGCAAATCAATAGAATCTCATCTAATATAATCCAAAATTTATGTTTGTTTGGATTGAGTATTATGGGCTCAATTTGTAATATAAAACTCTTTACGTTTTAATAATTTTCAATCCAACTTTTTTTTTTTCATCATTTTCACACTTTACAGTCTTATTTTTGTATGGTGTGGATGTGTACCAAGCTCCAAACTTACAGGAGTAAAAACAAACACCGTTTCAACTAATAGCAGAATCTAAGTTATGAATGGCCTATTTGTAATAAAGCAAAATAGTGTAATATCAACGTATAATTTTCGAAATTTAAAATCTAAAACCCAATGAAGGAGCCAAAGCTAGACAGCACTCAGCAGTGAAGTGGAGAGCACATCATAAATCTAAATTATTATTATTATTATTATACAAAATTTGTCAGACATAATATTGATATTGATCTAACCGTACTTTACCCACTTTAGGTTGGCAGATTGTGGAGAAAAGATCCAAAAGAAATATTGAAAAGAGAAATAAAATAAAATAAAATAAAATATTTCCCAGGAGAGAGAGGGAATCCCTTTACCTTTCATCATCATACTGAAACAGCAGTGATTGTGTTTCACTTCCATGTGTGTGCTGTTCAATAAAGCCACGCCTTCCTCCCCCCCCCCCATCTCTTCCCGTGACGCTTTAACCTCTGTTTTATACACACATCCAAATTACGGCATTCCTTTGCCACACCACACCCTAACTTAACTACTAATTCAAACCAAAAGCTCCAGTCCCATCCATCAATTCCTCCCATTTTTCCATAGCCTAATTGACCCATTAAACAGATCTAAGCCACTAATTTCTGTGTCTGCTTCTGTTGCAGACCAGGTGTTCCAGAAAATGCCAAGTACGGAATCGTTTCTGAGGCAGATTAGTAGAAGGGGGGAGGGTTCAAGATCAACTTCTAGGAGGTGGGGTGGGGAGTTTAGGAGAAGTGAAGTTGAGGAGCGTGTTACTGAGGGTAGCCATTGGAATCAGAAGATGGAGGGGGGTGTTAATAATATGTATGGGATCGACAATGGTGGGATGTCAAGAAGGAAGAGGGTGATGGTGGTGGTGGATCACACTTCTCAATCTAACCATGCAACTATGTGGGCTCTCACTCATGTGGCTAACAAGGGCGATGTTCTTACTCTTCTTCATGTTATCACCAACTCCTCTATCGACTCTTCTTCTTCTTCTTCTTCTTCTTCTTCCTCCTCCTCCTCTTTCTGTGCTACCTCTCTTGGTTCTCTCTGCAAGGCTTCTAGACCTGAGGTTAGTACGGAATTCAATTCAATTCTCCCCTTTCTTTCCTGGCTTGTTTTACTCCATCCTTGCTGCTCAGATCATGTCAGAGTACTGATATAATTAAATTTACAATGATCCATCTGCTTACAGTGTACACGATCTTCTTTCTTGTACTAGAAACAAAAAGGAAAAAGCTTTTGGGTTCATTCAGGAAGTTATGGATTTGAACTCTTTCTACTTGTTGGAGCTTAAACCTTTTTGTATGATGTGTGATTTAACAGATCTCATACAATATGATGAAGAATGTTTTTGTTACACTGTGTCTGACTAAGATCCCGCTCCCATTTTAACCAAGTGATTAGCTGCATAATTTGTTTTCCAGTGATGAAAATATAAGGTTCTATTTGGCATTTTTCAGGTAGAAGTGGAAGTGCTGATAGTAGAGGGGCCGAAGCTGGCCACAGTGATAAACCAAGTCAAGAAGCTGGAGGTGTCGGTGCTGGTTGTGGGACAGAGAAGGCCATCCTTTCTCGGCTGGTGGGTCGAATCTAATCTAATCTAATCTAATCTAATCTAATACACAAATTCCCACTTTAGTAATGGATTTTTCAACTCATTTTTTAACTTATAATGTGGTTTCTTAATTGAGTGCAGCTTTTGTGGGAGTGGTGGGGCGGGAGATTTGGTGGAACAGTGCATAAACAACGCAGAGTGCTTGACCATTGGAGTTAGGAAGCAGAGCAGAGACATGGGTGGGTATGTAATCAACACCAGATGGCAGAAAAATTTCTGGCTCCTCGCTTAGTGTTTACTTAAGTTAGAGAGTTAAAAGCCTGACTCCTTGGAAGTAAGTTGTATTGTAATCTAATTAATATAACCCTTCAGACTACTACGATCTGTAAAACCAACTAACAAGCTTATCATCGTCCTATGCGTTAACCAAATGAAATTGCAACTTTCTAGCCTAACAATCTATGAAAATCCAGAATAAGAGCCTTTCAATCGTGTGAACCATCTCATTGCCACCCCCCCTCCCCCCCCTTTTGTGTGGTTTTGATTGGATCCTTACTAATTGGTGCTGGAAGGTTATTGATTTATTTCTAAGGTTTTTGGGGCAGACTAAAATGAATTAGAAAATGAGAATAATTTACGTTTCCAAAATTAATTGATTGTTAATATATGGGATGTTACTCAAATGTTCAATTAATGTTAGGTGTCTTGTAAGCAACTTTTACTTCAACAATACTTGTCTCCTACTTTATATTTTTAACTAATTAGTTCTATTAAACTTTCATCTACGCAATGATTCATTTAGGAACCAAGTCCTAATTATAAATATAATTTTGGCCCATATGGGTTTTTTTTTTTTTCTCTGTAATTAGTCATTAGTGTTCCTATTTTTCATGCAAACTATTTTTAGTTTGCGTTTCAAACACTAGCTAAAAATTTAATCTTTAACTCAAAATAGGACTAAATACTTTAATTGTAAGAGCACGAACTGACCAATGCCCTTATGCTAATGTCCTGAGAATTGAGATCACTAAATCCTCCTATGAAAGATGAAAATGTTTGCTACACCTTTAAGTTTAGACCAATTTTCAACAACTAGATCCGACTGCAGTCTCTACTTTGACCCAACTTGCCAGGAAAAATAAATCCGTCTTGAATTGCATAAAGCTTCCACAATAATTACATTCTAGTTACATATAAAAAAGGAGAGGGAATTCAAACTAACTTATAAGAAAGGTTAGACATTTGTAAAAGTAAATACTTACGTCTAACCATTTTTCATATGGACATTTTGAAACCATACTGTCACCAACATTTATGGGTCTGAGTCCTGAAAGAGATGAATTTGGTCTATATCAGACCTGGGCCTTACTATCATCCACCCATTGCAGTAGAGCAGACCTTGGACCCTTATTGGATCCCCATGTTAGGCTTGGTTTCGTTTTGTTCACGGATAAAGGTACACATCGAAAAATCGAACTCTTTGAGTGAGGGAGGAAAACTGAAGAAAATAAACGAAGATATAGTATAAATTTGGAGTAAATTGATATTTTTTTCTAACTAAAAATTAATCGGTTGAATCATCACTATTGATGCCAAGATTGGGATGGGATAAGTAAAGTCAGATCTTGGAGGTCGCAAGTGGGGGTCTTGATTTGAGTAGCTAGGTAAAAGAAAGATCTCACGTCGGTGTGGTGCTATGTCTCAACATACTTTAATTAATACTTAAGTTAATATCGAGAACAAGGTGGTGTCGAGCCAAAAAGGGATTAGATTTCATTCCTTAACTGGGGAGTGATCTCCCTTAAGACCAATGTTCAAGACCTTACAACGAGTTAGTGTTATCAATGGAGAAGATTTCAATAGTCTCGACTGTACTTGTAGGCTTGCTTGTGGCTGAATTTCTTTTTCGGGTAGTCGGTCGTGCTCGTAGAGGGCCCCCTTTCTCCTTTATCAATGTGGGGGCTTGATGGGCCATGGAGTTAGAGATCATCAAACCATAACAATCACTAACCCAAAAAGGAGGAAAAAAAAGGGAAAAACTACACTTGTGTGTCCAGGTATAGATAATTGACAGATCCTAAAGAGTTGAAGTTTGATTGTATTTTATCAGCCGAATCATAACCAATGGAGGAACAAACTCAACTTTCAAATGTAAATTGACGGTGCATGTGAGTATTATTCCTTTTTCTATAAACATCTCTGTTTTTGGGTACAAAAAAGTTTTATCATTTTTGCACAATAAAAGAAAAGAAGGGAGGAAAAAAAGCAGTTTGATATCTTGAAACTACATCTCCAAAGCTTAGTAGGAAATGGAGTTTTGAAGGTTGGAAGAAAGAAAGCAAACCAAACCATACAATAACTATAAGATATCCATTACCATTCTGATTGATGATGATGATGACACGTACCCACCCAACCTTACTTAGAAGCAGAGCCTTTCTCTCCCTTCCCATGTGGATGTGGCCATTACTTTCTCTCTTTCCTTTTGCTTTTTTAAGCCTTTTAATTGGCAGATTTCTCTACTTTTCTTTTTTATTTAGATAGCCAGCCCACATTTGCATTCTCCTCCTTCCCATTATTATTCTTTATCGCATTACCCTCTTTTTTTCTCGTTTCATCCCACGAATGCTTCCAACGCCCACCCAGTTGAGTGGATCAGCACACCCCTTGTGACTTGTGAGCCACCACAAGTTTTTTCTTCACTTTTTATAATCCGGATTCCAATGCCCATATTGCTTTAAGAGCTTTTCGAAAACTCTGCTTCAATCAGCTACTTTGGAGTTTGGTGTAGGTGATTCCACCATGATTTTGATAAGGATTAGAAGCTTGTTTTATATTAAAACAAAAAGTAACCAGTTATGGAAAACCCAAGTTGATGTAATTTGT
This sequence comes from Citrullus mucosospermus, assembly GCA_030954485.1. NCBI lineage: Eukaryota > Viridiplantae > Streptophyta > Magnoliopsida > Cucurbitales > Cucurbitaceae > Citrullus > Citrullus mucosospermus. The sequence goes on from CM062062.1 coordinate 16,573,786, forward strand.
GTAGGCATAGTTGGATTTTAGAAGTACGCGATTTGAATTCGCCAGGAAAGGAAAGGAATAGATCCATAGAAGACAACCAACCCAAAAAGAAAGTGGTGAGAACTCATGCTTAAAGTGGACAATGTTGTAGCAATTAAGAGGATCCATTGCCCTTAAGGAATGGTATAAGAGTCATGCCTTAAAACTTAGACCTATCATTAGAATTCTAGCTAGGGAGTCGTAGCAAAAAAGTAGTTTACCTCAATTTGCTTAATCAAGTAGAGATTTGTAATTAAGCTCTATCAAATAAACACGTGCGTTGTGGAGAATAAGATTTTGCTTGAAATAGATGAGGATGGTTTTGTTTAAGAGGAAGATTGTTGGGAACTCGACTAAAGTTTCACATTAGTTAAAAAAGAGGCAATCACATAATTTGAGAAAAGCAAATTAACATGTTTGACTACAAAAACTCGAGCATATCGCCTAAGGAGACATTTGAGTCATGAGTTTAGACTCCGGTTACTTCAAGTTAAAGAAAGGAAGTCAATTTGGACATGAGTTTATTTATCTCAAATCACAAATTTATAATCTCACACATGACATGACATAAATTCAAACTTACAAGACCTACTTCTTGTACCATATAAATAATACAGTAACAAATGCATAGATTAAATATATATTATTCAAAACTAATCGATTCCTTTGTAGCAACAAAAAGTAGATAAAGAAAAGGAAGGAAGCAAAGTTAATGTAGATTTATTAAAACCACAAGTAAAAATGCATCCTAATAATTTAGGCAGACGACAAGTAATTTGGCTTGAAACCAACTTTTGGTTTGGACAATTTGAATACCCTAAACTATGAAGAAATATAATTAAGGGAAAAGGCAGAAACAAAGAAGTTTGGAGTGGAAGAAAAATCTCATCCTTTCTATTGACATGAAAGTAGAGGAGTTGAAGTTAAATGTTGGCAACATGGCCTATGTAAAAGAAATCAACCTTTGTGGGCCAAAATGTCTTCTTTTTCCCAATCTTTATCAAGGCCTTGGTGGGGTTGGGTCAAAATTTTAGTAGCTAAGGGGCCAACTCCAACACCTACTTTGCTGCATATCTTTCTTTTACTATACTATAAATGACCAACACCAAACCCACTTCCAACCCCTCATTTTCCTCTCCCTTCGCCTTATATTTTACTCTCAACTTCTTGCCTTCCTTCCAATCAAGCATGAATGTTTACAGAGATCCAAACTTGTGTTACTTCCATCCCAAAGAAATAGTGGTGGGCGTCTGCGCTTTGTGCTTAAACGAGAGGCTTCTTATTTTGGCATCCAAACGAGGCCGCCACCAGTCTTCAGCCCCAAGCTGCCGGAAAACTCCCATCAACCTCTCCAACATCTTTGCTTTTAGCTCTTTCATCAGCCGTCTCGAATTCCGGCATTGGAAGCCGGAAAACTCGGATGATGAAGCCTCCACCAGTCAAGAAGGTACTTCCTATTCAGCTTTAATATTATGCATTATAATATCCTTTTTCAGCTGTGTTGATATATATATATATATATATATATATATATATATATATATATATATATATATATTTCCTAGTCTCAAATCTCATAATCATGAAGAAAATTGGTGTTCCTTGGCCATTTTCAGCTGTGTGATATAAAAACTGGCAAAAAAGAAGAAAATCATTAATGGGTCTGTGGGTGCGTATCTGTTTCTGTATTCCATGAGGATGGAATATGAGCTATCCGGAGGAGGAGAATTGAAAATGAGTTAGAAATGCAAATAAAACAAGGAAAAAGAAAAACGGTGGAATGGTAAATGAGCGGTCTGGCAGAAGGGGGCAGTGTCAGAAACACAGAAAGTACAAGAATAAAAAAAGAAACAGAGTAAGTAAACGGTGGAGGAGACTGTTCATCAACAGTTGGGAAAAGTTGAAGTTTGAATTGTTCGAATTATTACAGAAAATCAGAGTTTGAGATTAGTCAGAAAGTAGACACAATTTTGGGGTTAAAACTCTGAAGCAAAGTGGTGGGGAAGGGCAAGGAAAACAAAACACAAGTTCACATCTGGACAACATTAACGACTATCAATCTTTTAACATTAGTTAATTGTATATTTGTTTGAGAGATGTTGTCTTTGGATTTATTTTTAAAATTTTAATTGTTTATTTGGGTCCACTCAAAAAAAAAATTATGTAGACTCCTTCATCTCAATCAACTTTGGGAAAAATGGAGTTGGGTCATGGGAGGAGAACAAGGTCTCAGAGGTGTCCCTGGAAAACTGCAGCCTGTCATGGAATCACCACTTCACTAAAGACTCCAAGGAGACCAAGACTGTGATAGAACACGGCAAGACCCGTGCCTCGCTTAGGTGGCGGAAGCGGATTGGCCACCTCTTCCAGCTCATCAGAAGGAAAAGGTCCAACAAAGGGACAGTCTGCCACGTGGAAGGAGTTAAGACAAGGAAAGGCTGGATAAGAACTCTGACAAGGTCAACAAACAATGAATAGGCAAAAGAGAATATGTATGCGTGGACTGGAATTCAAATGTGATTTGTATAAAGATTTGAGTCAAATCACTACTCATTCCTCTTCTGATTTGAGGGGTTGCGGGTTAAAGAATTTATGAGTGTAAATGAACTACTGGAATGTGCTTGAATTATATATATCTTCTTATCACTTATGTAGAAGCTGGCAATTAAATAAAACAATTGAAGAAGGAACTTTCCCATTCGTGTGGACATAGTGGGAAACAATGGAGCAAGAGGGGCCCGTAGCTACACTGCTCTAATTTGGCCTATAGTTGTCTTAGTGCTTCCATAAAACAGTCTTTACATGGATATATAAATCTTTCAAACCATGATAATTGAATTAAAATAGAATTATGTTTGGAATTATATGTAGAACAAATGGAATGACTTGTTATTGTATTGTATTGTATTGTATATAAACTTAAGAGAGCAATGGTATTTTATGCCAGAAAAAATAGACTATCTATAAGGACAAACTAAATGAAAACAAGAAATGTTTTGGGTGGGTTCTTTTTTTTTTTTCTTTTTGAAATTAAAAAAAAAAAAAAGAAAAACTGAAAATGATATTGAAAACAATCTCACAACCAGCCTAGATATTCTCTTCCTCCCATGAGCTAAAGTGTGTGTGGGTGCATGTGGGAAGATTAGAACAAGGCAGAGCCTACATCTTTTTAGCAGTGTCCTTGACAAAGGCAATTTGTCACAACTGCCCTCTTAAGCATTAAGCAAGAGGACCATTGATTTGGAAAAGGACCACAAACTGAGGTCCAGGAAACAAAAGCTCATTGTGGCGCGGACGAAAATGACAAGACATGAATCTTCAGCCAAACTTCATCAAACCCAACGCCACTCATTAAACACATCCACCAATGTATCACCCAAATTATGCATGCATTTTCATTTTCTTATTGTTGCAAAACCACCCATCTAAAATAACTCAATCAACCAGATGGAAAAGTTTTTTTTTTTTTTTTTTTTTTTTTTTTTTTTTTTTTTTTAATTTTTTTAATTTTTTTAATTTTATTATTATTATTATTATTATTTTTAATATATATTGCACATCAAACTGCCAAAAAAAAAAAAAAAAAAAAAAACTAAACTACCATTAAAATATGACAATAGTTACAATTACACATCAAACTTTCAATCAATTGTAAAAGTTGAGCCCTAAAATTAATACAAATGTTTAAATTGTACCACCAAACATTTAATGGTAAAAATTGAACACTCAAACTTATGCTATTGTTAAAATTAACACTTAAATTTGTAAATGTGTAGAAATTTGAGCCTAAACATTTAAATTTAAAAATACAAAGCAAATGTTTATTGATCAAATTTCTACAAATTTACAAATTTTAGACTCAAGGTATAAGTTTGAGTGCTCAATTTTTACCATTAAATGTTTGGAAGTCCAATTTTTACAACTATGTAAGTTTGAGGGTTCAATTTTAACATTAGTATAAGTTTGAGAGCTCAATTTTTGCAATTGAAAGTTTGAGGGTATAAATGTATTTGTAACTACCACCATATTTTAGGAGTGATTTTTGCCATTTGTGCACGATAATATTATCAAACTGAATAGAAAAAACTATTAAAAAAGACATCAAACAGTGATGAATATGATTATTTATTGATAAAGTGGGTTATTCTTTAAAGTTTAGGTGTGAGTGTCATGTTAAAGAAGGCATACGCATCATACTTGAAGATAATATTAATCATAGAGAATTGACCAAATTAGGTCACCGATTTTGAGGAAAAGAAGTGCTTTTTATTTTTTTCTTTTTTGTTCAACAAGTGAGATTGAAAGATTCAAACTTTTAATCTCTTATTTGGAGATATACACCTAAACTAGTTGTGGTATGTTCCTAAGTTGGTAGAAAAAAAAAGTTATGGTACTATATGAATAATAAGGCAATTTGTATCCTGGGAAAATGCATACTGAGGCTGAGGGTTGGTTACATATTACATCTTCCACCCACACAACTCAATATTTTTGATGGATACCTGTATCTAACCATCTCCCTCTCTTTTTCTTGGGAGGTAGATAGGGAAAGGAAAAACTAATATATGACCTGAAACATAGTGTATGGAGGAAGGGAAAATGAGGATCCCTTCTGCACCTTTGTTCCACCAAAATATTATATACCAAGTGAAGTGAAATTGGTGCGAAGATACAAAGTGAAGAAGCTTTGATTACAAGAGAAAGAGCTTGCTTTCACATGCCACTCCTTCCAAGTCAAACTAACTTTAGATAAGCATCTTATTTTGGGTCACACAATCTACAAACAGTGAAATTCTTCCATAGCCAAAAGAGGATTTTCTATGAATAATATAGCCTTTATACACTTAACTTTGGTTGGTCTTTGTCTGTACTTTCCCTCATTTCTCACCTCCTTTTTTTCCTCTCACATACACACACTGTTCCCTTCCAACACAGCTGAGCTCACATGTATCTTGACTTTCTCTCCCCTCCCTTGTAATATCTCTCTCTCTATGGCTCCATTTCCTATATTGTCTTCCAACAATAGTTGCTGCACTCTTTAATGTTTAGGTTCTAGCTCATTGTTCATTTTCCCTTTCACAAACAATTTCCCAAAAGTGAATTTCCTGGAAAAATGAGTTGTTAAAAGTCTGTTATTTCTCCCCCCCTTGAATCCATAAACGATAATACAAAAGCACCTTTGATCCACGTTTTCACATAGTAAGTTTCGTCCCTTTTCATTTGAAACAAATAATAAATGACTGATGCATTCAACAGAGGAAGAAAAAAGAAAGAAGAAAAAAAAAAATAGAGATGGAGAGAAAGAGAGGATACTATTCATACAATAAAATGATAAGTGAAAGAACAAAAATTTTCTTATCATATGAGATAAGTTTAAACAAATAACGCATCCAAAACCCAAATTACCATCCGCTAATATCGTTGAGTGGAGATCTAGTGAGAACAACTATCTTCAATTGTATGAGACCTTTTGAGTGAACCAAAAGTAAAACCACAAAGCTTATACTCAAAGGACAATATCATACTATTGTGGGGATATGTTGGAAGGTTCGTTGTCCCTGAAAAGTGGTATTAGAGTCATGTCCCTTTACTTAGTTGTGTTGTTGTGCCTCGATGACTAGTCATTGTGATTCATGATTGAGCATAATCAAACAGGGAATGGACTCTAGTGATGAAGAGTTGGTCTTGTTAAAAATGATTACTCGAGAGTAAAACACAGATGGAAAGAAGGCTTTGGTGGTTTTTGTCTGAGGGGAGAATTGTTTGAGTGCGACCAAAAATCCACACTGGCTAAATAAGGAAAAGATCCATGGTATATAAGTGAAAACAACTATCTCCAATTGTATGAAATATTTAAGGTAAAATTAAAAGCAAAGCAATGAGAACTTATACTCAAGGTGAACAATATTATATCAAGTGTAGAGATATGTTGGAGAGTTCATGATTCTAAGAAATATAATAGTATAAGATGTTCCATTAACGTGGCCGCTTCTCTTTTTTCTTTTTAACATACTTTTATATTTCAAAAGAACTCAGAAAGAGAGAGGAAAGAAAAAATGAAAATATTAAAGTCATTATTATTATTAAATTTAAAAAAAGTGTAAAGTGAAATATTCTAAAGCCGTACTTGAAAATTTTAACAATTTTAAATAGTGGGTTACTGTTATTTTTTTCCAATCGCCTTTACATGTCACTCACGACTCAACCAATTTCAGATCAAATTGGACATGCAGATTATTTGTAAAAGTGAAAAAACTTGGAATAAGTATGATTTTCGTATCTATTTCAGATATCGTAAAAATTTGCAAAAATAGAAAATAAAAATCTAAGAAGATTAGGCAAATTTACGTGGAATATAGTACTTAAAGAAACCCCTATATTTATATAAAACGACCATTGGGGATGATCTTAGGTTCTAAATTTCCCTCTCTGTTTAGATGTGATGACTCATAAGAGGAGTTTTACCTCACCGACCCAGCAAAAAAGAAAAATAGAAAAAGAAAATTCCCAGAAATTCTGGTGGGCTGAGAGAACAAAATAAAAGACATGGAGCCTCTTTCATGTGGGTGTGTAAAAGACACAACTTAGGACACGTATCAAACTGGACACAGAAATATGGTGGAAAGAAATAATGAGTGATTGAACAATTCAAAGTGTCTGCCCACATGCATCTTTGAGAAACCGACACTCATTCCTCCTTCCATCCGTCTCTGCAACTCTCTTCGTTGCTTTTATTTCTGAAGTTTTATTTAAAAAAAAAAAACAAAAAGTTCCGTTCAATAATTGTATCAACTCCTTCACTGTAAATAAACAGTTTCCAGAACAGAAATAACGGAGAAACATGGAAGTCCGTCCTGTACAGATTCTAATGATTCATTATGTTGACTCTCAGCTGTATTAATGAGATTTTGCCTGATTGGTGAAGAAGAGGTTATTTCTGAAACTTGTTCTTGTTGGGCTCCCTTCTTCAAACCTTGGCAGTTGAACATCACATAATATAAGATTTAAGAAGCTTGGGAATATCCACCGGGAGGTATATTGTATCTTGAGTTTGGTATGTTTCTCTAGACTTGATAAAATTTTCCTCAAAGAGTGGATCCAAAAAATTGCAACAAACTGTATTAGTGTTTTTGGTTACAAGTGGAGAAGTAGAGAATACTTAAATTTATGAGTAAGTAGATTGGCCTAAAAATAGAACTACATAAGCTTAAGAAAACTACGATATAACATAACCTGGGTTAGGATACCAAGAAACTCAAGAAGACAAAGAACAACTAAAGAAAACTACGATATGACATAACCTACTCTGTCCCTAATTCTGAAATTCCACAACTTCGCTCCCAACCCCACTCTCTCTATTTATAATTAATAACTCATTCAAACTTACTAGCTATTTATTAATATGCCCCTTTTAATACCTATACTAATAATCAACTAGGGTCTTACAGACTGTTATCCTAATATAACACCAACGTCATAACTCATAAATATTCAAACTTGTTATAATGAGATTGACAACTCCTGAAAAGAAAAGTTCAACACTTTCTTACTTTCAACAGTTTTTTAGTAATCTACCACAAAATCCCAAATGTAGCCACCACTAACCGTACTAAGGGACAGAGATGGAGGGAATATCTCAAACTAAATGTAATAGGAAAATATTATTGTCTAAGAATCAAAATCAAAAGAGGGTGGAAGAAAGAAAGATTGCAATATGAACTTTATGTTAAATCGTTGATTGACTCAAAAGTTTAGGTTGATGGGTGAAGACAAATTTTAGTTTTATATCATTAACACTCCTCCTCACTTGTAGACTTGAAATATGTAGAAGATCGAATAAGTGAAAATCAATATTAATCGAGAAGGAAATAATATTGCAGGAGCTTGAACATAGGACCCCTAGATCACCTACTTTAATATCATGTTAAATCGTTGATCACCTACTTTAATATCATGTTAAATCGTTGATTGACCCAAAAAGTTAGACTGATGAGTGAAGTTAAAATTTAATTTTATATCACTAACTCTTTTCACTAGTTCTGCTCCAACAGGAGTTGTATATAGTTGCTGTTGCAGCTCCGATTCCACTTTTCGTGACTAATTTATCATATCCTATGAACTTATATTTTTGGTTCTGAGAGGAAAAGAATCACAAGGTAAAAAAAATTCGACATTCCAATTCTGCCTCCAGAGTCCAGACAAACCCTGCCTCAACCCACAGGATTTCTTGGCGAGAACAGACAAAACTTCTTAAGCAAAGTCCATGACTATTACCTTCATACAATAATCTTCTAACACGATGAATATACCATTCATATAGTAATCTTTTAACACCACAGACTTTAAAAAGTAAGGTCTCTAAAAGACTGTTGATTGGCCAACAAAACTCAAATGCACTAGAAAATTGCTCTCTATATGTTGGCACATAATAGGTAGCACATTAATGGCAATTTTTTACTAGAAACAGGGTCAAATGCCTGCATTTGATTGGAATCAAATATTACCATGTATTTGATGGTGCCTAACATTGAACAAACGATGTCATGATTCAGATATAAAGAGAAAAGGTAACAATTTAGGCCTGCTAGTTTTAAAGTGTAGGACATGATAGCACATAGTCCAAGCTTCAGCTGGCAACATGGGCCTAAGTCACTAAAACAGAACTACTCATCGACCTCGATTGGGTTGCGTGAAAGCAACCCATGAACAGATAAAATACTCGAAGCATTTCGTATGGTAAAGTAAACTTCAAGAAGATAGACATTGTTTTAGTAATTTGTAATTGTTCATAGGTTGAATGGCCCCTAAACAACTCCCCTATCTACATCCTATAATTGAAGCTCTAAATTAAAATATCTGGTAGGCGACCCACTTATTCAAACATGATTTTGGTTATTGACATCCACAGAGAATATATTAACCATCAGAGAACAACATAATTCCAAATTCCTAACCCTAACCCTGCCAACGAAACAGGGAATGCTATTATCAGAAACCGAATTATTTGGAAAGATTAAAAAGCAATCAATCTTGAGAGAGAGAGAGAGAGAGAGAGAGAGAGAGAGAGAGCCTGTATGATATATCTCCTCCTAAGGAAGTAAACGATGTAGAGGTGAACTCGCTGCGAGTCGAGTATGACCGTCATTCACGATCGTTGAATTCTCCATTTTCTTTCAGCGCATTCAATGGAGGCTTCGACGGCCATGAATTCTTAGGAAGCTATTGTCCTCGATTTTGTTGTACAAGTATCGTGTATGCTAAAACGGTCAAATCTTAGGAAGCTGTCGCATTACGACGATGTTGAAGGTTTAGATCATCAGTACTCGAAGTGGAAGAACGGAGCGGGTGATTGTGAACTCGAGATAATTGTAAAAAAAATAAAATAAATAAAAAATAAAAAGTCCTCCATTAAACTAGGATTAGAAACTAGCTGAGTTGGCAAAGAAAAACAATAGACTGTCATGTCAGCAAACTTGGGTTAAAGTAATCGATGGGTCGAGTTAGTGGGTAGTTTCGGCGATTACTTCTCGATCTTTGCTCTTGAAATCGACTGTAGTTCCCGGAGTAGCTAATGTTGGATATCAAACAAACTAAAAGTTTGGTGAATATTTGAAACATACCAACATATTTAATTGTGTAGATTAAATTTATTGTTTAGAAACTTTCAAATTAAATTGAAACTTCAAATTAAAATTAAAATGATGTTTCAGGTACAAATTTGTTAAATTTGTAGTTTATTCTGAGTTATATTTGATTTTCTTAGGTAATAACTAAGAGGGTATTTGGGGTATTGTATTGACTTGGGTTGTATTGTATTGGGTTACAAAACCCGTGTTTGGGTAATGGGCTTTGGGGTTGGTTTGGATTACAAAACCAACCCCAAATACAACCCAACCCAATCCTTCCTAGTTTCCGCCGCTTCCCAATGCACACTCTGCCCGATGTCTGCTCTCTCTCTCTTTTGTCGCCTTCTGTCAGCATTCACTCTTCCCCTTCTCTCCGCATTCACTCTTTCCCATGCGTTGGTCGAAGGTAGGCCTTGCGTTCGTCAAAGTAGGCCTTGCGTTCTTCGAAGGCTTGCGTTGGTCGAGGGTCGAAGGCCTTGCGTTGGTTGAAGGCTTGCGTTGTTATTATTATATTATTATAATTTGGTTGTTGGCTTATTGAACTTCGGTCATTTCCATTTAAATCTTGCACTGTTACTCAAATTAATTTGAGTGGTTGGGTTGTTTAACTTCATTGATTCACATGCTTATATATACGAATTCTCTCCTATTCCTATATCACACACCATTTTGGAGAAGAAATTAGCTCTCCAAATTCTTTTTTTCCGGTGAGTCCCCTTCAAACTTTTGCTATTTTTTATTTCTTTCTCCTTATGTTATGAATTATTTTTATTCAAACTTTCTTCTGTTTCATGTGATGGTGGACTTGTCGTTTGATATGTGCCTTATCCATTTGCCTCTTTAACCCGATTGACAGTCGAGTTCTAACGGGTACGTATGTATGCTCAGTTTTTTAATTGAATTTTTTTTCCTAGTCATGATGTTTACTTAACTAACATAACCTTTTTTTTTTTGCCAGTGTAGGGTGGAAATTGACAGTTAACCAACCTACCCGTCCGACCGTCACTACATTACACGTAACTTATTTGTACTACATTGTTCTGTTTTTTAAGTACATTATTCGTACAACTTGTTGTTTGACAAATGTATATGGTATTTTGTTTGAGATGTTTATGTGTATTTATGTGTCTAATTCATCCGGTTGCATCTTTGTTTAAACCATTTTGAAGAATAAACAGTTTCAACAATTTCTTACTATTTCTATTGCAAATTACTTGCGTTATACAATACATTTTCTTTTTGTACTTTACACAAAACACATTTTCTGATGATTAAGTATGTGGATTCAATATGAGAGAAAATTTAAAAAAATAATAATAATAAAATTAAAAAAAAAACAGTGAAGAATAACTTTTTATTTTTTATTTAAAAAAAAGAGTAAAAAATGTACCAATTATAATTTGGAAGATGAATAGGAAAATAAATTTTTATAATTGAAACCATTGTATAATTTATAATTAAAATTCAAAAGTTTGCAAAAAAAGTGGCAATTCAACTCAAATAATTGTTCAATGCGGTTTTGAGAATTGAAAACCAAGTTTTCAAACGTCGCAAAAAAAAAAGTTGGTACTTCAATTCAAATTGAATGTGGTTTTAAGCAAAAAAAAAGTTGTACTTCAACTTAGATTCAATGAGGTTTTATAAAAAAAAAAAAAAAAAAAAAAAGTTTTGTAATCTAAAAAAAAAATGGTACTTCAACTTTGCAAAATTTTTTAGATTGAACTCAAATGTTTCTTACTTTTTAAAAATTTCGGGACTTAAACAATTCTCAACTTCCTTTCTAAATAGAATGGACTATTTCCTACATTTTCCATATCTATTTCTATAAAACAATTTCTCAAGTTGTAGTTTTAGAAAAATTTTATCAAGTAGTATTGACAACATAATTTTTGAGAAATGGTAGTCAAGTAGCATATGACCCCATCAACTATGGTTCTATATGATTAAGGGAATTGAAAATCTTTTCACAATTAATTTACACAATCTTCTCTTGACGAGTTTGTTTGTTTGTTTATGTGTTTGTTTGTTTATGTGTTTGTTTGTTTATGTGTTGAGTTGTGTACTTATTCATTTGTTCATTTGTAATCAATATCTTTCTGAATAATAAATTGGGTGGGGTGTAAGAAAAGATTGATTGCATAGGAAGATCGAATAGATAGGACTTGGAATAAATAGGAATACTTAAGTATGACCGCTATCTTGTTAGGTCCATTGTTAGGTCAGTTAATCAATGGATGACATGGACATTCAACCTGACGAGCTCATTGCAATACTGACGGTTGTATGTGTGGCTACCGTAGCAATGGTGAATACTATCACCACTTTGCTACAATTGGATGACAATCGGGAGCGACCGTCTCCACTAATTAGACATCAGATTCGACAGTTGAATTTCTTTCGACTGATCTACGTAGATGATCAGACGTGTCGTGAGAACACTCGCATGGATAGGTGAACACTCACGATTCTGTGTCAATTACTTAGGACGACGGGTAGGATAAGGCCCACGAAATATGTATATGTAGAGGAAATAGTGGCTATCTTCCTGCACATAGTCGCACACTATGTCAAAAATCGAGTGATGTGATGCCAATTTGCAAGGTCTGGCGAGACGGTTTCCAGGCACTTCAATATTGTGCTCAATGCAATATTGAGACTGGACGACGTTCTATTGCAGAAACCAGAGCCAGTCACTGAGAATTGTACAGATGACAGATGGCGCTGGTTCCAGGTACAGTCATTTTGTTGTTTTAATGATATTGTTTGGGGTTTTAGAAATTACCTTAAACTTATCATTTAAACAGCATTTCGTCACAGAATTGCTTAGGTGCATTTGATGGAACCCACATAAAGGTAAATGTCAGTGCAGCTGATTGACCACGCTATAGAACTAGAAAGGGCGAGATTGCAACGAACGTTCTTGCTGTATGCAATCAAACGTGTGAGTTCATATTCGTTTTCGCTAGATGGGAAGGATCAACTACTGACTCAAGGATTCTGCGAGATGTAGTGTCCAGGCCAACTGGATTGAAAGTCCCAAGGGGTTAGTTTGTAGATATCAGTGTACCCTTACATACAAAAAAAAATGTACGACAAGTGATAACTTGGCCCAAATTAGCAGGATACTACTATCTATGTGACGCTGGTTATCCAAACGCTGAGGGATTTTTGGCTCCTTATCGGGGACAAAGATACCATTTGATTGAGTTCAATTTGACAAATATTTCAATTTTGTATTTATTTGATTTTATTTTGTATTTTGGAGAGTTACTAAGTTGCTAACCTATAAATAACAATTTGTTTCTTCATTTGTGGCATCTCATTTCAAATTGAAGATTTTTTTTTTCTTTTCTTTTTTTCTTTCTTTTGGTTTTGAGTTGAGCTAAGAGTAAATATCCAAGAATTCTACTAGATCCGAGTAGTTCGAGGTTGTAGTTTTGCTAAAGTTAGTCGTTGTATCCTGTTGAGATGATCGTTGTAGTATGCTTGCATCCGGTGCAGAGCGAATAATTGTCTTTAGGATAACGCTTATCAGAAGCATGCCTCCGCTATCTATTGACGTCTCCGTAATATCTTGAGTTTACTAGTGTATTCAGTTCACATATATTATTATTCCCCAACAATTTGAAGACAATTGTTAATATCTGAACTAATGGCTGCAAACTCCTCCACCAATGTTGCTACTTCTGCCATGATGGGATTGCCCATGGTGAAACCCCATGCTGAAAAATCAAAGAAGTTCAGAGGAGACAACTTCAAGAGATGGCAACAAAAGATGGTTTTCTACCTCACCACATTGAGTCTTGCTCATATTTTGAAGGAAGAATGCCTAGTTACCCCATTAGAAGTTGTAACTCCCGAAACGGAAGCTGCAAAGCAATCATGGATGCATTCAGACTTCCTATGTCGTAATTACATACTTAGTGGTTTTGAGGACACTTTGTATAACGTCTATTGCAATTCCTACAATACATCAAAACTATTGTGGGAGACATTAGACAAGAAGTACAAGTTGGAAGATGCTGGTAGTAAGAAATTCCTCGTGGGAAAATTCTTAGATTACAAGATGATGGATACCAAGTTATTAGTTAATCAAATGGAAGAATTGCAAATTATCATCAGTGATTTGCAAAGTGAGATTATCAGTGAGCCATTCCAAGTTGTTGTTATGATTAAGAAGTTGCCTCCTTCTTGGAAGGACTTCAAATGCTATCTTAAACACAAGCGAAAAAAGTTATCTATAGAGAACTTCGCAGTGAAACTTTGTATAGAAGAGGATAACAAAAAAGGAGATAAAACTATGTTAAAATTCGACGCCAAAGCTTGATGAAGTTTCAAGACATAAACCCCGAAAGCAGAATTTCAAGAAGAAAATTGTGAACTATGGGTTGCGGAATGATGCAATCAAGCGCATTCGAGGAAATTGTTGGGTTTCAAGTAAGAGTGGTTATATTGTTGCAATGTGCAAACACAAGAAGGTACAAAGTTCCAACAATCAGGCCAATGTTGTGGAAAATGACGATCTGGTTGCCTTCATTTCTGAGGTAAATATGGCTCTAGATGCCGAAGGTTGGTGGATTGATAATGGCGCTACTAGGCACATTTGTAAGGACAAGTCATCGTTCGTTACATATGAGAAGCTAGATGGCAACAATAAGTTGTACATGAGAAATGCTTCAACTTCCTCTATGTAAGGCAAAGGGAAGATCCTGCTGAAATGGACTTCCAAAAAAATACTTACCCCCAATGAAGTGTGGCGTGTGTTAGAGATTCGAAAGGATCCAAGATTAGGAACTTTACTTAATAAAAATGGGTTCAAACTTATATTTGAGTTAGATAAATTTATTCTGACAAAGGGGGTATGTATGTGGGAAAAGACTATCTAAATGAAGGCATGTTCAAACTGAATGTACTGGAACAAATGCCAAAGAATAATAATAATACCAATTATTCTACTTATATTGTTGAATTGTGTGATGTGTGGCATTCTAGATTAGGCCACGTCCATTATCATTCTTTAAATAGAATGGTAAATTTTGAACTATTTTCGAATTTTAACATTGACAATAGACACAAATGTGAAGTTTGTGTTGAATCAAAGTTTACTAGAAAGTTGTTTTCATCAGGAAAGAAGTATGTAACATGAAAAGTACTCCCACAATAGGTGGTAAGAGATATTTTGTCGCGTTCATTGATAATTGTAGTAAATATTGCTATGTATATTTATTACATAGTAAAGATGAGACCTTTAATGTTCTTGAAACATGTAAGGCAGAAGTTGAAAATCAACTCGAAAAGAAAGTTAAATTAAGAAAATCAACTTGCTATCATCATCACTTTATGAATTTTGTGTAGTTAATAGTATAATCCATCAAACTACAACACCTTATACACCACAACAAAATAGTGTAGCTAAAAGAAAGAACTGAACTTTAAAGGACATGGTTAATTGCATGTTAAATTGTTCAGGTTTACCTCATAATTTGTGGGGGGAAGCTTTGTGCTTACGGAAAATTTTATACAAAATAGAGTTCCACATAAGAAAACTAATAATAAATCACCTTATGAAGTGTGGAATGGAAAATTGCCCTCATATAAAATGCTGAAAGTGTGGGGGTGTTTGGCAAAGGTACAAGTTCCTTTATAAAAAAAAACCAAACTTGGACCTAAGACAAATGATTGTGTCTTTATAGGCTATGAAATGCATAGTGCTGCTTATAGACTCATGGTGGTAAAATTAGAAGTATTTGATATTAATAATAATACCATCATGGAATCTATTGAAACCGAATTCTTTGAGAATATATTTCCTTTAAAGGAGGAAAGACACAAAAGTAATGGTACCAAAAGAAATTATGACGCTAGCTCTTCGAAAGGTCAAGATGACAAAAATGTTGATTCTGAACCTAGAAGAAGCAAAATAGCTAAGATAGCTACTTCTTTTGGACTTGATTTCATAACTTATATGATAAAAGGTGAGCCTCAAACTTTTCAAGAAGTTGTATCATCTCCTGATGCACCTTATTGGGAGTAATTTGATTTTTAAGAAAAAGCTAAAGGTTGACGTCACTATTACTAACTATAAAGTCTGCTTAGTTGCTAAAGGCTTTTGCCAAAAGGAAGGACTAGATCTCTTTGATACCTATTCTCCAGTGACGAGGACTACATCTATGAGGATGTTAATTGCAATAACAACTTTGCAAAATTTGGAAATACACCAAATGGATGTGAAAACTACATTCCTAAATGAAGATTTAGATGAAGAAATTTATATGGAACAACATGAAGGGTTTATTGTTAAAAGTACATGAAAACAAAGTTTGTAAACTTGTCAAGTCTCTTTATGGGTTGAAACAAACACCCAAACAATCGAAAATTTTGATCACACTATGTTTATCAAATGGATTTAAGATAAATGAGTGTGATAAATCTGTCTATGTTAAAACCATAGATCAAGAGTATATCATTGTTTGCTTGTATGTAGATGATATGTTAATAATGGGTACAAATAGAAGTGTCATTGATTCCACTAAAAGGATGTTGAAATCCAACTTTGATATAAAAGACCTTGATTTTGCTGAGGTTATCCTTGGAATTCGAATAACAAGAAATTCAAGTGGATACATACTTTCTCAATCTCACTATAAAGAGAAAGTGTTGAGAAAATTTGATCATTTTGAGAGTAAGTCGACTGTTACTCCATTTGATCCAAATTGTAAGTTGAAGAAAAACAATGACGAAAGTGTGTCTTCTCTAGAATATTCTAGAGTTATTGGTAGCTAAATGTACATAATGAATTGTATAAGACTTGATATTGCCTATTCAATAGGAAGGTTAGCAAGATATACAAGCAATCCAGGGCATGATCATTTGAATGCTTTAGTCAGAGTTCTAAGGTATTTGAAGTACACTCTAGACTATGGATTGCATTGTACAAGATATCCACATGTACTGGAAGGATTTAGTTATGCTAACTGGATTTCTGATAGCATAGAGACTAAATTAACTAGTGGGTATATTTTTACTTTAAGTGGAATAGTTGTATCGTGAAAATCTTCAAAACAGATGTGTACAACACGTTCTACTATGGAATCAGAGTTTATAGCTCTTGATAAAGGAGGAGAGAAGTTGAATGACTTCGAAGTTTTCTTGAAGATATTCCATTGTGTCCGAAGCCTGTAAATGTGATATGTATTTATTGTGGCAATTTAGCAGCTTCTATGAGAGTCAAGAATAATGTCTATAATGACAAGTCACAACATATTAGACGCAAACATAATTCGATAAGGCAATTATATTACTCTCTAGTGGAATAATTTTCATTGATTATGTGGAATCGAAAGAAAATATTGCAAATCATTTGACGAAAGGATTGTCAAGAGAGTAAGTTACATATACATTGAGGAAAATGGGGCTAAAACCTATGAAATGAGTTATTTGGTGGTAACCTAACCTAATTGACTGGAGATCCCAAGATCTAGGTTCAATAGGTAAATTTGACACAGTAATTAGAAACTTATAGTTTCTTCCCATTTTTATGATGTTGTTGAGTGTGTGATATGTTGATGTTAAGGTCATATTGATATCTTGTTTTATAAGAGGAGTATTGACAGAATACTCTTAATCAATATTATCTATATGAGAGTAGAAGTGGGGTCGCTTCTATGAGAACGTTTCAAATGGCTTATGTGAATAAGTTAGAAACATAATAGCGCAAGCAATTAGGATTTAAAACACTCTAACTACGTCAATTTTAATGATTAAACATGCTTGTTTCCAAAATCGAAAAACCGAGGATTGTCACTTACTTGTTGTAGCTCGATATTGAATCGAATTCCTCCAAGATTTTGATCATGAACACTTCTTGGACCACCACAAGAATCTTCCTCGTTGTTCTCTAACCTTAGAATGGACTTTGGGATCCAAATTGTGATGAATTTGGAGCAAATTTGTGAAAAAAAGAGAGTTTTTGGAGTGTTTTGAGTAGGTGAAGTTTTTCAGCAAAAATCACCAAAACGATCATCCCATCTTCCAAAATTTTTTCTTCTATTTAAAGAAGAAACCATGCAAATCTAATGTACATGCATCAAGCCACCAAATTTGGTGATTAACAATTGAACTAGCGAGTGGAAGAAGATGAGGTTAAGAGAGGAACACTTCCTCCTTCCATGCATGCAAAAGTGGAGAAATCCAATTTTTGAATTTCCCAAATTTTAAAAATAAAATTTTGAATTTCCATTTTTTTAATTAATTCTAATAATTAATTTAAATTAGAATTAATTAATTAATATTAAATATTAAATTAATAATTTTTCCACTTATCCCGGCGACAATTTTCAATATGATGAATCTCTATTCATCTAATTAATATTTAAATCGCATTCCAATATTTTTTAACTCTCCAAATTTGTTTAATTCATAATTAAAAGGAACAAACCACAAATTTTACTCCTTAAACGAATTTCATCACATTGTTCTAAGGTTTAGTCCACGAGCTAACAAGGAGACTTAATAGTCCTATAAATTATAAGCTCCAACGATTCGAAAATTAACTGGCTAAAGTCTTTAACCTAGTTAATTAACATTCGTTAACTACTGAGACACTCCACTATAGCCCGGTAGCTGCACTCTTCTCAATGTATATATATTCCTGTCCATTTGATATAACCATGAGTAGTAAGTCGATCCTTCACAAGTTGTTCATAATTACAGCTGGATCGAAATTATCAATTTACCTCTATAATTATATTTCGTTCCTTAAGTCTCACTGATTCTCTAATAAATAATTGGTCTGTGGTCCAACCATCAAACCGAGCCCCTCTCGGGCCAATGAGAGGGTGGGGCTCCTTGTTCAAGACCCAGAGTCAACACTTAAAAGAACAACTTCTCTACTAACATATAATTAGGTAAGAGCGAATTCCATCTCACAAGATTATGTCCCCAACTATCTACCTGATCTTATCTCTAAAATGGAATGCTTATTAAGTCGGCGAACTCGGGTCACTCTCACCCATGCAGATTAAAGGATAATCCCAAATAAACAAGAGTTCATAGTTAGCTCAGTTTAAGATCGAGTTACCTAGGTCATCATGTTGAAATAATTAGTTCTAATAGTAAATAGTGTTATAAAGAAAAAAATGATTATTTCATGGTCCGGTTTTATGCAAACTCATTACATAGGATGCCCTCACTCTCATCTCTCTACATGAAACTATATAGGATCACATCGTTTGTATCAAATACAAAATGGATCACTTCCATAGTGTCCCCAGGATAAGGTTGGGATAAGGTACCCAACCTTATCTCTATACTATAGACCGTTTTGGCTATTACCTAAATTTGATCCATTTTTATGTCTACACATAAAGTCTAAATATTCAAACTATAGCTAGGGGTTCTTAGTTTATTGGATTTAATAAAATGCAATTCACATATTTAATATCGTCTTTACTGAATAAACCTCGATAACAACTTTATTGAGAATATGTTAAAAATTTATAAACCACGAGGACATAAAATCCAACATTATGTTCTCTAAAGCTCTCATGAATTCAGGATTTTGTACGAGACCAAAATAGACATAAATGTATAGAACTCAAAAATTCAAGATGAGTTGTGTGTGATATCTTTTGTCTCAATTCATCAATGAGAAGGATAATTCCAGAGCTTGGTCTCACTATTTCTTTGGTAAATTCGATGGATATTCACTAAGGAAGATTCAAGTCCAGAAGACACCTCTCATGATGCATAGCTTGTCTATTTGCTCTCAACGGTTTTGTTTGATTTTTCTCACTTTATTTCATGTGGGGGTTGTGGATATATATAGTGAAAGAAAGTGAAAGTTTGGTGAATATTTGAAATACAAAAACGGATTTAATTGTAATACCCTATCTCTGAAAACTTAAGTATTCACATAACTAGTAAGGATAAAAGGATAAAAGTGTGTGGATTAGAGGAACTTTTAAATGAAAAGTTAAGATTGTGAAACTACTGAATTAGACCAATAAATTCTGTACGTTGGAATGAAGGGTATTAAGAAAAGAGTAGAAATATTTATGGAGATAAGGTTGACGCATAGATGGTTAAGCTCAAACGCATGGTATTTAATACTGAGGAGTTACCAAGTTGTGAAATTATGTTCTAATGATGGCAAGTGTATGGGGTGAAGTACCATGTGTCGATGATGCAAAGTATCGAACCATCACTAGGAAAAATACCTTGCGTTGGAATGGTTGACAACGCGTCGGGGGGTGAAGCTAAGAAAAGTAATGCGTTGAGTGTTGTATAGAGCAATAGTGAATGGAGGTGAAGGAACAAGAATTGAGTATGGATTATGGCTATGCGTTGGTAAGCCTTGTATGGGGAAGCTAGTGTAAAGAGAAGAAAGTAGACCGTTGCCATAGCCTTGATAGATGAGTCGTTATTTTGATAGGTATGTCAGGCGTTGAAAGGTGTTATTATGTGTTCGGAGGTAAAGATGGAGTCTGACCAAGGGTTGTATTCAACTTACACTACGTTGAGAAGAATGCCTTGAAGTGGAGAGTAGTTGAATGCGATAGGCTAAGGGTTAATAATAAATTGATAAGTCACAAAGTGGATAATAACTATGCGCTGAAGGTTTACTATAAAAGACCATAGTGCTGATCGGGAAGTTCTTTAGTGCAGCAAGTGCACAAGGGGTCGCTAAGCGTTAAAGTGCTATGAAATGTTAAACGCTAAAGGATTATTATATGCTAGTAGGACTTCAGCGATTAGTAGGGTCTTACTATGTGTTGAGAAAGTTATGTGGTGAGAAAATATTGGTTATTTAGTCATACACTGAAGAGCTTAATTTCATGATAATGGAAAATGTTATCACTATCTCAGGTAAACGCATAGGAGGAAGCTAAAGAAGGAAATGGTTAAGGAATAACCTTGGTATAAGATTCAAGGACACATAGAGGGTAAAATCAAGAGACTTAAAGGAAGGTCATGAACGCGGAATGAAGCAAAGGTAAATGCAGGAGGGTAAACGCAGGAAGAAAGAATGTGAGTTGGATGTGGTAGTCAAAGGTAAACCACATGGTCAGAATAGTGCAATTGTACAAAGGAAGAAATGTAGCTGTAAATGAATGTAAGAAAGGGAGCTGAACGCATATAATATGCGAAGAAAATTGATATATGATGTTAAACTGAAGCACATAGTAGTATGCGTTAGAATTTGTACACCTAAATGAAGGAGAAATGGAATAAAGGTAGTAAAGCCGAGGGTAGTAAAAGGAAGCAAAGGAGTTGAATCTGGAAGATAGTTCCATGAACACATAGGAGCAAGGAGTTGGTTGTGTAGTTGTGTATTGGAACATAATGAACCCATAAAGTAAGTCTATAGGCCAGGTGGTTACACATGATTGTGACACCTCATTAAGTAGGAGGTGTTAGAAAGCATGATAAACATTTCATGCAAAGTGACACTTGGACTAATGCATGATTAATTAAGCATGCAACATGACATGTGGCAAACAAGTAGCAGCAGAAGAGAAGAGGTAGAATGACAAGTACTCTATAAATAGGACCTTGAGGGAAAAGTAATGACTGATGATTCGGTGATAATAATCCTTGAGAGAAGGAAAGAAAGAGAGCTGAAAGAAGAAAACCTTGCATTTGAAGGAGGAAGTCTGCGGCCAAAGAGGAAGACAACCTTAACACTTAAGTCATCTAGTGTTAAGAAGTTGGCTTGCGTCGAAAAGGGTGAGCCTTGCATTTAATTCGAATTCAACATAAAGGGTGAACGGCACGATGCGTTCAAGTTAGACATTGTGTCCAAAGAAGGTCGACGCATCCGAAAGAGTAAGAAGAGCTAGTCTGCACCTTGCGTTTAAGAGCACGGTTGCGTCCAACCGATTACCAGAAATAGTTTGCGGTTAGGAGTTCAAACCTTGCGTTCAAGGAGCTCGGGGAAGACAGGGATTGGAAGGAAAAGAGGAAAATCTCTTAAGTAAATGTGAGTGACTCTCTTCTTCTTTCAAAACTGAGCTTTGTTGAAATGTTCTTATGTGATATGGTTTTGTGATAACTGATTTCATGAAACGCATGATGTTTGATCATATTGTCTAAAAGGCATGTTTTATCTAATTGTTTTACTACATTGAAAGACATGTTGCAAAAGGTAGTTTATCAAGAAACATCCTGTTTCCTATAAAATGTTTCATATGAATGATCTACTCAAACTGATTGATAAAATGTTTAAGAGGAGGCTCAGTGCTTATCTCCTTGAGAAGGCTCGTGAGTTTCCCCGTGACCCAGTACTCAAGGACATGAGAAGGTACATGGGCAACCCGTCATATTTCTATGTGCACATAGAGGTTAATTTGGCTAGTGTATCGAGCTTGCTCTGCTTGAAGCCAGGGATGATTTCGACGTTGGGTGTGTTGAGCCTTGCTCCACCCCAACTAAGGATGTTTTTGACGTTGAGAGCGTTGAGTCTTACTCTGCCTCAACTAAGGGAAATGATTGAGAAACCAAACAAGTTTTTCATATAAATGTTTCTAAACGACTCTATTGATTTGGAACGATTTAATATAGTTCAAAAGAGATGTTGAAAATACGTTCCTGATGTATTGATGTATTTATCTTGTTTTATATGTATAAATGTAACATGCCCGTTTTTTATTAAAAGACAGTTTTACAAAACCAGTCACTCACGGGGCTTTAGCTCACATTTTCCTATGTTTTTTTCTAATTTTCCAGGTAGCAAGCAAGTTCGGGATGCTTTGCCTATGCAAGAACCTTGTCTGGGTCGTCTTTGGTAAAGAAATGGTTGGTCAGTGAACCTTATAGAGGAGTCAAGGTTGCTGACTTCACATCTTCTTTCGGGTTATGGAGGATAATCCGGGAGGGGGTGTGACATTAATTGTGTAGATTAAATTCATTGTTTAGAAGCTTTCAAATTGAATTGAAACTTCAAATTAAAATGATGTTTCATTTACAAATTTAACATGCACGAAAGTTAATATGTAGTTTCTTCAATTGAATAAGTTATATTTGATTTTGTCAAGTAATAACTAAATTGAGTTCAATTTGACAAATGTTTCAATTTTTGTATTAATTTGATTTTATTTTATATTTTGGAGAGTTACTAAGTTGTTAGCCTATAAATAGCAATTTGTTTTTTCATTTGTGGCATCTCACTTTAAATTGAAGAATTATCTCATTTTTTATTTCCTTTTGGTCTTGAGTTGAGTTGAGAGCAAGTATCCAAGAGTTCTATCAGATCCGAGTAGTTCGAGGTTGTAGTTTTACCGAAGTTAGTCGTTATATCCTGCTAAGACAATCATTGTAGCCTGCTTGCATCCGGTGCAGAGCGAATAATTGGCTTCAGGACAGTGCTTATAAAAAACGTGCCTCAGCTATCTATTGACGTTTCCACAATATCTTGAATTTGTTAGTGTATTTAGTTCACATATATTATTTTTCCCCATCAACTAATAGGTTCGAGAGCTTAATTTCCAGAATTTTCTATCCACGTCCAAATTGATTGAAAAATATGAATAACAGACCCAACTTGTTAATGATGGGAGATATCGAGCTAGATATTTTTCCATCTCTTATATACATGTCTTGTTGGAAAACCACAACATTACACGATTGAACTTTTATTACCCAACATCCAATTCAATCAAGATTGTGACCCACCGAAAATAAATTTGAGAGGTCGGCAGAGCCTCGAATGTGTGAGTTTTCGACGAAACATGGGTTTCTTGGGTTGACTGATTTTTCCACCAGTCCAATATGTGTTTTTTTTTTCTTTTTTTGCTAGAAAGTGGCATCAAAGTAGAACGAGTGATGTGAGTTTAGGGTAGGGTTGGCAAAAAAAACCCTGGGGCCCAACCCGATCGGGTCGGGGAATCCCCGGTTTGACCGGGAAATGGGTCAAACCAAGGAGATTCCTCGGGTACCCATCCGAGGTCAGGGCGGGGACAGGGAGGGTATCCCCGACTGCCTCCGTATATATAAAGATATATATATCTCGCTCTATCTCGCTCTCGCTCTACTTATTGGTAGTAATTTGGTTTTGCATTTGAATTCACAGTCTCGCTCTCTCTCACAGTCTTGTAGTCTCGCTTGCTCTCCCCGTCTCACTATCTAGCTCTCGTTGTCTCGCTCTTGCTTTATCTTGGAGAATGGGTCCCTATGGGGACCTATTTCCCCAACAATGAATCCCCACCCCCCTACAAATGGCGGGGACGGAGAACCCCTACCCGCCCCGTTGCCAACCATAGTTTGGGGCATTGGATCTGTGGGTCTTCCTAAAAAATATGCAATAGAGCGAGAGAGGACATCAAGTGAGAAATGAGGCTGAGAATGAAAGAGGAAAGAGAGAGAGGAGATGGGAGCTTAGAGAGCTAGAGAGCAAGAGAGAGATTTTAATCCACATGCAAAATGGTTCGTTTGGATAATTTCACCTTGATATGATGTAAGTAAAATGGAAAAAAAAAACTTTAGTTTTAAAAGATAAGACATATAAAGTTCTTAATTTGAATGACTAAACATGTCCAAGTAGTATATTACTTGTTGAGAGTATAATTTCTGAAAGTTTAAAGTGAAATTGCATTAAATAGTAGAAAAGATATCTATTTTCCATTTTTACTTTTACCGATTGTTGACAATATTAGTTTAAATATTTTAGGGTTGTTTTTAAATATAGAAAAATAAACCAAAATGCTTACAAATATAACAAAATTTTACTATTTATCTGCAATAGATTGCCTCTATCTATGTCCCAATAGATACATATAGTAGTTGATTGTGATCTATCAATCTATCACAGAGAAATTGTGATATTTTGCTATTATTTGTATATATTTTCAGCAATTTTATCATTTAAAATAATTTTCTAATATTTTAATTATTTTATTTCCATGGTTATATATAGCTGACCAATCCCAACTCTTGGGATATTAGTTTTTTTACCAACAAAATTTAGATAAAAGCAAGGAAATGAAAATATAATTGTATTGCATCATTTTAGATTACACAGTAAGAAGATGCCATGAATTGCGTGTGTGAAAAACTTTGTGACAAATTACTACAACCACACAAAATAATTCATTTTCAACCCTAGTGACAATAATGCTCTATCAAAGTTTATATACTAGTTACACCCTTTAATCTTACTCTTAAACTAGATAATTAAAGGAGAATTTAGCTAGAGTTAATACACTTGGGGTAATTGTTTTAAATAGTAAACAGTTGAAAATATTTTCAAATATATCAAAATGTCACCTTCTATTAGTGATAGACATTGATAAACATCTATCAATGTTTATCATGGATAGATGATAGTTAGGGGGCGTTTGGGGTACCAGATTGTAATCAGGATTATTGGGAATCTGATTACGATGGGTTTGCTGGAGTGCAGGGTTGGATTGGCTGGGAATCTGATTACAGCGTTTGGATTGTAGGGTTGGGTTTGGGTTGGGTTTGGCTGTTTTTTTTTAATATTATTTTTGCTATTTTTTTCTACATCTGTTTTAAGCATCATATAAGTTGAAATTTATCTGTTTATACTATAGAAAATTAAACTATCATACTATATTATAATTTTTATTTTTTTTCATTTTAAATATTATTTTGACTGTTTTTATTTTTTTAATATTATTTTCACTGTTTTTTTTTTCTAGATTTGTTTTAACCATTATATATTTTGAACTTTATCTGTTCATACCATAGAAAATTAAACTATCATACAATATTATAATTCTGATTTTTTTTTTTTGTTTTTAAATATTATTTTGACTTTTTTTTTGTTTTTAAATATTATTTTTAGTGTTTTTTTTTCTACATCTGTTTTATCCATCATATATTTTGAACTTTATTTGTTCATACTATACAAAATTAAACTACCATACTATAAGACTAATTTTGATTTTTTTTCTTTTTAAATATTATTTCAAATTATCATGCTATATTATAATGTTGACTACTTTTTATTGAAGTATTATTTTGACTGTTTTTTTTCTACATCTGTTTCAACTATCACACTATATTAGAATTAAGAGTAAAATAATATTAGTATATAATAAAAGGACTACGATATAAAATTAAAGTTCGAAAAAAATTACACATAATTCAAATTACAAACAACATCATGGAAAGATAAGGTTCATTAATCATAACATAACTTGGGTTGCAAATAAACATTTGAGTTCAATCTAAAATTTTTGCAAAGTTGAAAACGTTTGTTTTTTAATTACACAACCGGATTGAACTTGAGTTGAAATACCATTTTTTGCAGATTACATTACATTGGTTTTTTTTAAAAAAAAAAAAAAAAAAAAAAAAAACTGCATTGAATTTAAGTTGAAGTACCAAATTTTTTTTGCTTAAAACCGCTTTCAATTTGAGTTGAAGTACCAACATTTTTTTGCAAAGTTCAAAATCTTGGTTTTTTATTCTAAAACCGCATTGAAGAATTATTTGAATTGAATTGCCACTCTTTTTGCAAACTTTTGAATTTGAATTATAAATTATACAATATTTTCAATTATAAAAATCGCATGAAAAATTATTTAACCTCAAGTACCATTTGTTATCATACTTTTGGATTTTAGTTATAAATTATACATTATGAATTGAAAATAAAAATTTATTTTCCTATTAATCTTCTAGATTATAATTGGTACCTTCTTTATCTTTCTTTTTTTTTTTTGTTTGCTTCTTTTTTTTTTTTTTTGAAACATTGCTTGTTATTCTTCACTGTTTTTTTTGTTTTTTGTTTTTTTATTTTTATTTTTTTGTTTTTTCGCATATTGAATCCACATACTTAATCATGGGAACATTTGTTTTATATAAAGTACAAAAAAAATTGTATTGTATAACATAGGTAATGTGCAATAGATTAATTCTTCAAACTGTTTTATTAATGAAAATGGTTTAAACAAAGTTGCAACCTTATAAATTAGACACATAAATACACATAAACATTTCAAACAAAATACCATATACATTTGTCAAACATCAAGTTCTACGAATAATGTACTTAAAAAACAGAACAGTGTATTACAAACAAGTTACATGTAATGTAGCGACAGTCGGACGGGTAGGTTGATTAACTGTCAATTTCCACCCTACACTGGAAAAAGAAAAGTTATATTAGTTAAGTAAAAGATTATGACTAAGAAACAAAAAAATATTAAAAAATCGAGGCATATGTACGTACCCGTTACAACCCGACTGTCAGTTTCAATAAAAATAATTCATAACATAAGGAGAAAGAAAAAAAAATAGCAAAAGCTTCAAGGGGACTCACCGGATAGGAACAATTTGGATAGGTAATTTCTTCTCCAAATGGTGTGTGATAAAGGATAGGAGAGAATTGGTGTATATATAAGCATGTCAATCAATGAAGTTAAACAACCCAACCACTCAAATTAATTTGAGGAACATTGCAAGTTTTAAATGGAAGTGACCCAAATTTAATAAACCAACAACCAAATAATAATAATATAATAATAACAAAATAGTTGTGATCCAATTGAATCAGTCAAAATGGAACTAGCTATCCAACTACTCAATTGCAATGTTTTATTTTTTTTGTTTTTTTAAAAATTGCGGCCTCAGGTGTGGTTATTCAAGGAAAACAACAATAAACAATCGATTTTTGTTAAAAAATAGAAACAAAACATAGCAACAGAACCGATCAACAGGTCAAAAACGAAGAAAAAATTCAGCATGCTTCAAACAAAGTTTCATTCAAAAAGAGATTGAATGCAAATTAAAAAAAAACCATCATCATCGGCCAAAAAATGGAAGGAACGGTAACAGAATGCAAACCCCATCCGAATATGACGAAAAAAATTGAAACAATCAATCTATGAATATGCAACACAATCAGAAGGAGATAAAAATATACAACACCAAATATCCGAAGGAAAGAATGAAATCAGAATGGAACACAACTGAACACCAAATCAGAATGAAATTAATAAACATGCAACAAGATAGCAGACAAATAGGAAGACATCATAGAACAACAGATCTCGGAAGAAGAAAAAATGGAAAACAGATTTGCACCAAATATTGGCCAAACGCATGGAAAAAACAAAGATCGAACAAATATGAACATGCAACACTAGAAGAATGAGGAAAAAAAAAGAAGAAAAAAAAACCACATACTGATCGTCTAAGTTGGGAGGAGCCCTCCCCTACTAAAGCCCAAAACCGACCCATGGGGACCACCTACCAAGCAATCGACGGCGGCAAGAGCCACCACTCCCGCCGTTAGAGCGACAAGAGAGGGCTTCAACGTCCCATAGTCGTTTGCTCTGAAGCGTTGATTAACGCTTCAGAGTAAGGAGGGAACGAGGAATCGAAGGGAAACAGAGAGAAGGAGAAGGAATGAATGCGGAAAGGAGGCGACAGAAGAGAAAGAGGGAGGAAATTTCAACATCATGCAGAGTGACTGTGGGAAACCGGCGAAACTGAAGGGGCTGGATAGGAATAGGGTTTGTAATCGGCAGATGAGAGGAGAAATGGAGGGAGATCGAAGGACGAGGAATCGAAGGGGTTGGGTGGGATTAGGGTTTCTAATCGGCAGATTAGGGAAATAATGGAGACAGATGGGTAGATAAGAGGAGTAATGGCAGAAGGAGGAGTAGTGGAGATAGATCGGAGAACGAGGAGTCTAAGGGAATCAGAGAGAAGGAGAAAGAGAAGAATGAATGCAAAGAGAAGGAATAGGAGAAGAATGAATGCGGACTGAAGGAGAAAAAGAATGAATACGGAGAGAAGCCAACAGAAGAGAGAGAGGGAGGAGATTTCGAGCAGGGTGTGCATGGGGAAGCGGCGGAAAACATTGGATAAGGGTCGGAAACCGGGTATAATCAGCAGATGGGGGGAAGAATTGGAATGGATTGATTTTGGGGTTGGTTTGGATTACAAAACCAACCCCAAAGCCCATTCCCCGAACATGGGTTTTGTAACCCAATACAATACCCCAAACAAGCCCTTAGTCTATTAGTGTATATCATTATCTATCAAAGTGATATTTTGCTATATTTGTAAATAGTTTAGTTCATTTTGCTATATTTGAAAACAACTCATACAATTAAGCTTTGTATTTTTTTTAATTGAGAAAGGCATAGGCTCCATTTATGATGCTTGAAGCTCATGAGAGCTTTAAACTTCTTAGATGGAGGAAACTACATTTCTAATATTTTGTCAAAACTAAACACATTGTTCATTGACCTATTGTGCCGATTACATTTAAACTTCACATTTATGATTTGATGATTATGTTCTTTCTCTCTCTAACATGTTTTGCTTTTTATTTATTTATTTCTTTATTTTGATATCCATGAATTGAACTAATTGATTAAATTATATTAGTTAGATAATTTTATTATTTCTTCATATGACTATTAACCTATTATAAAAATTATAAGAAGTTCAATAATTAAGTAAGAGCAGACTAAAGAAGAAAAAGAGTAACATTTCCTAAACTTCACTAGGCAAAGTTTGTTAATTTGATTCGGTTGTTTTGAGTGGTGAAGCAGAATAAACAAGTTATAATAGCACAATCCTGGATTTGCTAAGTTGATGTACAGAGAAAATTAAACCACAATCCATCTCTTCATTCATCATCTTCCTCATCCGTCACGAATTTACCAGTTCCAGGATTCACAGCAGCAATGAAGAAGAACACAACGTTCAACAAAACCAGAGGCTCGATCTCATTGATCGGCACTCCCGTCTCGATATTCAACTGCGCCAATGCTCCCTTTCCTGTAATAATTTCTCCGATCAGCGAGAATGCAAACCCTAGCTGCGCCAATCTTCCCACGAACAGTTCATTCGCCTTCGTGAATCCGAACAACGGACCTTCAACAAAACAGAGACGTCAATCAAGATTCAATTCAACAATGGAGCAGTCGATTGTGCTGTAATTTTACCTCCTTCTTTTAGACCTAGCGCCGATCTGAAGCTCTTTCCGGGAGGGATGACGGCGCGTTCCAATCCGGTGGCCGGTTCTGGATCGTCGATGAATTTTCCTCGGTCTCCTAGGGCTCCGATGGCTCCGAGAAGAGTGAATAAGATGAAGAAGAGAAGAAGAGGCTCCGCCTCGTAAATCGGAATTCCGGTTTCCAAGTTCAGTTGTGCGAGAATTCCCTTTCCGGTGATGGCTTCTCCCAATATAGATGCCTGCAAATTTTACACCGTCACATATATAATATATATATAGATTTTCGGTTTATAAATTTTCAAATTTCTTAAATGTTTAATTTTATGTCCAATACATGAACTAATCCTTGAATATTTGAGCAAATTTACTTTTTAGGAAAATCGAGCCTTTGACATCTATGAGAAATGTCATGTCATTGCCTATTACAATTAAGCTAAGTTGACTTCGATAACTTTAGTGTGATTATAACTAGTAAAAAATTTAAATTGTAATTTTATACATTCTCGATGAGTGATTGCAGTAACTATCCAATATATCTAATACCTAACCAACACAACTATTAAACAATAATGTTAGGTGTGACATAAAAACATTTGATTTTAATTTTCTATTTTCGAAATTTATACTCTTTTTTCTTTCTCAAATTCCATACTAAATTGACTCTCGCATTTCTTACTTCACACACACAAATAATAAATAAATAAATAGTAAAATTATCAAATAAAAACAAAGAAATGCGAAAACTATTTATTTTTTAAGACGAAAAATGGATAAAAAACAATAAATTATAGATCTAAACAAATCAACATTACTCCATCGATAGAATGATTTAGTAAGCACGGAATCTATAAAATAAATCATGAGACAGTAAAAAAAAAAAAAAAAATCAATAATTTAAAATGAGATATTTGTTTTAAATGAATTAGAAATATTTTAAAATATAACAAAAAAAAAATTTGAGTATTTATGACTATGTATCACTAGACATTTTGGTATATTTAGAAGATAATCATAAACATAGATCCAAAAATGCTCTTAAAAAAAAAAAAGAAAAAAAAGAAAAAAAGAGAAATAGAACTGACAGCAAAGCCGATCATGGCAACACGGCCGACGAAGAGTTCATTCTGCTTAGTGAAACCAATACCACCGGAGGTCCCAAAAATGCCGTCTTCAACCTTCTGCTTCGGCTTCTCAACCTGAAGAAGAAAATTAAATTACTGTAGTAAGAAGAAAAATGAATTAAAAAAATGAATGAATTACCTTCTTGGGCGGCGCTTTGGTTCTAGATTTAAAGATAGCAAGAGTGGTGAAACCAGGCGCCGGCGAAGAAAGAGAGTTGGAAGGCAGAGGATTAAAAAAGAAGCGAGTAAATTGGGCGTTAGGTCTAAGGCTTAATTCTGTGTTGACAACCAGGCCATGGCGGAGGCACACACCAGAAGTGAGTAGCATGGTTTGAGCCGCCATGGAAATGGAAACAAAAAGGCTAAGCAAGTGGGAAGAGACTAATTTGGATGAGATTTTAAGAAGATGAAGAAGAAAGGGATTTTAAGTGTATGGTGGAAGTGAAGGGAAGGGGATTTTTGAGGATTTTTGGTGGGAGAGTCTGAGGATCGGCGGATAGACTGACACGTCCTCCTTTAATTTATGTGATGCTTAATTGTTTTCATTGCTTTTCTTTTGGACTACACTCCTCTGTTTTGTCCTAAACCTTAATAACTGGTTCATTTATGCCCATTGCCATTTCATTTTTCTTTTTCCCAATTTTTTTTTTAATTTTAAGAAGATTGATTAATATATTTCTACATACATTGACCAAATATGTTATTGAGAATGGATCCAACCTCTCATCTTTAATATGAATGGTCATGTCAATTACCGCTAAATTATAGTAGATTAGGACCAAGTAATAAATATAAGTATTCTATAATATCCCTTCTTAAAAATAAAAAAAATAAAAAAATAAAAAAAAAAGCTTGAAATCACACACATTTATTTCAAATAAAACTACAAGTCTAAAAGTCATTCTAATATATAAAACATACTCGTATGCAAGAGCGCATTTAGGTTAACCCCTCTAAATCTATCCTAACATGAGAGCATGTCTAAATAATTAGAATAACAATTATTTTTTTTGGGGGGCAATAATCTATTTTAACAAATTCAGTATAGTCTTAATGTTCAAAATATTATTTGTATCTAGCTAACATGGATACAATTCAATCAGTTAAGACATTATCTCTTCAACTAAAATGTTTCAAACAATCTCCACTTTTCATATTAAAAAAAAATAATAATAATAATAGTTGAAGTTAAACCTAACCAAATTTATTTTTGTGTTTGAATTTGACGTGGTTCATTTTACCATATTATGATTCTTAAACTTATAAATTATATATTTAAGCATTGAGACTTGCAATCTTTAATATTAGTTTGTTACGTGAACAACACTCACTCTAACTAATTTCTATAGCTCAAATTGCAATTTAACTAGTTTACATATTTAAAGATACAATATTCATTTGTTAAAATAACATAATTATTAAGATTAACCTATCTAGAGTAATTTTTAAATTGTAAAAATCACTTTAAACCATATATTTAAGGTTCATTTGAATTGACTTTGATTAAAAAATGTTTTTAGAAAAACTAGTTTTATAACATACTTAAATTTTTTTTAGTGGTTGTTAAACATTCTAATTTTTTCTAAAATGACTTATTTCTTAAATAAAACATTTAAAAATCTATTCTATACACACTCTCTTGTTAAAAATATTTACAAATAATAGCAAAATAGATAGTAAAAATTTGTTATATTTGTAAATATTTTGGTTAATTTTTCTATATTTGAAAAGAGCTCTTTAATATTAGATTTTACACTTTTAAACGCAATTTCTATATCATAAAAATTAGTTTTAAATGATTAATATTTTTCATAATAATTTTTGAAAATAATAAAATAATTTTAACCATTTTACAATCACTTCCAAACATACTTTTAAGAAACTACATTTTAAATTTGATGCAAAGATAAAATAATAATTTATACCAAAATTTTAGGGAAGGATGAAATATCACTTTCTTATGGAATCAAATTCATTTGTTCTAGAAACAAAACACAATACAAAAGGAAAAAAGAAAACAAATAATTATAATCAAATTCATTTGAAGATAATGTTCATAAAGAGTTGTCATTTTTGTGTGGATGTTTCTAGAAGATCCCAATAACAAAGATTCCGGAGATTCGTATAAAGGAATTGTACCAAAAGGGAGCAGCTCAGTGTGTGCTGTCTATTGTCAGTGAAGTAGACAGGGACTGGGCCAGAACTCAGTCCATATATTCAATGGGCCTTTTGGGGCACCAAAAGCCCAACAAGACAGCACCTTAGGCGGCCCATTACAAAATAGCTTTATTTTAAGAGATTTCTAGCTGAGGCTTTAACGGTACCTCATATTACACTATTATCTTCTATATTCCATTTATTTAATAAATAATTTGATGGACTACAAATTTTCACTAATATTAGTGTCTATTTATAATTAAGTCCTCGTCCATGATTTTTATAAAACATAAAGAAATATCACATAGGATTTTGTGTATCTCTCTTCATGCATGGCCTAGGTATTAGTGTATTGTCCATTTATAATGTTCCTTTTTTAAAGAAATAAAAAAGAGAAAATTTGTTAGAATCCCTATCCTTTCTCCTTTTTTCTAAATCCCAAAATCATTTCTTCCTCCTCACTCTCTTTTTTCTTCTTCTCGGCAACACAAGCAACGCTTGCCGTTGCTCGTGTCTCTAACGGTCAAAGATCCTTTTCCACCACGAGCAACTATTGACCAAAGTTTATTATTGACCTTCGTTCAAGCTCCATTGTGGATCTTCGTTCCACCTCCTGCCAGCCTTCATCAACAGTTCCATCAAGTGTTCGTATCTGGTTCCAGATCACCACCGCCGTGTGAAAGGTTGACTGTCGATCGTTTGTTCCAACTCTGTCGACCGTCGAGCTCCGTCAACCTTCATCAACAGTTTCGCTCGTAGTATATAATCCAAAATTTCACAGTTTATTTCAAATAATCCATATATGTTCAATTTTATTTCAAATAATATATATATAT
The DNA here is from genome assembly GCA_030954485.1 of Citrullus mucosospermus. Taxonomy (NCBI): domain Eukaryota; kingdom Viridiplantae; phylum Streptophyta; class Magnoliopsida; order Cucurbitales; family Cucurbitaceae; genus Citrullus; species Citrullus mucosospermus. The sequence continues at coordinate 16,607,483 of CM062062.1, forward strand.
ATATATGGTCGATCTAATCAACGGGTTCCAGATGGATGGGCAACAAATCTATGTATGTACATTTTTATTTCAATTTCAAATATATATGTGTTTATTGCAGATGTAGTATCGTCTAAATTGTTGTTTAAATATAGTTGTTTTGTGATATTTGACTTTATATATATATAATCTAGGTGTGGCATTTTCCACTTTTTCCTTAAAAAATTCTAAACTTATAGTTTTAAACCCAAAATCTCAAAATTTTGATCTGGTCCCTAGAAATATATAAGTTTATTTCAGATAATCCATATATATATATATGTCCGTGTTTACTTCAAATAATCCATATATATATATATGGTTGATCTGGTCAACGGAGTGGAGGTTGCAATGGGTGGACGACGGGTCTAGGTGTATTTATACATTTTCTTTTCAATTTTATTTCCAATTTCAAATATATATATGAATTTATTGTGTATCGTGTGCCTCTATTGTTTAAATATAGTTAGTATGTGATATTCAACTATATATTATATATTCATATGCTTTTCGTCTACAATCTATACCAAATATACCGTAGAATATTTGTATTGTAAGGGAAAATAAGATTACTAATGTATTTTAGAGCACTAGTTTAAGAACTTGAACTTTATGAATTTGGTTTGCTTTTTAAAATAATTTGATAATCCATCTATCCTAGTTTATGATATAATTTGTAGTTTATAATATGAGGTATATACTTAGAAAATAACAAATTATACATGTGTGCATATGACAAAGATTGTGGAATATATAACTCAATAGAAACAATAGTATAATTAAAATTTAGAGTATATATTACATAAGAACATTAAATCTTTACTTCCTCCAAATATATTTGGAATAACCATATATATATTTGAAATATACCATTGTAAATATTTGAAATAAGTCTTGTATATATACATAAAATCACATAAGCAAAAAAAATTCTAGAATTCTCCAAAGCGACTTTCTATTTCATTACACCCAAATCTCTGCGCTACTCTACCACCTAAAATGTTTCTTACGTGAAAATGGATTGAAAATCATATGAATTACATATGGAAAAAAACTCAACTAATTAATATTTTATAATAAATGCATATTCTATTTCCAACACATTAATTAATATAAAATCTATCAAATTCTCTATCAATTATTAAGAATGGTTGATTTTTTTAAAAAAAAAAAAAATTATTAAGAATGGTTGAAAAGTATGAAAAAATTTTGACTAATAAATAGCAACAAATGTTATGATAAAATCATTCATAATTATCTCTAAAAGCCTTCATTGAAATTTTTTCAATTTAAAGACATTTATGAAATATAGAGCCCAAAGAAGAATTTTCACATAAAAATCTCTTATTTTAATTTCACCCTAAAGTTTATGAGTGTTAAAAAAAACTCGATGACTCAAAACATCTGATCAACCCAAACCGAATTGAGTTCAAATAGACGCAAATGTTATGGGTTAAGTTAGTTTATAGGTTCAACTAAAATAACATTTGCATTAGGTTAATTTATAGCATCAACTAAAATAACTCAAACCAATTCGACACAACCTCAATTAAGTAAGAAAATTATGAGTTTTTTTCCTATATGATACAATTATATATACATATATTTAATTTTACTTTTATTTAATTTTATGAGTTTTTTTATTCTTTATTCTATAACAATTCTTAAGAATAATTTTTTAGCACTTAAGAAAGAAAATTTTTATAAATAAGTGAGTTTTTAATATTAATTTAATAAATGAAAATAATTAAATAAAATTTTTACATATTAATATTTTGGTTATTTTAGAAAAAAAAATTCAAATAAATAATCAAAGTAACTGAACCAACTCAACCCAAATGTTTCATAGTTGGTTGGATTGAGTTCATTATTTAATAAGGGTTATTTGGGTTGAATAAACAAACAATTGAGTTCGGTAAAAAAATTGCTTCAACCAAACTCGACTCAACGACATCCTACTAAACTTGATATGTTTTTTCCCAAGAAAAATATTAGCGCCAAAATTTTGGGTCTTAGTTTTTATTTGATCCTTAAATTTTAAAATAAGCATTTAAATCCTTATGTTTTAATCGTGGTTTCAATTTAATCTCTAAGTAGTGGTTTAGTTTGAGAGTTTTCTACATGAGAATCGACTCAAACATCCAAAATCCATATTTGTTTCATAGCTTTCAACATTTTGCCAAGAATAAGAAATTCATAGACATCCTCTTTTTCTATAGACAATGGTTTTATTTTCACTTCCAAAACTGTGGGTCTTCTAATTTTCCTCTCTTGTTCCGTTTTTTATTCTATATATAATTTCATTTTAAATATAGTTAATTAATTAATGTTACTGTAACAAAATTAATATAAATATTTATTTTAATAAATAAATAATAATCTATTAAAATATTTACTTAATTTATTAATATAACAAAAGTTTATTAAATGAATACAATTACTTTTTTACATAAATTATTAATTAATTAGCTAATAATGTTTTAAATATATTTAATTAGTAAACTAGGATTAGTTAAAGTTAGTTAGTACAAAAAATTATTTTTTAATAATAATAATTGATTATTTATTGTCTTTTTAATCAAATAATTATTTATTGAGATTTGTTTTAATTTGATTTTTCATTATCACTATATGATCTTTACTGATCATCTTAATTGATTAATTATTTATTGTGATTAATTTTTATTACTTCATTCATTAAATAACATACAATATAAAAAAAAAAAAAGATATTAGTGTTTTTTTTTATTATCATGTCATCTTTTTATTTCATTTTTTCACTTTTTTTATATAATATATTGCTTATTAAAATATTTTTCTTTTATTTTTTAATTCAAATTAAAATTATTAATGTTGAAATTAATTAATTAAAAATTATTTAAGTGTTATATTATAATTAATATGATATTCATTAAATATATTAATTGGTTAATTTTAATGATAAATTACTCAATTTTCAAATATTTATAATTAAATTTATTATTGATTCCTTATTAACTCATCCGTATAAATAGAGTTGTTTTCAAATATAGCAAAATGAGTCGAACTGTTTACAAATATAGAAAAATTTCATTGTCTATCGCGGTCTATCATTGTAGACAGTAAAATTTTCCTATATTTGTAAATAGTGTGATTTTTTTTATATTTATAATAATTTCCCTTATAAATATATTGAAATATATTTATTGTTTCATTAATTAATCTATTAAATTTTGTCAGGCTTAATTTCATAAATTAAGTACAAACATAATTTATGTTCATAAAATTTTGATAGCATTTCCCACACACAACCAGACACAGTCATCTTTGACTATACATCTTTTATTCTTAGACATCTAAAACCTCAAACTAAACAACTCTTAATGGATATTTAGGCCCAAACTTCAAGTAGATAGAGTGGGATATTATACCACACTTTATATTTGAGGTTCCAATTATAATAGTTGGTGTTTCCAACTATTATAAACTACAATCATGTACAATATTATTATTTCAAATCTTTTCTTATTTGTTATAATGTTTACCATTTTTTGCCTGCACTAAAACCGTCAATACCCAAACACAGACTATTATAACTTATAAACTATGATATCTCACAGACTATAATAACTAACTTTGCACCCTAAACACTTTATAAGTTTAAAAATGTTACAATTTCACCATTGAGTTTTGATTCAATTTAGTCCTTAAGTTTCAAGATATACACTTTTAACATTGGTTTTCACAAAATACTCACTTTCCTTTTTCTTCTTAATGTTAATTTGAATTAATTGATTTTAAAAAATTAAAAGAATTATAATTAATTAAATTTAACTATTCATCACAATTTAAATTAAATTTAAAATTTCATTTCATAATTATTTTAAATTAATTAATAGACATTAATGAAACTAACTGAAAGTATTTAATGAAAAATTGAAGTTAAAGTGTAAGTCTTGAAACATAAAGATTAAATTGAAACTAAACTCGTATCTCAAGGTAAATTTCTAACATTGACTAAAATTGAGACCAAACTCAAAATTTAAGAACTAAATGTGTAACATTTGGAAACTCAATAACCAAATGAAAACTAAACTCTACCTTAAGAGTTTTTTTTTTTTTTTTTTTTTAATTTAATTACAAGTTAAGTCTCTCTATTTTGAGGTTTGTATCTATTTAATTCTTAAACTTTAAAATATCTTACCTATCTCCAAATTTTTAATTTTAATATTAAGCTCCTTCAACTTTAAAAAGTTGTTTAATAATGTTAAAATGGAAATATAAGGTTTGTGTAGCTGTAAAAAATAGGGAAAATAATGGAAAATAATTTTAACCTAATTTGGTACCATGTAAGATGTTCCTTACCTTTCCATTAGACTTAATTCGTTATATATATACAAAGGTATAAACAATATTTAAGTAAAATAAGGAACTGCCTAACCAATTACAAGTACACAAACCCTATATTTATATAGTCAAATATATCTATTCTAACAAATAAGTCCTACACCTTCTAATTTTATGTCTAATATATCTATGTATTTTTAATTTTCTATTTAATAAGTCTTCGATGTATTTGATCTTTTTTAAAATCCAAAGATTTACCAAATTGAATGGTTAGGATCCTATTAGACACAAAATTTAAAATTATATCTAATAAATTAAAAAAAATTGAATACATCATAGATCCATTAGATATAAAGTTCAAAGTTTAAAGATCTGTACATTTTTTCAAGGTAAAGAACATGCTAAACAAAAATTTGAAATTCAAAAAATATATTAGGCACATGTAATTTTAGAGAAGTCTCAAAATTGGGCTTAATTTGTAATTTTAGAAAAAGAATATTATTATTATTATTATTTTGTAGTATGGGAAGAGATAGGAAAGAAATGTTATAGACTATTGGTCCTTGACTTTATAGCAACATCAATGATTTGGATGTAAATGAAAAGGGTTGAAGCAAGTTTCAATAATTGGTATGAAAGGACCTTATGGCTCCACCCTCCCATATTGCCTTCATGTAGTGAATCTTCTCTTCTCTCTTGCTCCCCTATTCCTAGTTTTTATTTATTTATTTTTATATTTAAAATTCTTGGAGAATAAATATCTTGCAAGGAATTATTGACTCTAGAAAAAGATAATTCAATGGGTACATATTAAGAAGAAAGGCCCCTTAACTATGATCTAGAGAAAAAAAATATAACATGTTACTTTGATAAATTTTATTTGAAAATTAAATTAAGTTAGATTCACATTTACACTAGAAATGGGGAGGAAGTATGGAAGATTTTTTTACCGCCCCTCCCCCCACATATATAAATTTGAGATTTATTAGAAGTCTATAACTGTAACTAAAGTTGGACGTGGAATTGAACAAGTACCCAAGTAAAATTAAAATGGTATTTTAACAACAAAAGGTTTCAAAAACCTAATATGTTATAGTGATCTTTTAAGTCATTTTCTATATCTTACTATTTTTTGGGGGTTAAAAAACACTTTTTGTCTCTATTTCATGAAAGTAACAATTTAGTTTATGAACTTTGATTTGTAACAATTTATATACCTATGCTTTCAATTTTGTAACAATTTAGTCATTGAACTTTAGTATGTAACAATTTAGTTCTTGTACTTCCAATTTGTAATAATTTAGTCTCTAACTAAAAGATGTTATCAAAGTTGAGGTATCAATTTTTATTATTTTATGTTATAGACTTTGTATTTTATAAAAATATTGAGTTTCTAATTAGTTTATTGGTTTATTTAGGCAAAATTTTCATTAAATATCTTAATACTAATTTGTACAATAATGAGTAAATTGTTACAAAATTTGACGTATGGTAAAAAATTTAGGAACTAAATTATTATGTTTATGAAAATTTAGGGAGTAAGTGTTATTTAAACCCAACAAAATGGGGTGGCTTGGTATATCCACCATTGAAGCAATACATGAATGTGACCCCCTGCCTGTATAAATAGACCCAAAACCTTTCCTTTTAATTTTTAAATTTACTTTTCTACCTAAAGTTGGTTATTATTTTATTCCATAGAATCCACATGTCAGAAAATAACTTGATCTCAAAGCAAACTGTATCCATAATCTCACTTGCACTTTTATTTTTCTCAACCACAACATATGGTTTTTTTTTTTCTCCTTAAAACAAAAAAAAAAAAAAAAAAGAGAGAGAGAGAGAGAGAACAAGAAGAAAAGAAAGAGGAGCTAAGAGAGAGAGAGAGCTTAAATGGTAACTAAATAAGAGAAAAATGCATATTAAGAAACCAAATTGAAAATTGGAATTGAGTGTTACACTATTAAATTAGTCCAAAAAAATTGTTTGTATTCATAATGATAAAATTGAAGTTATGATACTTTGATTTGATTAGAAGAAAATGTTACATATTTTTTAGTTTTTAAAAGTTTTAATAATACCTTTCAACTTTAAACAATAAAAAGTAAAAAGTAATTTGTTAGTTTCAAATTATAGTTGTTCATACTTTCTTTGAAAAATACACACGAATTTTTAAAAGTTTTATTGATACCATTAAGTTAAAAAAAAAAAAAAAAAAATTAAAACATGCTATTACAATTAGTATATGGATGGAACTGGTAGTATCTCCTTTTTAAAATATCACAAAACTTTCTAGAGTTGCATTATCGCCCTTAAAAATGTCTTTGTCTTTTAGTATAGACAAAAGTCGTTTAGCTACACACTATCACCTCCCTCTTCCAAGTATCCATGTGCAATTAAAAATGACTATATATTATGAGTTGTTTTCAAATTGATTATTTTCCAACTCAAGATAGCTTTAAAAAAATTGTCTATTTTGGTGTTAAACTTTCTTATGTGAGAAATTTTTGGGTACACTCATTCAATCACAAACTAGAAAAATATATATAAAAAAAAAATTGTTTAAAATAAAAAAGAATTTGTCACATGGCAATTTATGATATTTGAACACTTTGAGTGTGATACAAAAAGATGAGTGAAATTTAGAATGTATTCAATTATTTTTCTTCTTATATTTTATATTTGAGCATATGTTCAGAAACGAGAGAGATGATCCTCTTGTTCCTTTAAAGTTGTGATATTCAATAGAAGTTTTAGAGATCGAGGAATGAAATAATGAGATCAAGAAAGTATTGAAATAAATGAGAAAAAAAAAAAAAAGAAGATAACAAATAGGAAAGTGTTACATCATATATGAATCAAATGATAGAAGAGAAAACGTAAGAGAAAGGTGATTTATAAGGCGTAGATAACAATTTTTATCCATATTCTAAAAAATGGAAGTTTTTTTAAATTTTCATTTAAAGACAAGGATATTAATAAAACTTTCAAAATTGAGGGGCATTTATGACACAAAATTTTGACCTAAAATTTCATGGTTAAAATTTTTGTTAACCTTTGTGTTCCTTTAAATTTGTAGAAATAATGTGAAATTTTTGAAAGTCGGAGAATATTTTAGAAATAAAGATATAAAAGATGAGGGTTGTTTTTGTATAAGTTAGCCAAAATATTGTAAGGGAGAGATAGGGCTAATCAGTTATGGATAAGTTAGTTGGAGAGAAACTATTGGGCCACGCGGATGGTTACAGACTGGTATCCTTTTTATTTATTTATTTATTTATTTATTTTTAATATACCTTTTACAAATAATGAAGTTTCAAAATATTAATAAATCCACCCTACTTTTATTTAATATTAAATCGAGTTCAGAAAAATCCTAATAAATAAATAAATAAATCATAAATAATCAGCTATTACACAACTACTTTTGATTTGGAACAGAATCTGTTTCTAGAGATGATGTATCAACAGGCTATTTACCTGAAATTTATCATTTTGAAGGATTATTTTAGGGGTAAATATGTAATTTATTATTTTTTTTCACTTGATAAATATGTTAGGTTTTCATGTAAAATTATCTTAAATATGTTTAATTTGGTCTTTAAAACCATTAATAGAAAGTGAATAATTAAATAAATAAATTTATTTAAATTATTTCATGACTTTTTTATTTGTATAAATTTTTCTTTTGGACAATATACAAAGTAAAGAATCAAATCTCTAAACTTTGAAATCAATAATATAAGTTTAATGCGAATTAAATTAAACTGATTTGAGTAATTTAGAGGGAGAGAGAGGTTGATTTAGAACTTTGGGTTCCTCAATGTTGGCTTCTGACTTCTAATATTTTAGATAGAATTTAAATTATAGATTTAATATATTATTAAAGGAAGATTTTGGATACCTTAAAAGGACATTCTAAAGTATTAAAATATCATTTCATCGGACACAATTAACAAAACGTAATGTGTCCACGTCAGTTTTCTTTTTCCTTACAGCTGGAATTTAAAAATTTCTACACCGTAATTTTAAAATATTGAAACATTATACAGTTTGTTATTAAAAAATAACAATACTTTCCCTAGAAATAAAAGAAAAGTTCATCTGTCCCTAATCACACCCTGAAAATATTTTTTAGAAAGTAAAAGAAAATACATTAGGATTAAATTGAGTGAGATAAACAAAAAAAAAAAAAAAAAAAATATATATATATATATATATATATATATATATAATTTATATATATATAAATTATAACGTACTTAATCAAAATATTTTTCTTCGCCAAATTTGTTGGTCTATCTATCATCCACTTTATTAATTTTTTTAATTTTTTAAAATTACAAAATTGTTGAAAATATTTACACATAATAATAAAATATTTGTGATAGATTGTATATTTGTATTTATCGTGACATAGATAGTCATATATACAAATTTATTATAGATAAATAATATAATTTTGTCATATTTATAAATATTTTAATTTATTTTTTTATATTTAAAAATAGCCTTAAATTTTACAAAATTGATAAATAGATAGAATTAAAAATTAATAATGCAAGCTTAGTGACAACAATTTATACATTTTAAAACTTATGTCTCCTAATTATGCAATGAATTCAATGAATCGAATTAAGCGGTGATATTTTTCAAATTCATTTTCATTTTTTTTAATGGCAATTTAATATTTAAACGCGTGAGACACCAATTTTACTTATTAATATCCATATTTATAGGCATCAATTTAACTACTACAGTGTTACAATGTTTATTATTTCTTCCCGCAGTAAATAGTTTACACTCTAAATACCAACTATTATAACTTAAACTAAATAATTTGCACTTCAAACACATACTATTATAATCTACAAGTTATATAGTCGCCGACTATCATAACCAATTTAGCACTTCAAACACCCGCTAAGAAACTAGTAAATTTTCAAATATGTACAACAAATAACTTGATAGATACCAAACATTGGTGAAATTTAATATTTTTGTGCAAATATGAGCCTAGCTCAATTGATATAGTGTTTGTACTATTAAATCTTAAAATCAATAGTTTAATTTCTCCATTCCATGCATTGTAAAAAAAAAAAATTACAACTTGGAGTTTATTCTCCCAATGAATTTTAAGCTTTATATGATTTTTTCAATTGTGAGGTAGAGAACCGAACCTCTAACTTCATAGTGCAAACTTTAAGCCAATTGAACTATAAGATGATAGGTACGAGAGAAACATAATTAATTAAGTATTAGAGAAATATCGACCATACCTTTAAATTTAATGAGTCACATCAATTGGGTCTAAACTAGTAATTATACCAATTAAAATCATAAACTTTCATAATTAAATAAGCTTAGTAGGCCGTCTCTATATTTGTTTTACATTGTGTGGGGTTGGAGAATTGAGCTTCTAGTCTCGTGGTTGATTGTACAAGCTTTATTTTACTTTATTTTTTTTAAAAAAAAACTTTTAGATAAAGTGAGTTATGCTTATTTTGACCTTCAATCTATTATTGATTTGTTAATTTCATTTAAAATCATCTCAAAATTACTTAAATAAAAATATTATTTTCTCTATAAAAAGATAACAATATTATTTCATAAAAAAAAAAATTAATGAAATGATAACATTAAGTTAGCAACTAAAAAAACATAAAAAATTACAGTGTCCCAATCTACCATTTTAAAAGTAACTATAAAGAAATGATAATATTAAGTTAGCGACCAAAAAGAGAGTTTTATTCTTAAAATGAATATAATTCAATTGGCATAAACTAATATCATTGGAATCGAAGTTAGATGTTCGATCCTAATATAACTGAACAATAAATTCCACAAGTAATTCAATAGTTACATTAAAAAGAGAAAAAATTCAAATCAAATTAATGGTAAGAAAAATAAGGTGAGTTCTATTCTTAAAATTAAAATAATGCAATTATGATGTAAATGAATGAGGCGAGCGAAAGAAAAAAAAAAGCACGCGGGATGATAATTAATTGTTCAAATCTCAATTCTATAAAAAGAAAAGTAATATTTATGAGAAATAAGTAATAATAGGCAATTATTCAACCTATACTATAACTTCAATGCAGCAATAAATTCAAATTTTGCATTAAAGTAAAAAAAAAAAAAAAAAAAAAAGATTCTGTTATTATTTCTTTATTTAATCAATTATTGAAATTAATTTCAAATTTTGAATTAACCAAATTGAGTTGGTTTGGGTATTTAAAATTTGAATTGGATTTAGCTGTCTAATTAATTGGAGTGGTTGATTTACGAGGTAACTATGAGCTGAAATTTCGCTTTCAACGGCCAATGTTTTACACGCTCCTTCTGCCCGCTCTTCCATAATAATTATTACATGCTTTTCTTTTTAATTAAACATTTTTAACGAAGTTTCCAATAAGATTCTTTTCAAATACTATATATATATATATATATATATATATAAACAAAATCTTATTTTCTATTTATTCTAAACTGCGATAGATTAATATTTGTATAATGATAGATATAAATAGTAGTCTATACCTATGATATTGTGTTATTATTTTTAAAGATTTTCAGTAATCTTCTCATTTAAAATAATTTTTCTTTCAAATCATCCAAATTTGAATAACAAAAGTAACTTCAAAAAACTCAAATTTCTCATATTAATCATGTTAGAGTGTTCGATTCTCCATAAAATCTTGGAGATGTGTTGTTCTCTTTTGTATGTATGAAATTAAGATATTGATAATGTTTGTTTATCTATTCTTTTAAATATACTTTTATGGATCATACGTTTAGTTTTGAACTTCGAGATTGTAACTTGATTTTTATTTAATTTTTTGAAATTTGTAAAATGACAGTATAGTTTTCTTAATATGATTCAAGTGAGTCTCTTCAATTACTATGTAGAATTAAATCATTAATGACTTTGAAGAGTCAAGAGAAAATAATTTACTTATGTTTGTGCTATACTATTTTTTAAAAAGATTTGAACGTATAAGGGTGGTGATTAAAAAATTGGATTTTGAAATAATAATTGATGTCTTATCTATTGAAAATTTTATATAAAATTTATTTTCAATTTAAAATTTAAATCGACGATTATGCTTTGTTTGATATACAGTAAAAAAAAAAAAAGTAATAATTTGAAACATGGAAATGAATTGGACAAAGACATTGAAAAAATTGTTTATGAAGTTGTCACAATGTTCTTGCCTCATAACATCCGTTTGATAAATTTATATGCTCTCTAATAACAAGAAGAAATGTTTTAGAAGTATTTTTATCATTTCTCTTATATATACATAGAACTATACAAAATACGACACCGTCATATTATTTCTTAGGAGGTGTTTAGCTTACCAATATAAGTTGGATTGAGATGATAAAAATTACCAACTCAATGTTCGGCCTACCAACTCATCTCCAATAACTCTCCCTCTCTCCAATGTTTCCAATACCTCCAACATCGCCCATTGCCAGGGACTATTGCTGCCACACTCTGACGACCAACTCTGGGCTCCAACAACCACCTCCGATGAAAACTTTAGCGGACCACATTCGATGATCAACTCCAGTGACAACCACTTCTAACAACCAGCACAAAAATTCACCTCAGACAAACAACTCCGCTGAAGACTACCTCCAACAATCAACTTTGACGACAACCACTTCTAGTGGCCAACTCCAGTGATCAACTCAAGCAGCCAACTCCAACCACCAAAATTGTCGTTTATGTCCAATGACTAACTCTAAAGACTAACTTGACCAGTCATATACTAAAAGAAAAATGACGGTTGATGAAAGTGTTTTTAAATACAAATTTGAAATTATTAGTTTATATTGTTTAATAGTCGTCTTTTATAGTAATTTGATATCGAGGGATTATTAGAGAGGATGATCGGGTTTGTGAACATGTAAATAGACCCCTGATGGTAACCCTATCTTTTGTGCATGTTCAACTCATACATTCCACAACTATTGTAGGGTTGTTGATTATATAAATAATAACATTTTGTCTATATTAAATTCAATAGTTACATGTAGAAAATTATAAAATATATTTTTATCTATTGAGTTCATATCTCAAATAAGGGTTAAGAATTCGGAAAAGTATGTGTAGTTAGAATGGTGGAACAAAATGTTAAGCAACAAAAATAAATAAGTAAAATAAAACAAAATAAAAAACAATAACAAAAAGAAACCATAAAAAATCATGGTTTTTTAGGTTAAAAAAATTGTACAATATATCCATAACTAACACAACTAAACTCCACATTCCAAACATTGACTTCTTAAACCAACTCAAAGCAACTATGCACCTCAAACACAGACAATTATTACCAACATAGCTTAACTTTATACTCCAAACACAAATAACTATTACTTATTATCAACTCAATTTAACCCAACTCCACGTACCAAACAAACCCTTAAGAAGATTGCATACTTGAGTACAAAAGCACGAGAAGTTTGATTGAGAATTAGTATAAATCAACAATTTTTTGTTTGTTTGTTTTTTTTTTCAAATTTCAAATTTTTAGCTCAAGTAATATGTGAAGCAAAGATTTGAATTATAAACGTCTTTCAGTTATGAAAATTAAGTTTATAAACATTACATTCGCCATAAATTTATTTGTCTCGTTATCTAATCTTTAACAATGTTTTCAATCCAAACCAAGTTTTGTAAGCTAATTTTTTTAAAACCTATTTTTGTTTTGAAATTCAATTTGAATTTAAATGTTTATATAAAACGGTAAAAATCATGGTAAATAAACAAGAAAAAAACAAGCATACATTCTAAAGAATATACATTTAAAGTAAAATTGTTATCAAACATCGTCTATAAGAACCCGATTTACATCGACCAAAACAAACACATCACATGAAATTTTGGCTAAATATAGTTAATACACATATCACATGAAAGTCTTCTTTGGCCTGATCTACCCCCATAGTTGTTGGACTAAAAGAAAAATAGTGTTTAAAAAAAAAAAATAATAACAGAAAAATGGACCATGTTGGATGTGGGATTTTTTCATTTGCAAATCTTACAATTTCCTTTTTGAATGAAAACCACTTTTTGCATGTAAGGGATAGTTTAGGCATTAATGATAATAACAACTAAATAATATCATTTCATGAAAATGGCAAATTTAAATTATACAATTATCTCATCATCAATATAATCTATTTTTTAAATCACTCACTCTTAATCAACAACACAAAATTTCTAAAGAAAGAACAAAAATTGGCTTACCCAACCATAAATTATCTACTTCATCCACCCTCAAATCCAACACCCAAACTCATTAATTAGAGTAGACATTAAAAAAATAATAATAATAAAATAAACACTCTGTTAGTTAGTAATTCAAATTATGTTTTGTATTTTTAGACTCACTTATTCAACAAATTCTTATTTGGTAGACAATCTAAATCTTGTTTTTTAAAACTATTTTCAAATAATGTGATCCAAATAATTCAAATTCTGAAAATAACATTTTTATGTTTTAATTTTATCCAATTTTGAATTTTAAATTTTAAAATACACAATTATATTAAATAAGGACAAAAAAAAAAAAGTTTAAGAATATATCATGTTATAAACTTAATTCATTTTTTTTAAAAAAATTATATAATGTTACAAAATAATAATTATGCAAATTACTTAAAACATGTTCATAAATAAATTAATGATAGTTTATAATCAACCTAATATTTAGTGATGAACTATAATTAGTTTTATGATTTATATATACATATCAAACACATGTAAAATAATTTGTTCAAATTGAAATCCAATTTGATGAATCTATTATCAAACACATATAAAAAATAACTCTATTTTCATTCAATTTCTCGTTTTCAAATTTATGTTTTCAGATTCTCTACCGATTCAACTACTTTGGTTTATAATGATTTAGGCTAGAGTATTTGAAAGGTCAATCAGTCTAGTTTCATAAACTCTAACATATACCAATTTAATTATGTATTTTAAAATTTATAACAATATAGTGGATCTCGTAAAAATTAATGGTTAATATTCAGCTTTTTCTATTTTCATAATATTTAAGCTGCGCAATTCAAATTATTAAATAATAAAAATCAATGATTTTTGTAAGGATAGAAATGAAAATATATAGGGAAATAATTTTAATTAAAAATAAAAAATTGAGTTTAGGACATATGACTAAAAGTAATTAAAACCATGTAATATTTTTACTATTATATAATTGAATGTGAGAAGAAAGAGAAAACATAACATACCCGATTGATTCGATAGAATCATAATTATAGAAAGATTTAATTGAAACAAATATGAAATTGAGATTTGTTTGGTTTGATTTAATTCTATAAACAGTAACAAAGTAAGAAAAAGGCCAAAAAAGAATAATTCAGAAACCCAGATTCTCACTCATGGGCGGGAATACCGGCAGCTATATTTCAAAATATATAAAAACAAACAAAAACAAATACAATTTTGTCTCTAATTTTATTTTATTTTTTTCAAACTTAATAAATAAATAAATAAATAACAAAAAAGCTGACTACTAAATTTCTTTTGAGGCCCCATTCTTGAATTTCACACTATCATATGCCCCAATCACATGCTCTCTCTCTCTCTCTCTCTCTCCCTTACCTTTTATTTTTCAATATTTTGAAAGCTACCATTGTGAAAAGAAGTGGAAGAACAAATTAAAATTAAACAAGCAATTGAACCCTTCATTATCTTCTATTTCTTGTTTGTTTTTCTGCATATCTTCAGACATTCCACAGATTTTTTTCAGAGCTAGCTGTTCGTCCTCTCCCCTGGGATTCCATTTTTTTTTTTTTTTTTTTGTTTTGTTTTGCAGTGCAGGTTCCTGTTCAAACTCTCGATTTTGTGTTTTTTCTTCTGGTCAAAGGTGAAATTTCCATCTGGGTCTTCTTCGTTCTGATGATTTCTATTAATTTCTTGTACAAACTCTGTTGAAACCTTGAATTATTATTATTTTTCTCTTGACCCACCTCAGAAATGAAGGGGGTTTATGTTGATTTTCCCCCTTTTCTCTTCTTTCTCTTTTGTGGACTTGTTGATGGGTCGCTTTTGTTTCGACTTCTATTTGACAACATCCACTATTTCATCAATGTTTGAAGGATTTTGCTTATTTCCTTCTCGTTTTTTATCCTTTTCTTTTCTGATGACTTCTTTTTCTAAACCATTGATGGATTCTGAAGCTTTCACCTACTATTTATATTTGAAAATTGTTGGGTTTTTTGCTTAGCAGAAACCCTTTTCCGTCATTTACTAGTTGTTGGGTGGGATGATCTTGGGGTGGATTTGAAGCAAAGTTGAAAGAATAGAAGCCCAAGTCATCTCTCCATCCACAAACTTTAGTGTTGTTAGATAGGATGTGAATATCTCTCTCTTTCTCTCTTTTCTTTTTGCTACTTTGCTTGAAATTCCCGTATAAGCTACAAGCAATTACAGTATTTTTGTGCGAATTCTGAAGTTCGATTCGTAATGGGTTTGTTAATAGCACTGTATGTATGTCTGCTAGATGGCGCTTTGACCAGTGGACTGATTTGGAATTAAGACTTTAGGATGGAAAGAAGAAAATGGCCATGGAAGAGAAAGTCATCTGATAAGAGTCCTGGAGAAACTGAAAGTTCTGGTTCAATGTCATCATATTCTGAGAGATTTTCCGACGAGCAGGTACACAAATGAATCCTTAAAACATCAATTTCAAACATCAAACCTAACAACTACTTGATAGTGTCCCAAATTGTTTTGAGTTTCTAGGGATTTGCAAGAAACATCATATGGTATTATTTAAAATAGAATGAGGGTTGTTTTTTTTTTTTGGACTTGATTTTGTTAACATATTTTGTAAATTTTAATGGAGAGATTCATCCTTTTAATGAAGCAAGGTCTCTCAGTTGATTGTATGTTTCGAACTATTGGGGATGAAAAGAAAGTGGAAATAGTTCTGTCTTTGCTGAGGTGAAAAGGGCATGTAAAAACTTTTATATGAGTGGATGTCATCAAGTTGAGATATGTATTCTATTGGATTTGACTGATTGAATTTCCTCTCAACGTCGAATTCGACAAGCTGCAAGTGTTTTGGCATGGTTAAGAATATTGTTTATGTTCCTCTAAGAGTTTCTATCATTGGTTACAGAAAGAAATTCAAACACATTACACCGCCCTTTGAATCTGTAAAACCAAAAGAAGAATCAGAATGTTTAATGTTTGTTCTTAGCTGACAGGGAAATTTTCTGATGGTGTGCTGCTTGTAGAAGAAAAAAAAAACCTTTAAGTTCTTAACTTGCAGGCAGAGCGTTTTCCTTGATTATTATGAGATAGTAATTAGTTGGATTATCCTTAGATTAATTGTCATTAAGAATTGATTGTTTCTTTTACACACAAACGCATAAACTTGTTTAAGTATTGATATAATTAAAGTTAACCCAAAGCCTAACATCATATTAAAGTAGGAGATTATGTGCTTGTACTTCTATAATGTCATTTTCTCCTGAATTAATATTGATTTCTACTTGTTGGGGCTTCCAACAAATTTCAAGTCCACAAGTGAGGAAGAGTCTTGAAGTATTGATATAATTAAATTTTCATAACCCATAAGCTTAAGTTTTAGAGTTGATTGGTGATTTAACAAACCCAAGTACAAGTTACACAATTCCATATTTATATAAACCCGTTTCTGAATACGATTTAAGTACAAATACATAAGCTTGATAATTTGAAGCTAATTATCAAGACTCCTGAGCCAAACATTCATCTATTTGCCGGATGAGAAACACCTCACTGAGTTCTAACGACTTTGGATGTGCTACTGTCAGTGAAGAGAAAGGCATATTCACTGTTGAAAAATGGACTTTACACTGTGCTATGCATTTGAAGATTTGGCTTGACACCCATCATTATTGATATACAGGACGCTGCCAAGTCATCTCCTAATCACGAGACGCAGTCTCCAGAAGTAACGTCAAAAGCGATATGTAAGGAAGAAGACAATGATGATGATTCACCAAAACAAGAAGAGATCAATGATAGTGTGAAAAGTCTATCGGATAGGTTATCAGCTGCTCTTTTAAATGTGAAGGCTAAAGAAGACTTGGTAAAGCAGCATGCTAAAGTTGCTGAAGAAGCTATCGCAGGTAGAATTGGACAAATAAAATTTGTTCATGTTGTACCTCCATAGACATTCTCTTTTTGTGCAAAATGGAATCTGATGAATGAACTAAACGGTTTTATAGAGTCAAGATTATGGCAGCATCTTTTTTCGAGATCTAATTGAATTCTGCTTATTCTGATGTGAATTTAGGATGGGAAAAGGCGGAAAATGAAGTTGGACATCTAAAACAGCAGCTTGGGACTACAGTTCAGCAAAAGTCTGCATTAGAAGATCGAGTGAACCACCTTGATGGGGCCCTCAAAGAATGTGTTAGGCAGCTTAGGCAGGCAAGGGAGGAGCAGGAGCAGAAGATTCATGACGCGGTGGAGGAAAAAACCCGAGATTGGGAGTCCACCAAGTTGGATCTTGAGAGGCAGCTGCTTTTGCTCCAGAGCAAAGCAGATGCTGCTAAATGTGAATCTCCTCTAGTTGATCCTAACCTTGGCAAGATGCTTGAGTCATTGAAAAGAGAAAATGCAGCCCTCAGGCATGAGCTTCATGCTCAATATAGGGAGTTAGAAACTAGGACTATTGAGAGGGATTTGAGTACACAAACAGCTGAAACAGCCAGTAAGCAGCATCTTGAGAGCATAAAGAAAATGGCCAAGCTCGAGGCCGAGTGTCGCAGGTTAAAATTTATGTCATGCAAACCATCATTGGTAGATCACAAATCCATATCTGCTTCGACAATTTCTATCGATTCACTTACTGACACTCAATCAGATAATGGGGATCAGCTTAATGCAGTGGATATTGATATAAGAAGAACCAAACGAAACAAATGCGAACCTAGTTGCTCACATCCACGGGCATCAACCTTACTAGCAGAACTCAATCAGCTTGGGAATGAAAAGGCTGTTAGCAGTAATCTTCCGTCTTCTCTTGAACTTGATCTCATGGATGATTTTCTCGAGATGGAAAGGCTTGCTTCATTACCTGAAGCTGATACAGGAAAGAGTCATCAAGAATCAGAAGCTTCCGCTCGCCCTGCTGCTGAAGAAAATGCCCTAAGAACTGAGCTTGAGACCTTGCGGCATGAGAGATCTCTAATGGAAGAGAAGCTGGGTGAGATGGAAGAAGCAAAGATTGAATTGGAAGAGAAGCTGAAACAAATGGAAGTGGAGAAGGATGAAATGGAAGAGAGGCTAGAGATGATGGAAATAGAAAGAGCTGATGCGAATCAAATGTTAGCAAAAATGGAGGCCGAGAAATCTGAATTGGGGCAGAAGTTAGTGAAGATGGAAGCAGAGAAAGATGAAATGGGAGAGAAATTAATGAAGTTGGAGGCAGAGAAAGATGAACTGGAGACTGCTCTATCCCAGAGTCAGAACTCTGTTGACATTTCCCAATTTAAACTCAAGGAAACAGAAATGAAACTGGAAAAGTTACAGAATGAACTCACCATTGCAAATGAATCAAAGTTAAGAATTGAGTCTCAACTTATCAGCATGGAAGCAGAATCTCTGACCATGTCTGCTAAAGTTGGCATGTTGGAATCTGATATTCAAAAAGAGAGGGCTTCAGCATTGGCATTGACAGTCAAGTGTCAGGTGCTAGAAGAGGAGCTTTCAAGATTGAAACAGGATGAAAAACTATCACAAAGTGAAATCTCCAAAAATGAGTTGAAGATAAAGCAGGTAAAAACTTATAGCTTCCCTTCCTTGAATACTAACACACTACATTTTTATTTTGTCTGATATCATACCTATTATGTTGCTTAATTGCAAGCTTGGTCCCTGAACTTTCAAGCTTTTGTCTATTTCGTCTTTGAACTTTAAAAACTGTGCAACTGGTCCTTGAGCCTTCAATTGTGTCTAATTGAAATGCATAATCTTAACCTATAATCTTTTGAAATGCATAATTTGAGGAAGTTGAATACTAATAATAGTGGGGGTTAACATTGCAGGAGGATCTAGCTGTAGCTGCTGGGAAACTTGCTGAGTGTCAAAAGACAATTGCTTCTCTTGGGAGTCAGCTTAAATCTCTAGCAGCACTCGAAGATTTTCTTATCGATACAACACATCTACCGGAGTTCACCGCCAGTGAATCTCTGAACATTACTACAGATGGCGAGGAGCAATGCAAGCATCCAAACGGGACACTTTCACCGAAAAGAGATTCAGACTATACTAAAGTAGTTGATGACAATTCTGAACCATTAATGAGTAAGAATGGAGACGACTCGCCCCCATCTTCGTCTTCTTCAACTTCATCGTCTCTGATTGCAAATCATGTTGTCAATTCTGAAAAAAACCGAAACAGTTTTGCAAAGTTTTTCTCTCGAACCAAGAGTGGGATAAAACTAGAAATATAGTCAGGAATGCATATGGTGATTAAAGATGATGGTACAGTACTAAAATTTGACTGTAAAACAGCTTAGTTCTTCTGCATCTTGAATTTGCTGATTAAATTCTGTTTAATTGCAGATGAGTGTTTTCAATTTTCACATGGATGGATTCTGTAGATTTTGTAACCATCTTCAAAATGGCCAGAGTATTTTGTTTACCCTCTGGCCTGGTTATTTAATTTCCCCCTCTTTTTTTCTTACTGGGAAATGTTTAGCCATTGTTTTTAGTTTTTTTCCACCTTTAAACTTTCAAGAAGATAGAAATTACTTTTTATTATTGTTATTACCATTGTTGCCTGTTTTTCATAATCTGAAGGTTGATTTGTTTCTAGTTGCTTTAAAAGAACTTCTGTGTTTAGTTATAAAATTTCAAAAACATTTTTGACTGTATGATGCAAGTGAAATTTTAACAAATATTCTTACCATTAGAATTGAAAAAATTCTTCAAAAAATGGGGAAAGGAAATAATAAAGATAAGAATAACTACAAATTAGTGAAATTAGATGGTTTTTTAGAAAATTAATTCAACCAAACAGGGAACAGAGCAGTGATGCTCTTTTCAGGAAAAAGAAAGGAAAATTTCATAATTGTATTAAAAGCTTCTGATTTGGTCCAGATCACTCTTATTGGCCAAAAATATATAATTTAAATCAAAATATAAAATAATACTTTTGTAGTTGGACCAATTAAATTTTCAAATTAATAATTTAAATCATAACCTTTTCAATCAATTTAGAATTTTCATTTGTGATTTTATTTCACTTGTTTATAATAAACTTAAAATTATCTAATAAAATCATCCTCTCAAAATCCTACCAAAATAGGTAAAGAGAAATTATGACATAATTCTTTTCAAATACGTAAATAATAATAATAATAATAATAATAATAATAATAATAATAATGATGATGATGAGGGAGATGACAAAAGCAAATTAGTATTTATTTTATTCTAATGTTTTATCTCTAATATTATGCACTTAAAAAAAATTTTATACACGTGTGAAAACTATGCATTATGGATTCACTTGTAAAAATTTAAATAATAAAATTAATAGTTGAAGTTTAAGTGATATAAGTTAAAATTTTAGAGTATAAATGTATTTTTTTTAAAACAAATAAAAAAAAGTCTTATTGAAACATAAAGTAAAAGGATAAAAAACAAATCTAGTATTATCATTTGCAAAATAAGACGGTGAATCTAATTTGTTAGATTTGTTTTTGCCAAGAAAAAAAAAAAAAAAAAAAAACTCGTTCCATAACAATTTATGGTACATTTTCTATATATTTTTTATCTACTCATAAGTTTAAATGTTTTATTATCTATTTTTTTTCTAATGTTTCAAAAAATAAAGTAATGTTTTCAAAAGTGAAAAAGTAGATCCTATTTGATAATAATTTCGATCCTGTTTGGTGACTATTTCATTTTTTGGTTTTAGTTTTTGAAAATTATGCCTATTTCTTACAATTATTTGGTTGAATTCTTGGCTAGGTTCCAAAAACAAAAACAAAATTTTAAAAGCTATTTTTTTAGTTTTCAAAATTTGGCTGACGGTAAAAATTAGACAACAAAGGAAGTAATTTGGAGTTCGAAATAGTGTCAATAGGCTTAATTTTAAAAAATCAAAACAAAAAATGAAATGAATGGGCCCTTCATTTTTTGTTTTCTATTTTTGAAATTTTTTCTTATAACCTTCTAATTTTTACATATTTTATAAAAATACTTGAATTTTTAGTCAAAATTTATAATTAAAAAAACAAAAAATAAGATCGTTAACAGATGAGATTGCGATTGAGACCGAAATTATTTAATAAAGAATGAAAGTTATACAAATGTAATTTATCTCGACGGAAAGAAATAAATTATAAGCCAAAAAGTTTTGAAATGAAGAAAATAAATTGACCGTATCTTTCAGCAGAGGGTTCTATGGTGTAGTGGTTAGCACTCTGGACTTTGAATCCAGCGACCTGGGTTCGACTCCCGGTAGGACCTCCTATATTTTTTTCTTTTCTATTTTTTCCTATTATAGGACCAATATATATTTTGTAACAAATTACGTTGGAATATTTAATGGACTTAATGATACACTTGATTGTTAGGGAAATTAATTAGTAAATTGAACATAAAGTAACAATTACAACACTTGGCAAATTTGTAGAGTAAAAAAATAGACTCTATTGCCTAAGAACTATATTAAAATCAACCGTGTTACATAGATTTCTCCTGAATCGTTTTCTATTCATTCTTTCCCTACAATATAATAAAAAGAACAAATAAAATTTCCACCAAAGTTGGTCCTCCTTCATTCATGATGAGATTGATCAGTTTTCTGGTAATTACTCTCTTTCCTTACGGCGTTTAAGAGATCAATGCCAAGCAAAGCATTCAGCAGGTTCATGCCAGCCATCCCAGACAGTGCAAGCGGCAGCTCGACGCCTTTATCAAACTTGGAAGCATCCATGATGAGCTTCGCAGTAATGAGAATGTGTGGAACAAACCTTGCGAAAACGAATGTTAGCCAGTTGAGAATCCATTCGACTTTCACGATAACGCTCTTAGCGTCACGAACACCTGCCATCCTTCGTAATCGCCTTACGTGGAGAAAAATAGAATGCATCTGGGACATCAAAACGATTCTTGTTTAGTTTTGCATATCAAAAGATGGAAGTAAAAAATGACATGAAAACTTGGTTTGCTTCTAATAGAGTATGGTTGTTCTAAGAATAGATCTGACTGGCTTCCAGAGTCCTTCTAAACGGGCATAGAAAGTAAAAGTTCGTTTTCTCTCATTTGCTAACTAAGATGACTATTTTCCCCCCAAAGGTATGTTCTTTGATTTGAGCATTATAATGGGTGTACGTGTATGTATAATCAGATCAATAAATAAACCAAGAAAACAAGTGAGAGGTGGTGTGTGTGGGGAGACATATTAAGAGAGATTGCGTAGAATTGACTCATGAAAAAGAAAGAATGAAAACAGAGAGAGATTGTGTAGAAATAGACTGGGTTAAATTACAATTTTAATCACTAAACATTTTTTTAAGTTGTGTCATTCTATGAACTTTCAAAAGTGTTTAGTAAGTCCTAAGTCCCTAAAATTGCAATTTTGTATTCAACAAGTCTCTAAACATTTAAAAAGTATTTAATAACTCTTTAAACTTGCAAATTTGTATTCAAGAGACCCTCAAAATTTTTAATTTTGTGTCTAATAGATGCTTGACCTGTTTGATATATATATTTTTTAAATTTGTATATCTACTAGACAAAATATTGAAAATTTAGAGTTTCATGTGACAAAATCCAAATTTATAACCAATAAACCAATTAATTATAGAAAATTCAAACATAGACACAAAATAAAAATTTAAAGACTTATTGAGAATTTTGAAAGTTCAGAGGCTAAATATACAAAAATCTCAAAATTTAGAGACTAAACTTGTAATTTAACCAATAAGCGAAGATGTATACAAGGAGAGACTAGTCAGGGAAAGTATACACATGGAGAGAAGATGTGCATAGAAAAGAGCTAGTAGAGAAGGGTTAACTAAGAGAAAAGTGACAAAAATTGTGTAAAGGAGAAGATCAATGTGAAAGGGTGAATGCAAAGAGAAGTTAGTGAAAGAAAGTGCATAGAGAAAGACGTCAGAAAAAGAATCTGGGTGCCACAGGAGATTAAGTTAGACTGTAATCCAAAAGTTCAAGATAAAGTAACTATCTATTACGTTTCTTTGAAAAACAACTTAAATCCGAAATCGTTGTAAATTCTTGGAGACCTCATCCTTGTGCCTGTGTCAAAGTCGTTAAAGGGGACGTTGCCATTGTCCATGTCAATGGGGATAACAGAAATGCATAAATCCAGAAAGGACCGGAAACATAAAGAAAGAAAGCAGCATATTCATAAGGCACATCTTGCAAGAAGAAACTAATGCATACCTCGCAAATGAGAGTGAGAATGAGATAATTGATGGTGACATTCCTATACAAAGCAAGCGTAAAGCAAATGAGAAGAACCAGATGATGAACTAAGATCGCAGGGATCCAGCCACTGTATAATTGGTATTGCAGCATATCCCACTGATCATACGCAAAATAACCACATGAGAAGCACAAAGCAGCATAAGCCCACGGCCATGTTCCTCCAAACAATTGTGAATGCTCAAACATCCCCTCCGAACCATAGCTCAGCCACCGATTCACCAAAACAAACAGCACTGTAATTAAATCATTGCAAAGATGACTTAACTAGATGGCCCAAAGAATAGGATAAACTATTGAAATTCAAAAAATATTGAGCCATCGAAACGCTTTGGGTTAAAATCATGTGGTAACCAAGGCCGATGTAGCAGCCTTCCTCTATCTTGAACAATAGGAATTAATAATACATCTGTTCAAACCTTACAATTAAAAAGTTAGTTTACCTTTAGGCTTTGAACCTCATTTCCTCAACCTTCAACAATATAAAGAAGTTGGTAATGGAGCCAAGAGAAAATCTCTCACATCATTAACAAATTTTAGACATCTTGGTTGGCAGACAGCCTTTACTCGCATAATAGTCCGGATTCTTTTAGCAAGCATCTTTATAATACAAGATCCCCCCATTTTCTGTTCTCTCCATCAACCCAACAATAACATCTTTTTTCCCTTAGCTTATGCATCAATAAACATACAATGCAAAGATAGGTACAGAAAGGAGAGGAAGCAAGCAGAATTCTAGTATAGCAAAACGAAACTGACTTGTTTGATTTTAGCGACATGTTGAGGTTAGAGATCTTCATTAATCCTAACAGGTCAAATGGACGGCCCTTGTCTATGTTACTAAGATTTCTTTTCCTACACTAATATGGGAAACAACTGAAGCTTTCTTTTCCTAAAACATCCTTTATCGACAACACTTCATCTCTTCATCGATTTGCAACCTTTCTTTTCTTGCCTATCAATTCAGACAGTCTATTTTTTCACCTTGTTTTAAACGAAAACATAGGAAAACAGAATCTCCGCAAAGAAAAGGGGTACGACACATAAGAGAGTGGAGAGGAAGGAAGCACGGCGTTTATATAATCTTAAAGCTTAAAAAAAATAAAATAAAATAAAATAAAGCAATTCCTATCTCTGAATTTTAAACTGTATTTTGTTTAGCCTTTGTCCATTGAATTAATTTTAACAGAATGCATATTAGGTGAAGACCCGGACACGTTTGAGAGTGACTTTAAGATCACTTGTAATATTTAAGATCATTTCAAAAAAATACTTTAATCATTCAAAACCAATTTGAGGTTTGATTTTACACTTTCGAACACGATTTTTATAATATTAAAATTAATTTTGAAACATGGGTTTCACTGCTAAACATGCCCTACATTCTAATGGAATAAATAGAAAGATAATCTAAAATTCAGATATGTAACTGAAACTGTTAAAAATACAAGAACTAAAACTTAAAAATTGGGGTTCAATTTTATAATTGACCAAGGTCTATAGGAGTAAAGAACAAATTCTTGATATTCTTAGCAACGGAAAAGAACTCCAAAATAATTCATCCGTGCTCGGTTCATCCGCTCAACAACCCACCGTAGTATACGCACTAAACCACATCAATAACTAATAATTCATACAATTTACAACACAACTTGCAATAACGAAGCACTAACTACTCTCAGTCTTCCTTAAAGTGCAAATAAAGTTTCTTATTCCAATCAGTAAAACCTTCAAGCAAGACGAAGAAGTAACTCCCAAACAAAGAATCAAACAATGAGCAAGGAAGATATAAGATCACTCACAGAGAAGTAAAATTAAAAGAAAAAAAAAAAAGAGAAAACAAGCAACGCGAGGGTAAAAGAGCGGCAGAGAACCTGAAGCAGAGGTGATAGTGGAATGAAGGAGAGAGACGGAGGTGTTGACTAAGAGAGGATCCTTGGAAACAAGAAATCGAATGGCCGAATTGGCGGATTGGTAGAACAGAGCTCCGAATACGACGTAGAGCAGCTCGAAGCGCCGGTCGAATAGAATTTCGAACCATAGAGAGACTGACCAAAGCACTAATGTCGCGGAGAAGAAGCTTGCTGCCCTGCTCTTCTCCTTCAACACTGTCCTTCCCGCCATTGATTTGCTGTGGAGCTCAATCGTCTGTTCTGTATCGGCTGGAGAAGACGAGGATTGACAGAAACAGAAATGAAGAGACCGGAGACAGGAGACGGGCTACCGGTCCCCCCGGTAAACGCGCTTGCGAATTGAACATCAAGCGATTCCGAAGGTTGGGCTGTTTCTTCGGCCCATTTCTTTTCTGCCTTTTTATTTATTTATTTGTATATATGATTTTGCAAATCTTATAAAATTTATTTTAGTCGTACCATTTAACCAAAAATTAAGTCGAACTTAGAATCTAATCATCTACTACACTTAACAAAGCCCATCATTTTTTCTATTTAAAACTTTTTTATGGAGGAAAATATTAGTATAAATGAAAGGAGTAACATTTGTAAATATAACAATCAGCCTAAATAATTAGTAGATATAACACAGATTTAACAAAATTTAGATCAAACTCCCATAGTTTATCAATGATAGTCTATATCTAATAAGTGTCTATCAACTATAGAGCCTATTATATTAGCAATAAAGCCTATCACCGATAAATTTAGCTATATTTGCAATTTTTTATAAATGTTGATAACATACTTAATTATTAATCCTAAAAGCGCTACACTTTGCACTTACCCATAAAAAAACGATTACCGGAAAAGTATAAAAATCTTTATTTAAGCTCTGTTCGTTTTTTTTAGTTTATCCAGGTGGCTTATACTCATTGCATACTTTGACAAATTATGATAGGTTAATATAATCAATATGCAACTATTTCATTATAAAAGGTAATTCTATTTTCTCTCAATTTCTTACAATGTTTTGTACATTTCTCGAATAAAAGAGTTAAATTGTTACCAAAATTTCAAAAAACAAAAATAGGTTTTCAATAATTACTTTTTAGTTTTCAAAATCTGATTTCGTTAATGAAAACATTGATCAAGGGTATATAACAAAACAAAAAAATTTAGGTGTGAAATAATTGTTAATAATTTTAATTTACAAAAATTAAAAACTAAAAACCAAATAATATATATATATATATATATATATATATATATATATATATATTTACGTTAAAGTATTTTGAAAGAAAAACTATCTCATGTTAAACTTTGTGATGTTCAAATATATAATATATATATTTTGAACTTTCTTACCTAAGTAAGTATTGTGAATTTAAAAAATGAGTCGGACAGGTTGGGAATTGGCAGTAATGGAGGGAGGGAGTTGATTTGACAGTGACAAAAAGTTACGTACTCGACGGGTGAACCAATGGACGACTCAAAGAAAACAAAGCCACGGAGTTTGGAATAGGAAATAGATTAGAGAAATTGAGAAGAAAGATAAAAGATATCTTCGCAATCCGAGGTGGCAGGATGTCTGGGCCCCACTCATGGAAGATACTCACTCTCACAATAAAAGAAGCATGTGGATGTTGAGCGTGCCACGTGTAATAACATTCTGCCCACTAATTTCCACGTGGCAGACCATGGAAGGCCAGCTGAGATCGCGGAATACAACCGCCTCTTATCGCCAAAATCCCCAAAATCAAGTCTCTCTTCACCAAAATCCTCATTTCTTCTTCTCTCCCTCTCTCTTTCAACTTCACACTTCAAACGCCATGACCGTCGTAGCAACGGCCGCAGCTCTCTCCTTGCCCATTTCTTTTTCCAAATCTCCGAAGCTCAATTTTAAGAAGGTCCGTCGTTTTTTCCTTTTTCTTTTTCTGTGTCTTGAGTATCCCATTCACACTCCAATCTACATTTTTCTGGTATTTCGTTATCTGCCCACTTTCTTTAGTTCCTCTAGGAGGAGCTTCTAAGTGAGTAATGGGGTGTATTAACCCATTTTATCGCTTAAATATGTACTGTTCTGTTAAATTGTGGTAAATGATTGCCCCTGAGCTTCTATATTTTTGTTCCTACTTCTATGTTATGTCGTTTGATATTCTGAAATGTTGAATTCCAGAGTGTGAAAGGAGGATTTAGAGTGTTTTCTGTGTTTGGAGAGGAAGGAGCTATAGAGAGGAAGAGTGGGTGGGAAACGATATTTGATGTGGAAGATCCGAGGACAAAGGTTCCTCAATGTAAAGGGAAGTTCTTAGATGTTAATCAAGCTCTTGAAGTGGCTAGATATGACATTCAATACTGTGATTGGCGAGCTCGGCAAGATGTTCTTGCAATCATGCTTCTCCATGAAAAGGTTCCTCCAATCTCATGCTACTTCGTTTTTTTCCTTCTCGTTTCCTCTAACACTTTCATGGTTCCTTCCCCTCGTTAACTCGGTTTATTTTCCATCAAATGAGGCTGTGGAATTTGGTTGTTTCTTCTTGAAATATGTTTGGTTCTGAAAATTTGTAGCTTAAATATTGCTTTAGGTTGTGGAAGTCCTAAATCCTCTAGCCCGTGACTATAAATCTATCGGAACAATGAAGAAAGAGCTTGCCGGATTACAGGACGAATTAGCAGAAGCTCATAGACAGGTATGTATAAAGTTTCTTGTCAATGATATATTTACAGAACTATAGTTAGTCTCTTTCCTAGTTCATTGAGAAGAAGATGGACAAATGACCTTTTGTTGTTAGTTCTTTGACCTGGTGAGAGTGATTATTCTCCTATCTTTACCATTATCATGTTCTGACCACTCATGAACAACAACAGGTTCATATATCTGAAGCACGGGTTGCCACTGCTTTAGATAAACTAGCTTACATGGAAGAATTGGTTCATGATAGGCTGTTACAAGACAGAAACACAGCGGAATTGGACAGCCCATCTACCTCGACTCGTACTTCAACACAATCTCATGATTCTGCAAATAGAAGATCACCAAAGAAAAGCTTGAACGTATCAGGACCTGTCGAACCATATCATCCCCGCTTGAAGAACTTCTGGTATCCAGTTGCTTTCTCCAGTGATCTGAAAGATGACATAATGGTAGGGTAATTCTTACCAATCAGGTCATCCAATCTCCTTTGGATTCAACTGTACTTCGGGTGTCCTCTGATTAGTTTAACATCTATCTCAGATCCCATTTGATTGTTTTGAAGAACCATGGGTTCTTTTCCGAGGAAAGGATGGCAAACCTGGATGCATACAGAACACATGTGCTCATAGGGCATGCCCTCTTCACCTCGGTTCTGTCAATGACGGCCGAGTCCAGTGTCCTTACCATGGTTAGTCTTAATAAAAGAAATATAGATTAAAAAACTCAAAAGCCTGACTTGATAAACCCAGAAATTAAAATGTAGTAATCTCTAATGGTTATTTTCATTCTTTGAAAAGGTTGGGAATACTCAACAGATGGCAAATGTGAGAAAATGCCATCAACGCGATTGCTAAATGTGAAAATAAAATCTTTGCCATGTTTCGAGAAAGAAGGAATGATCTGGGTTTGGCCAGGTAATGATCCTCCAGCAGCTAATCTTCCTTCTCTAAAACCTCCTCCTGGTTTTCAAATCCATGCTGAGGTAATTGTCAGAAACGTCAAGTTCCTTTTATCAGTTGAGTTGTAAATCAAGAATGTGCATGAATTCTTTAGCTGAACTCTATGTGCATATGGCAGCTTGTCATTGAAATTCCAGTGGAGCATGGATTACTTCTAGATAACCTTCTAGATCTTGCTCATGCACCTTTTACTCATACTTCCACTTTTGCAAAAGGATGGAGCGTACCCAGGTACATTTCAGTCAATATCACATTCATAGCTATGCAATATCGTTTGTGGTCAAGTCGGAACAAAACTGCAGAACGCAGATTTTTCAAATGGTCAGTAGATGAATTTTGCTAAAACCATAAAAATTACACTCTTAAACTCTCGTGTCTAAACTCTGTTCGAAAGACAAGTGTGTTCTTAAGCTGTTCCCTATTTTTGCTGGTTGCTTCAAAAAGTGCAATTTCTTTACTTTTTGTGGAATGCAGCATATATTTGTATCTTAAATTATCTGTTAAAAAGTCATAAAAACTGACTGTTCATTGTACTCTTGTGTCTCTATCCAACTCACAGCTTGGTGAAATTTTTAACCCCTGCATCTGGGCTCCAAGGATACTGGGACCCTTACCCAATCGACATGGAATTTCGACCACCTTGTATGGTGTTATCAACTATAGGGATCTCCAAGCCAGGAAAACTAGAAGGCCAAAGTACCAGAGAATGCTCAACACATCTTCATCAACTTCATGTTTGCTTACCTTCAACAAGACAGAAGACAAGACTACTGTATAGAATGTCATTGGATTTTGCTCCTGTGTTGAAGCAGATTCCCTTCATGCACTATCTCTGGAGACATTTTGCGGAACAGGTGAAATTCTCAACTGGAATAGTTTCATTGCTATTCATGATCAATCATAATCCATTTTGTAACGAGCTCTAAAGGATTTCTTTTTGTGTTATTCATCCAGGTATTGAATGAGGACTTAAGGCTCGTCATTGGTCAGCAAGAAAGAATGCTTAACGGAGCAAATATTTGGAACATGCCAGTTTCTTATGATAAGCTAGGTGTAAGATATAGGCTATGGAGAAATGCAGTAGAAGAAGGAGCAAAACAACTACCCTTCAGCAAATCAACTTGAACAGTATTCAAACTTAATTAACTTAAAACACTTGTTAGGAACCATAAACACAAGCCCCTTTCTTTTTCAAAGCTTAAAATTGCTGGCTGAGACAAGACCAATCTTCCTTTCCCCCCTTCAGCTTCCACTTTTGAAAAAGGATGCTCTTTAATGGACTTTGCAGAAGCTGTAGAAGAAAATCATATGAAAGCAGAAAGATGTTGGCTCTTGCCCCTACACAATCCCCCCTTGTAAATTAGAAACTGCTATATAAATTTGATCGGTTTTGTCTTTAAAGTTCTTTCTGCTTTGCTTTTGATATGCTTCTCCAGAGCCCGCCTCCTAAGATCATTGTTTTAGGCTTGTTGTAAAAGTACACGAGGAAGCCATGTTCTGTGTATCTTCAACGAAGAAATTGAACAGTATTAATGAAGATTTTTCTTTCTCAATCTTGAATTCCACATTGATTTCAGCAATTTCTCATCCAAAAGAAGCAGATTTCAAGGACAATAAAAAATTTCAGACACCATTATGATTTATTAACAGGCAAAGCTATAAAAGATCTCAAATGATTTGAAGCGGAATTGAACAAGAAGAACCACAGAATTCATATTTCTTTAACTACACAATGGAGAACACAGAACTTTCGAAATTTATAGAGAAGAGCCACAGTAAGGGCAGAAGCTGAAGTCGGGTTCCACAATTTTGTTGCAAGAACGGCAACGAAGGGCTCTTAAAAGAGCGGCTGATGGAGACGATTGATCGGAAATTGGCGGCGGAGAGAAGGACTGAGGGAAAAAAAGCTTACAGTTGTTGCAGTGCATCAACGGCTGTTTTCCCGGCCACCGCCACACGGGAACAAAGAAGAGCTTGAGAACTTTCTCGTAGTGAACGAGATCAGCGGGGGAGTTGCAGTTTATACATCGGCCGGCACTGGATTTGAGGAGTTGGCGAACTTGTTGCTCTAAACCTCCGACAAAGAAGAAGAACATTTTGTTTTGCGTTTGGGATTTTTGCGGGGCGGTGGCTCTGTTTATTTGGAGGGAAGATGCGGTTTGATCGGTTGCAGTAGAGTCTGGACGCTTCGGAGGGTTTCCATTCCATCAACTTCTGCAGCCGGTAGCGCTCTTTTATTCTTTTTTTTATTTTTTTAGGGAAAAAGTATTTATTATTATTATTATTATTATTATTATTATTTTTAGAATGGTGAAAACTAGCGGTATGGTTGTTATTGTAATTATATCTTTTTAAAAAATTAAGTGGTCATGTAAATGTTAAGATTGGATCAAATGGCTTACAAACTTATATATTTATATGAAACCGATTCCCTGTAATAAGTAGGTTTTTGCTACAATCCTAGATATCACACGGGAGTGGGCGCGGAGAAGGAAATATCAAACACTTAGGCCTAACGGGAGTCCTCTTCTTTTAGAGCCGGAAGAGAAAGGCTGAAATTGGTCTTTTCGAGGATGGATGGGGAAGAAAGGAGATGTTCTTAGACCCTTCTTCCCAACTAGAGGCATCCGAAACAGGGTTGGACGGATCGGGTTAAAATTTCAATTTTTATAATTTTTTTGTTCAATTTCTACCATTATTGTAAGTTTGAGAGTCTAAATTTAACATTTGCATACGTTTAGGGATCTAATTTCTATAATTAAAAGTTAAAAGATTTTAAGGAATTAAATTTAAGATTTATTTAAATTACAATTACTAAAATTGATGAAAGTATATGTTATGAAATTGAACAAATTTGAAAATTTGAAATCATGATGATTTCTTAAAATTTTATGAATACTAATGCATTCCATAACATTAAAAATAGTTGGATTTGAGAAAAAAAATATATATGTATCTTAATAAAGGTTAACTAAAATAGATCTTTGAATAATTTAAGAAAAATGTGATTGTTTACCCATTATTTTAGTTTCTTTTTTTTTTTTTTTTTATAAATTATAAATTTTATGTTAATTACCAATTCAGAGTTTTCAGAATTATTGAGGTAAAAGGGAAAATCACAATTTCTCCGTCTAAGCTCTTCACTATAGGTATAGATTTATTTTTTCAAGTAAAATGGATGTTATTTATTTTATAAATCCCAATTTATATAGAATATTGGAAATACGAATTTAAATTTTAAATCATAATTTGACTTTAATTAATTTTTATAAATCAAATTACCTACTATATCATAATAATCAACTACTAGAAATTAAAAGTTTTTTTATCTAAGCCCATAGATATAAATTTAATTTTTCACGTAATATAGAGTGTTACTTATTTATAAATTAAGTTCATCATGAGTAGACCTAATGATATAAAAAAGAGATATTATCTCAATAAATGCTAAAAAGCAATTAGTTCAATCCATAATGGCCACCCAATCTAGAGCATAAGCTGATTCAAACACACTATATAAAAGAATATTTATTCTATAAATCAGAATTTAGTTAAAAGATTGTAATTTAGTTTTCAAATAAAATTTTAAATCTTTATTAATCAAATTACCTATTATATCTCAATAGTCCTCCAACCCTATTTAGTTATAGGTATAATGTATGGATAATAAAACCTTTTATAAATATAGATATAGGGTGTGTTTGGATTAACTTTTGAAGTGTTTAATTTTTAAAATAATTCATTTTTAAAACAATTGAGATGTTTAGCAACTATTTAAAATATCTTTTCAAAAAATGAGTTAGAGGAATAAATTCTTTTCAAGAAAACACTTGGAATTGGATTTTAGAAAAAGAGTTTTTAAATACTTGGAATTGGATTTTAGAAAAAAGGTTTTTTGGTGTTTAGCTGGGAATCTCTTCAAAAGTTGGTCGCGTCGGGTAATTTTGCTCTCTGGTATCATCTCGCTAGTCTCGCTCATCAGAGTTGGTCACGTCGGGTCATTTCGCTCTCTCTCTCGTCTTGCTAGTCTTGCTTTCTCTCTCGCTAGTCTCGCTCTTGCTCTCACTCTCTGAATCGACGGATGACCTTCTTTGCAAGGGAGCTGATGAGTTTCAAATTGAGCGAGATCACTTTTGAGTTTAAAAATAGTTCTTGAGTTCAAACCTTATAATGATGACAAGATGCTACTACCTTGAAAATGATGAAAGAAATCATGAGGACACCAACGAAGAACATGGATGTTCAGCTCGTGAAATGGAGATGAATGAAGAATGTGATCCAATTGCACAACTTCTTATGTCTAGTCGATATTATATTGTCTAGAAAAAATTATTATTTTTTATGTTTTGTTGTTGGAGATCAATTATATTTTTTATGCTTATGTATTTACATTTCGAAGATATTTATGCTTATAAAATTGAATTGTCCAAAAAAGTTTAATACAAAAAATAAAATTAATGTTTAGTTTTAATTTCAATAATTTCAAGTTTTAAAAAAAATTCAATTAAGTGAAATTAATTTCAAAATATATTTATTTCTAAAGAAAAACCAAAATATATGTGTTTCTTTATGAAATTCGTTCATAATATTTAATAGTCCTTTATGTCTTACGTATATTTTTGTTATAGTACAAACCAAACAAAATTATGTATATAAACACTTATAAAAAAACCTAACCAAACATGTGTTTAAATTTTAAACTCATTTTATAGAAAATATTTTTTTAAAAAAATATTCTTAAAAAACACTTTTTTTTCATAGATAATCCGATCACACTATAGATTATTATTTAAAAACAAAATCCCATTAAATCAAACAAATTAGGCCTCTCTACAATTCTCTGTTTATTGATTTTCGAAATTTGTGTTTAATCTTTTTTAAAATTTCTTTTCTCTTTTACGATTTTCATCACAATATTTGAATCCGTAGCAAAATCGTATAAATTTAAAATTTTAAAAACATACCAAATCTAATTGTTTAAAAGACTTGATTATTATTGTAATATTTCATAGATAAACAAGGAGTCATCAAACTAACTAACTAAGCCTTGCGAGACGATTTGAAATCGGATAATTCATGATACGAGTAGGATTTGAAATAGAAAATAATTCCAAATCCGATTTAGAAACCCTCAAAAAATCCTCTATAAATAATTGGTTCCTTCATAACCTTCCCTCTGTGAAAGTCTAATATAGTAAGACTGAGATTATTCGAGGGCATTGTTTTGTTGCAATTGGACATGGAACAAGCAATGGCCATCTTGGAAGACGATCAAATAAAGGAAGTAGAAAACAAACTACAGAATGCACTAGTTTGCAAAATCTTGACATCAAAGGTAGTGAATGTGGAGGTTTTTAGAACAATAATGCCAGCGATTTGGAATTCACAGGAAGAAGTAAGAATCCAAAACGTGGATTTCAACATCTACTTATGTATATTCAAAACTCCCAAGGATAAACAAGTGGTTGTGGAAAATGGGCCATGGTTCTTTGACAATCGGCTCTTGCTTTTCCAACAACCTCCAAGAGGAACCTCCAAATTCATAGACATAGACTTTCAATATGCCTCTTTTTGGGTTCATTTTCACCGCCTTCCAATGGCTTGCTTCTCGTGGAAAATGGCCATAGCATTAGGCAGTCTGGTTGGGAGATTCGAAAAGGTCGACACCGATGATGAAGGAATGTGTTGGGGAAGAACTTTGAGAGTTAGAGTAAGTATTGATGTGAAAAAGCCTTTGAGAAGAGTGGTGAAGTTGAAAGTAGGATCCATGGGGGAAGAAACTTTGATACCTGTCACTTATGAAAAGCTCATGGGTTTCTGCTATGAATGTGGAAAGCTAGGATACGTCCTTGTGGATTGCAATACTCATTCTAATACTGCGGAGGAAGACTTACCATATGGAGACCGGCCTAGAGGGATGAGAAGGGAAGGGGATGAGAAGTTTAATGGAATAGAGTTCGACTGGGATGAGGACGAGGACGAGGACGAGGACAACTGGGAGGAGGAGGACTGGGAAGAGGACTCTAATGACAGCGATGATCAGAACTTGGGGTTGCCGGAATCTGAATCAGCACTGAATGGGCCAAAGCTGTGGGACGAGAAGGGTTTCAATGGGTCAATTAAGAAAGGGAATGGAGAGGACCTGCAAAAGAATAGAATGCATAGGAAGATGGAAGAAGATCACAATTCACAGAAGAAAGGAAGATTTCAAATGTCCCTTTTGAAAGGAACAACTATCTTTTGATTTTTTTCCCCTAAATCATGTCATCTTTCAATTTCTTCATTAAATTTTAGTGTTCAGTTTTGTGTTTCTAAGTTTCTTAAATTTATAATTAGATTCAAATTTCAGTTTGTCACTTGATGCTAGATCTAAAAACGATTTAAGGTTACTTTTAAGTTTTGAGAGTTTCTACATTTAATGTTATTTTGAATTGTAAGTTAGTAGTATTAATTAGGTTCATTCTTGTCCTATATAAAGGTGAACTACCATGTATACCATTTTAGTATAGCATTTGTTATATAATATTTTGTGAATCACAATTTTGGTTGGGTATCACCAACATTTTCTACTTCAACGTATTTCCAAGAAGAAAAGGAACACAGTTTCATTTTAGCAATATATGTTCGTTTTCCCAAAAAGTAACTAAGATTTGCTCTTGTTGTACAGAAGTCTAACAATCTATTTCAAAATATTTGATCAACTACCTTGGCTATATATCAGAGTAATGGAAGTAAAGTCTCATCTATAAAGCCTTGTTCTTAATATTTGGCATCTTCATCGAGACACAAATGTTAGGAACTCACCTCGGATAGCAATGCTTTGGCATAGGCATTTCTTCAGGAGTGTGTGAAAAGGCAAATTCCCTGCTTCCTGCTCTATCTGTATTTCTCTTCCAGCTATCTATTTTGCTGTTTGAATATCTATCTGCAAATTTCCCTTGAACAAAGCTTGTCCAAAAGTAAAAACATCACCCCTTTGCCCCCTAGAGATAGTTGCCACACTCTGGTTGGCTTTGCCCCATCAAAATCTTCTCTGATTGAGCTTTTCTCCAAAACACAGTTGAAGATATAAAGTGGCAACGCCTAAGGTTTCATCAGCATCCTAAAATCATTGTCAGCCTTCAAACTGAACTTCTATGTCTCATCCTGCTATCTGTTAGATTGATCTCAATGCTTCAAGGTCAATGGAGTTTCAAGAATCAGTCCACCTTATTTTCTTGCTCCTCTACATCAGCTAAGTTGAAAACTAACAAAAACTAGCTTGGTTGTTGGTTCTTCATCTTCAGTCAATTCATATCTTCCCAATACAAATGATTACTATACACTATATGGTTAGCTTCCTGCAATAAATTGAATAACAAGTTGAATAGGAATTCCAAAATATTTTTTAACATATTTTGTTGTTACAATTTCTACAATAGACCCAGAGAATGGAACTGGGAGAGGGTGTAATAAGCAAAAAATTCTAACTAATAATACATAGACAAACTATCAGATAGGATTAGTATAAGTAAAATGTATCGTGTGTAGTAGCCATATCGCTAATAAACTTCAAACTTAAACTTAACTTCTGCTAATTGAAGATGCAATCTGTATAGGATTCTTGAATAGGCCTAATCCACTGAATAATCCATAGACAGAAAACTATCAGATAGGAGTAGAACAAGTGAAATGTATCATGCGTAGTAGCCATTTCGCTAATGAACTTCAAACTTATATTTAATTTCTGCTAATTGAAGATGCAATCTGTGTAGGATTCATGTATAGCCCTAATCCACTAAGCGATTCTGGTTGAGAACAGAATGGTTACAAGCTAGGGTTCAAGAATTTTGCTCAATTAAGAAAAATGCAGAATCAAATTCAATTCTCAATAAAAAATTTACCATGCATTTCCCGTTGTAAATTCAATTCCATCATGTACAGCAATTGATCGCTGCAGATTCTATCCGTTCAGCTCAGTGGCATTGCGTAGCGGCACAACGGGCACAAATGACTCGTCTCCAGCCATTTAACGATACAGTCTCTGTGGTAAACATGAGCGCACGGCAATCGCGTAACTTCCATTCCGTTCATCAGTTCATCCAAACATATTCTACATTCTCCGATCAATAGCTCTCCGCCGACATCAATCTCCACGTTCTTCAGAGCTTCGATTGCCGTCTCACTAGCCGGCGACGTTTTAAACGCTTGCGCCGTTGATTCCCGCAAAACTCGCGCAATTTCCTCGCGTTCATTGTACGGCGAAACGACTAAAACGGACACCGCCAACGGAAGTATTCGACGGCCAGCATTAAGAGGATTGCATGCGATATCAGCCGCGACGGAGAGAACGTCCGGCACCGCCGTGTCCAAGAAGTCTTGCGCGACGCCGGTGCCAGAGAAAACGGCGATCAGGATACTGGAGCCACTAGCGAAAAAGACGTCGCAAGGTATCAAGAATGAAGATAGAGAGGAATTTACGAGTGTATGAAATTCTTGAAGGTGATTTGACTGGAGAACGTGGCGAAAGTGAAGATGAAAAAGGAAACAGTCACAGGGAAGCAAGTGAGAATTGGATATGGTAACATTAAGATCATCTTCACCTTCTTCAGGTTGCCATATGTGGTAATCGTAGAGAGTATCCATGGCCATGCGAGATCAAGTAAGGTCAAGAAGTAAAAAAAAAAAAAAAAAAAAAAAAAAAAGAAAACAGAGAGCGAAACAAGAAGAAGAAAAGAGGGAAAGATTATACGATGGAAAGAGGAGAGAAGTGGGAGTTGATTTTCTGTTATTTAGTTTTCGGATACAGAAAATTTTAATTAATTTATAAATATGGAAAAGAAGCCCATTGGGATTGAAGAAACAAACAAGGCAGCGTTTGGATGGTTCACAAACTCTAATTTATTTATTATTTTAGGCAACGTTTGCCTCCAAATAAAAATTGGTGTAATGAATCATAATATGCTTAAACCGCAAACATGATTAAATTGGTTTTGATCGATTTTAGATGGAATTATAAATCTATCATATTTTATTATTAATGTTATCGTTATTGTTATTACTTGACCTTGTGGATAACGATAAGAGTAATTGTAAATGTAATAATAAATACGGTAGATTCATAATTTTTGTATAACAATATCGGTAACAGTATCAATAGCGGTAATAGTAAAGGTAGTGGGTCCCATGTAATTTTCAATCTAATTAAATTGAACATTTTTAATTACAGATTTCAAGACTAGCCCTATAACTCATTAATAATACAAAAGTAAACAATAACAAAAGTACTTAATGGGGTCCACTATTTACATTATAATTGGTGAATGGTAGATTAACTTTCACCTAGTGTAAAAGTGACCTTAATTTGTTAATTGAAAAGGAAAAAAAGAAAGTACATTACAAAAATTACTTGTAAAGTAGGACGGTAGTTGCAATTATATTTTAAACTTCCGATTGCAAAATTTAAGCCATTAAACTTATAAAAGTATTAAAATTGGACTCTTAAACTTACAATAATGGTAAAAATTAGATCTCAAATGATAAAAACTAAACCCTTAAACTTATACAATTATTTCAGTTTTTCTAATTATATAAGTTTAAGGGTCTAATTTTTACCCCAAGTAAATTTGAGGTCTCAATTTTTACCAATAAAAATTTGGGGTATAATTCCTATTATTACTTCTTGCAACTTGTCAGAGAAAACAAAAGAAAAAGAAAGGAGGGAATCTTGTTAACTCATGGTTATCAATTATAATTTCCTTATCAAATAATAATAAATTAGGACTGTTGATGAAAATATGTGTTGGTGAAGTGAACTTAAAAGTAATAGTAATGGTTAAATTATATGAAAAATATATATATTTTAAAAGTTGCAATCTTCTTAAAATGGTGTGATAGTGATCTAAAACAAAAGTGAATTGTTATACTCAGATGGTAACTCCACTCTACTGTGTCTCAATTTTCGACTGAAATTTTAATAAATTTTTTTAATGAAAATTTCAAAGTATTTATACTTTAAGAATAGTTTTGATATACTCAGAGAAATTTTAAAAATTTTAAAATAATGGATAAAGTTCTAAGGTTTTATTATTTATTTTTATAATTTAGCCTACAGAAATGGATCATATGGAGTTTATTTTATTTTGATGTTGATGTTTAATAGCCTTTTCACATAAAAGTTCAAAATATTTTACCGAGATGATTTTACATGGGGAAATCTTATTAATTAAGAAAATAGCTTTTTTTTTTTTTTTTTTTTTTTTTTTTTTTTTTTTTTTTTTTTTTTTTTTTTTGGTGTCTAGGGGATGATACAAATTTGTTTTAGTCAACTAAAAATTGTTCTTGACCATTTTTATAAGGATTTTTTTTATTTTTCTAAAAAAAAACAATTTTTATAATTAATTTTTTGTTGCATAATCTAAAAAGTATCTAAAAATTATAAAATTAATAAATAATGTACTAAATAGCTTTTAGAGGAAGCCCTTTATTCGTATTTCATCCGCATATATATAAAAGATTTCATTTGACTCGAGGATTTAAAAAAAAAGTATCTCTAATTCATTCTTAAAATCATCCTTTGATACAAATGGCGTGTAGAAATAAATAAAATAGAATTTACAATCCGTAAGTATATGAATTTACACTTTTAATTGTGTTATGTTTAGATAAATATTATATAAAACTTATAATTTTCTTAAAATGGTGGTTATTTGATATTAATAGAAACTATTTGAAAAGCTTAATGCTAGAGCTATTACAATTTTGAAAATCATCCTATTGATAGATTTTTTAATTTTTTTTTAATTTTTTTAATTTTTTTTATGGTAATAAAAATTATGATGTTTGAAAAAATAGAATGAAAACTTTTATGCTTGCTATGAATTTTAACATTGTGTATGTTTGTGAGCATGATTTATCTGAATTGCAATTGAATAATGAGTTGCTTACTTTTAACACCAAAGTCATGAATATCATATTTTGTGCATTAGAGAGATAAATACGTGACAAAATCTTACATTTTGGATATGCACATATGATATTTGACACCCTCAATTTTTTAAAACTTAAATTTTTTATTGTATCACGTTTGAAAGAGGGTGTTAATTGATAAAATTGCGAAATTTTAGGATTTAAATTGATACAATTATTAGTTTAGGGTTTAGATTGATACAACTCTAAAGTTTAGGGGTTGAAATTGAGTTTTTTTCCCTAAACAAAAAATATAGAGAAAGTGGTGAGAGAAATGACCAATCATAAGCTGCTAAGTAATTAAATTTAGGTATAAACTCTATTTTAGTTGGTTTCTCAAAATCATTATTTTATTTTGATTTTTAGGGCAATGTTTGGAAGTGATTTCTAAATTAAGGCTATTGTAAAGACTCCATCATCCCCAAGGATTGGCAACTCGATTGGTTCTTTGTTAGTGGTGACTGGTTTGTCCATCTCGAATGAGACTTCTCTTCCTTAATTTCAGTTAAATTTAGGGACTTGGGAGGAATCAAATTCTTTAGCTGTTGCACGTGAACGGGGTGTGCCATTAAAATTCATTTTGAAAATTCATAAAAAGAAAACAAGTAAAAGAATAAACACATTCTCATAACATGCTGTAAAGAGAAAGAGATAAGAAAAATAAATTACACCTTTGAAGACCATCTTCTAAGGTTTTCTTTTCACATCACGAACTCAACAAAAACCAAAACACCACCACTGGGTCTCCCTGCTATTCTCAGACAAGGAATGAATTGTAGGATCCTTCCTTATTTTGGAAGGAGAAGGAAAGAAATGTGGAGGAAATTGTGAGCAAAAGATTGAGAGAGATTTTTCCTTTTTCTTGTTTGTATCTTTTACAAAATGAAAAGCACCACCTCTAAAAATGATACGTGAGGGGAGTTAGATCCCCTCTGCAATAACCACTCCCCCCAACTAGAAGAAGTTATTTTAATATTATTTAATTTTAATTTAATTTTAATTAAATAATAATTAATTAATTATAAATTTAAAAATAATAACAATTAATTAATCTTATTAACTAATTATAAATTTATTAAATATCACATATTTAATTAAACATGATTTAAATCATATCGAAATGCATAACTCTCTCATAACCTATAGTTTTAATATGAATTGTATTCACATTAATTTTACCCTACAATATTTATATGAATCTCATTCATATAATTAATATTTGAATCTCATTCAAATACATTACTCTCACATACTATATAGTTTTAATTATAAATCATATTTATAATTAACTATATACTATAATGTAAATATACATTATACTTTATATTAATCACATTAATATAAACAATACCTATATTTTCCTTAAATAATTTGAACAATTCAAATTATTCAAAAACTCTTTATTCCTTGTTTTATCCTTAGTGAACAATTCAATTTGAGCAAGGGGACCTAATGAATCTACAAATTAAAAACTCTAATGATACGAGATTAATTAATCTCTTTAATTAAATTAATCAACATTCATTAACTGTGAGTCACTCCACTAAAGTCCAACAACTGCACTCTTCGTATTATAGTTATATTTATATGTCCACGGATATAACCAATCAATAGTCAATCATGAAGGAATCGAATTCCTTTGCAGATGCGCATAAACACGTTTGCTTTTAATCTACGTTTTGAATTTATAGAACATACAAAGAACTTTAAACATATTTAACTAAGCATGCTTTACTTTAAACATGTTTAACTAAGCATGCTTTACTGTTCTTCTTTAAGGAGAAAGAAAATACCTTTGAAGAAAACTCTTCAATTTTCTCCAATTCTTCACTGCATCCACGATCTCTTCAATCATGAACATAACACCACTACCAAGATTTTTCCCACTATTCTCCGACAAGGACTAGGTTTGTGAGAACCTCTTTTTTTTTTTTTTTTTTTTTTTTTTTGAAGACAAGGGACAAGTTTATCAATTTTTACAGAAAAACACTTTCTTTGCAAAATTGTGAGAAATGATGAGACATTGAGAGACTATTTTAAGGGAAGTTGAGAGAATGTTCATTATTATGTTCATATCTATTATGAGAGGGAAGGAGGAAGTTAATTACAACTCCTTGAACTCAACTTTAACTCCCTTTAACCATGGAGAGTTAAATTTAACTAAGGTTAAATTAAATTATATTTAATTTAATTTAATTGAATAAACAAATATTAATTAATCTAATTAATATATATATATATATATATATAAAATAAATAAAACCAATATTACATTTTTTTGAGATCAAATCAATATTACATTTAAACCATATTCAAATATATTTCCCTCTCATACCCTATAGTTTAAATATGAATCTCATTCATATTATTTAATATTTGAATCTTATTCAAATATATTATTCTCTCATCTTATAAATTTTAATTTTGAATCTAATTCAAAATTAACTTTATAATATGATTTATACATTCTATTTTATATGAATTTACATACATTTTATTAATTATATCATATATATATTTAACATTCAATTCTCAATTTTGTTCATATTGATTTAATATTTGAATCTCATTCAAATATTAATATTCCAATGTTATAAAGTTTAATTTTTGAATCTAATTCAAAATTAACTTTATAATATAATGTAACTATGTACATTATATTAATTGTAACGTATACAATTAACTTAAAACCCTTATAATTTGAACGATTCAAATTTTTCAAAAACTAAATATTTCTTGTTTTACCCTTTGTGAACTAGCAGGGGGACCTAATGAACCTACATATTAGAAACTTTAATGATACAAGATTAATTAATTAAACTCATAAATTAAATTAATCAACAATTATTAATTGTGAGTCACTCCACTAAAGACCCACAATTGCACTCTTCGTACTGTAGATATATTTCTGTGTCCACGAATATAACCAATCAACAGTGAGTCGACCTTTCATGAATTGCTTGTCATTACAGTTGGGTCAAATTACTATTTTACCCTTGTAATTAAATCTGACTCCTTAAGTCCCACTAACCCTCTAATGAACAACCTATTTATGGTCCTACCATAAACAAAACCCTTTCGGACTAGTGAGAGGGAGGGGCCTCATTGTTCAAGACCCGTAGTCAGCACTTAAGGGAGCAATTCATCTACTTACCTAAAGACTAGAAGGAGTGGATTCCATCACGTGTAGCTATATTCCCAGCTCCCTACTTTGACAATTCCCCAAAATGGTAGGCATATTTAGTTGAAAAATTTGGCCACTTTCACCCATACAGATCAAAGGACTACCCTCATAGACAGGAGTTCATAATTCACTCAGGATTAAGGTAAAGTCACTTGTGGTCATCCTATGAAATATTAATCTCTTCAGTTAATGGTGTTATAAAGAGAGATTAATCATTTTGTGGTTCGATTTTATACAAACTATTTGTATAGGATACGCCTACTCGCACGGCTCTACATGAACGATTACGATCAAATCATTTGTAACACTTTAAAATATTAATTTAATATTAAATTAATTAAATTAATTTTATTTAAAAATTAGTTTTTGAAATTAATTTTGAAATTAAAATTAAATTTAGATGAATTCAATTTTATTTTGATTATTTGAAAATCAAATTAAAATAGAAATTAAAAATTCAAGAAAATAAAAAATCCATTCCTACTAACCCATTTCTTTTCATCATACTTAGCCACCTAAACAAGGATGATTAATCATCCAATTTGTTGTCATTTTTTTGGGCAATTTGAATGGTATGAACTTCTCTATAGGTTGGGGTTTGAATTTAAAAAAAAAAAAAATAGTTTGTAAGTTTCGAGGAAAGGTTGTTGAATTTATTCATTATCATCAAACTTTTCAAAAACTGTACCTTCAAGCATAAATCTCTTCAAATTGATCACAATTAGAGATTCCAAGATCTATTCTAAGGCCGATTAGTAGGAAAGATACTAACGGAAGTCCGCGAAGTGTTCGTATTCATAATTATCAAGTAGACAACTCCAATTTTGAGTTTCATCAAAGGTAAAATTCATGATTTTTATTTTTCCTTTGAAAATGCACGTTTTTCC
Source organism: Citrullus mucosospermus (assembly GCA_030954485.1). Taxonomy (NCBI): domain Eukaryota; kingdom Viridiplantae; phylum Streptophyta; class Magnoliopsida; order Cucurbitales; family Cucurbitaceae; genus Citrullus; species Citrullus mucosospermus. The sequence goes on from CM062062.1 coordinate 16,651,898, forward strand.
TATTAAATTGAAGAAATTAGAGTGCTTTGAATCCAAATTGCTTTCGCATGTCTATTGTACTCTCTTTCAAAAAATTGATTTCATGTATATTTTTAGTGTATCAATAGTATATTACTCCCGATCTAAATCTATTTTAAGCATTGTATTGGTGTATTAGTAGTATATCGAATTAGTTTATCAATATTGATCAATGCTCACAAAAAACTAATTTCAAGTATATCATTAGTATATCAGTAGTATATCAACATTTATTCCAAATAAAATTTTAAGTATAACCTTGTAATTTTGATATATCAATTGTATAACTTACATATTTTTATGTTATTGGTGTATTAGTCAACTGATATATCAAATATAAAGTATATCAGATATGTTACTGATATACATGTTGATACACTAGTAAGGGTAAATTTGGAATAGTAAAAAATGAAAATCTGCTTCCATGATTTTTTTGCTATATTTGCAAAATTTGAAAAGTCATTGCTAAATTTGTAATTTTTATAATGTTTTTTTTGCTATTCTTGTAAGTGTCCCTTAATTTGATGTTTAATTTTATACTTTTAAATGCAAATTTCATATCATGAAAATTGATTTTGAAGGGCTAAGAACATGTTGATAGGGTGGTTTTGAAAATGATAAAGAATTTTAACCATTTGATAACAACTCCCAAACAAACATGTCCTACAAATTTAGTCTTTTTAAAGTTGTATGAGTGGATATTTATTCTCAAAACTTGAAGAGAGGACTTTTCTTGAGATCTCTTAAAAAAGGGGGCTTAGATTTCGAATTGAGGATGAAACCTCCATTTGTGTCTCAAAGGACCCAGAGACTCCCTCGTCCTAGCACTTTTAAGCTCTTTGTTTGTTCAACCTTAGTTTAGAGACTACCATGTTGCTGACTTTATTCTCCTAAATGATTCCTGGAATGAGGCTCTGTTGAAGGAAGCTTTTCTTGAGGAGGATTGTGAAATATCAAAGGCATTCCTTTTTGTAAGAATATGAGAGACAAATTGTTCTAGCACTATGACAAGCTCTTCATAAACTCAAAGTTTTTGAAGGATTCTTCTAGTGAAAACAATATGAAAGAGATATGGAAAAAATTGTAGAAGCTGGATGTTCCGAGGAAGATTCTACATCTCTTATGGAAGGCTATAAATAACATTCTCCGCACTAGAGACAATTTAATTAAAAGAGGGATGAATGTTATACCTGCCTCTCTCCAAAGGAGTTGATTGACCATGTTTTGTGTCTTTGTTCAAGAGCAAAGGAGATTTGGATAAAGGTTTGGAATAGAACTCACTCTCAAGCTGATCCCATTTCAAATTTTACAAACAGGTGGTCGCTGCTAAATTCCTCATGTTCCAAGAGTGAACTTGAACTAATCTCAACCTGCTGTTGGGCGATTTAGTCTGACAAGAATAAGATCATTCTGTTAGGTATCCAACTTGCAAAACACAATATACCTAACAAAGAAGCTTGAAAATAGTGTTATATATTCACAATATCAAGGCTAGAAGCCAATAGAGTTCATCAATAAGTAAGGAAACAAGAAAAGATAATCCAACAAATTATAGAGTGTTGGCCTCTCCTCCAAGGAACTAATTCCTGAAATTAACATGCGCTACAAAGCTACCCAAAACCCTACATAAAACACTCCCTACCCTATACGAAACGTACTCCCACTAATCCTAAGATAACTACCTGCTTTACCCGACCCAAATACAAGCCCAACACACCTTCAGCCCATTAAGTCCGCTGAATCCCTTTCTTGCCCCTCCTCTGGTATGTATGATGAATAAGAGGCCTAACAATACCCCCAATTTCCAAATGCACCTTGTCTTCAAAGTGAAGTTTAGGAAATTGATATTTGATGAACGCGACCTCCTCCCATGTCACTTCACTTTCTGACAACTTCTCCCATTTGATTAACCACTCTTCCCTTCCCAACTTTGAATTCCAATGAACTCCCAATATGTTCTCAGGTCGTACTTGGAATTCAAACTCTTCAGTAAACTGCAGAGGATGTATCTGCACCACTTGTCTTTCGCTTACCTTCTTCTTCAATTGAGAAACGTGGAATACATTGTGGATCGTGGCCTCCAGTGGTAATTCCAAGCGGTAAGCGACTTGCTCAAACCTTTCTATTATTAGATATGGTCCATAGAACTTGGGAGAAAGCTTTTCACACCTCTTCTTGGCTAAGGTTCTCTGCCTGTAGGGCCTTAGTTGTAGGAAAACTTTGCTGCCCACTTCAAATTCTACCTCTCTTCTTTTCAAATCATAGAATTTCTTCATGCAATTTTGTGCCAATGATAAATGTTCCTTGAGAGCCACCAAAGCCTTGTCCTGTGCCATTAGTTACTGCTCCACTATGTCATTTGATACCTTATTCTCCCGTAAGAAATCAACGACGGTGTTGCTGTCCCATAGACAATGTTATATAGAGTTGTGTTGATCGAAACGTGATAGGTGGTGTTGTAACAATACTCGGCCCACGGTAGCCAGTTAAACCAAGCCTTCGGTTGTTCATTACAAAAACACCTGAGATATGTCTCTAAGCACTTATTAACCTGCTCTGTTTGACCATCCGTTTGAGGGTGAAATATCGTACTATGCTTCAATACCATGCCTTGGCTTCTGAATAATTCAATAAAAAATTATTGAGGAATATCTTGTCTCTCTATCAGATATAATGGTAAGTTTGCTTCCCAACAGTAATGCCTCCACTTCTATACTGCTAACACAACCATCAATTCACGCTAATAGATTGACTTAGCTTGTGCCCTTGCCGAAAGAGCTTGACTAAAATACGCTATGGGTCGAGAACCTGTTCTAGAAGCATCGGTTTCAATGGTGAAAGACAGATTAAAATTTGGGAGGGCTAAGACTGGTAGTGTGGACATGGCATTCTTCAACTTCTCAAATGCTTCTGTAGCCACCTCACTAGCGCTTCCGCCTATGGTGGCATCCTCGAAAGTGCGTATGCGGCCTTTTTTTACAGCCAAGGCTAATAAGATCTCAAAATCATTCTCCAATAATTTGGTGACCCATTTCTGAAATTGAGGTTACACTTCTCTCTATTTGATAAGAAATTTTAAGGACTTTTGATCTAAAATCACTATAAATTTGCTTCCTAACAGATAATGCCTCCACTTTTATACTGCTAACACAACAACCATCAATTCATGCTCATAGATTGACTTAGCTTGTGCCCTTGCCGAAAGAGCTTGACTAAAATACGCTATGGGTCAGGATTCTTGCTTCAATACTACTCCCAAAATTGTTCTAGAAGCATTAGTTTCAATGGTGAAAGGCAGATTAAAATTTGGGAGGGCTAAGACTGGTAGTGTGGACACATTCTACAACTTCTCAAACGCTTCCGTAGCCTCCTCACTCTAACTGAAAACGTCCTTGTGTAATAGCTTCGTTAAAGGGGCTGCCAACACTCGATAATTCAGCACAAATCGCCTATAATATCCAGTAAGACCCAAAAAACTTCGTAATTCTGTTACATTTTTTGGTGTCGACCATTGCCGCATAACTCGAATTTTATCTCCATCTGCCTCCACACCTGCTTTGGAGACCCAGTGACCCAAATATTGTATTTTCAACTGGCTGAAAATACACTTCTTTCGATTGGAAAATAACTTGTGCTCCCTCAGAGTGCTAAAAACCACCTCCAAGTGACTCTCATGGGTTGAAATATCTTCACTATAAACAATGATGTCATCAAAGAACACAAAGATAAACCTCCTAAGGAAGGGTTTGAAGATCTCATTCATAAGAGATTGGAATGTTGTTGGTGCGTTGGTCAAGCCAAAAGGCATAACCAGGAACTCGTAATGCCCCTCGCGTGCCCTGAAAGAAGTTTTGGGAATATCCTTCTCATCCATTTTGATTTGATGGCAGACCTTTAGTCCAACTTTGAGAACACGCTCGCCCCATGAAGTTCATCCAATAATTCCTCAATTACCGAGATAGGAAATTTGTCTGCAATGGTTGCTTGATTCACTTTCCGATAATCTACGCAAAACCTCCCCCCTCCGTCTTTTTTTAAACCAAGAGTACTAGGCTGGAAAATGGACTTCGGCTAGGCTGTATGATTCCTGTCGCCAACATTTCCCCAACAAGTTTCTCTATCTCATCCTTCTGTGTGTGCCCATACTTGTATGGTCTTACGTTAATGGGTGTCTATCCTTCCGCCATCACAATCTGGTGATCTACTTCTCTTTTCGGGTGCAGTCCTCTTGGCAATTCAAACACATCTTTATTATTCTCTAGAAGACTTTGGATCATCGCTGGTAAGGGCTCTATCTCCTGCTCATTGCTGTCGGCTCACTATCCCCTTCTTCCTCCATTTCTAAGTTCTGAAACTCAATCATAAAATCTTGATCCTCTGCTTCCCAGGTTATGGTCATCACTTTCAGACTCACTTCCGCTCTAGTCAACGATGGGTCCCCTTTTAATGTCACCTGTTCATTGCCGGCAGCAAACGTCATTGTTAACGTTGGCCAGTGCACTCCCATAAATCCTATGGTACACAACCACAACATTCCTAAAATTACATCCATTTTACCCAAATCCAATGGCAAAAAGTCGTTGACCATAGTGATACCCTGAAGTAATACCATTACTGACTTGCAGATGCCTTGACCTCTGATGGTCGTTCCGTTACCCACAATAATATCGTAATTCGAAGTTTTTGCAACCTGGAGTTTCAACTCCTCCACTAATTTTTTATGGATAAAATTGGGGGTTGCCCCACAGTTGATGAGAATAACAACTTCCTTTCCCCCCACGATCCATTTCAGTTTCATAGTACCTGGTGCCGAAAACCCATATACTGACCTCAATGCTAGCTCCATGTTCTCCGTGAGCTCCAATGCTTTCGTTTTGACTTCAACCTCTATTTCTTCCTCCGGTATATCTTCGATTTCCTTTACTTCTCCTGCAATAATCAAGTTCAACTCCCTTTTCTCTTTCAGACGGCACCAATGACCCTGGTAGTATCTCTCATTGCAATGAAAACAAAGCCCCTTGTCTCTCTTTTCTTTGAACTCAGCGTCGGTTAGCTTCCTTGACGACGTTTCTCTCTTACGGCTAGGGTTTCCTCTTTCGAATATGGTCACCTGTTAGTTATTGCCTGACCCACTCTTTCTAATCGCCTTCCTTCCCGGCATTTGGGCTTCTTCTGTAGGATCGGTATGGCAACCCTATAGGGGGGTGAATAGGGTTTATTAAAATTAATTTAAACTTTTTGCTAATGTGGGCCCAATTAAGCGAATTAATAAACTATTTGCAAATAAGTAGTTTAAACAATAATTTTTATGCAAACAAATTCACTTTGAATTAAACAAGAAATTAACAATCACACATTAAATCACCCTGTTTAATTTTAATAAAAAGATTGGTAATGAATATGAAAATTTAAGAACAACCAATATGAGCAATTAATTTCAAGAATTAAAAATTGTAATTAATTTTATACAATAAAATATATTAACAAAAATTAATTGCAAAAATAAATTAGGAGATGGATAGAGAAAATGACACCGTGAATTTTATAGTGGTTCGGCAAAACCGGCCTACGTCCACTTCCCAAACTTCTCTTGGGTACTTCACTAGAAGTCTTTGACTCTTTCCACGGCTTAGAGTCGAACCGCTACAACGTTCTTTTTCTGGGCTCAAGAACAAACCCGATCCTTTCCACGGTTAAGGATCAAACCGTTACAACAATTCTTTTTCTCGAGATCAAGAGCCAACCCAACAAAAATTTGGAAAAAACAAAAAGCACACTTGACAAACTCTCTAAATAGAGTGGATTTACAAGTTTAAGCACTTCACAAATAAATCCTCACAATACAATATACCTCTCTCAAGAATAAGATGAAAAAAAGAAAATTGAAAGCTTGGAGAGAGAGCAACAATGGTGGCTTGGTGAATTATGGAGGATTGAAAATAATAAGAGTTGTTTTTAATTTTGGAGAAGATGAAGTGTTTAAAAAGAAATGAAAGTGGGTGAAAACCAAATTAATTTGGACTATTAGATCTTTGTAAAAGAAAATTGAATGGTGGAGATGTAAACTCAACTAGCCGTTACACATAAACATATAATAATATTAAATTAATCTTTTTAAAAAGCAACTAGCTGTTAGACACAAACATATATAATAATATTAAATTCATCTTCTTTTTAAATTCATTTTCTTTTTAAAATCAATCCAAAAATGAAAAACTCACAAATTGTCACTTCTCCATTGCTCCAAGTGGTACCTTTCAATTAGTCCACTTTGATTAAAAAAAATCTGTCACGTCATCAACTCGGGATTTTCTCATTAAACTTGTTTTGGCCATATCTTCTTCGTTTGAACTCCGATTTGAGTGATTCAAATTGCATTGGAACCGTTGTTCCAAACTCCACACAATAGACACTTCAAAACACTCAAATGGTTAATAAATAAAATCAAGTTTGTTATCATCAAAACACTAATTAATCAATTAATTAAAATTAATTAACTGTAGATTAAGGGCCAAAAAGCCAACATCTTCCCCTCTTCGGTCTGACCGACGGAAGCCCACCTCCTCTATGGCTAATTTCATTGCTAAATCACGATCATCAATTGATTGGGCTTCGAACATGCATTGGTCCAGGCCCAGGGGCCTTCTACTCATGACTTCTGCCTTCAATGATGGACGCAATCCATTTAGGAACACCATCACTAAAACGCTCTCCTTCATGTTTGGCAGTGTCGTGGAGTATACTTCGAACTTTTGACGGTATTCTGTGTACGATCCTTTTTGTTTGATGGTCGTCAACCGGTTTGTGAGCATGCCTTCTAGGGTGGGTCTCCATCTCTAAAACATTTACTCCTTCAGCTCCTTCCAATTGTGAATTGGTTTCCGATTATTCGTCCAACGATATCAGTCGATTACTTCTTGTGAAAAACTAATCACTGTGACCTTCATCTTCTCGACGTTTGAAAGTTCATGAATCTCAAAAACCGACATCTCTAACTTTTTATACTTGGCCTGATCAAATCCCCCACTTCTTCCATGCGACGACTCTCCCTCTTCTAGCTCTATTTCTTTATTTTTCATTTGCGAAGATCCAGTTATTATCGACTAATTTTTGTTCAACTTCTCCGAGAGTTCCTTCAGGTCTTCGGATATCCTTTCCATGTTTTTGCACATTGTTACCACCAAATCTCTTGACACTGAAAACTCTTTCTCATGAGTTTCAAACCTTTCTTTCATCATCTTCTCAGCCATCCTCCTCATGATCCTCAACGTTGAATCGAGCTCTGATACCAATTTGTTAGGTATCCAACCTACAAAACACAATATACCTAACAAAGAAGCTTGAAAACAGGGGTGACAAGGGATCCCCTATGTTATATATTCACTTTCTCAAAATGAACATGACCTCCAAAGCTACCCAAAACCCTACATAAAACACTCATTGCCTTGTACGGACATACACCCATTAATCCCAAGATAACTACCTGCTTTACCTGACCCAAATACAAGCCCAACACACCTTTAGCCCATTAAGTCTGTCGAATCCCTTTCTTGCCCCTCCTATGGTATGTATGATGAATAGAGACCTAACACATTCATGGGTTCCCTATTGCAAATGTGGAACGTCGGAGTGTTTGGATTTTGAAGTTGTTGATGAAGTCTCAAAGAAAATTTAAAATGACCTGATTGACAAAGGCCCCTATATTAAAGCCGCTTTCTCTCATCCAGTAGCGAATTGGACCACTCCACCAGAGGGCTTTTTGAAAATAAACCTAGATGCAACATGGACTTGCCTCCCTCTTGTTACTAGTTGGAGTGCTATTGTGAGATATATAAATGATGTTCTTGCTGCGGTAGCTGCAAACCAGTTGAGGAGCTCTCTTGAAGCCCCGTTAGCTGAACTTTTACCTATCTTGGAAGGTCTGTGCCTTGCGAAAAGGTGGTGGCTCGCATTTTGGTGGAATCAGATTGCCTTCAAGCATTGAATTTGATCAATAAAGTTTCTTCGTCTCTAAATGAAGGTTTCTATTGGCTTTCTGAATTTTGGGGGCTCGCCACTGATTTTGTGTTCTGCCCCTTTTGTTTTGTAAATAGATCCTTGAACAGGTTAGCCGATTGTGTGGCTACAAAGCCAAAAGCCTTTTTATTTTCTAGTATTTGGATTGGGTCTTTCCCCTCGTGGCTGGAAGTTTCGGTTGTCAAGGATTGTTTGGTTAAGGCCCATGTGGCATAAATAATATTGCTCTTTTCTTCAAAAAAAAAAAAAAAGACTTTTCTTAATTTAACAAGTTTACATAGGCCCGTTAACTTCTAATTTTTGTGTAAAAAAGAAGCAAATTGCACAAAACTCCAACCTCACTAGTTGTAACATAGAACCATATCATCACTTTAAAAAAGGAAAAGAAAAAAAAAACATGTTTGTCCTAAAATACCCTTTACAGATATATATCCATATTTATCTATGTTAAGTACAAAGCTTCACACATGATGTAGGATGAGAACTCATTGTTATTAAACTTTTTTCCATTGTCCCAAAATACCATTTATACATATTTATCAATGTAGGTAAGGTACAAAGCTTCACACATGATGAGGATGAAAACTTATTGTTAATAAACTGGTTTCCATACTGTAAGTACTTCTTGGAACATCTCCATCATCAGTTCCCGGTCCGCTTGCCTGAAAAAGTCATTTATTTCGTCTCTAATATCGTAAACCTTACCGAAATCGAATAAGTATGACAAGCATCCTTTTTTTAGTTTATGTAGCTGATAAAGCCATGCTTCTTGCAGTCTCCCAAGGACATTTGCTGAGTTTATGTCTTCCAAAAGGCTCTCCTCACACGCATCTTTTAGATCTGCAATACCATACTTGTTTGCTGCCCCGAGAAGCGACAGTCGATGCTTCCAGAAGTTGTCTTCAGTTATGGTTCCATACAAGTAACATAACAGAGCCATGTAGGATTCTAGAGTCATGTCTTTTATGAAGATGATTGAAGACTTTTTTTCCTTGAGATTGTGATGGAACATGCTGTTAAAAATTGGAGAACTGGTCGATAAAATTGCTTTATGAGCTTGTAAAGTACCATCGATCGTCTTTATGGTGACATTGGCATGGATAGCCTCGTCTAGCATGTGAGAGAGCGATTGAAGAGTGCTTTGAGATGATACTGGTTGCATCATTCCCTCTATGGGCCATACAGAACTCGCTTCTCCTCCCTTCAAACCCTTTCAGATTGAACTGTTAGATAAAATATGCTGCAAATATAAGCAGAAGAAATCTGAGAATGTCCAGTCACAGTCAAATCTACATGGATGAAGAATGAACAGATTTTCAAACAAATTACGCTCGATGTCCCCAATTACTTTTCGCTACATTCAGAATTTCCAGAAATCTATCACAAGAAATAGGCATCATATGTCTAATTAAAATTAAGTTGAATCCATCTCTCAAGATGAAATTTTAGTGCATCATACACGACTACGTATTAGAACTCACATTCATAGAGCAGATCTTCAAGTCAAGAAATTCGACATCAACAATGAAGCGACCATGCAAGGTGGAATCAACAGCCCAAACAAAATCTTCACTAGTCCGAAGAAGTTTTTCATGAACTGCAGGAGAAGAATTGCAGTTCATCAACTGTACATATAAAATTGAGTAATTCAAGTATCATCAAACCCAACATCATACCATTTGTTTGACCAAAAAGAACAAGATTTGAAAACAGTAATTGGGTCCTAGGCTCCCAGTGATCTAAACTAAACAACAGATTTGTAATACAGAAAAGCCTCAATATGTGTCAATTAGATACGATACTTTGACATAATTTCCCCAAGATTTGTTTCAAGTTCACATCTGAAAACAAAAAATTACATAGAGATTCTTCAATGAATTAGTAATAATAGGAAGGGTATTATATTCTATGGAAAACAATATGTGACTCACAGAGGCATTGTCTAAGAACAACAAGGAGAATAAATTATAATAATAAATAGTTATAAAACATACATACATACATATGTATATATGTGTTACAAAAATAGTAGGTATTATAATTTTTGCAAATATAATACTCCATAACTTTTAATTGCTATATGATGAATCATTGAATTATAACAAATAAAATCTGGTACCAAGTAATTCAGTTTCGTTTGATGAAGTATAGAAGATGTTAATAGCTTCACATGTATTATCTAAGAAAATTATTCATGGATCCTATAAAATAATTTAAGCAAAAATGATTGAAAACGATATATAAGTGAAATTCAATAATCATTTTAATCATTGAGGATTATTAAACGATATTATTAAAAAAAAAAAAAAAAAACAATATGTAGATTATGGAACTATATGCATTGCTACACATAACAGGTCTTGCATAAAATTTTCTCATTTCTAAAACTCACCTTATTCACTAACTCATTACAAGGAGAAAGAAAATCATGAAAAAAAAAACAGAGAATGTTCCAAATTGCTCATCTGATTCACACAGTTCTTCCATCTCCATCCCATTTCCACAGTGAATACGGCTTCAAAGCTCTCAATCACAACAAGCAAAGCTCAAAAGTACAAACGCAACATAAAATTAGTCAAGCCGATAATCAGAACAAATACTAGGAGAAACGGAAGGTCGACGGTTGGGTCCAATGCAAGAGACTCGAATAAAAAATCGAGCAATTGGAGGCTGCTCCTTCGCGATCTTCAACGGCTCAGGGAACAAACGAGCGTGTAGAAATCGACTCTTCTTGACCGAAAAATGCCTCAAATCCAATACAAAAGTTCAAGAACAGATTAAGATTATCTACAATTGATAACAAAAATCAAATGAATGAAGTGTTGAGAAAAGAGTACCAATTCCAGATTCCGAGCTTGAAAGGCTCGGATTTCTTGAAGTTGCAAGGGCCGAGGCTGTCGATCCTCCATTGCGCTAACCTTGAAATTGTATCGACCCTAGAATCTACCATAGCTCGGCTTCGGCAAATTGTTTTTACTCTACGATACAGATGAAGGAGACAGTGGAGGAGTTATAAAGAGAGGGACTCCACGCCAAGTACTTCACGACTAAGTCTTAAATTTGGGATTAATTTTTTAGGCTTAAATCAGTGTTGAGTTGACTACCTTTTTTTGAAGACAAAACTTTCTAATCTTTTTTCAAAAAAAAAATAAAATAAAACCTTCTAACCTTTTGCTGTTCTTTTTCTTTTTTGGATTATTTTCTATTCTCACTCTTATTTTAGTTCAATTCACTTTCTATCTCTTATTCTGGTTCGAGCTCATTTTTTCGTTTTTTGTTTGATTCTTCTTACTTTGTTGTCCTCTGCACTTGGTTGTTTTAGATATGAAACAACTCTGTCAGAAATAAAATACAGAGAAGTGATTTAAAGCAAGAAGCCAGGAAGAAAAAGGAAGGGTTATGTGAATCTATCATTGATCTGTTGCACGTAACCAAATGAGCTATCAAAAGAAGCAAGACAAAGAAGATTCAAGAGGCTTTACATTACATCTTCAAAGACTAGTTTATGCACAAGAATTGACAAAGACTTTTTTAGCTCAAATTTATTATAAGGTTAGTTCAATGACTCTAGAATAGAACACGAGAAAAGTTGTATACTTTGGAAGATGACATAGAAGACCAAAAAAGAAAAACATGTACAGAAGTTGGGAAGGAAGTGTTGTCAAAAGTGCATTGCATTGGAATTCATGATGTCAAACATTGTCAAATGTGTACATCAAACTTGTCACTTTCTACATTTTTGGAGCAATTTTACATTTTTAGTATTTTGACTTCTCAATGCGTGTGATAAATGTCATAAAGTGTATGTTTTTACCTTTCATTTTGTTACTTTTCTTAAGTAAAAGAGGCATTTTTCATGATATTTTGACCTCGTAATGTCTCAAAGTACTAAGCTAGTTTAAGTTGATTTGGATTACCTTTATAATCATTTACAAGTTGTTTTGGTGTTTTTGCAGAAAACAGTATTTGATGCAACTATATCGTGCCTTGAACCTAGAAAAATAGGATTTTGGCAATAGTTCGTATTCTGCTATTTTTCCGCTCCCAAGCCATTCTTTGACCCCAAAAATCAACTAGGGTTTCATGAGCATGAATTTTGGTCATTACTCAATCATATGGAGTTTATATACAACATTAGAATCACATAAATAAAATTAAAAAAAAAAAAGGAGGGGGGGGGGGGGGGGGGAATCCATGATTTGAAAGAAAACCCATAAAAGTAGTCTACACCGCCCTAAACCCAGAAAAAAAGGATTTTTGCAACAATTCGTGTTTTGCTATGTTTTCGCTCCCAATCAATTCTTTGACCCAAAAAATCAACTAGAATTTCATGGAGCATGAATTTTGGCCACTATTCAACCATATAGAGTTTATATACAACATCATAATCATAAAAATAAAATAAATAAAATGGAGAATCCATGATTTGAAAGAACCTCACAAAAGTATTCTACACCTTCTTCAAGAATGAAAGTTCCTCTAAAGATTAGGTTTCCTTAGATAATCTTTACCAGTGATAATGTGTCTTATTTTGGTTTGATACGTCCACCTACGAGACTCACCTTTGTAGAGTGAGATTCACCTTGAAAAAATTTGAATCAATCCTAAAGGATCCTTTGGTTGTGTAGGCTTGCCCATATTCTACTATTTTTTGTTTTTTTTTTTTCCAAATTTCTTATTCTAGCACTTTGCTGTAATTATTCAATTTCTTTCATTATTTTATTTTGCTATATTGTTATTGATGGAACTTGATTTAATGAAGTCTTTTTGTTTTTATTCACTCATGAGCTAACTTTCTTAATGGACTAGAACTTGTGGATAACCTAAGGATAACATGGCTTAGTTAATGCAACTACCTTGCATTTTTCTTACTTTCTATTTCTTTTGTTAAGATTTTTGTTATTTTATTAATTTAAGCTGATAACTTAAATTAGCATGTTACTTAAGTCTTAATGCTGGAAAGATTAAGATAGAAATGAAACTCACGAAAGAACATGGGATTAATAGCCTAGACACATGGGAATGCCACATGACCTTAGATATAAGGCAAACCATTTGACCAAGAGTTTGCATGAAACTATCTAAGAACTAATTAGCTATAGAAATATAGGACTAATTGCTTAAGCTTCTAAGGGTAGTTGAAAACAAGTTTGAATAGGAGTTGTTATCGGTTTATAGGAAATATGTTGATGCAATTGTGATACAATCGCATAGCTTAAGGTAGTTTATCCATGAGTTGAAACTTGACTTGAATTTCTTCTTTCCTATTATTGTTTATCTTTATTATTTACAAACAATCCCAAAACCACTCATTTTATTGGTTACCACTTGGTTAACATTGAAAAGCTCTTTCTTAAAAAATTGAATTGTATAAATAGTCTTGTGGGAAAACGATATTTGGAATACTTTCATATTACTACTTCTTGACAATGTATGCTTACACTTGACCCTTAATATTCTCAATTATTTTTCGTCCATACACGTTTCAGTGACTAGCAATTGAGTTTCAATTACCTACGTCTTATTTTCTACAATTTTGATTTGTTAGTTTTTGAACGATTTTTGAGTTTTTGAACATTTGAATGCCCATTTAGCCTTTAAAATGAAATGTGATGCTTTTGAAGACTCAGATTAATGATATCCAAAACCTTGTATTTCTTCAACTCCTTGATAACTATATTTTGTGCTTGCAATCTAATGGTATCCAAAGCCCTCTCCTCATCAGTAGCTACCAATCTAATGGTAACTATATTTTGTGCTTGCACAGAAAAAGTATAACATGTCAATAACTAAAAGCAAAAGATATTTAACCTCTAAGTGAAATGAACAATTCATTACCTATCGTGACTAAAAAATATCCCTTTTAAGCACTTCATACGTTGAGGTAGTGATGCAAACCCAACGACACAATCGAGGAATTGTTGTCGGATACTCGGGTGGTGACCCAATTCATAAGCGACGAAAACATCTCATACACCCACACCTACAAACAAAAAACCACAACAATTAGTAAGACATTAGTAAACATATCCTGAAGAAAATAATAATAATAATAATAATAATAATAATAATAAATAAATAAATAAATAAATTTAAATCAGCTAACCTGGAAAGCAAATGAGAATTCGTACAAGGAGTATCTTGCAATCTTCTTGCGGTGGTTAACATTCCTTGCATTTGTCAAAGCCCTCCACAGGCTACTAATCATCTTCTTGGAAATGACTCCGCTTTAGTCATAGTTGCAAAAGATCTCTCAATCATCCACTACCCCTAAGAGATCATAGTTAAATTGTTATTTCTACCCCTAAGAAGTATACAAGTGATACTTTCACTGCATGATTATCACTCCTAAACTCTAGGTCTGGGTAATATGCCTTTACTTCAATCTGTTTCTTCTTGTAACAGTCATTAAAGTACAACCTCCTAAGCCTACTAGGGTTCCTAGCCTACGTATATACTACGTCCTTACTTTGAACCTAGTGATGAGGTCAAACTCTTTCTTACCAAACGACACTATGTTTCCAAAGAGGTTAAAACTAATCACGTTCAGTCTATCATTCGCTGCCTCCCAAAGAAACAATTGGTGGATGAACCGTCCATTAAAGGAGAGGTTACAGTCTAAAATGGGTCTAAAAATAGTTTGCCTAAACATATCTACCTAGACCCTACTTAATTTCCTAAGCACGACCTCACGGGTTTTGGCTAAATGGCAACACGAAGTCAACTGTGCCTTAAAATACTGCTCAGGTAAGATTCTAGGTTCCTAAATTTACCTACACATAAACAAATTGTATAAGACATGATATCTCCAAGAAAACCCTAAAATAACATTCTGTCTTTTTTTTCCGTAAAGTTCTAATGACTAACTTTACGAGGAAAAAGACAAAACACATATTACCTGGCAAGTTTGAACTTATCAGGAAGGAACGAAGTACTCTGTCTTTTTTCCGGTAAATTTTTTATTACCTACTTTACAAGAAAAAAGACCGAACACATACTACCTGAAAAATTTGAACTTATTGAGAAGGAATGAAGTACTCTATTCTTTTTCTTGTAAAGTTATGATGACCAACTTTACAAGAAAAAGGACAGAACACATACTACCTGATAAGTTTGAACTTATCAGGAAGGAATCAAGTGCTTTGTTTTTTTTTTTTTTTCCCATAAAGTTCTGATGACCAACTTTACGGAAAAAAAAAATAGGACACATATTTCTTGGTGGATTTGAACTTATCAAGAAGGAACAAAGTACTCTATCCAGGAACATTTTGGTGTTCTATCCCTTTTCCCGTATAGTTCTAATGACCAACTTTACGGGAAAAAGGACAGAATCCTCGCCTCTTCCTGGTATGTTCAAACCCTATTTCTTCTTTTCATTTTGAAACCCTCTAAGTTAACCCAAGTTTTTGAAAACATAGATTCTTTCAATTGAGGTCCATTACTTAACAGAAATTGTTGTATTTCAGGGTGGATTCGACAAAAACCCAGATTCAAAATAGTTGAAGTTGTTTGTAGTTTTTTATACTCCTAACAGAAATCACACAAGAAGCCCCCTCCAACATAATATTTCAATGCTAATAAAATGTTCGAAAAAAACCCTACAAATGGAATCTAAACAACGTATCTTTGTCGAAATCTAAGGTACTCGCGTAGAATCTATCCAATGAAGGATTTTTTAGAGACGAAGGTTGGGGAAGGGATGATTTCATCATAGAGGAAGGAGGGTGATTTTTTAGAGGAAAGAGACGAATGATTTCGAGAAGAAATCAAACCGTTGTGAGCTTATTTTCAATTTCCCCCTTTCTTGGTAATTTCTACGCGAAAAGGAAGACGAAGCAAACAACGTTAGGACTTGGAATGGGAAGTCATATCATGAGAACTTAATGAGGGACAAAAGGGACTTTTCACATTGTGGGACCCTCCACTAAAAATCTGAAAAAGTGAAAAATATGTTAGAAAAAGAAGTTTTTAAAAAATGGGTTAGATTTGTCCACTCAAAACCTTTTTGGGCTAGAAATAGCAATTTTCCCAAACTGACATCTCAGACCCCTTCGTATTCTCCTCCATCCCCTATCCAAACAAAGAAAAAAAAAAAGGAAAACATAAACATGCTTCCTCTCCTACAAATACACATGTTGTTTGTACATTATAGGTGTGTTGCTTGTTTTTACCTATGTAGACAATGTATTTCCAGTGAAATAATTGAAATAAACCAAGGGTATTGAGAGTTATCTTTCTTCCTACGGTCGTCATCCTTGCTCAGATCCAATTGCCACTGTGACTCTCCGGCTCGCTTAACTTCATCCTATTCCATCGTAGTTCAGCCTCATCGACCAACTCACCCACTCTCCAGATTTGTCATTGTGAATGCCCAAACTGAGTTCGTGGTTGCTAAAAAGGTAAATATTTAAATTTTAAAATCTTTAAATAGCAATTATTAAATTTAAAAAGATATTTTTAACGGATGTTGTTAATTCTACCCCTTTAAAACCACTAAAGATACACAACCACTATAAAATATTTTTAAAAATTCAAGAAAATCCATAAAAAATCACTTTTTGAAATTAAATACCCATAAAAGAGTGTGTAGTGGGCTTTAATGGAGAGTAAAGATGGAAACCAATGATAGTGGGAACATAAAAAAAGGTTAAAGGGCTAAGAGGTCATAAGTTCAATCTATGATAGTCACCTATTAGGATTTAATATTCTTCGAATTTTCTTGACACCAAATAGCCCAATTTAAACATATCCTACCGTTTCTTATTTATTTATGTATTTAATTTATTTTTTGGGCCTTGTGAAATTTTGTTTTATTGGGCCGTTGGATCCAATATCAGTGACGCTCACAGTTGGGCTGGACTTTTAGATCTAAGAAGGATTGTGCCTGAAATCAGCCCATTCCCAGGAATACTAAAATAATAATAAAGAATAAAAAGAAAGGGGGCATTCCGAGAATCGAACTCGGGACCTCTCGCACCCAAAGCGAGAATCATACCACTAGACCAAATGCCCATTACGGGAAACAAAGTATAAAAAACATTAAAATTAGTTAGGAATGACAAAATATAAATTTATGGAATTTTAAAAAGTAAAAAATGTGATCGTTTCAACAAATCTCCCCTATTAGATTATGATGCTTTCGTATCTATGGTTTAAATTAATCTCATACACGAATTGATATAGCTCTTTATCATGTAACCACTTCAATCTGAATAGTTGTAATGAAACAAATGATGTGACTATCCATTGAAATATATTTCCATGATTAGATCATGATGTTTTATATTTATAGTCTAAAACTTTATTGACTAAGAAATTTCGACCCCTCACAAATTGTCACATCATTAATTTAAGTTAATGATTTACGAATTTAAGACTAATTACAAATTTACATATCTCTTAAAATTAAATCAAAAGACATGGCAATTGAAAAATCAAATAAAGACACTTGTCTAAGTATTGATCCATTTGACAATATTAGTTAGTCCAGTCAAATTATGCCACATGGCAGAGTTAGCTCTAAATGGATTGAACTGCATTTAAATAAAACATATTAAAAATTATTGGATTAAGTCAAAGCTAAAAAGTTAGGCCCAAATTCAACCCAACTCAAGCTCATGCATGGTCTCCCAAAATTCTATAAATAAAGTTAGTCCCCTTTCATTTGGGCATTCAATTAGAGATTGAGGATTGAACATTTAGACATCCATTGAGTCATTGCCATTCAACCAGATGAATCTAAAGCTAGAGCCTTTAGTTAAGGTCTACATGAGTCAAGAAGTTAGGAATCTAGAAAATTGATTTTCTTCACAATATACAAGTAGTTGAAGATTCAATCACCTTAAAATCAAGAAAAAAACTCACAAGCTAATCCAAGTCGTTCAATGAGCTAGAGGTCGATTCAACATTAACAAGTTAATGGCCAATCCAAGCCGATCAACAAGTCAAAGGTTGATCCAAGTTGCAAGCTAGAGGCAGATCAAGTCGATCAACAAACTAAAGGTCGATCCAAACTGATCAACAAAATTCTCTTCTCTTCCTTTGCCTTTTTCTTCCTTTTTGGCTTCCTCATCTTAATAAAACTTACTTCTCGGTGTTATTGTAATTTTGAATCCCAAAAATGGATTATGGTGTTTTAAAAAAGACTTTTATCGTGATATCGTTTTGCTAGTCTTGAAAACAACTCGAATTCCTCAAAAAACCCAACAAGAACTTCAAATCAAGGTTGAAAAATATAGCTCAACAATCAATCCAATCTCATTCAAACAAATCCCATAAACACTTGGAGGAAAAAAAGTCTCAAAGAAACATTTGAATAAATGTAAACAACTAGGACAATTTCATTTTTACCAAATGATTGAGAAATGAGACCATGGGAGAGAGAGGAGAGTTTTATTTCTATAATTGAAAAATATTTTAAAATATTATAAAATTACCTATTTGATATTGTAGTGACTTTTAAATAGACTTTTATTAAAATATTGTAGTTTGAAAAAATAATTAGAAGAATATTTTTGAAAATATTGTAGTTGGGCAAATAAAAAAAATAAAAAGATATGCTAGCCTCAACCAATTTGAAAAAAATTTTGGTCAAGGGTTGACCAATTTAAAAATATTCGTGCCACTCCTACGCTAGTTCAATCCTCAACCAATTTTTAAATTTTGGTTAATTGAATATTTGATTGATTTTAAAATTTGATTAATTCTAATATTTGATTTAAGATTTAAAATTTTGTCATTAAAAATAAAAATTTCACATGAAAAAAAAAAGATTTTATATTTAATTCATTAAAAAATCCATATTAAATAGCTTATAATTTATCATTGGTTTAAAATTTGATTGATTCTTTCTAAAAAAAAAGGTTGATTATAATATTTGATTTAAGATCCAAAATTTATCATTAAAAAACAAAGAAGAAGAAAAAAAAAATTATCATTCAAATGGATTTTATTGGTTTCAAATTTAGTATTAAACTAAAAAAATACTTTAAAATAAAAATACTTTATGTTGTGATTTTGTGGGGGGGGGGGGGGGAGGATGAGTAGTGATAAGAGAGAGAGACAATATTTTTTAATTTTTAATTTAAATATGTGACGTAAAATAATTATAAAAATACCCCATTAATATAATAAATATGAATAGGGACCTTTATAAGCCTATTTTAAAAACCTGAGAGACTAAATTGGCCAAATTGGAAGTTGAGGGACTAAATGCACCTATTCTTAAAAACTCGAGGACTAAAAATGTTTTTTTTTCCTTTCTCAATTAACAACGAAATTACAAATTATCAAATTTGTGACTGAAAGCTGACATGTGTCTCAAATTGAAATTAAAGACAAAAGTTGGTAGATCTTGATCATACCATGTGTTATTGTCATGATTGTTTAATAGAATAAGCCAATTTGGTCCAATTTGAAACTAATAGTTGGACATACGTTCAACTAAGTCAAAAAAAATGAGCCAAATTTGGCCCAAAGGCTAACTAAGCCCAAAATCCAATTAATTTGGGCCCAAGGTTCATAAATTTTAAACTTCAAAGAACTGGAGAGAATTCTCCCAACAAACAAAAGACTCCATAAGCACCTAAAGACTAATTTGAAGACATAAGTCCTTTTGAAGATACAAACATTCTTCCAATACTTCAACTTTAGAAACATTCACACCCTCTGCTTCTTCAAGTCAAGTGTATGCATCAGATAGAATCAGAAAAAATCAAGTACTAGAGATCGAACCACATTTGCATGAATCAACATAAACACAAGTTCAACTCCACGAAACATGTTTCTCCAAAAATCTCCTGTGAACAACCCTTTTAGGTTCTCTCAATAGAAGCCCCAATCCATTGAAATAACAAAGAAAAATCTCAGACCAAACAACCTAGCTAACCATCTTGGGAGGACACAAGGTTGCTCCATGGACACGCATATTATGGTCATGCCAAATATGATAAATAATAGCACATCGAGGGACTCTCCATACTTTATGTCTCAACTGATTACTCGCATTAGAGTAACAAATCCAATTAAGTTCTATATGCCAATGAGAAATCCAGTGGGAGCACCCTCCCCACAAAAGCATGTCTTCCTAAGTAGCTTGACTAAAAGGCACTTAAAGAATACATGATCTCTAAACTAAACACCACTAGTGCACATAACACAGTCACTAGGGATATGAGAACACCACCTACTAATACGACGATCATACGCTTATAATCAATTTCAAATAACAAGGCTATGTTACACGATCCTCTTGTAAAACCACTACCACTATCAATTTTGTACCTACATAGAAAGATCAACCAAAACTCTCTAGAGTTAGAAGCTAGTTCCTAAGTCCTATTAAGGTGGAGGAAGTCACGACCTTTACATGAATGTTACTATACACATTCAAAATAACCACAATACTACATCTATATTCTTTTCATTCAATATTGAAGTACATGAAAAACATTTTATATAGCAAGTTGAGTGATGAGAATTTAAATTTTCGTTCTTAAAGGTAGGAATACATGCTAGTTATTGCTAAACTTAGACTCACTTTAATTGCTAGTTTAATGCATATATTATTTCTAAGAGAAAGACTGTAATAACTTGTATTTCTACAAGTTATCATAATTGCTAGTTTAATGCATATATTATTGGCCATAAATTAATATTAAGTATAGGTTAAATTCTTTGATTGTTCTATTATCTCAAAAGTATTACCCTATCAAATAAAATGTTATAGTACAGACCTTTTATAAGGTGTATAATAGATTCAAAAACTTTTAAAATTATTTAATAGATCTCTCTACTCCAACTCTATATTTAATACAACCTTGACACATAATTAACATAGTTTTAAAAAGAAAGGTAAAAAAACTACTAAACATAAAACTAAATTATGAGTTTAACAGAAAATTAAACTTTTAATTTTATGTTGAATAGTTGTGTAAATTCAAAAAAAATGTCAAATAGATTAGAGACCTATTACACATAAATTAATTAAAAAAATATGGACTTATTAAACACAAAATCAAATGTTTGGGGATTCACAATAAATGTTATGAAGTCTAAAAACTTATTAGACAAAATATTGAATGTTCAAGGGCCTAATGTAAAAATTTTAAAGGTTAATGACATAATTGTTGGGATAACCAGTATTGAATTTGAATCAATTATCCCCTCTTATATGAATCTAATAGATCAACTAGAAACAATAATAATTATCAAGCAATAGACACAAGCGATTTTAACGTGGAAAAACCCCCTCGATGTGAGGAGTAAAAAACCATGGCCCAAAGTAAAAAACTCCACTATAATAAATAATGAGTACAAAAAAATTCTCCCTTAGAGGCATATACAATATATATCTCAAGACTAAGAATCTCGACAACAAACGACGACAATAAAGAAGAAATAGATTTGGAAAAATCTCACTTGACGTGACAACAAATTATCCACAATATCTTATTGTAGGTAGCTCCAAATGAAATCTTCACTATCCAGAATCAAGATCCTTGTATCAAGAACACGCTGTCAAAATTTTAGCTCGATTAGACCACGAATTGATCCCCAAATCGCTGAAAATCATTTTGGTCGAAATGAGTTTTTTTTCCCAATTTTTACTACTGTTTTTGTTCTCTCCCCGATCTGCATGTACCCCCTATAACTCGCTGCTGTTGAAAAGTTTTAATACAACCTAAAAAGCTAATGTCCAATGGGATGTAGACCTTCACAAACGTAAAATAAATCCAACAATAATTGACGTGAACTTATTAAAGATTAAACTTGTAATTTAATTTATATATAAAAAAATCTCTATAGATACGTTCTCAAATTCACAAGTAATGCATTCAGTTTATTTATATTTTATATCCTATTGTGTGAAAACTATACAACTATCATTTAAAAAGTAAATAAAGGAAGGGAAAAAAACATGGTTTTGGTCCTAGGTTTTAAGGTTTTACATTATCAACTTCAATTTTTCATTAAATACTTATTATCAATCATTAATATCAAAGTCTATTATTAAATGTAAAAAAATTATAAAGTGAAATTCTCATAATGAAACTTAATTTATTATAATTATTTTAAATTTATTATTTATTAACATACATTAACACTAAAGACAAAAAATGAATATTTAAAGAAAAATCGAGGTTAAAAGTGTACATTTTGAAATCTAAGTACTAAATTGAAACAAGACTCAAATGTGGACATTTTAAAATTTAAAGAACTAAATAGAAACTAAATCTAAAATCTAAGGACTTGGATAAGTATTTTTTTCATAAAAAAATATATATAGTTAACATGAGCATAAAAAAAATTCGGTAAGACGTATATCCTCAATAGGTCAAAAGTTTGATCTCAATTTATAAAATAAAAAAAAAAAAGCCAAATCAATTTTTTTTAAGAGAAATATAATTTCATTATTTAACGAGACAAAAAATACACAATTTTTGCAGCCATGAGTTTTGTGAACGTGGGAGAACATTTATTTCGAAAGTGACTTTAATTCTTAGATAATGGAATACATGAAGGAGGATAGGAATTGTATTTTAGTTTTATGTTCTTAAATAATTATTTATTAATGCTTCCTGTGCTTTTCATTTCCTTAAAAAAAAAACTCTATTATGAAAATTTGAACAATAAATTAACGAGGAAAGTACCTTTTTAGTTTGGAAGTTTTGAATCTAAGTTTTATTGGATTATATATTTCAAAAGATTCACTTTTTAGTTTGATTTTAATTTAATTTTTTAAATTATAAAATGCTGCAATTTTACCATGCACATTTGACTTTTTGTTTCAATTTAGTTCTTAGGTTTCGAAATTTACTCTCAACTTTTAATTTTTTACAAAAATACTTTTTAGACTAGGAAACAAATGAAAGTTAAACTAAAACTCAAAGATAATTTTTTTTTTCTCTAATAAAGTTTAAAAGATTTTCAAGAATTATAATTTAAATTATAAAAATTTAATGTCCAAAATTGTACATTTTAGGATTAAAATATTTTTACATTCACTAGAATTTAATATCCTACGAGTTTCTTTGACACCAAAATGTTGTATAATCAGGCGGGTTGTCTTGTAAGATTAGTTGAGATGCACGTAAATTAGTCCAGGCACTCACGATATAAAAAAAAACACCACCAAAGTGGCATTCTATTCGCTCAACCTTATTATATAGCAATTCGGTTTTTATATTTTTAAATTTGTAATAATTTAGCTTATATTGTTTAAAAGTTACTACTTTATAGTCCTCACTTGAAAATTTTCATTAAACTGAAGTATTCAACTTTATTTTATAACAATTTAGTCTTTATAGGTATATTAATATATTTACTTCATATACCATGTAATATATAAAAGTCTTAAAAAAAGAAAAAGAAAATTGTTCTTACATAGTAGAGACTAACTCATTACAAATATAAAATTATATAGAGTAAATCATTATATAAAGAAAATTTATGAACAAAATTATATAGAAATTTATCGTAGAGACTAAATCGTCGCTATTTCATTAAAAGTATAAGGACTGATATAGAGTAGATGTGACCATGAGAAATTGAAAGGGAATTTTCACAAGTTTTAACGTAGCTATGGACCTATCTATGTCCCTTAATTGGCAATATATGGCGTTGGAATGGGATTGATGGATGTGTGTGTGACAGCCGAATTTCTTTTCCACTATAGTCTATGTTCCCATCACTCACCCTCCAATTATTTTAGGGTTTAAATTCGAATCATAACTTTAAATTAAAATATTATTTTAGTTTTTATATTTCGTAACTTGTTATGTCTTAATGTTTTTTTCTTCTTCTTTTTATACAGATGACTATTTTTATGAGACATAAAATTGATTTCCATTTTAAAAATACAGTTTTAAAATTTGATATCTGCGTCATTGCAAAGTGAAATGATTGAATTGATCATGTTGTGTATGTGTATTGATATTCAACTCTCGATTCTTGCTACTTATTTCTTTCCCCTAGATTTTCTTTACATGTTATTTGGCATGTTTAAAAGAGGGTCAACTAGGAAACATGTGAAAAAAGGGAAAAAGAAAATTCAACGAGTAACAAGAGTGAGAATCGAGTATGAACACATATACACAATGAGGCAATTATTCTATAATTTCACTTCTACAAGAACTTATAATACTTAGGTTTTAAAAAAGGTAGGTCGGTTTTCATCGGGGTCTTGCCAAATGGGTTATCAACCAGGTAATTAAGTCTACTTTAATCATTCGACTCTTCAATGCCTAAAATTCAGTCTCCACTTTTCATAAATTTTGAAATAGTCCACACTCTAGTTTATGCAACTTTTCAAAAAAAAAAAAAAAAAAGCCGTGATTGTCTTTTTCTTTATAAGTTTTGGAAACATATTCACATTGTGTTGTTTCTTGCGTTAAAACTGTTATTCTTATTAAACCAATTTTTTAATAAAAATTTGACTTCAAAATAACAATATGAAGATTAATTATAAGATTTATTAAAAGTAAAGAGATTGAATTTGGTCATTTAAAAATACAAAATGCTTTTAAACACGATCATGTTGGTTTATAAGTTATACACCATTACATATTTTGTTAGTTTATAAATTATACACCATTACATATTATAGTCTAGCGAATGTGTTATAGAGATTGTATAGTGAATATAATTCTATCTGAGTTGTTCAGTTTGGGCTAAAATTTGATATTTGATATTGACATATACAACCCCATGCATTATTATATTCATCTTAGGTTCATTATTGCTAAACTTCAAAATTTGAATTTGAATTTATCAAATATTAATTTATACAACTTAAATTTAATTTCAGCTTTTCGATAATAATTATTTATATATTTTCCATTATCCACTCATTTAAATCAATGTTCATTTATTTAAAATTTAGAATCGTCTTATTTCTTAAAAATTTTCCCCTTCACAACGAAACTGATCAACAAATAATACATCATAATTAATAAAACTACAATCAAATATTAAACTTTTATTAACAATAATAGCAATCATTCTTTAAATATATTTCATTATCATTTAAGAGAACATTTTAATTAAGAAATAGAAAATCTTTGGAAAATAGACCAAAGAAATCTAAAAGAAACGACGACCAAGAACATTATTATGGTGAGAAGACCAATAAAAACCGAAAAAATTTCAACGCTCTCTTCTTTTTCTACCAAATAAGGATGATTGAGTAACATCTCCGCTGATCATCTTTGTTTTGGATTTCTTTCAAAGCACTTTTGAAGAAAGTCCTTTCCTTGATCGGATAATTCCTCGGGTATATTTGGTGTCTTCATTTCAAACATAAGTTTCAAAACCAGTTCTTCTCTAGTTGCACAATCATTCCAAACACATTTCCCACTAATCATATTAACCAAAACACATATGAGAGAACAAATATCAATCGAAGGTTGAATCTTGCCGATTAGAGATTCTGGTGACATATATTTCGGCGTATCTCTAAACTTAAAGTTATTTTTCTCTTCTAATTTCTTGCCAAAATACCTCCTCGAAAGACCAAAATCCGCTATTTTTAACTTCATTGTTTTTCTATCACTAGAAGGAAATACAAGAACATTCTCAAGCTTGAGATCTCAATGCACATAACCTTTAGCATGAATGTAACAAAGTCCTCGTAGTATCATTCGGAGATACATTTTCACTTCTCGTTCTAACAACCTTCCACGTGCTTTAATCAAGTGAGCTAAATTTCCGCCAGCAGCATACTCCAGTATTAAATCGTAAACAATGTTGTCATTAGTTTTGGCGGTTAACGCTTCTCTAACGTACCGAACAATTTCTGGACATCCTACAAATTTTTCCAAAATCAGCTTTTCTCTAATAAGAGAGTAAGCGGTTTGATATGGAGCGGATTTGATTGCAACATTGGGAAGATAGGGTTTGTTAGGAACTCCTAAGTACACTTTTCCATAACAACCTCTTCCTATAAGACTGGCTTTATCCCAATGGGAGCTTGAGATTTTTTCTATGAAATCCTCTTTCAACATAATTAGCCGGTTGCCGGTAATTGTTTGTGAATTTCTTTGGACGGTGTGGCCAATTAATGAGATGAATTGTGTGTTCTTTCTGTTTATTTATAATATTGTAATGCAAACTTCCTTCTACTTCTCGGTTTCCGGTTCCTTTTCCCATCTTGTTTCTTTATTTTATTTATTAATTAATATATTTTCTTCCTTTTGGTAGAAAGATTTGAACATTGGTTATCGCACAAACATGTTTATCGTGGGCCCCTAATTTAATAATATGTAATTTCGTTAATAAATTGATATCATAATTAGTGATTGGTTGAAATTTTGAATTTGATTACTTTCTTCAATATAAATATGCGGGTGAATTTAAAAAAAAAAAAGTAATTTTAACTTTAAATTTGCCTTGGTGTAATGATTTAGCCTCTAAATTTTTAATTTAATCAAATTGTATGCACTATTATGCTTATAAAAGTATGGGTAATTATTCTAAATGATAAAATTATTAAAAATATTTTTAAATATAGCAAAATATCATTGTCCTTTAGTGATAGACATTGGTAGACATTTAGATATTTATAATTGCAATGATAGACACTAATAAATGTCTATCAATGTCTATTACTAATAGACAACTAAAGGTATTGTAATTTTTACCATTGATTTAGTATGCTAATTCACCTCACTAATTTTAATAAATAAAAAACTATATTAAAATCTTCGTAAAATTATTAATTTCACTTAAATTAAGTTTAATTTTTTATTGACCAATGCACAAATTAATTATAATATAATTTTGTTAAATTTCATAAATTATTTTTCTAAAAAATGTAAATTTGTTTTTCTCTAAAATTTAATTCATTGAATACATATATAAAATTTTTTTAATGATATTTGGAAAAATAACTTATTGAAGAGTTAAAATTGCATTACTTTTCTTTTTCAAAATAAAGAAAAAAAAATTGCAATACTTTTTAAATGTTTAACATTGAGATTCTAGGCTCAAATTTGATTAAGTTAAAAGTACACTACAACAAATTTGACATTCAATGACTTTTGTACAGTGCCAAAAATAAAGGAGAAAGTGAAAAAAGAGTCACTAAATCCAAAATCACGCGTTTTTGGCGGGAAAAAAATGGAGATTTTCGGATTTGTTGGAATTGATGACTGTTTTTTTGTGTCATTAATTAATGACTAAAAAAAACAGTCATTAAATGTAAGAAAATGAAAAATACGGTTTTGGCGGGAAAAGACGTGAATTTTCGGATTTTTTTTTTTACTATTTTGACTTTTTTTTTGTGTCACCAAATTGTGACTACAATTAACAGTCATTAAAAAGTGACAAATTTTAATAGTCATTAATATTTTTTAATATTTCAAATTTTGAGAAAAGGAGGGAAGTTAAAATTTGTGGGTAAAAATTAATTAAATCTCACATTTTTACCCACAAACACATTTCCCCCCTTTTTTTACTTTCCCTCCTCTCACTTTCCCTCTTTTTTTCTTTTTCATTTTACTTTTATTTTTACATAAAACAAATAACTTGAACATTTTAATTTAAAATAACTTCTAATTTATTAGTTTTAATTATTAATTAGTCTTATTTAGGTTTACCTTGAAAATTTTGAAAAAAACTAGAGGGAAATTGAAATTTAAGTGAGGTGCCAACTTTCCCATTTCTTTTTATTTGACACTTTCCACTTGCAGAATAAAAGGAGAAAGGAAAAAGACTTGTAGTGGTAGCCCTAATTTATTTCCTCTCTTCTCTCCCCTTCACGAAATCCATGTTTGGCCTCTATGTTTCTTTTTCGGTGACCATCCGTTAGGAGCAACGACCATGAACAACGACGCCGAGAAGTAGCAACAATGAACAACGATGGCGCAAACGGACCAGATCCAGGGACTAAATTGTTACTCCTATGAAAATTTATGGACTAAAAGTGATTTTTTTAATCTTAATTATAAATTAGAAAAATATTAATAGCGCTCAATAAATTTTTAATCTTATTCATTCTCTAAAAATCGAGAAACAAAGCTAAACCTTCAACGTCCGTCGTCGATCTCTGCAACGCCGCCTTAATGGGAGTTATTTCGAGCTTTAAGGGTAAAAATTTAATTTTTGGTATTTAAGATAATCCAATCTAAATTAAGTATTTAAGATTTTGAAATTGGATTTATTTTAGTCGATGCGATTTTATTTGAATTGAAAGAGATTTAGGAATTAGAAATCCAATTTAGGAAAAATTGGGAAGACTGCTGTGTATTTAAAAGTTTATTGTGTATTTGGGAGGAGTAATTTTATTTTAAGGAGGTTTATGGAAGAAAAAGAAAAAGAAAATGAATAATTATATTTGATAAGGAAGTAGGGTTTTTTTATTTATTTATATATAATAATTATTTAAAGAAGGAAAACCAAGAGTTTATTTGTTTCTCTTCTTCTTCTTCATCGTGTAGCAGCCGGCACTTTTCTTCTTCTTCATCGTGTAGCAGCCGGAGCACTGTAGCAGCCGGAGCCGTGTAGCAGCCGCAGCCCTGTAGCAGCCGCAGCCCAGTCGCCGACGCTCCTTTCGCTGGTCATCCACCGCCGAACAGTAGACGCACGGCCTCTTCGAAAAGCTGCCGCCAACCGCACTGTTGGGTCCGCTCGCCGCCTCACCGTCAGGTCGCCGCACTGTTGGGTACGCACGGCCTCTTTCTCTAACTTTATTCTCATATCAAGATACTGATTGGTCGGTACTTACTGCTATTATGTTTCCTTTTATTTGATATTCTATTTTGAAAGAATTATTTTTCTATGTAGAATTTGCACTTTGCTTCTCAGGGAAGTGTTTTTTTTTTATGTGAATTTTTTAGTTTCACTTTATTTTTCTCTGTTTCGGAAGTTATCCATTTATTTTCTTTGGATGGTTCAATTTTTTTCTCTTTTATACGACATTTTTTGGTTCTATTGTTTTGGTACATTGTATGGATTTTTCAAATTTTGCCCACTTTTTCTGTGTTCTCTATTTTATTGGTTTTTTTGGCAATTGGTTGTTCTTGCACTGTGAATGATTCAATTTTTTTTCGCCTTCTCTCTGTGTTGTGCGACATTTTTATTCTTCTAGTTTAGTTTTGGTTGGTTCTACTATTATTTTGGTACATTGTTGTTTTATTTAATGTTGTTTTTTTCGCCGTTGTTGAGTGAGATTTGGTGTTTGGGAGTTTTTTTTTTTTTTTTTGGGTGTTGGTGTTGGGTTCTTGCACAGTCCCTTGTGTTTGTTATCATGCGTTGATTCAGGATCATTTTTGGTTCGTCTCTTGTCATTGATGTTGCTTGTTGTGGCTATAGGTAAGAGTTTTGGGTGGAACTTTTGTATTTCCTTTGTTAGGTTCTTTTTCCCACTAAATTTTGGTTCACAGCTTGTTTACCTATGATGTTGTGGTGTAGATTTGTAAGTTTTGAGTAGATTACAGATATTGTTTAGCAAGATTGAGGTCATTTGTTGACATTTCGAATTGTCACTACTGAGGTGTAGATTTGTAAAAATTTTACTATTTACTATTCAAATTGGTGTGACAGATATAGTTTGTGACATTGGAATAGTTCATATGGAATTTATTGCTTTAGGAGTTAATAGTGTTCTCACTCTCTAAATATAGTTTCAAACTAAATTTTGACTTTAAGAGCATGTTTTTATTGCTTTTGGAGTCTTCCAAATAACTACGGAGCACTTTGGAACGTTAGGTAAATATTATTCTAGTCAAAATATTCGGCACTTGTAGATAACAAGATTCTAGGCCATTCATGTGGTGAAGAGATGGATGAGACTATGAGTGAATGGTTTGCTTTATCATTGGAAGCTACTAATAATGTTTTATACATTTTTGCGTGGTTGTTATTGATAATTCTTTATATACTTTGGATATGATGTTGATACTAATTCATGTGGTGAAAGATGGATGAGATTGACATTTTTTGGCTGTCAACGAAGGTCAAAATTGTAGTAGTGTCGAACATTTTAGATTTTGGGGTAATTTTTTTTCTTTCTAATAAGTGTGTGACTAACGAAATTTCACTCATAGGTGCAGAAGATACAACTTCTCTTATTTGAGGTCCGAAATCGTCTCACCCTCGACGCTCTACTCTCATCACCGCTCGCCTCACCCACGCCATCACCAAGGTATCAAGTTATTCCTTCTTTTTCTTGCGTTAAATCTGAAGGTGGTATAAATAAAGTTGGCTTGCTGGAGTGATTGTTTTTAAATAGGAATTTGTTAGAGCAGTATGTTGCTAGGGGACAATTCTTCGGCACTTTTTGTCTTTGTTTTGAGCTGAGAAGCCATGCTTAGGTGTCCTTTTACAAACTTTGAGATACGAACTGTGCATGTACCCAATTCTCATTTCTTTTTAATCGGTTCTGCATATCGAAAGCATGCTACCTAGCTAAGTAAACTTGTGTCCTTTGTGGAATAGTATGTATGTCGATTTGTATGCACTTTGTAAGACGAGTTGAGGTTGGAACTATCACTTCGGCACTTTTTGTCTTTGTTTTGAGCTGAGAAGCCATGCTTAGGTGTCCTTTTAGAAACTTTTAGATACGAACTGTGCATGTACCCATTTCTTTTTAATCGGTTCTGCATATCGAAAGCATGCTACCTAGCTAAGTAAACTTCTTTAATTAGATTGCCATTTATAACTTTCTATGATAGAAATGGCATTGACGACTGTAGATGGACTTGATAGAAGTTATTGTCTAATATTATGATCTTATCATCAGGTTTCTTTTTGGGGGGAGGGGAAATTAACAAGTTCTTAATTTCCTAGTATTATGTGATGGACAAATCATGGATGGTCAAAAGTAGATTATCTAGAGAATACGAGGTTGGAGTTGAAACTTTCATTGAATTTGGTTTGCGTCATGGCAATGGTTCCAATTCCATTCGATGCCCATGCTTAAAATGTGGAAATCGTATATCTAAGGATGTTTCGATAGTTAGGGATCATTTATATGTCAATGGAATTGATCAAAGTTATAAGTTATAATTTTGGCATGGGGAAGATTTAGCCACACACAATGTTAACAACAATTCTCATCCTGTGTTAAATGAAAACTATGAGGATGAGTACGATTTGTTTAACGTAATTGACATGGTTCAAACTGCTCATGATCAACTTCCTGGTGCACCAAATATCTTTGACACTATGTTTGACGATGCTAAAAAGCCATTATACCCGGGATGTAAAAGATTTACGAAGTTGTCAGCACTTGTCAGATTGTATAACCTAAAGGTTAGATTTGGATGGAACTTCTTGTTTGTTGGCGATCGGATCTAAAAATAATGTAGTCGGAGCGGGGACTATATTTGACTATGACGTTAATAGTGATAATGTGAAGGTTTCACTTGACGTAGTTGTTCATGGTGATTGTTCTGTCCCAATACCAGTAAAGGGAGAAGAAAATTTGTTGTCTCAAGAAATAGGCTCACACTTGCTATGGCCACGGGATCTTGTGATAATTGATAATGAAAAGGTAACCTTTTTCATCCTTGTTGGTTTTTATTCTATATAAGTAATTTATTTTCATGTTACACTATTTGTTGATAGGAGGAGGGAAAAAATTCAAATAAATGTTTAGGAGTTCTATCAATGACTCCCATTCAAAGTTCACCGGTTGCTTTACGCTGTTTACTCCGTGAACTTGAATACATTGGATCATCAATTCAAATCACTGTACCGATGGAAGTATTTGGAATCCACCGCAAGTGCTATATTTTGGTTGAGGTCTTACGAGATTTTTGTCATATGCGCCCTATATGCACTCCTTGTATTGATGCGTATATGATGTAAGTAATCTTACTATATCATGGTTTAGTATTAAAATATACATATTTAGTATTGTATAAAGTTTTATTGATATTACAGGTACTTATACAAACTAATGGAGAAATCAAAGACTTTGAGTTTGTATAAGTTTTTAGATGCTGGTTCCATCTCAATCTCAACCAACAAAGAATCTCGAGCTCAATTGTTGTCCTCGAGAATGGCAGGATTGGATAATCAACTTCTCATCTTCCCTTACAATTCTGGGTATGTTGTATAAAATGCATTATACTATATTTTGAGCACTGTATATGATTTTTTGTGATTCTTTAAATTTTTAGGAATCATTGGACTTTGATCATTATTGATCATTCGAAAAGTAGCATATTTTGGATGGACCCTTTAAAAAATCGACTCGACCAAGATATCATCAGTGTGATAGGCATGTACGTATGTTATAGCATTTCACAACTTTAACTAGTATGAATACATTAAGAGACATGTTACATTTAAAGCCATTTGTAGGGCTTGCAAGATTGTTGACCCTAAGAAGAAAAAGCTTAGTTGGAAATCAATTAAGGTATGCTATTTTGTACATAACATAGTTTATCCAATAAACATGTACAAAATTGACTTAACATGTGTTTTGCATTTCATACAAACAGTGCCCTAAGCAATCTGGTGTGGTGGAATGCGGATATTATGTCATGCGATACATGCGTGAGATAATATTATCAGGAACCACATCAATTTTAGATATAGTACGTATTACAAATTCATACAAATTGAAGTTATGTATTCAGTGCTTCGAGTTTATTTCGCCTTCTTTGTTTGTAGATGAAAGGTATGCCACGTACATACTCACAAGATGACATTGACGTGGTACGAATTGAGTGGGCAAAGTATGTGGGATCGCACATGTTCTTCGCATAGGTTTTGTGGCAGTAATAGTTGTTGGAGTCTGGAGAAGACAGAACTTTTTTTTTTGTGGATGGAGTACTTATATTTTGTTGCTCAATATAGAATTGAATGCATTTGCGAAATACCTTTTGTGGAGTTGAAGCATGAATTAAACTGGTATGGGTATGATCGTTAAATGTCGTCGTTTTCTTGGAGGTATTGTAGAATTCTGGTGTGTTTGATCTGTTATATAACTCCATCACTAGTTTTATATTAACATTTATATTTTTTGTTTGGAAAAGGTTGGCATGACACATGATATTGTCTATGGTTGGGTAACATCACAAGTGATTTTTTGCCATCGAATCAGAGAAAAAACTTTCAAAATGATTGTTAGCAAAAAGGTAAAATGGGAGTGATGGAAGTGTTATGGTTTTGTTGGATTTGTATTATGTTGATCTTGTTATTAAACTTTATAATTTTGGTTGACTCTTACTCTTCTATATTTATCTTATTTGTAATTCGTATTTCAATATTTTGAGAACAATGTTATGTGAAAGAAGTAGGTCGGAGGAAGAAGTTTTGAAGTTACAGTCTTTTTTGGTGCTTAAGAGGTATATATCACATAACCTACAATTATTCGTTTATTTCAATTAGTTTATATTGTCAAGACCTCAGTTCAAATATTGGCTCACATTACTAGATTTAGATAGGCTTAATTTCTTCTTATAGTTATTAGAATTCTTTCGAAATAGTTATTGGCATCGATTGACACTGGATTTGTCTATGTTGTGGAAAATTCCCTAATAGTTATTACAATTGGTTGAAAATAGTTATTGACACTGATTGACGTTGAAAGTGTCTATGTTGTGGATTTGTCTATGTTCACTTGCCCCCCCCTGCTCCTCCTCCTCCTCCTCCTCATCCTCCTCATCCTCCTCAGCGAAGCAATCAATTCAATTAACCCTTATTCTTTCTAGTAGAGTAGTGTATAAGTTAAGATTGGAGGTTATTCATGTTATTAAGGTTAAAAAGTGAGATTATAATGTGATATAGTATATATTTATGTGGCTATATTGTGATCCTATGCATAATTTTTGTTTGAAAGTGTTCATCGAAGCTTACTTGTATTGAGTCAAATTCTAAAATGAATGTTTTTTTTTCATAGGGTTCCTGGACAATGCCATTGGAGCAAGGAAGCCCTCCAACCAAGATATTTAAATAGGTGTTGTATATATATTTTTTGGTATTATGCCAACTCTTAGTTGTAAGTACTGAATTTGTAAATGATGTACCTAGAGTTTGATTACTAGCTAGCTTCCTTGTATTAACAATTGGAACTATATTATTATATATGAAAGTTACTTTTTATGTTCGTGTACACATTTTGTGTTGAAACTGAAGGAAACACAGGTGTAATAACATGTATGAAACACAGGTGTAATAACGTATATCGTGGTAATGGTTTCTATGATATATGGCAAAAGTCATGGTATGAAATTAAATGACCTTAAAAAAATGTCATAGTTAATGTATTATTGACATTTTAAATGTGTCATTATTTGTTTTGCGATGACAGAAGTATAATGTCAACGTAACTCTTTATTTGACAGAAAAAAGTCAACATTTTGATTTTTTAATGACGGTATAAAATTGTCATAAAAACCGTTTCCATGACTTATAATAAATGTCAATATATATTTATTGTTGACTGTGCCTACAAGTCATGAAACTATCAACGATGACTGATTTCTCATGTGTCATCTATACACTTTAGATGATGGGCGATTAAATGACTAAAAAAAGAGTCAAGAAATGTGGTAATGACTGTTTTTTAGAGTCATAGAAGCCTATTTTTGTTGTAGTGGTAGTTTAGGGTTAAAATGGTTTTTTTCCCCAAAAGATCAAAAAGAAAAAGAATTGTATGCAAAATATGTAATTTTTATAATTTTGATGGTAAGGTTCTTGAATTAAATTTTAATTATAGATTTTTTAATATAATTCAAGGTGAAAAATTATATAAGATGGGCAACGCGTAATCCCTGATTGGACGGTTCCGATCATGTGCCAATAGAATAGGATGAGTTTGTTGATCAATCTGCAACTGAGCTTGAAGCTGTGCTTGGGCTAGCGCTTGGTTCATTGCTTCATCAAGTCTGTCTTTAGCCCCATTATTGGCTCTCAAAGGCTGATCAACGTTATTTGCTTGATTTTCCATTTTTTTTCTCTATAAAAGTTGTCGCCGCCTTTAGAATGTCTTACTTCTTTTTCGAAGGGTTCTCTCAATCTCAAGGTCAGAAATGAACTCAGGATGTTCTTTGTTCATAAAGTAGAGTTAACGCAAGAGCTAGTTGTTATCTAAGCTTTCTAAGTATAATTACATACATACAAACTGCGTTGGCAAGACACATGGTAAGTTTGCGTTGGCAAAAGATGAACTACACATTAATCTTATCTACACGTTGGCAAGAGCTAGTTGTTACCTAAGCTTTCTCTCGATGTTTCGACACCACATTAATCTTATCTCTAAGACGCATGGTAAGTTTGCATTGGCAAAAGATGAACTACATCTCTGCACCTCATCTAGTCTCGAAAAATGCTAAAGTTTAACCATCCACTCTCTCAAGCTAGACAGTCGTGCTTACTACTTTTGTTTGTCAGACAAAGTTATGCAAGCTAATGATATGCATTAATCAAGATATAACATACTTAATATTGCTTAAGAAAAACTAACTTCTAACATCTCACTCATTTAGCATTCAAACAACATGGTGTAAGGTATTTAATATATAAATAGATGGAAGATAATCATCAATCAAACTCATATTAAGAAAATAAACCATTCTCTCGAATGTCATTAACAAAACATAAGTAAGAAGGAGGGAAATGGAGATAAAACAGAAATGGAAGGCGTCAAGCCGCCACTGGCAACGTCTTGCTTCATGGAGGCTTAAGATGGTTGCTATCTGATACATAGATTTCATAGGGTGAAGGTTCTCACTCACTGGGAGACGACTCTGTAAGTGCTCAGAATTTTTCTCTCAGAAGAGCTCGAAATGGAGGCTGGTTATGGTTAGGGAGAAATTGTGCAGAGCTTTCGCCTCTTGAACTCGTCTCTCTTCTCTCTCTTCTTCATGGAGAAGCTTTGGGCTATTTATAGGCGTTGAAAAGTCGATATTCATGATGATCTGACACCCTTGCATTAAATTCCCTGCCCTGCTGCGTATACTTTTTACATTGTCGGCCCATAGGTTCTGCTATGATCTGATAAAGTGTTGTCCTTTTTCATAATGACATGACAGGTTTTTCCCATGCGTCTGTGTCTACTTTTTCTCGACGCATGGTCTCAACGCATAGGCTCGACGCATGGGTTTCCACTTGTTCTCGCAGCAGCTTCGTCTCTTAGTACTTGGTTGTTTGTGCTTCCTTTCTTCTTAACCCTACGTTAGGAACAGAAAAACTCATAGTTTTTCAGGTACTTTCTTTTGTAAATAGCACTAATGCATGGTGATACATTTTACATCATTCAACTACCAAAATCATGCGTTTAGCTCCAAAGTTACTCTAATTAAATCAAATAGTGACTATAATAACTTGTATTTCTACAAGTTATCAAATAGCAATACCCAACATGATTCCTTACCCACAACAACAATGTGATCTAGTAGCATAAAAAATCCTCTAATGTTGGTGGCACGACTTTGGCAATTTCTTTTGTTAGCAAATGTGACATCTAGAATACACATTTATGATTTATAGTAGCAATTGGATATGAGAAGAAATTAATAAAATATAAAAATTGGAAATCGCTACACAAATTATGAGACCATTACAATTATAGCAAATTCAAATAAAAAGTTTAGAATATCTCTACATAAATTATTCACTAAAGAGAGTATTCATGAGAAACCCAATTGGGACTCAAACAATTTTTTAGTGTAATTTGAGATCCTTTCCAAGAAAGAACAAAACATAAAACTCAATATAAGCTTGATTATCTTTTCAAAGATGAGAAATATTAATAAGACGTTTAGATAGATCAAGAGTATCAAGTACGTGTCGAAGTGAAACAGGTTTGACATAATTGTTAAAAGAAACAAAACATATATGCGAAATAGAAATATGCTTAATATTGCCCACCATATAACTTGCTCACCACCATGATAAGAATTTTTTAAAAAATAATATTTTTGTAATATTTATTGACAAAAATAGGGTGGGTGGCAAAATATTGTAAAAAATGAGATTGTAAAATCGTGGACTAGGTCGACGATTTAGGGCAAAATCGTGGACGAGGTCCATGATTTTGTTGCCATGCTGACATGTTGACTATGCAAGCTGACCACCTGAGACGCTGACGAGAAATCATGGACTTGAATCATGGACCAAGTCCATGATTACCTTACTCGTGGACTGAGTCCACAATTTCCCCCCTATTTCTTCCCCTCCGCCATCCGACCTACCCATTCTCGTTCCTCATTCTCTCTTTTCTTTCTTCCTTTCACTCTCCCACCAACTACTAGTTGCTGTCTGCCGTCTATCGTCCACTGTCGTCCATAGTCCACCTCGTCTGCCCCTGCCGTCCATCGTTCGTTGCCATAGGTATGTATACACATTTTGTTTTCAGTTATATTATAAACATGCACCAATTCTATGATGATTACCCATAAGTCTTATGTTTTGTTTTGTATGGATGAATGAGCTTGTAGATCTAGAGTTTATTTTTACCAAATAGTTTATCTTGTTTAAAATTTAGAGAATCTACCTTGACCGTTAGTTTTGATTATTATTTGTGTTGGAATAAATGGTATGTGACCATTCGGGTAGAGTTGCATTGTTTCATGAATGAACATGTCTTTTAAAAAATAACCAACTTGAAGAAGACACAAAACTATTAGAATGCCATGAAAAGGCTATAAATATGTCTATTCTTCAAATTGCCCAAAAAAAAACTTTTTCATAAGCATTATTTTTCTCCATGAAACTTCCTCTCTTTTAATAAAATCTTTGAAGTTCAGTTTATTTCTACAAAGTATGACACGTTGGATCTTGTGGATGAGGTGCTGCTTCCATAAGAAAAGTAATTTGTTCTATCTTGGGAGACATATGACTCATGAAACTTAGGCACTAGAATGAGTGAAATTGTCTTAAGGAAACAACATGAAGTCGTTGAGCTCAAATTCTTTCCGGTATACAAGGTTATGTATTTCCTGACATATTTTGTGATAATATTCATGTAACACTTTGGAGTTTATTGTTGTAGGGTTTTTTTTTAAACAATGTAATGGAAATATTTATTGACAAAAATGTGATGTCGGGAAACTATTGACAATTTTGGGGTAGTGAACTTGTGGACTGGGTCTATGAGTATTTCTTAAAATTTACCCTTTTTGTAGTTGGATTGATATTGGATTGGGCTGTAGGGTTTTGTTTCTTTCCTAAAAATTTGGACTGATCTTAAAAAACTAGTAACTTAAACTAATGTTTTGGACTGGTATTGAGCTATTAGTATGGACTTCAGATTTGGACTAATATTTTCTTAACCTTTACAATTGTAAAAAAAATTTAAATATGTTGTTTTGTCCCAAAGATTTAGTTATTCTTGAACCTGGAATTTGTGGGAATAGTGACATTGATGTAGAAATTGATGAATTGTTTGGAGAAGAAGGAAATATAAAAAATGAAAATGAGTTAGTTCTGTCAGAGATATTTACATAAATAGAATGAGATAATTCAGTTTGTGAGCAAGGATCAACATTGAAGGAAAGAGGAAGATGTGTAGATAGCTTTAGTATAATGCAAAAAGGAATGTTATTTGACATGAAAGAAGATTTACAAATGACAGTAAAAAAATATTGTGTGACTGAACACTGCCAAATGTTTTGGTAGAATTGAATCAAGATATTTGATATGTGCGATGCAAACAGTGGAAGGAAAGGTTGTGAGTGGAGGTTGCGTGCTTGTAGGCGCAAAACTCATGGGATGTTTGAAATGACTAAACTTGGAGGAATCATTCGTGTTTGTACTCAGAATTGTCACAAGATCATTTACAACTTGATTCTAATTTCATGAGTATTGAAGTTCAAAATATGGTTAGAGCTGATCCTGGTGTGCTTGTGGCCTTACTACAAGAAGCAATTAAAAAGCAATATAGATATAATGTCAATTATAGATATATGTGGCAAGCAAAGAGAAAAACTTTGATTGTGGTTTTCAACGATTGGAGAAATCATATTCGGAGCTTCTGTATTGGTTGAGTGTTGTTGTGCATTACAATCCTGGAACACGAGTAGATTGACATTTTCTTCGGTCTAATGTGTTTGATAAGATTATCTTTGGTTGAGTTT
This sequence comes from Citrullus mucosospermus, assembly GCA_030954485.1. Classification (NCBI taxonomy): domain Eukaryota; kingdom Viridiplantae; phylum Streptophyta; class Magnoliopsida; order Cucurbitales; family Cucurbitaceae; genus Citrullus; species Citrullus mucosospermus. The sequence continues at coordinate 16,690,960 of CM062062.1, forward strand.
TTTAGTCATTTGGTCCTGCAATTGAAGGTTCAAAGTATTGTAGGCCATTGATTCAGATAGACGGAACTCATCTTTGCGACAACTATAACGGAAAATTGTTGATTGCACTATCTATTGACTCAAACCGGCATATATTTTCTCTTGCTTTTGTTATTGTTGAAGAAGAAAACGCATATAGTTGGTCATGGTTTCTGTGGACATTGCGCGAGTATGCTATTGAACGAGAACAGATTTGTATTTGGGTTTTTGTAGTATACTTTGTTATGAACTTTTTTAATGTAATATACCTTGTTATGAACTTTTTAATGTAATATATTTTGTTATTAACATTGTAATGTAATATACTTTGTTATTAACATTGATTTGGTTTATTTTACCAGTGTTGATTATGGATCCTGGTCCACCTAATCCTGTAGAATTATATCTACAAAATACTCACCGATCATAGACGATATGAGATCATGCGTGTACTATGGTGTTGGGTTGCCGAAGAAGAGAGACAACTTATTAACATACTATATCGTTTGATCCACCTATAATGGCTTACCTACAACAAGCTAGTTTTTTTGGAGTTGCATAGATTAGATTTATACAATTAGATTGATACCCTCATTATTGCTTTGGTAGAGCATAGAGACTAGAGACCCACACATTTCATATGGCTAGTGGGGAATGTACAATTACGTTGCAGGACATTGTGGTTCAATTGGACTACAGTGGATAGAGAACCTATAACTGGATCGTTGCAATATGATTGGAAACAAACTTATTAGGATTATTTGGGCGTTTGACCAATTGATTTGAAAGGCTCAAGATTGAGTATCCCATGGTTAGCATCCCAATTTATATAATTATCACCTGATGCTAATGAGATCAACATACAGAGATATGCATGAGCATATATTATGCAACTTATAAGAGGATTTCTATTCATTGACTAGTCCAACACGTTGGTGCACATGATGTTTCTTCCACTATTTGCCAATTTTGAGCGAGTTGGTAGTTATTCATGGGGTGGTGTCTGTCTTGCTTGGTTTTACAGAGAATTATGTCGGGCTAGTCATGGAGAAGCTATGGAAATAGCATGCCCACTAATACTACTTCAAGTATAGATCTATGACAGATTTAACATTGTAGCACCATAAGTCAAATTACAACCAACATATCACTTCATGGGACGTCCACTTAGTGTCAAGTATTATTTTTTAATATATTTATTCTCTTGTCAATCTAAGTAATAAAATATTTTAATTGTTTTATATCCATGTGTTAGATGGAGTAGTGTCTTAGCTACATTTGAACCATCACCAAACATGTTACTGGTATATCGACTATTATTTGAATGATTGATGCAGAATGAAGTAATAATATATATGTTGCATATACAAATGAATATTACATATTATTTCAGTTCTAATTATTCTTGTACGAAGTTTTAGATCAATTGGATGCCATACACCCAGATATTATGTCGTTATTGCCTAATTATTGCCATGATGGACAAGACATTTGGTTGACAGTTAGCCACATTTATGCTTTCATATCGTAGAGTGACATCAACCAGATCGAGTGTTGAGATAGTTTGGCCTGCGACAAGTGATACCGGCGTTGTGTTATACACTCCTGCAACTACACCATATTGATTTAAGAGGTAAACATGACCAAAACTAGTGTCAAATTCACGCAGAATATGTATCCTTGTGGTGTGCACGTTATAATCGTTGTACACAAGGAGAAATAATACATGGGTCAGCTATATCAAATGACTATTTGTTTTGGTACGACTCAATCACAAGAAGATTTATCACACCTAGATACGCTTACTATTATTGCATGGTAAGAATTTTACTATCTAGTATTTTTCAATTATATGATATGAATATTATTTTATATTTATATTTTTTTCATCATACTGAATAATTTTGTCCAAGATGTACACCATTATTCATTACAACACAATTTACCATAGCTCAGTTCAATGTGTGACCAAAACATGGTAAATGTGGAATATATCATTCAACATACATGGAGACTCAATGTTGCTAACACTAACCAAAGACTTATTCGTCGTAGATAGCAGTGACAACATGGCGAAGCTATTCTAGAGCAACATGATGACTACGAACCTTACATCTTACATGATCCAATTCCAACTTCTCCTAGATAGTCATTGGGAGTATAAGCAGACATCGCATTGAGTTTCGGTCATCAACAAGAGTATTATGTATACGATGAATTTTCATTTGTTGTCACCCAACAGGATAATGATGATGTAATTCACCATCAACAACATTTTGAAGTGCATGTAACTCGTCGTGGGCAAGGTAAGCAAATGTGGCACATGAGTGACTTGTAATTCAAACTTTTTGATTCGTATGAGCTTTTATCTTCAATTAAATAAACTAATGAAATTACATTACATCTTGAAAGATTAAGAATCAATGGAACTAATTAAATAGGTAATTGCAATAGGTGACATTTTTACTGTTAACAATTAAATGTATAGCAACATGTTTAAAGAATTTCAAATATAGCAAAGTCTATCTGTGATATATTCTATCACTAATAAACTCTTATCAGTTATAGAATCTATCGTTGATAAACTCTTATTAGCAATATGTTAATGATATAGTCTATCACTAATTAATAGATTTCGAGAACTTGATCTAAATTTCATTATATTTGTAAATGCTTTTACATTATATTATATCTATTAATATTTTGAGCTTGATTGCCATATTTGCAATTGCCTCATTTCTATTGTCAAAATACTTAGTGACACTAAAATAAAATATCAATTTTAAGTAATTGGATTTGATGTAATAATCCCTTCAATTGGAACAAACCTCTTGATATACATTTGAGCTTTTTAAAAATTTAAGCTAAAATGAATAAATTTCCTTAGATTGGAATCGTGGAGCAAAAAGCCACATAAAATTATAAACAACCAGGTTACACCTAAATTCTTTGCCCTCCATTTTTTAGTCATACAAATAAGTATATTTTTTATTTTTTTTTTAAAAAATATTTGGTAAATATCAATTTTTAATTGGATGCAATATGAACTACACTTATGTTTTTTCCTAAAATTATTGGATTTAATTGAAATACAAGTTATTTGAATGCAATAGTTAGTGTTAAACTATGGACGTGGCGATATAAAGGAACGCTCACAAATTTTTTTACTCCATTTAATGGTACAAGACAATAATAAAAAATAGGGTGAATATCAATTAATAGTTCCTAAATTTTAAAGTTATATCAATTAAAACCTAAAATTAATATAACTATATCAATTTAAAACCTTAATTTTTATAAATGTATCAATTTACATTGTTCGTAATTTTGTCTCATCTATATGGTGTGTAATAATTTTTAGAATGATTACATGAATTGATAGAAAATAATTATGTATTTTATTATTGATAATGAGTAATTAGTACACTGATCTTTATATAGAAGGTATAATGTGTAAAAGGAAATAAACAAAATATACAACTGAATAACAGAATAATAAAACAAATTATTTAGTTGTAACAATACAAATATATATAAAATTCCAGCTTAATGAGGTATGGTGTTAAACTTATAAACTAAATTTTTAAAGTTTCATAAGTAAATCAATTTAAACTATTTATCATAATTATATTTAAAAATTATCAACGCATTCATTCTTAAATGTATATATTCTTCAAATGTTGATATAATCAAATGGATGATTAGAATAAATGCAGTAACGATTTTCAAAGTAAATTATGTCTAAGAAAAGTTTATGGATTTTATTTATACACTTATAAGTTTCACATGAAGTTTTTTCAAGCGGGATATAATGAAGAGTGTAAATGAATACATTTTAAAAATTATAAATTTAAATTGATACAATTATTAGTTCATAATTTAAATTGATACAATTCAAAATTTTAAAATATATATATAAATTGATATTCTTCTTGTTTTAAAAAAATATCTGCATACTTCAACTAATATAAATTGAAAACAAACACAACACTAATTTGAATATTAATTATAATTAATGTTCTAATAAAGATAACTTTAATAAAGAAAAGTGAACCATTTGAAGTTATAATTGTAGCCAGGTTATCTTATGTACAAGTTTATCCATTTTTCTCAAACTCATTTTATGATCACTTATCGATTATTAGACCTTTTTTTGTTCCCACACTATGTACTCATGACCAATTGAGTTAAATCAACACTACTTTCAAATGTGTTTTGGAATATAAAAGCCTTTTATTAAAAGGCAAAACACTTACATTCATTGAATGTTAATCAACCAAGAGGGACTCTAGCTACTTTTTTATTCTCCTTTTATTCATTGATTTGATTTTCCCCCCTAAGATCATTGAAATTTTGAGATTTATTCATGTTAAATTATGTATGAGTCTAAATAGAAAACAATATTAGATTTAAACTTCTTATTCATTGTTATAAATTCATGAGAATGAAATAAATTGTTCGTGGTTTTTTCAGTAAATACATTGGTCATAAAAAATTTGATATTGACATAAAAAGGATGATTTATTGATTCTTTTTGTTAATGGACAAGTCTTTGAATATCATGTGTCCATTCAAATATGTCAACAAAGAATTATTTTAATAGTACATTATTGTATCAATGGTTTTTTTTCCTTTAAAGAAATACTCAAATAGAGAATTTTTAATACATCAAGGATTAATTTGAGAATTTTAAAATATTAAAAGGAGTAGATTTTAAAATAATATTACTTAATAAAGGATGAGACCATTGAGTAGATTTAGTAAAAATGAAAATACAAAAAAATATATTTTGTCCTTAATTTAAGAGAAAAAAGAAAGATTCTTTTCTTAAAAATTTACAAGGTCTTAGTCCCACTTCAAATCATTATTAGCTAAATGAGCAATGATTAATGAAATCATGATTGTGAGACTATGATGATCATTGTAGTGAGATTATCTTAGGTGGTTAGGTGGTGTTTGGAAGCTTGAGTTGGGTTAAGTTGGGTTCTTAATTCAGCTCAATGATGGATCTACCAACTTCACAAGTCAGTATTAAATAACTCAATCCACTACTTTGAATAGTGTTCACAGTTGAAATTTTCCTATTAATCGAAGAACTCCCATCTTTGTCTCTTTTTCTCCCCCGTCCTTCCAATGTTCCAATGACTCCACTTGTCGACCACCAACGGCGACCATCTTCAGCTACATGCTTCGGCGACCACCTCTGACACCAAAGTCTGACAACAAGCACAATTGGCAACATGCTTCAACAACCATACCTCATGGTCAAATTTCGACAATCACCTTTGACAAAGACCACCTCTGACAATCATCTCTAGTGACCACATTTGATGTACTACTCCACATGACTACCACCATCGACAACCAACTTTGAGGGTCACCTCCGACGTCAAACTTCAACCATCAACTCCATCAAACATCTCCAACAACTAATTCCAACAACCAACTCAACCAATTATATACTAAAGAAAAAAGAAAAAGGTATGTGAAAGTGTTTTTAAATACAAAATTGAAATTATTAGTTCAATGTGTTTAATAGTTGTCTTATATAGTAGTTTATACCAATACTTCACTTTTGGTTTCACCCAAAAGATCTCATATGATTGATGATAGTTGTTGTCCCTTATTTACTAATGATTGTCCCTTTATCTAGCTAATGCAATGCTTCGATCGCATTCTCAACACCAACATAGATGCATAATAAACCCTAACCTACAATTTAATATAATATGCCATAAAAAAGCCCTAAACCCGTTGACAACCAATCGACTAATTATGTATGAGTAATAAAAATAATAGTGAATATGGTCTAAGTGCAAGCATACACTGTCTATGAAGTAATAAATCCTAGAGTATTCCAAGAGTCAAATCCCTTGAGACTAACTTTTAGTTTAAGTTCTCTCAAGATAATGTAAGCAAAGTAAGCAAAGTAACTAGGTGTAGATAAATAGTGATTTAGGTTGGAAAATGATAAAACAATAAATAAGAATGAGTGAACAAGGATACAACTATGCTTTAACCAACTAAGCAATTTGCCTTGAACAATACGATCGCATCATACAAGAACAGTGACTTAGACATAGGTTGGAAACTTCTTCTATTCGGTCTTGTGTTAAGTTCCTTTAGATGTTTTAAGTAGCTAATGCCTATATTTCTAAGGTTAGCTAAATCTTAGATTAATTTCATGTGACTCTTTTACCCTATGGTGTATCTTATATCTAAGGCTACGTGACAATCCTATTTCTAGGCTCTTAGTCCTATATTCCTTTTGTGACATTAGTTTATATCGTAACCTTCTCAACATTAAGACTTCTCCACTAGACTACTAAATTAAGTGACCAATTTAACTTACAATTTATATCCAAAATTCAATAAAGGAAATTCACAAGTCAAGCGGTATCAAACATAAGCATTGCTTAAGCCATATGCCCTAGGGCATTCAAATTATTAAACCCTCAAAGAATTTTGCTCATGATTAAGAATGAATGAATAGATTTCATTAACTTATAAACCATGATTACCGAATAGAGTTTAGGAACATAAAAGATGAAAGTAAATGAATAAGCTGAAGCAAAACGATTCTTGAAATTTAGTACAAACAATCCCTTTTGGAACAATTTCTAACTCTTCAGGTTTCTCTTTAGGGTGATTCTCCTTTTTCAAGAATGAATTTGAAGGGATTTGAATCCTGGTGGAAGCTGTGATCGTGTTCTTTAATGTCTTGAAAGAATTAAAAATACAAAAACTAGAGGAAAAAGTTAAGCATAATGCCTTTGTCCATCCATAATTGTAGCAAAATCTTATCCTAGAATTGGTAGTCTTCTCCTTGAAGTTTTTCTTTTCCACGAGATTTTCCTCGCTATGACTCTGGCAAGGATCCAGCTTGTGGGAACCAATCTTAAAAGATGAAAGAGAATAAGGAAGAAGAACTATTACAAAGCCATTTTCTTAAAAAATGGGAGAATTTGAATAACCGTAGAGATTGTGTTGTAGATTGTGTATTCATAAGGGCTCCCAATGACCCTATTTATAGAACTCTATAGGTTATTCCTAATCCTATTGAGATAACCCTTTTGCACAGATTTTAAATTAAATATTTAATAATATCAAATATTAATAAATATTTACCTAACTAATATCTCATATTAAATTTTTTAAAATATTTAAATCATATTTAAATATTTATTTTTTTGGTATAATCTTTAAGGGCTATTTTCAAATATAGCAAAAAACACTAAAATATTTACAAAGATAGCAAAATTTAACTGTTTATCTTCGATAGATCGTGATAGACTATTATTTGTATGACGATAGACACAGATAGTAATCTATCGCGATCTATCGCGGTCTATCGTAGATATACCGTGTATTTTGCTATTAGTTGTAAATATTTTCAACAGTTTTGCCATTTAAGATAATTTCCCAATCTTTAATTTGAATCTAATTCAAATTAAATAATTAATTATTTGAATCCAAATCAAATTAATTAATTAATTCTCCCTCTATTTATTTATATAGATTTCATCCAAATAAATAATTAATTATTTGAATCAATAAATTAATTCTCCATATTATAAAGTTATAATTTGAATCTTATTCAAATAAACTTTATAATAAATCATGTAATTAATTGTATCCAAACAATTAACATTTTTCCTCATAAATTTGAACATTTCAAAATTTTCTTTCAACATAGTTCATCCTTGTTTGTCCATGGTGAACTAGCAAAGGGCCTTATGAACTTACAAATTATAAGTTTCAATAATCCAAGATTAATTAGATTAATCTTCATGCATTAACTATAGAGCAAACCACTATAGACTCATAGTTGAACTCTTATGCACGGATGAACAAGTTATGTCCATAGATATAATCAATATAAGCAAGTTTATCCTTCACGAGTTTTTCATAATTACAACTAGGTCAAATGTCTGTTTTACTCTTGTAATTACATTTTTTTTCTTAAGTACCACTAATTCCTCTAATGAATAATTTGTTTATGATCCAACCATAAACTAAGCCCCTCTTGGGCCAGTGAGAGGGTTGGACCCCTTGTTCAAGACTTGAAATCAGCACTTAAGGAAAGAGTGAATTCCATCTTGTGAATTTATGTTCCCAACTTCTCATTTAGTCAAATCCCGAAATGGTAGGCTTATTGAGTCGGCAACTCAGATCACTCTCATCTATGCAAATCAAATGACTTTCTTCATATACAAGAGTTTATAAATCACTAAAGATTAAAATCGAGTCTCACATGATCATTCTATGAAATATTAATCTCATCAATTAACAGATTTACAAAAAAAGATTAAATATTTTATGGTCTGGTCTCATACAAACTCTTTGTATAGGATACTTCCACTCACATGTCATGAACCGTTTGGATCAAACTATCTGCAACTATTATAAAGTGGGTCGTATCTATAGTGTCACCAAGATAAGGCACCCAACCTTATCCATATATTATAAACCTTTAGGTTATTTCTTGAACACGATCCACCTTTCATGTCAACTACATACTGTTCAAGACTACATATAATAGCCTTAGTTTTTACAGTTAATTGTATTTAATATTGCATATTTAATAATTAAATTAATTAACTAATGAATTATGAGGTTTTAAGGCACAAATCCCAATAGAATCTCTTCTCTACACTTGCTCTCATAGGATAGGGATAGCCTAGAGCTAAGGTATTTTAAAGGGACTATCGTTTGCGAAATTTTCTAACTGAGAAATGAGAGCTTTGCTTGAGGGATGGTTGAGTTCAAATGTGGGTTGTTCAATGTATTGAAAGAGAAGACTTCCATCCTTTTATAGGCCTAAATCGGTTGTAGGAGGGCCAAAATTGGTGCTTCACTGGTGTACTAGTCAATTTCAACCCTGAAAAATAGTTTTGGGCTGTGAGAAATGCAACTATAGACGACTGGGCATAATTCTAGATTTTAGGGTTTCAATATGGCTACATTGACTTCATGTGATCTGGGCTTATCAATGCAATTTCTCCAAATCATTCAAAATTACCTGCCAAAGTTCATAAACTTAATAAAAATGAGTAAAAATTATTTTTTTAGACTAAAATGACCTTCATAAGACCATTTTTATATTTAATACTATATGATGGGGTATAACACATGTAAATAACCACGAGAAAATCATACTTTTTTATATTACAAAAAACTACACCAGATACTCCTAACTTAAAACTGTATACCCCAAAATACATATTTCCTAACTCCAAATCAAACAACTTTCCAGCCCAACACACAAACTTCCTAATTCTATAGACATATTAACTCTAGACTTCATAACTCGACTCAATACCCCAAACAACTCATTAATGATTATTTTTTTTCCGATAGGTTGGATTATTCATTGTACTAATCCTATTTCTTTTGAATCAACATGGATATAAAGGAAATTTATTTAGGATGAAAATAATAAAAAAAAATTATTTTGAAATAATTTATGTTAGTTTAACAAGTGGAGGTTGGAGATTTGAAATCTTACTAGACGATGACATATATCTTAACCAATTGAGTTATGTGTTCAGATTGACTGTTTTTATTTAAAATGGCATTACTCTCTCGGCTAAGTAAAGAGTACAACGGATCGAATCTCTTAGTGGAACGAGCTATCGTTTTTGCTTTAAATTTATTTGGAAATTAAAATACAAAAAAGAAATATAGTAATCAAAATTAGAGTAATTAAGCATGAATTTTATGGGGGAGTGAAAGAAAAATTACCTTCAAAGAACTCTTCTTCTTTCACTTCTTCTCCCAACGAATTGATCTTGTAGAAAATTCTCCTTTCACGTACAATGATGCCCCCGAAATTTCTTCTTGGCTAATCTCAAGCAAGAACTGGCTTATGGGAGACTTGCGAATTGAGTTTTATGGAGGAAGTTTTTCTCAATGAGACTGAGAGAGTGAGATAGTTTTTTGAGAGAGGGAAAAGTTTTCATGCTATAGCAACCCTTTGGCAAACACAGACCCTTTGAATTTGGGAGGATTTACGGGGATGTTTGGCCCATGGATTTGGAATTAGGGGATTTGACATTTGAAGCCAAATCCATGTTTGGGCACTTGGAATTAGGGGGATTTGACTTTTATTTTATTTTATTTTATTTTAATGAATGTTATGGAATTAAGAAAAATCTTCTTTCATCTTATACCTCATATTAGTGATCGTTGGTGACCGTCAACATCAACTACCAGCCAGTCGCTTGTTACCGTTGATCGATCGTGCAACTATCGACACCTGATCATGTGATTGTTGACGATTGACCATCGTGATGATTGATGACCGAGCACTATGACTGTCACTGACTGGCCATCCTTGACCACAACAACCAATGGCAAGTTGCCAATGATTGTCGACAACTATTGTCAGCTAGTTGATTGTGCTCATTGGTTGTTAGCGACATTTTCTCCCACTCTTTTCTCCTTCCTCCATTCCCCTTTCTTCCTCCACCTTCCCTTGTATTTCTCGTTTCTTTCTCCTTCTTCAGTTTCTCATTATTTGCCTTGAAATGTCTATATGAGAACAATAGTGATACTGACTTGTGAAAGCAAATAGGGCCGGTAAGTTTTAAATTTTTTTTCTTCAAAAGACTTGTTATAGAAAGAAAAACTGAGTTATAAGATTTTTTAATTTTTTATATAATTAAATTTTCAAAATCAAAATAAACTAAATATGTGGTAAAAGTTGACAAATAAGATAAATTAGAGAATAAAAAAGAAAAGTAAATTTGTTACCAGAAATTTGTTACTTTCCTAGTTTTTTAAAAAGAAAATTAAATTGCTAACTTCTAAATTTGTTACAAATTTATATTTTAATAACTTTGTTATCAAAACAAAATTTATTTATTTTTATAATAAAAGCAAAAAGATACCCTTAAATTTTTTAAAAAATAAAAATAAATTATAAATTTTTCTAAATGTAAATTTAGATTTAGGTGAGTTCGAAAACTACAATTTTTTAAATCATAATAAGAAAGTAAATTGATTACAAAGCTATATTTTAAAAGTTTTTGTTATAAATTAGATTTTCATCAAAATCAGAATAATTTAAATATGTTATAAAAATTGAAAAATAAAATAAATTAGTAATTAAAAAAAATACGCTTGTATTTTTAAAGGCAAGACTAAATATCAAACTTTCTAAAAATGTAAATTTAGATTTAGGTTTCTGGAAGAACTAAAATTTTATAATCATAACAAGAAAGTAAAGTTGTTACAAAGCTATAGTTCTTATTTTTTTAAAAAAAAACAATATATGCTTTTATTTTAAAACCAAAACTAAATTACAAACTTTCTCATTTAATACAATTCACAAAACAACCAAAAAAAAAGAGAAGAGAAGAAAAGAAACAAACTAGCTAAACCCGAAAATTCAAAACCAACACCCCAAACACAGTTTCGGAAACCTAAACTTCCAAACCTTGCATCCCAAACCCAAGCATTAGTGATCCTTGTCAACAAAACTCCCTCAAATAAGCTCTCAAGCTTTTTATTAATTTCTAGACATTTGATTCTAAACATGCGTGTCAAGCGCCCCACTCTCCACTACCTCCTTCCTCCCTTGATATATAGGAGGAGTTTAAATTAAATTAAATTAATCTTAAATAATTAAATAATTAAATTAATTAAATATCTAATATTTAATCACTAACAACATATTTTCCTTAGAATTAAATATCTAACATTATGTAGGAGAAACTTCATACTTTTTGGCTCCATTATCGCAACAAAAGAAAAAAATTAGTAAATTTTTTTTTTTTTTTAACAAGTGCATCTTCATTGGTAATTTTGATTTGCATTTAATAGATAAGTTGATCTAGTTACTAAAATCTTTTTGCACTAAATATGTTCTAGGACTAGTTTACTAAATTTTGTATAGTTCTCGTAATTTGTAATCTTTGTAAATACAAATTATTTATTAAATAAAATAATGATATTTTATTTATTTGTGCATTAAATCAATCTAATAAACTTGTTGGGTTGTATGTCCTAAAATGCGTAGTTTTTGTAAATAGGTGATTTTTAGTACATATGAAGTTATTCAAGTGAATTAATTATTTATCAACTCTAAATCCAATTAAACTACGAACCCTTGGCTACTATCATGAGTATTTGGACTTTATGTGGAGACATAAACAGGATCAAGTTCGAGTAAGTAGGCTCAATAGTCTATAGTACATGGATTAGGTTGGGTACCTCTTCCTGGAGACACTATTGAATACGACCCGCTTCATGATTGTTACAAATGTTGTAAAGTGTCATAAATGAAGTGATTCTGATTTGATCATGTAGAGACATGTGAGCGGGGGTATTCTACATAATGAGATTGTGTAAGACTGACCCTGAAATAATTACTGTTACGTATTAACACCGTTTACGATTAACACTGATTAATTTCACTTATCGATGACCTATATAACTTGATCTGAATCTTGAGCTATCTATGAACTCCTATTTATTCAGAATTATCCCTTGATCTACATAGGTAAGAGTAAGCTCAATAGCGCTGCTCAACATTCCTCCTATTTCAGGGATAAAACTGGGTAGATAGTTGGGAACATAGAATTTGCAAAACGGAATTCACTCCTACCCAACTTAGGGATAGAAGATAGGTTGTTCTCTTAAGTGTTGTTCCCAGGACTTGAACAAGGGGCCCCATCCTCTCACTGGCCCGAGAGGGAATGGATTTAGTGATTAGATCCTAAATTAATTGTTCATTAGAGGGATAATGGTATTTAAGGAGAAAAGATGTAACTCAGAGGTAAATCAGTATTTGACCTAGCTGAAGTTATGAACAACCTGTGAAGGATTGACTTATCGATGACGGTTATATCAAATGGACACAAATATATCTACAGTGAGGAGAGTGCAACTACGGGCTTTAGTGGAGTGTCCCGTTAGTTAACGAATGTTGGTTAACTAAGTTAAAGAGTTTGGCCGGTTAATCTCGGATCGTTGGAGCTCATGATCTGTAGGTTCATTAGGTCCCTCTACTAGCTCATAAATGGACTAAAATCTTAGATAATGTGGTGAATAAGTTTGAATCGTTCAAATCTTGGCTTAAGGAATGAAAGTTAGATATATACGATATATCGACGTTTAATTACGAATTAAACGTACAAAAAGAGTTAATTATAATATTTAAATATAATTTAAATATTAATCATATGAATAGGGATTCATATCGGTTTTTTTTTTTTTAGAAAAATCGAGACAAGTGGGAAAAATAATATTATTTTATTATTTAATATTAAAATAATATTTAATTAATTAAATATTAAATTATTTTTTATTTAATTATTTAATTATCTTTTTGAAATTAAAAATCAATTTTAATTCAATTTTGGAAATTCATTGAAAATTGATTTTAAAATTGATTTTTGAAGATTGGATTTTCCCACTAACTAAGCTAGGAGCTTGGTTGTCTTCTTCACAATTAACCAACAAATTAACCATTTTGTGTTGTCAAATTTTGATGCAATTGGATTGCATGTTATTCTTTAATAAATAGAGATGATTTTGACATAAAAATAGTTAAGAATTTTGTGAAATTAAGGGTTAATTTTGCAAAATTCTATCCATTGTTCATCTTCTTCCCAACCTTCATTCTTTCTCAAATTCACCACAAATTTGGATCCCACCATCCAATCTAAGCCTAGAGAATAGTAGAGAAGACTCTTGTGGTGGTCTACAACCAAGTGGTGCTGAAATTCATCAAGAATTGAAGGAGAATTTGGAGCTTCAAGGATAAGTGTTCTTGAAACTTTGGTTTTTCTTCTTAATTGCATGTTTAATCCTCTAAATTGAGCATCTTAGAGTGAAAATTGATCAAACTAACTTCTGCTGCATGCTCATTAATCCATCAAAACTAACATCCGTGATTATTTTATGTAGGCTTAAACATATATGTGTTAACATTTTGATTATGTTTAAGTCATAACCAAAAAGGTCTGTAATATAGAGATAAGGTTGAGTTCCTTATCTTGGTGACACTTCGAAAACAACCCACTTTGTAATTGTTACAAGAGTTGTATAGTGTTACAAACGATTTGATCCTAATCGTTCATGTGAAGACATGCGAGTAGGGGTATCATATGCAATGAGTTTTTATAAGACCAGACCGTGGAATGTTTAATTTCTCTTTATAATGCCATTGATTGAAGAAATTAACATTTCATAGGATGACCATAGGTGACTTGACGTTAATCTTCAGTGAGTTATGCATTCCTGTCTATGAGAACAATCCTTTGATATGTATGGATCAGAGTGACCAGATTGCCAACTCAACAAGCCTACTATTTTGGGATTTGTTTGAGGAGGGAGCTAAGAACATATCTTCACAAGATGAAATTCACTCATTCTCATTTTTAGGGTAAGTGGATAAATTGCTCCTTTAAGGGCTGGTTCTAGGTCTTGAACAATGAGACCTCACCCTCTCACTGGCCCGAGAGGGGTTAGTTTATAGTTGGACTATAGACTGATTGTTCATTAGAGCGATCAGTAGTACTAAGGAGTTAGATGTAAATACAAGAGTAAAACGGTAATTTGACCCAACTGTAGTTACAGACAGTTGTGAAGGGTCGACTTACTGTAGATTGGTTGTATCCGTGGACATAGAATTATATCTATAGTGCGAACAGTGCAGTTGTAGGTCTTTAGTGTAGTGACTTGTAGTTAATGAATATTGATTAATTTGATTAAAGAGTTAATTAATTAAGCTCATATCATTGTAGCTTCTAATTTATAGGTCCATAAGGTCCCCTTGCTAGCTCAATAAGGGAGTTTTTTCAATAGAGATGTGGGGTGTGTTCTTGAAACTCAAAAGAGAACTCTCAGAAAAATTCTCCTCTCAGTCTCTCTCAGTTTTTCCTCTTTCTCCTACCAAAAGAAAGAACCCACAACTTCTTTTGGTTCTTCCGTAGAGAATAGCAAGGAAAATCATTTTGGTGGTGTCCCAATGAGTACTCTGTACATTTTATTCAACGAAGTTGTTTGAGTTCATGACGAGAAGAAAAAACTACTTAGAAGATAGTTTTCAAAAGTAGAGTATGTTTTCTCTTAATCCTCTTAAAACATGCTAGTTATGATGTTTATCCAATTTTTTGTTTTTTTTTAGAATTCTAAAAAGAAAATTATGGGCACAAGACAATTACTCAGCTTTCGCTAAAAATTCAATTTATTTAGTTCTATCATATGTGTTAAACACGATTTTGTACTTAGGATATAACTTTAGAAACATGTAGTCGTTTTAAGTAAATAGCCACTCATTTTCTTCAATTCTTTTTGTCCTAACCATCTCCAGCATTAGTTTGGAGCTTGGACTTTCAGTTTTGGAGGGTAAAACACTTTTGGGGATTCTCAACCTTGGTTAAATCATCACAACACGTAGTCAAGGAGAGTTTCACCTAAAACATACGCAGATGGTGAGATGTTGATGTTCAGAGGATTATTTAGTGTCTAAACATCGAGATTAAGTGGAGGAGATCAAAGGGATGACATGGAGAATGGTGCCAATGACAGATCGATTTAATGGATAACGGATCGATTATGTTGAACATGTTGTGGCTAAGTTTTTCATAGTTCTAGAAATTGATTGATTTGAATTAGGTTATGGATTGTTCATTAGTTTAATTAATTGAGTTTACTTTTTATCATATTAAGTTTTCCCAATTGAATGTTGGGAAAGTTAGTAAATATTTAAATCCTTATTACCAATGCATACACAAATATTATTATTAGCCAACAACAACACAACTGTTCTATACCGACGTCCATTAAAATTTAAAGCTTAGATTGCATCACATAATATACACAATTCAAACATATTAAAATTGATAGCAAAGCATATCTCTTTATTAATTATCTAACTAGCTATATATATGTGTGACATTGATGTTTATAAGGCTGACTATAGCATGCCCATCTCTTTTTTCAACTCAACCTATATATCAATTTATTATTTGATTGTTTTGGCTTATTTGTTAGCCAACCAAAATTGACCCCTTCAAAATCCCAAAATAATATAATCATAAAAAAGTCTTGTCACAAAAATTTTCTCCACCCCAGTAATATTATACTTAGATATCAGCCTGTCATCTGAAATATTATTATATAATGAAATGTCAAGCTTAGTATTTGATTCTTTATTGTAACTTTAAAAAATCATTTTTCAAACAAATATAATTAATCTAATCCCATCTTAACTTTGTTGTACCATCAAATATTATTTATTTCAGAGGTACATATTGAACAAATATTAATCAACTAAACCTTAAAGTTTGGCCGACTATATAATATAAATAAGTTTAAAGAAGATATGACAACATCCCATGTCGTGAAATATAATTAAGTTAGAAAGAGACAATTATTGAAACTATAAAAATATTAATTAAATAGGGTTGTTTTGAACTATTTATAAATATATAAAAATTTTACTATGATAGATTTATATCACTTAAGTGAAGTCTATCGTGGTTTATTTCTCACAGATATTAAAAAAAAATTTATATTTATAGATAGTTTATATTTTTTAATTTATAATAAATTTTTAAATAAAAAATATTTGGTTACGGAATATGGTTTTACAAAGTTGTGCTTGTCTTCTCTACGTATTGAGGCTGGTGCGGGTCATGGAGAGGCTGATTCTTGCTGTCCAATTTTTTTCTTTTTGATTGTGAGTTGCTTATTGATATGATTAATCATTCTATTAAATTTTCTTGGGGTTTCGGTATATCATTGAGGATATTTAGCTTTTGGTTTCTTCTTTTCATTCTGTTCAATTTTGATTTATGTGTCGAAGAAAAGAAAAGACTGGTCAGTTTGGTTGGTTTCTAGCTATGATTATGATATAGAAAACTTTATCCAATTATTGGAGATTTACATGCTTAAGGTTATTGATTTATTCTGGATTTATTTTTTTTAAAAAAAAAAGATTATTAAAATTAAAGTATTGAAAATGGTGAGGCCAAAAGGATAAATTATCCATGCATTTGATTTGATTGGGACAAAAGTATATTGATTAATGGGAGTTTGAATTGATGGGAGGGGTTAATTCATGAGAGCACAAATTGTCAAATGGGTCCAAAAGCGACAATATGTTTTGTGGCATTGATGACGATAGATATTTTGGACATTAATTTAATTTATATGCATTGAATCATTTATTCCCCCACTTCTAATTGAAGATTGATTTATCCTTTTTAAGATTAATTTTTGAGAGGAAAAACAAATTATGTTTGTGCAACTCATAAATGTCCAATCACAAGTTGACACATGATAATATACCTTTTGTGATTGTATGAGATGCATGAAGATGAGTGCAACTTAGGATGCACTGAAGTATTACTCAATATTAGATTTTTGAATAATTAAAAACATGTTGGAAAATGATTTTATAATATAGACCCATCTATATTGTCTCTTTTGTGTCTAACTTTTGTTTTTTCTTTTTTTTTTTTTAATCTAAAGTGAGTTCCTCACTTCTCTTTTCGATTTTTTATATTTTACCATTTAAAAAAAAGATCTTGTATGTATTGGGAGCTACATGCAAGCTTAAGCATGTTGTGGATATACTTTTCACTACAACAATTTTGACTTTACATGTCAGTTGGTAATTTGCAAACACTAATAAATGAGCTTAAGTTATAGGAATTTTACATACGATGGTGGGTTATACCTGGGAACATAGGGGGTAGAGGTTAGGTGCTAAGGATTGATTCAGTCGGTGCGATGGTTCTATGTCCTATGCTTTTCTTCTATTTGAGAGTGGTGGATCGAGGGATCATATATCTTTTGAATGCTTGTTTGGCAATGAGCTCTGGAGTAGGTGTATTTCCTCTTTTCATAGGATTGTTGGTTGGGTTGGATTTGTCGAACGGTGTGGGTAAAGGGATTAGGAAGAAGTTGTGGCGGATGTTGTGGTGTGTTTGTGATCTATTTTATTTGGTAGGAGAGTGAATTATTGGCTGCATGGGGAGCGTCCCCAGGAAGCTTCAATTCAACTTCATCTTATTGTTTTATTGGTATGGGCACATGCTGCTTCTTGGCCTGAGGATGTGGCTAGTCTGCTGTAGTCTTTTGGTCTCTGCTGGTGGCTGTGTTTTTGTTCTTTCCTATTGGTTTTGTGTTGGTCTGTAATTTTTGTTTTTGTTTAGTGCTCTGGCCCCGAGCTATGGGTTCTTTGCGTTCTTTTGCTAGTTTGTTTAATGGCCTTTGTGGGTCTTTAGTTTATTTTGTTAGTTTTGTGCTTGGGCTTTTGTTGTGTTGAGTGGTCTTGTTGCTTGTTTATCATTGGGTTGTTTTTTGGTGTGCTCTTGCCCCGGGTTGTGGGGTCCTACTTTTTGTTATTTAATATCCTATCTTAAAAAAAAAAAAAAAAAAACATAGGGGATGTACAATGGCAGTTATAAACTACAGTCAAAAGGATGAAAAAAAAAAAAAAATGACAGGTTTAAACTGTCACCAAAAGAGGGGCTACAATGATGGCTTTTAATAGACATCGAAAGATTTAAAATGGTAAAGTTGGGAGGGCAGAGGGTGGTTTAAGTTTGAGACGGTGAGTTGAATTATGAAGTCTGGAGTTAATATGTTTTAGTTACAAAGTCTGTATTTAAGGTGTAAAGTTGTAGGATAAAGTTTCTCGATAAATGTTCAACTTTAATTATGAACACTGTTATGGATTATGGGTCATTTTGGAAAAAAATTCAAAATAACTGTAGTCACGTGAGGACCAAAAAAGTCCAAGAAACAGGCAAGGGGAGGAAGAGACTAGCAGAAGGGAGGAAATTGGCTCACCTCGGCCTCAAAAGCCGAACCACTCTCTTCCCTCCATAGGGTCCCACTTCCTATGGGCCCAAATCTTAGCCCTCGTGGTTGACTTGAATTGGCATCTCCGAGTCATCTTCAAATTAGGAATTCTAGGGTTCACTCCTCTATAAATAAGAGATCATACCTCCACAATAGATAAATTCTTATTCCTATTTCTAGCTTACTCTAACCCTTTGCTGATTATTGTTTTAAGTATCGGAGGTTCTGTGGCAGAAACTACAGCAGTGTTCTCTTCTTCTCTATTTTGCAAAGGTCTTTGTTTCCTCAATTACAAATTTACCATTGAGGAACATGTGAAGGAGAGATGAATCTTCCTATCCAAATTTAGCCATCAACAAATATTACTAGAATTGAATTGAGTTATTTAACACCAACTTATGAAACCAGTGGACCAAACACTCCAAGATTATACTGCAAATTAGAAATGGATGAACTGAAAATTAGAAAAAAAAAAATGAAGAGACCATGATGTACATCTATATCTATACTATAATAAAAAGGAGAAAGTAGGAGAATTTTTATATTCCCTTTTGGCCCCTACAATTTCAGTAAATGACTACTTTACCCTTCTATCTTTAGGATATGACTTTTCATTTGATGTCTATTGAGTGATGTTAGGAAAATAGAGGTTTAACCTTACGACGGGACATAACCCATTGGGTACAAGTGGTTACACATTGAATCAGTGTATCCATTGGAATTCAGATGCTTGTTGATACCCTTCAATCTTTGGGGACACACAACTTTTAAGTATAAGTGTCTATTTGATTGTTTTTGTGAAGGTGGTTACACATTGAATGAATGTGTTCATTCATGTATAGGTGTGATCCATATAAATGGCAACTTATCGAGTTTAGGCGTTCGCTAAGAGATGTTAGGACAATAAAGATTGTTTTTCATACTCTCGCTTTACAAAATAGATTTATGATATGTAAAATTTAATATTGAAGTCAAATAAGTACATGTTATATCAATATAACACCACTATTCGAATATAATTGGTGTTACATTTTGAATCTCTGTACCGATTCACATGAATCATTACTAGTATTTCTATATTTGCCCTCACGTTTAGGTTAGTGGATATTTACCTTCTGATGTATTGAAGGTGTGTATTTGCACGCCACATCTAGTAGTTAGCTCGGTTCTTAAATGACCATATTTTTCTGAAAAAAACTTTTCTTTTTTTATTTGATCTTTTTAATTTGAGCTTAGAATTTCTTTTCTATGTATTTTATCATTAAGTTATATTTTTACCAATTTTCACTGTTTTCTATTCTAAATCAAGTTTTTTATTAGCAATTTTGGTCGCTTTATTCTTCGTCTGGACTTATCATTTCAAACTACACTAATGACTCCGCTACAACAAATAAGTATATTAGACGCAGGGGTGGATCCAAGAATATAAGTCACGAAACCAATTGAAATAAGATTAAATGACAAGTTATCTTTTAGATTAAAATCTAAATCATCTCTAAATTTTCAAGTTTGTATGTAATAGAGATGCGTTGAAAAAAAATTTTAAATTAAGGTCGCGTTTGGTAACCTTTACGTTTTTCTTTTAAAAAAAAAAAAAATTAAGCCTATTTTTTGATGTAATTAGCAATGTAAAAGCGGAAGCAATTAGGATCTAAAGCATTCTAATTATATCAATTTTGAAGATTAAACATGCTTGTTCATGACTGAAAAAAATAGAGGAAGTAACACTTGTTGTAGCTCAAATTTTATTCAAATTCCTTCAAATTTCTGATCACAAATACTTTGTGGACCACCAAAATAGTTTTCCTAGTTAATCTCAGGCCTTTAACGGATTGTGGGATCCAAATTGAGTTGAATTTGGAGCAAATTTTTGAAGAACACACAGTTTCAACGATTTTGGAGTTGGTAGGTATTTTCATCAAAATACACTCAAAATTGCCAATCCATTTTTCAGTTTTCCTTCTTCTATTTAAATAGAAAACCATGCAAATTATCAGATTTATATGTTGATTAACACCAAACATGGTGAATAAAGCGGTGAAATTGAAAGTGGAAGAAGAGGTTGAAGATGAGGTCTTCACCTCCTACTTCAACATGCAAAGTGGATTCTCCAATTTCTCAAATTGAATAGAATTTCAATTTATAATTTTAATTTCCAAAATCAATTTTAAATAACATTAATTTAATATAAAATTAATTTAAATAATAATTAATTAATTATTAAATTAATATTTACTATTAAATTAATAATTTTTTCACTTTTTCTCATAATTTCAAGAATCTCTACTCATCGGAATAATATTTAAATCATATTTAAATATTATTAATTCTCCAATTCATCTAATTCACAATTAACCAAACAAATTGTAAAATTTGCTCCTTAACCAAATTCGAACTATTCAAATTCTTTCAATATACTATTCTAATGTTTAGTCCACGAGCTAACAAGGGACCTAATGGACCTACAGAGAGCTCCAACAATCCGAAATTAACTGGTTAAACTCTTTAACCTAGTTAATTAACATTCGTTAACTACTGAGACACTCCACTAAAGCCCAGAAGTTGCACTCTTCTCATTGTAGATATATCTGTCTAGTTGATATAACCAGAATAAGTAAGTCAATCCTTCACAAATTGTTCATAATTACAGCTGAGTAAAAAATATCGTTTTACCCCTGTAATTACATCTAGTTCATTCAGTCTCACTGATTCTCTAATGAACAATTGATTTGTGGTCCAACCAACAAACCGAGTCCCTCTCGGGCCAATGAGAGGATGGGGTCTCTTGTTCAAGACTTGAAGTTAGCAATTAAAGGAACAACTTTTCTACTAACCTAGAATTAGGTAGGAGTATATTCCATCTTGTAAGACTATGTCCCTAGTTATCTACCTGGTCTTATCCCTAAAATGGGAGGCTTATTGAGTCGGTGAACTCGAGCCACTCTCAC
Organism: Citrullus mucosospermus; assembly: GCA_030954485.1. Taxonomy (NCBI): domain Eukaryota; kingdom Viridiplantae; phylum Streptophyta; class Magnoliopsida; order Cucurbitales; family Cucurbitaceae; genus Citrullus; species Citrullus mucosospermus. The sequence continues at coordinate 16,712,751 of CM062062.1, forward strand.
CCATGCAGATTAAAGGATAATATGAAACAAACAAGAGTTCATAGTTAGCTCAGGATTAAGATCGAGTTACCTAAGTCACCAGGTTGAAATAAACAGTTTTAACAGTAAACGGCGTTATAAAGTAAAAGAGATTATTTCATGGTCCGATCTTATGAGAACTCATTGCATAAGATGCCCCCACTCACATGTCTCTACATGAATGATTTAGGATCACATCGTTTGTATCAAATGCAAAGTGGGTTGAATCCATAGTGTCCCCAAGATAAGGTACCCAACCTTTATCCCTATATTATAGATCGTTTTGGCTATTACCTAAACTTGATCCATTTTTATGTCAACACATAAAGCCTAAGTATTCACCTTATAGCCAGGGATTCTTAGTTTATTGGATTTAATAAATGCAATTCACATATTCAATAACAACTTTACTGAATAAATCTCGATAACAACTTTATTGAGAACAAGTTTCCAAAATTTACAAACTACGAGTTTTAGGACATAAAACCCAACAAACTCCTACTTAGACTAAAACTCTAGTGAGTATGAATACATAATGTTGAGTTTACAGAGAAAAGCAAATAAATACAATAAACTAAGGCATCGCACAACCAATAGCTTTGTCCCACTTGTCCTAGTTTACATAACTCAAAGTCCTAGACTCACTTGGTGATCCTCAAACACTTTAGCCATGAGAGCCTTTGTAAATGGATCAACAATGTTGTGTTCTGACGCAATCTGCTTGACGATTACGTCACTTCTCTGCATAATTTCTCTAATGAGATGATATTTTCGTTCAATATGTTTGTCGCGCTTATGGCTTCTAGGTTCTTTGGAATTTGCAACTGTATCACTATTATCACAATAAAGAGGGATAAGCATATGCATATTTGGAATAACTTCCAGATCTACTAAGAACTTTTTGAGCAATACTGCTTCTTTTACTGCTTCACATGCAGCTATGTACTCAGCTTCCATGGTGGAGTCAGCTATACAGCCTTGTTTAATACTCATCCATACTATTGCTCCTCTGTTTAGAGTGAACATTGATCCCAATGTAGATTTTCTTGAATCTGTGTTGGTTTAAAAATTGAAGTCAGTGTATCTTATAAGGATCAAATCCTTAGCGCTATAAACAAGCATATAATCTCTTATTCTCCTTAGATACTTAGGGATATTTTTAACGGTAGTCCAATGATCATATCCTGGATTGAACTAAAACCTACTGACAAGCCCTACTGCATAGCATATGTTAGGTCGTGTACATAGCGTGGTATACATCAAACTTTCGACTGCTAATGCATAGGGTATACGTCTTGTATCCTTAACTTCTCGAGGTGTCTTAGTACACTATTTCTTTGACAAATGAATTCCATGTCTAAAAGGCAACAGACATTTTTGGAATTTTGCATCTTATATCTAGACAATATTTTGTCAATATATGATGCTTGAGACATGATTAACGTTTTGTTCTTGCGATTTCGAACTATTTTGATTCCAATAACATACTGGGTCTCTCCCAAATCTTTCATTTGGAATTGGGTTGCTAGTCATTGTTTAATGTCAGTCGGAAATCCTACCTCATTCCCAATGAGAAGAATATCATCAACATACAATAGTAAAAATGCTACAGTTGTGTTGATGATCTTTTGTAAACACAAGGCTCATCAACATTTTGTTCAAAGCCATAAGATTTGATCGCAATATCAAACATTATATTCCAAGATCGAGATGCTTGTTTTAATCCGTATATTGATCGTTCAAGCTTGTAAACTTTTTGCTGTCAACCTTGTTCTATAAACCCCTCTAGTTGAACCATATAGATACTCTTCTTAAGATAGCCTTTCAAAAAAGCTGTCTTGACATCCATTTGCCAAATTTCATAATCATAAAACATAGCAATGGACAAGAGTATTTTAATCGATTTTAACATAACAACAGGAGAAAAGGTTTCTTCATAGTCCACTCACTCTCTCTGGGTAAAACCCTTCGCTACTAATCGAGCCTTATAAGTTTGTACCTTATCGACTTGGTCTCGTTTTCTCTTATAGATCCATTTACAACCAATAGGTTTTCCCTACTTTATTGATCTACAAATTCCCAGACTAAATTGAAGTACATAGACTAAATTTTGAGGTCCATGACTTTGATCTAGGCAATGGATCCTCTGTGCCATCATCAGATATGACAACTTGAGTTTTTGCCAAATCCATGTAATAGTTGGGTTCATGAATAACCTTCCCACTACGTCGAGGCACTCTCAACTCTTGAGAAAGATGTGTTCTATCAACAACTCTTATAGAAGGATCAGCTTAATCAACAACTCTTGTTGGCTTATTTGTAGTTTCTTTAGAAATTTCACTTAGTACTAATTTACTGCGAGGTTGATGAACTCTTATGTGATCTTCCTTTAAAAAAGTAGCGTTTGTCGATACAACCACTCTATTTTCTTAAGGATCAAAGAATAAACCACCTTTTGTTTCTTTGGGATATCCTACAAATAGGCATAATTTTTAATGACGTTCTAATTTCTTAGGATCTTGTACCAACACATGTGCTGGGCATCCCCAAATTCTAAAGTGATGTAAACTACCTTTATGCCCTCTCCATAATTCATATGGTATTTCTGAAACACTTTTAGAAGGAACATTGTTATAAATATACACAGCAGTCTCTATTGCATGTTCCCAAAACGAATCAGGCAACTGAGCATCGCTCATCATTGAACGAACCATGTTTAACAAGGTTCTATTTCTCCTTTCTGATACACTATTTCTGCTGAGGTGTACTAAGCGCAGCATGTTGAGACTTAATTCCATGTTCTATCAAATAGTCTTGGAACCTTAACTCCATACACTCTCCAACACGTTCTGATTATAGTGTTTTAATAGTTTTACCTAATAGGTTGTCAACCAAAGCCTTGTACTCTTTGAACTTTTCAAAAGTCTAGCCATACCTAAAATAATCATCAATAAAGTTGATGAAATATTCATACCCTCCTCATGCTTTGACATTCAAAGGATCGCAAAGATCTGAGTGTACGAGTTCTAAGGGTTCTTTGGATCTTAAACTTTTTTCAGAAAAAGATTTTTTTGGTCATTTTACCCTCGAGACAAGACTCACACGAAGATAAAGAGTTATCTTCTACCTGATTTAGGAGTCCACTTTTTACTAACCTCCCAATCCTATTTAGATTAATGTGGCCAAGTCTTAAATGCCAAATATAGGTATTATAAGAAACTTTTTGCCTTTTATTTTGTGTATTAGCTGTTTTAAACAATATCTAAAATAACTTTTACCTTGGTAGGTTTTAACTTATATAAGTTGTTTTCTAAATTTGCAGCACAAATATGAATACCTCCTTTGTTAATGAACACTTCATTCACTTCAAAAAATACTTCATACATATGTTCTAACAAACAAGAGATAGATATTAAATTCATGCTACAATTAGGAACATAAAGTACATTTTCTAATAAAATAAATCTATCTAAGAAGAACAACTTTATATCTCCCACTGCTTTGGCGGAGATAACCTCCTCTAATCCAACCTTGAGAGTTATCTCACCATCTTCAAGCTGGTTCCAAGAACTAGTTTCTTGAAAATAAGAAGAAACGTGATTAGTAGCTCCTGCATCTAATATCCAATTGGAATTATCATTCTCCACTAAACAAGTTTCAACAACTAGTAAATCATATTTACCTTGTTTTTCTTTTTAAGCTCTTTTCTTTACAAGATATTTAGGGCAATTTCTCTTCCAGTGCCCGTCTTCATTACAGTGGAAACATTTTCCTTTATTTACAACTTTCTTTTTGCCTTTGAGATTTGGGGTGACTTTCCCTCTACCCTTTTTCTTCATAACCTTTTTCTTTGAAGAAGAGGGTCCAAACTTGGTCCCCAAGGACGATCCTCTCTGGAACTTTTTTGAAATAACATTTACTTCTCCTTCACATCATTTTGATTTTATCATGGACTGAAACATTTGGAGCTCATTAAAGAGAGAAGTCATATTATACTCGATCTTATTCATACTGCATTGGTGCGGAATGATAGAAAACTCTTCGGAAGAGATTCAAGTATAAAGCTGACTTGACTCTTTTCATATATGACACCTCCATTTACTTCTACTAGATTGAAGTGGACCATCATGTCTAGAACATGTTCCCTAACAGAGATTTCTTCTTTCATGCGAGAATTGTAAATGTATTTGATAGCATCATGTCGAACTGATGAGGACGGTTGTCCAAACATTGTCTGAAGTGAGTCTATGATTCCCTTGGCGGTCATCATGTTCTCGTGCTTCTTGGACAATACATCAGATATGCTTGCCAAGATATAGACTCGAGCTTTATCGTTGGCTCTTATCCATCTGTCATATGCATCGCGAACATTGGTCGACTTTCTTTCATCTAATACCTCTAATCGACGGTCACCGATGACCATCGACAAAAATCATTGCTCGACTTTCTTGATTGATCATCTGTGATCGACCGTCACCTTACTGCACATTTTGATTGTCGGCCACCAACCAATGTGACCATCAACGACAAACCGTACTGACAAACGTTGATTGACCGTTGTCACCTTCGACTATCAATTGTCTTGGCCATTAGCAATTGACCATTGGGACCATCATGACTATCATCGACCAACTAATGCATGGGTGACTATGATAGTCGAAAATTTTTTCCTTCTATTTCACTTTCTTACTCTCTTTTCCCTTGGATTTCTCATTCTTTTCCCCCTTTTTATTTTCACAAAAAGAAAAATAAAAATAATCTCCCTTCTTCATGGATCGTCCTCGCTGAAGCATGGTGTTGATTATGCTAGTTGTGGATCGTCGGATGTTCTTCCTCTCTCTTCCCTTCTTACTCATTTTCACACACAAAAACAAGAAATTGACTCTTTCATTTAGGAGCTCTAACGATTGAAATGTTGCATCAATTGTGCTACTAATGGGTCATCAAACTCTCTTCACTAACTTCTACCCACCTACCATCTCTGGTAACCACTAGTGGTTATTGACAATTTTTTTTTCTTTCCTCCTTCCCCCCCTCTTCTTCCTTCAACTTCTCATTCTTTTCTCATTTTCTTCATTTTCCCTTAAAAGAAAAAAAAAAAAAAAAAAAAAAGCAAATACAGATGGATAGGTTAAGAATGCTTTTAATTGTAACCCTCAAAGGTAAAATTTATTTTATGACTACGAGGAAAAAGGATAATGATTTAAAGCAAAACTAATTTGTTGTAAATGTGTTAGTATACTAAATTTCAAAATTTACTAATTCGTTATCAAAAGAGAAATTTGTTAATTAAGAAGAGATAAATTATAAATTTAAAGCTAAATTGAATTGTTATGGGGTTTGTTATAAAACTTAAATTTGAAACGCTACTTTGTTGCTAAATTTTTTTAACAAAAATAACTTAATTGTTATCATTCCTATATTATTGCCATGAAAATTATTGCTAGACAATTGAGTTTTCAAATATATAAAAATGAACCAAAATATTTACAAATATAGCAAAATTTCATTGTCTATCTACTATCTATGATAGACTACTATATTTGTTTATCTGTGTCATGATAGACACAAATAGTAGTCTATTGTGGTCTATCGCATATAAACTATGATATTTTGCTATTATTTTTAAATATTTTCAGCAGTTTTGTCATTTAAAATAATTTCTCTTAAATAAATCTTTAAGAAATGTCATTCAAGAAGCTACTATTTTTGTGATTTTGCTCTTTAGAATAAATTAATAAAGTTGATTTTGGATAAATTAATTTTACCTAACCTCTTTTGAAATTAAAAATAAATGAATAAATGATTTTAAATTTTGTGATTTGAAAGTCGTATAATGATTTTAACTTTTATTTTTACTTTGTTTGAAACGAGAAATTGTTGAAATGAAAGTATTTAAAATGTGAAAAATACTTGTCTGTTTCATCTATCTCTTTGCAACATATCCAAATACTAAATCACAAGTTGCCATGTCGTAACTTTCTTTCAATTTTTTTTGTAAAGATATTTTTTAACATTATTTCCCTTGGTGATTAAATAAGATGTATATGGAGATGAATTTGTTGGTTTGCACCCAAATATTACTTTTAAAAGTTTGTGTTTGGATGATAACTAAAAAGGAAAAGGTTAAAAATCTTACTAGTATAGATTATTAATTATGATTTGTTAATCAAAAATTAAAATATGGCAACGTTAAATAGGTAGTTTACGTATAAACTCTATGAAAATCATGCAAAATTCAACCCTTTTAAATAGATTTTTTTCTTTTACAGTTGATTTCAAATCATTTTCTTTCTGAATAAACAATGGAGTTCAACTTCAAAATTATGATATTATTGAGCATAAAGTTTGGATGAGTAAAATTATGGACACATTGCAAAAATCACTTCTATGGTAGTTACAATTATACTCTCAAACTTTTACAAGCATTCAAATTGGGCCCTTAAATTTACAATAATTGTAGAAATTCAACCCTTAAATGATAAAAATTGAGTCCTCAAACTTATACCATTGTTAAGATTTCTATAATCATGTAACTTTGAGTGTCTAATTTTAACACTTGTATATGTTTGAGGGCTAATTTTTACAACAAAAAGTTTGAGGTTATAATTTACAATTACCACCAAATTTTATGAGTAGCTTTTACAATTCATCCTAAAATTATTTACCAATTGACCATGCATGTGGTACAAAAGATCGCAAAAAAATTTCATGTCTATATGGTAGCACTTAAAATGTGTCATCTTCTTCAACTTAACTCGAGATCATTGTGTTATTTAATATGTCAATTATGTTATTTTGTAGATTTCGAGCACTTAACAGGTAGAGCGGGGCGTTAGCAGTGAATTGGAGCTAAAATAGACCAAAACGGAGCTCTATTGCATCAATTGGGAAAGAGAACTCCAAAATGACTAAAATGTCACCGAAGCTACAATGTAGCAGGTGCTCTTTTTCCGTAGTCTTTGGTGAAGCGCAACAAGCACCACGACACTGTTTAGAGCGTTGCGGTGTTGTCCCAAGTGTTGCGGCTCTTCGACTGTTTTTAAAAGGTAAATTTCTCAATTTTTAGGGTATCAACTCAGCCACTAGTCAACTTCTCTACATTTTTCTCTCTATTTTGATCTTCTCCCTTTTCACTTTTTTCATGTACTAACCCAATCCTTGGATGCTCGTTATAATGTATCAATGTTAAGGTAACAATCTTTTAGCTTGAGTATTAGGGATTTCCTTTGTATTTGATGTTTTTATGAGGTTTGGATCTGATCAGGAATTAATTCATGAATTCATTATATGCATGATTTAATTTCGAATTTTTAAGCAGTATGATCATATTGTGGATGCTGGTGTACGCTGTCATTATAGCTTAAGATCAATTTACGATTCACGACACTTAATTGTATTGATCATAGAGGCAATAGGTTAGGTTAGGTTGCAAATCTAATTTGTTGACGAGCATTTGTTCTAATCAACCTAAGATTAAATCAATAGAACATTTAATCCAGGTCTTTCCACTTGGGTGTTCCGCCTAATTATCCTTACAACTTAATGCAATTAGATTTAATTCGAATTTTGCATGTCTTTCATCGGTTCGTTTTAATTATAAATAGTCGATTAAGACAATTTAATTTTAGCCTTTCCAATTAAATTGATTAGGTGCCAACTATAACGAATTTGGTAATGAAAAACCAATGAATAAGAACATTTAACAAAGAAAATCCTGTGTTACCCAAGCTAGGACTTTCTCCACTTGAATTTTATCCCTTTTAATTTGCGCATTTATTTTATGCAACTTGAATTTTTCAACAACTAATATTCTCATAAAAAATCCCCTTTCGATTACGTAGAATTGAAAACTACCTAATCTTCGAAGTGTTCCTTGTGTTCGACCCAGCTTGCCATTACTACGGTTAGGTAAGTTTGGTAAATTAATTTGGCACGAAATTGGGCGATGAATTTTGTCTGCCAAATTGGCGCCATTGCCGGGGAGCCAAGAAATTTCTCTTTTGGGGAGTTTTCAATTCCTTGTCGTTCTTTAGTTTATTTTCCTCTTCAGAAGAACATACTAGTGCATAAGGCACATTTGAGGAGCTCAAAGAAGAAGAAGAAGAGACACCGATGAAGCAACCTGAAGAGTGCACGTTGTGGGACCTCTCTGCCCCTAACGTTGACCGACAGCCCTGATGCACTACCTATCCCGCCACGATAGGTAATTCTGAATTAAAATCAGGCTTAATTTACTTATTTCCTTCCTTTTTTGGATGTGCAAGTGAGAACCCCCCATAAGCATCTGAAGAAGTTCATCATCGTGTGCGAGGGGATGAGACTCCATGGCGTGATTAAGGAGCAAATCAACCTCAGAGCCTTCCCTTTCTCATTAAAGGACGACGCTAAAGATTGACTTTACTTCCTTCCTCCTAGTTCTGTGACCACTTGGAAAGAGATGCAGAGTCAGTTCTTGGAGAAGTTCTTCCCTGCATCACGTGTTGCACGTATAAGGAAGGAAATCTACAAGATCTCCCAGATGGTGGGCGAAACATTATTTGAGTATTGGGAGCAGTTCAAATGCCTGTGCACCAACTTTCCTAACCACCAAATTTCTGATGCGCTGCTGATCTAGTACTTCTATGAAGGATTGTCCCTAGTGATAGGAGTACCATCGACGCAACTAGTGGTGGTGCCTTCGTCAATAAGACTCCCACAGAGGCTAGGAAACTCATCTCCACCATGGCAAAGAATGCTCAATAGTTCGGGACGCGAGCTCCAAATAATATTACGTCTCATGAGAGGTAAGTTAGATTAGAGCTGAATTATCTAAACTATCTTCTCTTGTGAAGCAGGTCTTTGCTGCCAGACAGCAATCCCAGGAGCCTGTAGCTGAGGTTAGTTTTGCTGGCAATCAACAAGGTGGACGGATGTATAACTACAACCGTTGGGGCAGTTAGGGGAGCCAAGGCCAGAGCAATTCGGGGATGCCTCTGAAGAACGTGGTGAAATAGCTGGCAGATTCCACCTCTCAGATCTAGCGTACGCATGAGCAGTTCATCCAGACTATCACCTCCATATACAGCGCATGGCCAGCCAGATCTCCCAGGTAGATGATGCTATGAGCAGGTTAGACACACAGTAGGGGAAGCTTCCTTCCCAACCTACGCCCAACATACGAAATGTGAGTGTCATCTCTGTGAGCTGCATGATGGGCCCCTTGCCTAGGAGCTGCATCTGTGCTGGTGTCGTGACACTGCTTTTCAGTGTTGTTGCGCCAACCTGAATTTCTCCACGTCTCTTCTCCTCTCCTCTGTATTTCCTTATTCTTGGGTCATATTTTATGAATGTAATCATCATCTTGGATTGATTTCGCGGCTAAGGTGAATTGCTAGCTTAGGTTTTGGTGAAACCCATATGTTGATTTTGAAGATTTATGTTAAATTTCTTATTTCTTATTGATTTGTTATGGTTCTTGGATGTATTTCATCTTTTATATTTTGAATTCGTAGGCTTGATCATCCTTCATTCATTATTTTTTAAGCTAGAGATTGATTCATTATGTATTTCATATGAATGTGTTAATTGGCAAGTAGCAAATATAAGCATTGGATGGGTTTTTAACTTCTCTTGAGCTAAGGATTAATGCATAGTATGTTTAGTACAAATGTATTGATTGAAAAGTAGAAAATCCAAGGCATGCTTGCGTGTAAATTCTAATTTATCTTGAGCAATTATTTTTTGTGGGATTGCAATTTAATAATCCAAGACTGAAATCTAGTAGTAACTTATGCTATCTAGGTTGTTAATGTCTTAGTGAGAACCCACTAAACTTAATGTGATTGTTTACTTGTTATGGTAGTTAAATCATGAGAGAATAATTCTTGATATTCTTGTGATCAATCAAACATTGGGTAAATACTAAGTTTTGAGATAGTTTTTACTTTTCTTGCACTTTTAATTCTCACAATTTACATTCACACACTTTACATTCCTACACTTCATTTTCTTCACTTTAAATTCTCAACCACTCCAAAACTCTCCATTACCGCTTTAGCTAGAGATAATTATCTTGAAATTATATTCGCGCTTCCCTGCAGGTCGACTCGGTCTTGCCACTAATATTGCACCTTGTAATAATAATTGTAGATATCAGTAATTATAAATTTATTTGATTGGGTAATTTAGGAGCGAGATCAAAAAAGCTACTATTAGTGACAATTTTTTTATTTTAAAAAATATAATAGTAATAATATAAATGTTAACACTTTTAAAAGAAAATTACTTTTGTGTTGAATCCACCTAAGTGGCAAATTATAAGTTTTCACATTACAAACTTTTTTTTCCAGAAAAAAAAAAAAAAAAACGATAATACCTACATACACAAAGGAAGGTGCATGAAGTGGGGGAAATTTTCTAGTTAGTAGGGAAATCTTCCCCATCTCTTCCTTTTAATGAGTGACATGTAGCATCATTTTTACATTTTAATTTAGGAATATTTGTACGGATGACCCATTTTGATAGGCACGCTCGAAATTTGGCCTCACTTTCAAAAACACTTGAAATTTGGCTTTCTGTTTCTGATGTCATTACTTCATGAGTTTACCACTTTAACACTTCTTCCTTCTTTCTTCTACCTTCCATTTTCCTGCCGCTTTTTTCTTTTTTCTTTTTTCTTTTTTCTTTTTTTCTACTTTTCTTCTTCTTCTTCTTTCCTTTGTTTTTTCATTCATGGAGATTTCTTTTTCCAATGATTTCCGTTTTTTCTTTTCTGGAAATTTCAATCTATATCATCCGAGTTTTTTTTTCATTTTCATCTTCCCAACGAGATTTTCTTAATCAAAATGAGAGGAATCTTAATCATAATGAGAGGAAGAAGCAAGAGTGAACTTTATAGGTAGATGCTAGGAGAAAACGACGCTGATCAGAACTTTTTCCGTAAAGAGCGAGAGAGAGAACAATGAGAGTGAGAGAGAGTGAGAGAGATAAGAGTTATTGTAAGTGAGGAAAGGAAGCAAGAGTGAGAGCGACCTTCCGGGTAAGTTTGAACTTACCGAGAATTAGGTCTTTGTCACTTTTCCCATAAAGTTTTGATCTGCACTTTACGGGAAAAGTGACAAAAGTGACAGAGAGTTTTAATTCCTGGTCAGTTCATCATTCTCGCTTCTCATTCTCATGCCTCACAACTACGTCTCGGTCCTATCATGCATCGTCAGACCGCTCAGATGTGTTTTTAAACGGTCATCTCATTTCTTTCTACAACCTCTCGTGACATGTTCTCGTTCCATCCTAAAAAAAAAATCTCATGTACCACCATATCGAATGAAAATCTGCTTCTTTTTCGTCCTAAAAAAAATTAAACAAAAAATTACAAATCACAAATCTGTTAAAGTCTCGTTTCTCGCTCGGGTTAATCACTCTCTCTTATCTCTCTCGTTTGTCTCTCTTCTCTTTCTCTCGCTTGCACTCGCTCTCACTTCCTTTCCTGACTTACAATAACTCTTATCTCTCTCGCTCTTTCTCTCACTCTCACTCTGCTGCTCTCGCTCTCTCTTGCTCTTAACGGAAAAAATTCTAATCAATGTCATTTTCTCCTCGTATCTACCTACAAAATTTACTCTTGCTTCTTCGTCTCATTTTGATTAAGAAAATCTCGCTGAGAAAATGAAAATGAAAAAAAAAAAAATAGGACAACATAGATTGAAATCTCCAAAAAAGAAAAAAGGGAAATCGCCGGAAAAGAAATCTCCAGAAATGAAAAAACAAAAGAAAAAAGAAGAAAAGAAACGCAGAGAAAATGAAAAAAAGAAAAAAACGGCATAAAAGGAAAAGTAGAAGAAATAAGGGCTAAAGTGATAAATTACCGCAGTGAGACTAAATTTGGAGTGTTTTTTAAAGTAAGGCTAGATTCAAAATGGGTAATTTATACAAATATCCCCCGCAAAAATCCCATAATCGGAGCTCCGTCAATCAATGGCGATCAACAAGCTCGCTACTGCAAATTCCGACTATGAACGCATCGTTATTGCATCCTCCATAGCCTCACGGCTTCTTCTACTCTTCCTAATCGTCTTCTGGCGCTCTCTCCTCAGCCCTTATGACACTTCAGCTTCTCTTAATCCTGCATGCTTAATCAACCCATCTTCTTCGCCTCTCCCCGAACATCCAGTTCTTTTTCCTCGAATTGGCTCCGCCATTGAGAGCAGCATTGTCTGGGACGGCGTTCACTTCGTCCGAATCGCTCAGTGCGGTTATGAATACGAGAAGTCCTACGCTTTCTTGCCCCTTCTCCCTTTCTGCATTTCCCTCCTGTCCCGCACAGGTTTGCTAATTATACTTCGATTCAATGTTTATTTGGTTATTTTTGTTGGTTTTATTGGTTGTGCTTAATGTTGGGTTCTTACAGTTGCCTTGAGGTAGTTTATGAGCAACTGCTGATGTGCTTCGTAATTTTGCTACAGTATTGTTGCCTTTGGTTCCGATAATTGGGCATAGAGCTGTATTGGGACTATCTGGATATCTAATCAATAACATTGCTTTTGTGCTTGCTGCACGTTATCTTTTCAGGTGGGTTCGTTGAGATCACAAGTTTTGGACAGTAATACTTAGGTTTATACTCTGATTTTTCAAATGGGTGTTTACTTAGTGAATTACGGGTTAATAGCTATTCATCTGCACTTGTATTTTCTTGGTTCATTCTATGTAAAATCCTGACGTCTTCTACCGGGTCGCTCTAACAGGCTTTCACTTATTATTTTGAAGGATACGGAAGCAGCAATGCGGGCCTCAATTCTATTTTGCTTCAATCCTGCTTCTATATTTTATTCATCGTTGTAAGTGACTTTTCCTTTCCATATCACTTTGTGCTTAAAAAGTTTAGATGATGATGGACTAGCCATTGCAGATATACTGAGAGTTTGTACTCACTATTTTCATTGGGAGGATTATATCACTTGATGAGTGGCAGACATGGTGTTTCTGCCCTTTGGCTAGCTCTTTCTTGCTGTGCTCGGTCTAACGGAGTGCTTAATGCTGGTTACATCTGTTTTCTGACAATGCATTGGGCTTATGATGCTCTTTTGCTGAAGAAATGTGTCCGTGTAAGTATCCTTGCTAATTGGTAGATAATAGATTTTATAATATCTCTTGGTTAGTCACCTTGGTAGAAAAGATGTAATGCATTTCTTTAATTTTTTGTTGCAGCGGGCCTTGCAGGTTCTCATTTCTGGAGCCTTTAACTGTATATGTATATTTGCTCCATTCATTGCGTTTCAAGCATATGGGTATTACAATATTTGCGGTGGACGTATACCAGATGAAATGAGGCCATGGTGCAAAGCTAGGGTACCGCTGCTATACAATTTTGTTCAAAGTCACTACTGGTATTGTCCTTTTAACTTGCGCATTATTCCAACGTTATATCAGTATTTCTGTAGACCATAGGTGACTTTTCAATTCTTTTCTAAATCTCCAGATAATCCTTTAACTATAGGTTTTCTCGTATGGAAATGCTTGAAATAGGTCAAAAATTGTAGGAACTTGTCAACAAGGAGAATCAGGTTACAAGAATCAGTAAATAATTTAACTATCAAATAAAATAACTCAATAATCCCAACTCTGGTGAGGAAAAGAAATTGAAATTTTATCACTGAAGAAAAATTTACGAAAAATGAGTCTGTCAAGACTCAATAGGATAAAGTTTCCCTTCCCCAAAGGAAGGATCATAAAGGAATCCAAATTCGTAACATTGCAAATGCAAAGTTATAGACAGCTTCCTAACATCCCCAGACAGGATGAATAGCAATCATATCCTGATGCTGCCATATTCCTCAAGGAAGTGGAGAGATTACATGGTCTAGTTCAATTATCCCTAATCGTGACAAGATATTTGTGGGACTTTTGGAATGAGTTGTTTAAGATATGAGGAATTCAACTTCAAAGAAGCACCACCTTCCATCTTGAGACAGCCTACCAATCTGAGATTGTCAACAAGTGCTAGGAGATCTATCTTAGGCATATTTGTAGTGGGCAGCCACAACAATGGGGACACTGGATTCCATGGGCCGAATGCTAGTCTAAGTTTCGGCATTTTTCTGATATCATGTAAGTTCATTTAACTTCAATATTAACGAGAAAGATTTCAATCTATTGTCAGTGAAGCTATTGAAGAAAATGATTTGTTAGAAGTTCTTTTGAAATGTTCTTTTCTTACATGCTAGAAGTACGTGATCTTGGTAAGTTGAATGGGTGGGCTACTTTGGTTGGATGTGAAGTAGAGCCATTTCCTTCTTCTTACGTGGGTCTCCATCTAAGCCACAACCCCAAGAGCATTTTGTTTCGGGATCTTAGAGACTCTTGTCTTGTAAAAGAGCTTTTTCTTGGGAGGTGGTGGATTTACTCTCATCCAATCTGTTTTGAGTGGTATACATATTTGCTTCTTATCCCTTTTTAGGTTCTCTATGTCATTGAGTAAAATTCTAGAGAAACTTATGAATGATTTCCTTTGGGAAGGGGTTGAGGAGGGGAAAGGGTTACGTTTAATCAATTGGGAGGTGGTGATGTAACCTGTGGACCTTGGGGGATTTTATTTGGGTAACTTAAGGCCTCGTAACAAAGGCCCGTTGGCTAAATGGCTTTGGCATTTTCATCATGAGTCTCAGACTTTATGGCAGAAAGTCATTGTGAGTAAGTAGAGCCACCCCATTGAATGGCTCAAGTGGGGTTAAAGGCACACCGGAAACTGGTGGAAAGGTACCGATTAGGAAACTCCTTTTCCTTCTCCTTTTGTCCATTGCTCGGTGGGGGATGGGAGAGTACTTTTTTTTGGTAGGATAAATGGTTGGGGGATAGACTCCTTTGCTTTGTTTCCTCCTTTATACCATTAATCTTTGGTGGGGAACCATGTGATAGTTGATGTTGTCTCATCCTATGACCTTCCCTTTGCCTTTTTTGGGGTCTAGTTGTCTTTCTTTGATTGGGGAGTTTTGTTGTATTGGGAGTGGATGTTCGTATTTGGAGTCCTAGATTGTCCGAATGTTTTTCTTGTAAATATATATCTTTTTCTTTGTGTGGTTTATCCCTCTCCCAGGAGTGGTTTTGTCTTTGTCTCATCATGGAAAGTGAAAAATTTCCAAGAAGGTTAAGTTTTTTTGTGTTGTATGTTTTCCATAGAAGAGTTAACACCTTGGTTCAGGTGTCAAGGAAGTTGGCTAATTTGATGGGTCTTGACCATATTCTTTGGAGCTGTGATCTAGCGTAGGCTGTTTAGAGTTGTTTCTATGAAAAGTTTCGTTTATGCTAGACTAGGCATAGAGGTTGCAACATGATGATTGAGGAGTTTCATCTCCATTCTTCCTTTCGTGAGATTGTAAGGTTTTTGTGGTGAGTCGAGGTGTGTGGTTTTGTGGGACTTTTGGGGGGTGAAGAACAAAGCTTAAGCGGCTTGGCTCTCCCACCACAATAGCTAGCTTTTGGGGTGTGGTTCTCCAAGGTGCTTAAGTACCAAACAATGGTATCAGAGCCAAGTTGTTGACGTTCCGGAGTGGAACCGGCGGAGGGTTCTGACTAGGTTTGGCCGAGTGAAGTACCGTCGAAGTAGCCACCGGGATGTTGGCTTTCCAAGGATGGGGTATTGTTAGGAACCAAGGTAGTATGGGCTACCTTTGTCCCACATTGGTTAGAATGGGATGACCAATGTGGTACTTAAGTGGCTTGGCTCTCCCACCACAATAGCTAGCTTTTGGCAGTTTTGTTCGTTGTTAGTTTTAATGTTTCTTCATAGGCCTCTATTTGTGAAACCTTTATATAATTACCCTTTAGGTCTATTTTTATTTGATTGGAGACCCTTGTTTTAAAGTCTCTCCTTCTTTCAAGGGCTTTATTTTTGTATGCCCTTGTATAATTTCATTATATATATAATACAACTTTGTGTTTTTTTGTTGCACACTCAAATTGGAATTTGGATCTATTTAATTTAAGACACGTGTAGTTTTCCAAGAAGCAGGCGCAGAAAAAGAAAGCTTATGGAATTAATTGATTTTCAATTGGGAAATATTATTTGATTTTCAGTATTCTTTACAAAGTATTGTGAAAAGACAACATGTTAGGAATGTTTGTTTCAGGAAATGGATTATCAACCTGTTTTTAGATTTTGCATTATTTATATTCTAATTGACATTGCTATGTGCTTTTTTGAACATCTTACATGCATCTTTTGGGATGGCAGGGGAGTAGGTTTCTTAAGATATTTCCGATTCGAACAGCTACCAAACTTTCTACTTGCATCCCCAATTTTGTCTTTGGCTTTTTTCTCAATTGTTCACTACGGAAAGTCAAAGACAAAGCTTTTATTCTCAGTGGGCTTCCAAGCTACGGCTGATGATAGAAATTCTGCTGCCATGCTTTACTTTCCAGAAAGTATTTCAAGGTCAAGCATACCTCATCCTACAGTGGCATCTTCCTCTGGGATACAAGGTACTGCTTATTAAGTAATGGCAATGCAACAAGATTTGTGTTTGTCTGAGTGGGTAGAAGTTTTGAATTGGAGTAATTTCTTGACTTTCCCTATCACTGTGTTTTGTTGCAATTTTGGATGCACCTTAAGCTATTATTTCATAGGAAATCAGAATCTTAGACGAAGAAAGAAGATTATTGAACAGGATCCTGCTGAGCTTCCAGTAGAGGATGAACCATCCAAGGAGTCAGGATACTTTTCTGCTCTTGTTCTTCCATTTATCCTACACATGGGATTTATGGCTGCCACAGCATTTTTTATCATGCATGTACAGGTTTGGCTCCTCTCTAGAATTTGTACTTCTTTCAAAATATATATCCATAGTGTGTGTTGGATAATAATTGTTTAAAATAAAAACTCTAATGACTTTCAAAATCCATTTTAAGTGGTCGCCAAATACTTGTATTTTTTTCAAAATGATTTATTTTTTAAATTAAACACTTGAATTACAAAAACACCCTTAAACAATAGAATTAATTTATGCTTTCAACATTTTAGAAGAGTTAAAACTGGTCTCGTAGCTTTAAGCCTTTCAAAGGCTGAAGAAGTGAGGCCTACTACTTGAGAAGGTAGGAGGAAAAGCCTTAATTCTAAATTTATATATACATTAATGGAATCTTTAAATGTAAAGCCGATTTTTTTTAAAAAGGAGATCTCTTTTGCGTTTACCTAGTTACTTTGTTCTTAAGGTCATATTTATATATATATGTTTAATAAAGACAACAACCAACGGCAAACATTATTTATATATATATGTTTAATAAAGACAACAACCAACGGCAAACATTATTTATATATATATGTTTAATAAAGACAACAACCAACGGCAAACATCACAACCAGCGAGTCCCTAACATCATTGTCATTGGGGAGAATACTATATGGAAAAACGTATTTCCAAAAATGCTAAAACAGAATAGACAATGTTTTTACATAATTCATGTTGTATTAATATTATATAGTTAGACTTCTATATTATAAAGAATAGACTATTTTTACATTATTCTTCTTCACTGAGCTTTTGTACAATTGGCATAAGCCTCTTCTTAGGAGCATAAACTTAATTTTCCAAAACAGAAAACCAAAACTAAATGGTTACCCAATGGAGCCTAAGTTATTCAATCCCTAGCACAATGAATCTATGAAAATATTCTACATCTCATGTCTTTTTAAGCTTAGTATCTCACAGTTCGAAACTCGACAGGTTGCAACACGATTTCTCTCTGCAAGCCCTCCTCTGTATTGGTTTGCCTCATACATTACAGTTTCTCCCCATCGCTTTAAGAGATGGGGATATATTATCTGGGCGTACTCTGTTGCTTATATCCTCCTTGGCAGTCTGCTCTTTTCAAATTTCTACCCTTTCACATGATTAGTTCTTGCCGCAAAAAGACTCTTTAGCTTTGATATGGAAGCATCTGGTTGCTGCTGATCATGCTATTGCTTCATAGTCCAAATTTGACTGTTTTGGGTAAGAAAAACTGTTTAGAACTAGAGCCATAGAGTGAGATGTTGCTTTTCTGAGGCGCTAATGAAAGAAACTGGAATTTGAAGCGATTCTAGTTAGCTTTTGTTATAGTTGTACTTCATTATATTCCATGCATTGATGAACTCAATGAACAGAACCTGATGCTGCTGGGTAGAATTGTTCTCAATCTTATGCGGTTGAGAGTGGATTGTTGGGTGAGTTTATCAGCTTCAAGGGAGTCTTTGATTGATTGGTTGGTTGAATTAGTGGTTGCTAGATTTGTTTATATCTCTGTCTCTGCAGTTGTAATCGGAGTACAAATATTTGATGTAGTGCGAAGAGTTTGAATGATTGTTTGGGGGAATTCTTTGAGTACAAGTTATTTAATATGGTTGATACAATGATAGAAAGCTTTCCTTGTTATTCAAATGTTCCAAGTTAATATGACTTTTACGTTTTTTTTTTAAATAATGTTATTTTTAATAAATAATGACAAAAATAGGGTAGAGGTAAAAGTATTTTAAAAATCAGGTGGGAAAATTAGCACACATGGCATGCAAATCGTGGATCCGATCCATGATTTTGATCACATGTCTCAGTCAATCTTACCACAATTGCCATGCGCCACAGTTGCCATGCTCTCTCGCTCTCGTTCGTCTTGTTTCATTTCCTCACTCACAATCAATCTTATCTCTCTCTCACTCTCGCTTGTCTCGCTTCCTTTCCTCACTCACTATTAGTCTTATCTCTCTCGCTCTTGCTCTCGCTTGTCTCACTTCTTTTCTTGACTCACAATTAGTCTTATCTTATCTCTCTCTCGCTCTCGCTTGTCTCGCTTCTTTTCTTGACTCACAATCAGTCTTATCTTATCTCTCTCTCGCTCTCGCTTGTCTCGCTTCTTTTCTTGACTCACAATCAGTCTTATCTTATCTCTCTCGCTCTCTCTCTCGCTCTCGCTCCTCTTGGCTTCCTTTCTTCACTCACAATCAATCTATCTCTCTCGCTCTCTCTTTCTCACTCGCTCGTCTTGCTTCATTTCCTTACTCACAATCAGTCTTATCTCTCTCGCCCTCTCTCTCACTCTCGCTTGTCTCGCTTCCTTTCCTCCCTCACAATCAGTATTATCTTTCTCGCTTGTCTCGCTTCCTTTCCTCACTCACGATTAGTCTTATCTCTCTCGCTCTCTCTCTTGCTCTCACTTGTCTCGCTTCTTTTTCTCCCTCACAATCAGTATTATCTCTCTCGCTCGTCTCACTTCTTTTCCTCACGCACAATCAGTCTTATCTCTCTCGCTCTCGCTCGTCTCGCTTCCTTTCCTCACTCACAATCAGTCTTATCTCTCTTGCTTTGCTCTCTGGAGTTGGTCGCGCTAGAGTTTGGACTCTTCATGTTGGAGAAGAAGAAGAAGTTAGAGAAGAAATCAGAGAAGAAGAAGAAAAGAAAAAAGAAAAAAAAGAGGGAGGAGTCAAAGAAGAAAAAGGAGGAGAAGAACAGAAAATAGAAAAAAAACAGAAAAAGAAGAAAGGGACAGAGAGGGAGTCACGAAGAAGAGAAAAAAAGAAAAAAAAAGGAAAAAAGGAAGAAGAAAACCCTTGACACTTGGCAAAGTCGACCGGAGATGTATGCATGCCATGCAGACTGGAGATGTGGGCAAATCGTGGACCCGGTCCATGATTTACATGCCATGTGAACCGGAGATGCGGGCAAATCGTGGACCCGGTCCATGATTTACATGCCATGTGAACCGGAGATGCGGGCAAATCGTGGACCGGTCCACAATTTGCATGCCATGTGGAAATAGTGGACTTCGTCCATGTTTTCGCTACCCTATTTTTGTCAATATTTTCAACCCAACCCTACTTTTGTCATTATTTATTAAAATAACATTATTTAAAAAAAAATACTCGACTTTTACAAAGAAAAATAATTAGGTATTTTTTGGATTACATCTATTTATTTTTGTGCAGCCACTCGTATGTGGCAAACCTTTTTTTTCTTAAAAAAAAATACTTGTTATATTTAACTGTTTGTGGTTGAAGGTGAGACATTAATATAGGTCCAACCCTAACTCTTTTACAAATTCTTTAGTGGGTTAAATTATAAAAAATGTTATTTGAATTTTTTCATTTGATTAAAAAACTCCTAAACTTTCAAAAGTTACAATACTACCTCTAAACTTTCTTGAACGTTTTTAAAATATTTAAAATTTTGGACAAAAATTGAGATATAAAATAGTGTGACAATGACATATAATGAAAAGTTCGATCACTACATCATTTTAGGTTACCATTATATAGTTTTTTGGTCAAAGTTGAGGGATAAACTATTGCTCAAAGACATTTGTTATGATATAGCCTATTCAATTTAAGTTTTAACCTCGTTACAATTTAGTACCCAAAGCTTCTAAAATGTGTACAAACCATTTGTTATGAAATTTTTTTTTAACGTAATATGTTATTCACTAACTTCTTCAAATATAGCCATAATCTTGTATTATAGGATCTCAATTGATTTCAATTGTGTATGAAATTTACATTAAAATTTTGCAGATATTGGTCAAAATAGTTACGGGGCTAAATTAAATAAAAAATTTAAATATTTTGAGTGCTAAAAGAATTAGTAGGTTAAACCAGAGAAAATGGTTTGTACTTCTAGTTCCATTGAGTCCCCATCAGTTTAAGCAACTGCTAGAAACTTTGTTAAATATCTCTAAGAAACATTTCACACTGAGACATTCTTCTAAAAGTGACGTCTCCATCAAGATTCAAGATTGATTAGTTTCATCTTTCAAACACTGTACAGAGAAAAGTTGAGATATAATAATACATAGAGATTTAGAAATAATCTCAAACAGAAGGACCAGATCTGAGCACTCTCTCTAGTTTCTCAGCCTTTGTGTAATCATTTTCATTGAGAGGCCCAGCAGGGAATGGAGTTATTTCCACAATAAGATGTGGGGTTGGAAGCTCATCAAACAAAGCTCTCACATTGTTGCAACAAACACTCTCCCCATGAGCACTTTCCCTCCTGATTTGACAACCCTACAAATGACAAACCTCTACATCGTGATGTCTTACGAGAATAATCATGAAGTGGAACAAAAAAGGAAGGGTTTTCGTGTGTGAAGAGTGAACAGGATGGATACCAGGCATGATATGAAATGGAAATGAAGGAATGAATTCTAGGGTTGTTATTAGATTTAGAACCTTGTGGGATGTGGCATCAACGAAGTGATCGTCATCGGAAAGGAGGGATGCGATGGCTTTAAGAAGACGTCGTCCTTCAGATTTTGAAGGCACCCGATAGTTCCTTCTGAGGGTTCCCTTTGTGGTAGGATGCCATTTGCTCACTAGTTTCCTTTTGTCAACTGCTTCATCCACTGTCAATAAACACAAGTAAAACATTCATACACTGCCAATTCCAGATGTTGAGGAAAGAAAATACTGAAAAGGTTTTAATTGTGTTTGAAGATCATGAACTTAGGCCACACCCTTTAGTTTCACATACGAACTATAATCTAGCTAAATTATTCAATTCAACAGAGCTACTATAAGGTGCAAAGAACAGAATCAAAGAATACCAGCAAATTAGCACACTAAAGTCTAGAATCAAATTAAACATAATATTGTAAGCAGGGTTCAAATGGCAGCTGCAAGAATGTAATAAACATGGAACAACTATAGAGCATTCACAAAGATCATTAAGAATAATAGATGATCTGCCAGGCCTAGCATTCAAGACTTTTTTCTTTTGTAGGATACAATTATATTACAAAAGGTAAACTCTACACAAGAGATCCCCATTAAATAGAGTTGCAAAGTTTAGCTTCCAGCCCAAGCATTCAAGATTCAACAGAAAAAAGGCTTAACAAAGTCTAGAAGTATTAGCAATCAAGATTTTGCATTGAATTAATGAGACTAATGCTCGAAGTATAAAAGAGGAAACAAAGCATAAAACTCAAACTTTTTCTTTGGTAAAAGAAACAATTTCATTGATAACTGAAAGCAGGGGTGAACCCCAAACACCAAAAGTTGATTACATCAACATAAAACTCAAACTTGCTAATATAATACAAGAAATACAAGACTAAACCCACTAAAATCTGTATAACATCGGACTAAACAATTACTTCCAGCAATGTTATACAATCATAACTTAACTGCTAAAACATTTTCTATTAATCTTTTGTACCCTATCAAACAAAAGAAATCTTTCAATGTCAACTATATAGCTAATGATTATTGGAGTTTCAGCCATATAATTTGTAGAATTTAGTCACTTCAATTCAAAATCAAAACAAAAGGCAATGTTGATCAATGTATTCTTTGCAGTTAATGGTATTGATTTTTTTTTGTTTGAAAAGGAATGCAGTTAATGGTAGTGATCAAACAGATTATGCTCAGTTTGGTATGATCATAAAATCCAACTGCATAACCCACAAATCAAGCAAGTTTAAGATCGCCCACAAACCTGGCTTTCCTCTTACACTCTCCAACCACTTAGAAAACCCCAAGTCACTGCTGCTTTCCCCAACAGCACTACCACCATAGGATAAGTCCAAATCTGGAAAGGAAGAACAAAAAAAGCACAAACACAAAATTTCCCAATAAAAACCAGAACCCAGAATCAGAAAAGGAAAAGAACATTGAAAAGGCAAGAAAATCAGAAAGAAGACAAACCAGAGACAAGTGGGTTAGATTGAGATCCAGCAAGACCAGCTCTTAGAAGGGCATAGAAGATGCAAAGTCTACCAGCCCACAAAATAGGAGCCTCGATGAGAGAAGCGTGAGTGGAGGAAGGGGAATGGAAGGTGTTGTAGAAGGATTTCTTGGATCTTGTTTTGTGGAAATGGAGGAAGGTTTTGAGGGCATTTTTGGCTTGGGATGGAAAACCAGGGAAAAGGGTTTTGGGAAGAAGAAGATTGATGGAATAGAGAGAGTGAAAGTGGTAGGGGAAAGTGGTGGATTGGTAAGGGGAAATGAGAGAGGGAAGCATTCTTGAGTTGGAGACTGAGGAAATGCTCTAATCCACGCAGTGGCAGTGCATAGCGAGAGAGACAGGGAGACTAAAACGCCGTCGTTTAAGTCCTTGAGGGGATTTCTTTTTTTTTTTTTTTTCGTTTTAAAAGAACAATTTTTTAAGCACAACCGAGAGACAAAAACAACTTAAAAGGACAAAAACAAATAAGAAAGAAGAGCAAAACCGTCCATGGAGGGTGGTTTTCAAACTAAATTGTCAATATCCTAATATGTAAGAATAGATGTTTAATTCATGAGTGATAGAGTTACTCTTACAGTTAATCAAAATGAAGCCTTGGATAGAACCACCATAATAAAGATTGCAAATAGAATCAACAAAAGTTTGAACATCATTCAAATTTCTAACCTAATTTTTCCAACCAAGAGATTGCAAATAATTTGAGAATCAGTTTCAGCCCAAAGAGAGAAAATGTCAACTTCAAGAGCTCTAGAAATATTTTAAAACATGTCAATGGCCTCAGCAAGCTCAATGGACCCTGCCATAGGAAAGTTGCTTTCCATAGCAAACATAACGCCACCCTTTGAACCGCGAGTAACGACTTTGATCCTCACCTCACCATTAAGGATTATCGCATTGAAATTCACCTTGAAAGAACCACGAGATGGGACAGACCAACTATTAGCGCATAGATCAAAGGAGGACTTTAAAGCTATGTAGGTATTTGTGTGGCATTTCAAGAGAGAAAGAGATGATTAGGAGATTCAACCCAAACTCAAATTCCACTAAATATGATCAAATTAGAAGAGGTGTTAAAAAACAAAAAGACTGTGCATGTGCCATATTACAGAAGCCATGACTGAGACCATCATGATATCCAAAGGGGATAAAATCTCATAAACCCTACAAAAGAGAGAAGAAACATCTTAGTAGTGGATGTCAAAAAATGAAGACTTAGATACTAGTTACTTTTCTTGCAATACCAAAGTGTATGGATGGATATAACTACAACTACCATTATTTATTAAGGGTGATTTTTGCAATTTGCCTTTTTTTATTATTTTTTTTCTTTTTTGTGTTAAAAAAACACTTTTTGTAGAATGAGTTAAATTGCAAATTTGAGTTTGGAGAAAGTTACGACTTAGTCTTATGATTTATAATTTGAATTTAGTTCTATGGTTTGATGAAATTCTCATAAATAGCTTCTGTGGTTGGGATTATTTAAACCATAAAGACTAAATTCTAACTTTCACTTTTTTTAAAAAAAAATTCTAACTTTCTCCAAATTATAGGGACCAAATTTGTAATTTAATCTTTTAAAAATTTATAGCAATTAACACATTGTGATTTAAAATTTGTAATAATTTACCATTTAAAGAGGAAGAATTTAACTTGATAGAACATATTTTTTTTGTTAGTTAAATTATGTTCATTTATGTAACAATGTAATTCTTATGTTAGATATCTGATCATAATTAAGTGATGAGTTTTTAGTCTTTATAGTTTACAAACACATTTGGTCTATGATTAGTTTATGGAACTGCATAAGTAAGAAATCGTTAAATCTTAATAATTTTTCACAATAGAGACTAAATTGTTTACAAATTTCAAAGTGTAATTACTAAATTGTTACGAATTTGAAAATATAGGACTAAATTATTGCAAACTAATGAATTCTAAAAAATTATTGCAAATTAAAGTTTAGAAACTAAATTGTTATTTTCATTAAAATTTAGGGATGAAAAGTATTTTTAGCCATAATTTTTTAGTAAATTACAAGTTTATCTTCTCACTAGACTTGCTCCTAATAGGTACATGACCTTAACATATGTCCTTAGTGACCTATTAAGCACCTTAACATATGTCCTTAATGACCTATTAAGCACAAAATTAAGATAAGTATGTATTAAACTCAAACTTAGAAGCTTTAGAGACTAAATCTGTTATTTAACATATTCTTCCATTTATTGTTAGATCTTTTCCTTTATTTCAGTTTAATATGTAAAGTGAAGATCTAAGCTTCTAATTTTTTAGCCAATAATATATGTCCAAATTAATCGATATACACATATATTGGCATGTATTTCTCTTTTAATTAAGGAAACAATTTAAAAAAAAAACATAACTATTAGCAGTACTTTCTTTATTATTATTTTTTTTAGTAATTGATATTGTAGAAAAACCATTAAATTGATTACAAAATATGACTACAAAAATATTTTTAAGGTAACTGAATAGATGAAATGATGTTAAGACATTATCAATTAACATACTATAATTTGGTTCTCTCCAGAAAAAAAAATACAAGAAGAAGTACATATTGAAAAATGGATATTCTTTTTATTTTTATTTTAGTTTGTATTTTAAAAGAAAAAGAAAATCTCTTTGAAGAAAATTTCTCATAAGAATGTTTTTAAAATAGAAATAAAGAAGTTTATCCAATGATACTACAATATTATGATTGTTATCAAATATAGAAAAATCAACTAAAATATTTAATAATATAGTAAAATTTTATTGTTTATCTGCAATAGACTGCAATAGACTACTATCTGTGTCTATTGGGTTTTATGTCATAAAACTAGTAGTTTGTAAATTATGAAACTTATTCTCAATAAAGTTGTTAGCGAGATTTATTAAGTAAAGTTGTTATTGAATATGTGAATTACATTTATTAAATCTAATAAACTAAGAACCCCTGACTACAAGGTGAATACTTAGACTTTATGTGGTAAACATAAAAGTGGAACAAGTTTAGGTAGTAGCCAAAATGACCTATCGTATATGGATAAAAGTTGGGTACCTTATCCTAGGAACACTATGGATGCGATCCACTTTGTATTTGATACAAACGATGTGATCCTAAATCGTTCGTGTGGAGACATGTGAGTGGAGGTGTCCTATGCAATAAATTTGTATAAGACTAGACCAAGAAAAAATTACTTTTACTTTTTAACATCGTTTACTGTTAAAACTGATTATTTGAACCTAATGACCTAGCTAACTCGATCTTAATCCTGAGCTGACTTTGAACTCATATTTGTTTGAAATTATCCTTTAATCTGCATGGGTGAGAGTGACTAGTCTCGCCCTCACTTTTAGGGATAAGATCAGGCAAATAGCTGGGGATATAGTTCTGCAAGATGGAACTCCCTCCTACCTTATTTAAGATAACAAAGAAGTTGTTTCCTTGAGTACTGACTCCGAGTCTTGAACAAGGGGCCCCACCTTCTCATTGGCTCGAGAGGGACCCAGTTTGTTTAACACCGTTTACTATTAAAACTAATTATTTCAACTTGATGATCTAGGTAACTCAATCTTAATCCTGAGCTAACTATGAATTCCTATTTGTTTGAGATTATCCTTTAATCTGCATGGATCAGATGGGTCAATTTCGCCGACTCAATATGCCTCCATTATTAGCAGAGAAATTGTTCCTTTAAGTGTTGACTCCGGGTCTTAAACAAGGGGTCCTACCCTCTTATTGACCTGAGAGGGACTTGGTTTGTTGGTTGAACCACAAACTAATTGTTCATTAGAGGATCAATGGGACTTAAGGAACAAAAGGTAATTATAGGGGTAAAACGATATTTTTGACCTAACTGTAATTATAAACAACTTGTGAAGAGTCGACTTACTAATCATGGTTATATCAACGAACAGAAATATATCTACAATGAGAAGAGTGCAGCTACTGGACTTTAGTGGAGTGACTCGGTAGTTAACAAATGTTAATTAACTAGGTTAAAGAGTTTAATCGGTTAATTTCAGATCTTTGGAGCTCATGATCTGTAGGTTCATTAGGTCCCCTTGTTAGCTCGTGGACTAAACCTTAGAACAGTATATTGAGAGAATTTGAAGTGTTGAAATTCAGTTAAAGAGCAAAAGTTATAGTTTGTTCGTTTAATTGCGAACAAATTTGGAAAATTAATAATATTTAAATATGATTTAAATATTATCCCGTTGAATAGAGATTCATAGAATTCGAACTTACCGAAAAAGTGGAAAATTTATTAATATAATTAATTAATTATTATTTAAATTAATATATTTAATTAATGTCATTTAAATTGATTTTGGAAATCAATTTTAAAGGTCAAACTTCAAAACGAGATTTTAGATTTTGAGGATAATCCCACTTTGCAGGTTGAAGTAGGAGGTGGAGACCACTTCTTCAACTTCATCTTCCAATCTCAAATTCACCACCTTATTCACCATGTTTGGTGTTAGTCAGCATGAAATTTGATTTGCATGGTTTCCTCTATAAATAAGAGAACGAAAACTGAAACAAGGGTTGGCAATTAAGTGAAACTTTATGGGAAAGTCTCATTAACTCCAAAATTGAAACATATGTCTATTCTTCACATTTCTGCTCTTTTTTTCATCTCAATTTGGATCCCACCATCCGTTTAAAGGCCTGAGAATAATGAGGAAGACACTAGCAGTGGTCCACAAAGAGTGCGTGATCAGAAATTTGGAGGATTTCATCTCAAACTTGAAGCTACAACAAGTAAGTGTTACTTTCACTGTACAGTTTGATTAAACATGTTTAATCTTTAAATTGATGTAATTATAGTGTTTTGCATCTGGTTTGTTTCTGCTTTCTTATTCCTAACTCTTTCACTTGGTATCAGAGCATGCTTAAAGCACTTAATTTACATTAATTTGAGCTTGGTGGGTGCAATTTCATGAGATAAATGTTAGTGGTTGCTAAAGTTGGGTTTCCAGTAGTTTTGACATCTAATTCAGCTTTAATTGTTGTAATTAGAGTTGGCAACAAGGCTGCATGGGGGGAGGGGGGTTCCCCGTCTTCACCCCCATGGGGTGAATTTACCACCATTCCTGCCCCCCGTCCCCGCCATTTGTAGGCAGGGACGAGGGCGGGGATTCCCCGTTGGGGAAATGGGTCAATGGGGACCCATTCCTCGTTAATCTCTGCAAGAGCAGAGCGAGCGTAATTAAGGTTTGGTTGGGTTTGGGCGAGAGAGAGTGAAAGTGAGAGTGTGAGGAAACAAAGCGAGAGAGAGAGAAAGAGCAAGATAGAGTGAGAAAGAGAGCGAGGTAGAGAGAGAGAGGGAGATAGAGTGAGATCGAGAGTGTGAGAGAGAGCGAGACAAAGCGAGAGTGACAGTGTGAAAGAGAGCGAGAAAGATAGAGTGATGGGTTGGTATCAGAGAATATCGTGGTTGGGGTCGGGGTGTGGATACCCTCCCTGTCCCCACCCCGTCCCCGAATGGGGATCCTAAGAGGATCCTAGGTTTGACCTCAATCGCTTGTCAAACCGAGGATTCCCCGACCCAATATGGTAGAGGCCCAGCGGGTTTTTTTGCCAACCTTTATTGTAATAATTGTAATTGGCCACTTGTTTATGACCTTTAATGTGTGAAGAAGAGTCTGTAATTTGATTAGAAACATTAGAGTTGATTCTAGGCTATAATTTGGAGAAAATTGGAGAAGAAGCCAACCAGATCGAAGGAGAAAAGCATTCAGTCACTTTTCCTGGTAAGTTCCATCGATTCCTAGTTAGCAGTTTGGTTTTCTCGATAACTATTGATGGTTCGGTTTCGAGTAAGGTTCACGCCTTTGTTTTCCGGTAAGTTCTACCGATTCAGCTTCTGGCTAGGTTTCGCGGTTTGTTTCCCGGTAAGTTCTAGCGGTTCAACTTCTTAGTAAGGCTCGCACCTTTGTTTGCCGGTAAGTTCCGCCAGTTCATTTCCTGGTAAGTTCCACAGTTCAACTTCTCGGTAAGTTCCGTCAGTTTGGTTTCTTGGTATGTTCAGTAGTGCCTAAAAAGTTTGAATTTTCCTGGTAAGTTCGACTTCCTAGTAAGTTCTGCTGGTTTGGTTTCTCGTATGTTTAGCAACACCCGAAAAGTTTGACTTTTCTCAATAAGTTCGGCTTCCAGGTAAGTTCTGCTGGTTTGGTGTCTCGGTATGTTTAGCAGCATTGGAAAAGTTTAACTTTTTCCGATAAGTTTCGCACCCGAAACATTTGACTTTTCCCAGTAAGTTGACTTTTTCCGATAAATTTGACTTTTTCGGGTAAGTTCCCTGTCAGTTCCTGAAGGGTTCAACCGTGTTTTCATCATTTTTGGTCTGGTTCAAGAGGTTTGAAGCTAGTTCGGGCCGATTCAAAGAGTTCGGGAGCGATTCAAGCAGTTTTTCAATTACAATTGTAATAAATTAGCTGTTTTTAAGCCATTAGATGCCAAAACCGGTCCACTTTAGTGTGTTTAATTAATTATGCATTGTGAATGTATGTTTTAATTAAATTAAATTTATTTGTGCATAAAGTATGCCATATAGATTTAAAATCCCACCATAGGATTAACATGGTTCTTGCATATCTGTATGTTATAAGATATTATAATATATAGTATGCATGCCCCTAGTTATCATGAAATAAATATAGGTTGTTATATTATTTTGTGATGGATGTTATAGAATGTTCTTCTTTTATAATGAGTTATAAAATGAATAGACATTTAAAATCTATAACAAAGATAAGATGCATGCTCACTTACGGTTAACAAACCTAAAGTAGGTAGTTAACTTATAAAACAAATGTTACAAAAAATTCACCCGACAAGATCCTGTCTAAGGCTATAGGTACTTAAGTTGACGGTTTAAGGAACACCTGTTACCTGGGGATCAAATCGATTCTTGAATTCATGTAAACCTAGTTTTATGAGCTTGCATTCTCGATGCAAGTTTTAAAAACGGTTTTATCACTTAGACATCGTAAATTAAATTCAGTATAAGATTTATACATTGATATAACTAAGTAAAGATACCCAATATACCAAATAGAACACTTTAATGGGAGAGTTGTATTTATGATATGCTAGCTCTCACATCCCTAAGAGTTCACACCGTGAGATTCATACTTGGCTTTCTGTCGCCCTGGGAGCGTCCTCCATTTGGAAAGTGTTTGCATGAGTCAATAAGAAGGGGAATAGGGGAAGTAGTTCATAGTAAGTGGGTGAAGGAAGTGTGTTAGCACATCCTACAATCTCTTCCATCAGGTCACAATGTGAGATTCCCATGATGCACCTGCAAGTCATTTCCTAACATGACACTACCAATCGGGGTGTTTGTATCATAGGATTCGAAACACCATGAACTCTAGAAATGGATAAGGTTTCTTATGTTCGTTTTCAACATTCTCTTTCCCTCGGGTTGTTGATTCTAATTCCTCAAATCTGAAAATGGTGGGTTACACTTACAAAATTTTACTAAGTGTTAGTAAGTATTTTTTGACCAAATAAATGATAATTAAATACTATAGGAATAAGAGTTATTCTGGTATTAGTATTTAATCAAGAATGTCTTAATTTAGTGAAAGAGTAATAGACTACCACTCGATAGTATTTATTCTAAACCACTAAAATATCATTGCAAGATAATAATAAATTATGGATATATTATTACTTGCTAAAATTGATTGGATTATATTGAAATATTTAGCAATTCACTAAATGAAAATTTTGTTTTTTTCCAGCAATGTTGACTTCGTTCATTCAATTACTTGCTTCCGATAAACTTAACGGAGATAACTATAGTACTTGGAAATCAAATCTTAATAAGATACTGGTTATGGATGATCTGAACCATCTTAATAAGATACTGGTTATGAATGATCTGAGGTTCATTTTAACAAAGGAATGTCCTCTAGTTCCCAACTTAGCAGAAAACCGAAATGTTTGGGATGTTGGTACTAAATCTCGACCCTCTTCTTCAAAGAATAAGATTATGAAGAAGAAGGGAAAAACTCCTGCAAGTCTCAAAGGCAAGGTTGCAGATAAAGGAAAATGTTTCTATTGGAACGAAGAAGGGCACTGGAAGAGAAACTGCCTAGAGTATCTTGCTAAGAGAAAAATTGAGAAAGAAAAACAACGTAAATATGACTTACTAGTTCTTGAAACATGTTTAGTGGAGAATGATAACTCCACTTGAATATTGGATTATGGAGCCACTAATCATGTTTGTTCTTATTTTCAGGAAACTTGTTCTTGGAAACAACTTGAAGATGGCGAGATAACTCTCAAGGTTGGATTAAGGGAGATCATCTCGGCCAAAGCAGTGGCAGATATGAAGTTGTTATTCGAAGATAGATACATTTTACTAAAAAATGTACTTTATGTTCCTTAATGTAGTAGGAATTTAATTTCTATCTCTTGTTTGTTAGAACATATGTAAAAAGTATCTTTTGAAATTAATGAAGCGTTCATTAGCAAAAGAGGTATCCATATTTATTATGTAACTTTAGAAAACAAATTATATAAGTTAAAACCTACCAAAGTAAAGAATATTTTAAATATTGAGATGTTTAGTACAACTAATACACAAAATAAAAGGCAAAAAGTTTCTTAACCTATCTTTGGCATTTAAGACTTGGTCACTTTAATCTCAATAGGATTGAGAGATTGGTTAAAAATGGACTTCTAAATCAGTTAGAAGATAACCATTTACCTTCATGTGAGTCTTGTCTTAAAGGTAAGATGACCAAAAGATCTCTTACTGAAAAAGATCTAAAAGCCAAAGAACCCTTGGAACTTGTTCACACAGACCTTTGCGGTCATTTGAATGTCAAAGCACGAGGAAAGTATGAATATTTCATCAATTTTGTTGATGATTATTCTAGGTATGACTATTTTTACCAACTATATCATAAGTCTGAGGCCTTTGAAAAGTTAAAAAAGTACAAGGCTGAGGTTGAGAACCTATTAGTTAAAACTATTAAAACACTATGATCAAAACGTGGTGGAGAATATATGGACTTGAGATTCCACGACTACTTGATAGAACACGGAATTAAGTCTCAACTCTCTGCGCCAGGTACACCACAACAAAATGGTATATCAGAAAGAAGAAATAGAACCTTGTTGGCATGGTTCGATCAATGATAAGCTATGCTTAATTGCCTGATTCGTTTTGGGGACATGCAGTAGAGATTGCTATGTATATTTGAACAATTTTCCTTCTAAAAGTGTTTCAGAAACACCATATGAATTATGGAGAGGGCATAAAGGTAGTTTACATCACTTCAAAATTTGGTGGATGCCCAACACATGTGTTGGTGCAAGATCGTAAGAAGTTAGAATGACGTTCAAAATTATGCCTATCTGTAGGATATTCGAAAGAAACGAAAGGTGGTTTATCCTTTGATCCTCAAGAAAATAGAGTGGTTGTATCGACAAACGGTACTTTCTTGGAAGAAGACAACATACGAGATCATCAACCTAGCAGTAAACTAGTATCAAATGAAATTTCCAAAGAAGCTATAGATGAATCAACAAGAGTTGTTGATCAAGCTAGTCCTTCAAGAATTGATGATAGAACACATCCTTCTTAAGAGTTGAAACTGCCTCGACATAGTGGGAGGATTATTTATGAACCTGACTGTTACATGGGTTTAACATAAATTCAAGTCGTCATACTTGATGATGATATAGAGGATCCATTGACCTATAAATAGGCAATGAATGATGTTGATAAAGAGTAGTGGATCAAAGTCATGGACCTCAAAATGGAGCCTACGTACTTTAATTCAGTCTAGAAACTTGTAGATCAACCAAATAAGGTAAAACCTATTGGTCGTAAGTGGATCTACAAGAGAAAACGTGACCAAGCCGGTAAGGTACAGACTTATAAGGCTCGATTATTAGCAAAGGGTTTTACCCAAAGGGAGGGGGTGGATTATGAAGAAACCTTCTCTCCTATTGCTATGTTAAAATCTATTAGAATACTTTTGTCCATTACCACATTTTATGATTATGAAATTTGGCAAATGGATATCAAGACAAATTTTTTGAGTGGCTATCTTGAGAAGAGTGTCTATATGGTTCAACCAGAGGAGTTTATTGAACAAGGTTAAGAACAAAAGGTTTGCAAATTTAAACGATCCATTTATGGATTAAAACAAGCATTTTGATCTTGGAATATAAGGTTTGATACTGCGATCAAATCTTATGGTTTTGAACAAAATGTTGATGAATCTTGTGTTTACAAAAAGATCATCAACACGACTTTAGCATTTTTAGTACTGTATGTTGATGATATTCTTCTCATTGGGAATGAAGTAGGATTCCTGACTGACATTAAACAATGGCTAACAACCCAATTCCAAATGAAAGATTTGGGAGAAACTCAGTACGTTATTGGAATCCAAATAGTTTGAAATCACAAGAACAACACGGTAGCTATGTCTCAAGCATCATATATTGATAAAATGTTGTCTAGATATAAGATGCAAAATTCCAAAAGAGGTCTATTGCCGTTTAGACATGGAATTCATTTGTCAAAAGAATAGTGTCCTAAGACACTTCAAGAAGTTGAGAATATGAGACGTATTCCCTATGCATCAGCAATTGACAACTGGATGTATACTATGTTGTGTACACAACCTGACATATGCTATGCAATAGGGATTGTAGCAGGTTTCAATCCAATCATGGATATGATCATTAGACTGTCGTTAAAAATATCCTCAAGTATCTAAGGAGAACAAAGGACTATATGCTCGTGTATGGCGCTAAGGATTTGATCCTTACAAGATACATTGACTCTGATTTTCAGACTAACACAGATTCAAAAAAATCTACATCGGGATCAATGTTCACTCTAAATAGAGGAGTTGTAGTATGGAGGAGTATTAAACAAGGCTATATAGTTGACTCATCCATGAAAGCAAAGTACGTAGCTGAATGTGAAGCAGCAAAAGAAGTAATATGGCTCAAAAATTTCTTAGCGGATCTGGAAGTTTTCCAAATATGCATATGCCTGTCACTTTTTATTGTGATAATAGTAGAGCAGTTGCAAATTTCAAAATCAGAAGCCATAAGCGTGACAAACACATTGAACGAAAATATCATCTCATTAAAGAAATTGTGCAGAAAGGTGATGTAATCGTCAAGCAGATTGCATCAGAGCACACCATTGCTATTCCTTTTACAAAGGCTCTCACGGGTAAAGTGTTTGAGGGTCACCTAATGAGTCTAGGACTTCGAATTATGTTAACTAGGACTTCGAATTATGTTAACTAGATATCTGATGCCCTAGTTTATTCTATTTATATGTTTTTTCCTGTAAACTAAACTGTATTTATACTCACTGGAGTTTTAGTCCAAGTGGGAGTTTGTTGGGTTTTATGTTCTAAAACTCGTAGTTTTGTAAATTATGGAACTTATTCTCAATAAAGTTGCAATTGAGATTTATTCAGTAAAGTTGTTATTGAATATGTGAATTGCATTTATTAAATCCAATAAACTAAGAATCTTTGGCTACAAGGTGAATAGTTAGACTTTATGCGGTGACATAAAAGTGGATCAAGTTTAGGTTGTAGCCAGAAGGGTCTATAGTATATGGATAAAGGTTGGGTACCTTATCCTGGAGACACTATGGATGCGACTCACTTTGTATTTGATAAAAAAATGTGCTCCTAAATCGTTCATGTGAAGACATGTGAGTGGGGGGGTCCTATGCAATGAGTTTGCATAAGACTGGACCAAAAAATAATCACTTTTATTTTTTTAACACCTGTTACTATTAAAATTGATTATTTCAACCTGATGACCTAGGTAACTCGATCTTAATCCTAAGATAACTATGAAGTCTTATTTATTTGAGATTATCCTTTAATCTGCATGGGTGAGAGTGGCCAGTTTCGCCAACTCAATATGCCCCCCATTTTAGGGATAAGATTAGACAGATAGCTGGGGATATAGTTCTGCAAGACGGAACTCCCCCTACCTTATTTAAGGATAACAAAGAAGTTGTTTCCTTGAGTACTGATTCCGGGTCTTGAAAAAGTGGCCTCATCCTCTCATTGGCCCGAGAGGGACTCGGTTTGTTTAACACCGCTTACTGTTAAAACTATTTATTTCAACCTAATGACCTAGGTAGCTCGATCTTAATCTTGAGCTAATTATGAACTCCTATTTGTTTGAGATTATTCTTTAATCTGCATGGGTGAGAGTGGACAGTTTTCCTGACTATGTCCCCAACGATAGACTACTATCTATCACTGTCTATCAGGGATCATTGTTTATCCCTGATAGACAATGATAAACTTTTATCATTGTCTATCCCTGATAGACAACGATAGACTATCTACTGTTGTCTATCAGGATAGACAATGATAGATTTCTATCTATCAATGTCAATTCTCCTTTTTATTCCACAATTGATAAGATTTAAAGACATAAAATACCAAGCATAGTTTTTTTTAGCTTGTCATTGTGATTGAGAATGATAGACTACTATCTATCACCGTCTATCCCTGATAGACAACAAAGTAAGAGTGAGGAAAAGAGTGAGAGAGAGCGAGAGCGAGAGTGCGGGAGCAAAAGTGAGAGAGAGAGTGAGAGAGATAAGAGCAATTGTGAGTGATGAAAGGAAGCGAGAGCGAGAGCGAGACATAGAGAGAGTGATAAGAGCGAAACTTCGATGCCACAAACTCTCTCGCTCTCGCTTTTTCTTTTTGTTTCCATTTTTCTTCAGCACGCGGGTAATTAAATCGGGTACGAATCGACTCTTTTAGAGAGTTTTTCAAGTGTGTTTTTTTTATCAATTATATCATAGTATATAACTTTCAAAATTAAAAGATGTCTAATCGCATTTATTAAGCACAAAATGAAGTTTAATGTCCACTATGACATTAAATATTTAAGAATCATTAGATGCAAAGTTAACATTTTAGGAATCTATTAAAGAAAAAAAATCGAAACTTTGGAGATCTATTAGACTTTTGTTTAAAACTAAAAAACTATCTATAAACACAAAACTAGAAGTTTATGAGCTAAACTTCAAGTTCATCGGCTAAAGTTCTAATCTTATATACATTTGTGCCCCATGTTAGCTTTTTCGCCCTTAATTTCAAATTATAATTTTAGTTAATTTATTAATTAATGTTTTGATGATAACAAATCTATTTTTATTTTAACAAGTTTAATGTTTTGATGAATATATTGAGTAAAGCTTGGGATAACTATCCTACAACATTTTGAATCAAATTGAAAGTCAAACAAAGAAGATATGACCGAAACAAACTTAACGAAAAAAAATACTTGATGACGTGGAGGCCAAATCATCCCCAATTAGAAGGGAGCATTGGAAGAGTGACACGGGAGACTTTTTGATTTTTTATTGGATATAAAAAGAAAATGAATTTTAAAAATATATAGATATATAGAGTATGTGAGAAACGGTAAAAATAATTTTAAAAAAAAATTAAAAATCAGATTGCTAGTGCAGGTAGTGCATACTCAGCAGTGTTACCGTTGGAGATTTTTGTAAGATTTATTATTATTATTATTATTTTCTTTTATTTTATAGATTCAATGATCCAAATTAAATTTGGTTTTCATTATTTATTTATTTAGTTTTTTTTTTTAACTATCTTCCGCACAAAATTTTCATAAAAATTTCGCATCTTTTTATAGTCTTCCATAATTCATTAAGCTCCATTGTTGCCCTCCTTCTAAGCTTCGACTTTCTCTTTTCGTCTTGTTCTTAATCTATACATTGTATTGCGAGGATCTATTTGTTGAGAATTTAAACTTGTAAAATCTACTCTTTTAGAGAGTTTATCAATTGTGTTTTTAATTTTTCCAATTCATTGTAAGAGTTGCTCTTGATCTCGAACAAAAGTTGTAACAATTTGATACTCAATTGTGGAAAGGATCGAGTTTATTCTTGTGCCTGGAAAATAAACGTTGTAGTTGGTTCGACTTTGAGTTGTGGAAAGAGTAAAATTCGTAGTAATATACCCAAGAGGAGTATTGGTAAGTGGATGTAGGTCGGTTGTGTCGAACCACTATACAATTCTCGATGTCAATTTCTCTACCTCTCTCATATTTAATTTTGCAATTAATTTGTTATCATATTTTATTACTTAAAATTAATCGCAATTTTTTTTATCATTGAAACTAATTGCTTATATCTGTATAGTTTGATTGGTAGTTCTCAAAATTTCTACCTTCATTATCAATCTCATTATCAAAATTAAATAAGGTGCTTAAAAGTGTTAGTTTTAATTTATTGATTAATTTAGATTGAATTTATTTGCATAAAATCTTTGTTTAAATTAGTTATTAGCAAAAAGTTTATTGATTTGCTTAGGGGCCACATTTAGAAAAAGTTATAATTAATCTGAATAAACGCTATTCGCCCCTCTAGGGTTATCATACCATTCCTACCCCTCCTCCCCACTTGAAGTTTTGGATCCACCAAAGACTTGTAGTCTAATTTTAGTTTATATATATTTTTAATAAATCTTAAGTTTAATTATTCAAAGTCAACTTTTATAGAAATTATTAAAAAATAACAATAATGTTCATGTCAAAGTGAGCTTAGCTCAATAGCTCAACGGTAATTGACATACTTTTTCTTAAAGGTTAGAGGTTTGATTTCTTACTCATTAATTGTTGTGCTTAAAGAATAAAATGTAAAAAGACATTATCTAAATATACTTTCACAATTTATATTCAAAATATGTAAGCTAAAATTTAACATTTGTTCGTACATTTTTTTTATGCGAGTTCATTGCGTTTAATTTAATTGTATTCTAACTTATATCTGGTTAGTTGGCAATTACTATAATCAAGTGTTATAAATTTGAATTTACATCATTGTTTTAATCTATGAAATAATATGTTTGGACTAACTTTCTCAACATTTATACAAGTATTTTTAAGTGAAAAAAAATATTTTCAAGCACTTATAATATTTAATTTGAGCCAATCTAGAAATTATGGTATCTGTTTGTAAAATTAAGAGCAAAATGACGAAAAAAAGAGAGGATAGAAATTGAGAAATTATAATATTAAAATAATAAATAATAAAATAATATTAAAATAATTAAAATAACCAAATTAAATAAAGTAAACTTAAAATAAAGAAAATGGAATTTTATGGAAAATGAAATTTCTCAAATTTCACCAATATTTTCTCTTATTTTCTCTCCAATGTGTGTGTTACAACATCTATTTATAGGCAATTTGGCAAGTAGATGGTGGAGCTTCATGGCCACTAAGGATGTGTCTTTAGGAAACACACGGCTTTTAGCCACTAAGCTTGGCTACATAATG
Source organism: Citrullus mucosospermus (assembly GCA_030954485.1). Lineage (NCBI taxonomy): Eukaryota > Viridiplantae > Streptophyta > Magnoliopsida > Cucurbitales > Cucurbitaceae > Citrullus > Citrullus mucosospermus. The sequence continues at coordinate 16,750,797 of CM062062.1, forward strand.
GACATTTATTTACAAATATAATATTTATAATACTCCTCCTTAGATGTCCATTATATATTATATGAAATATGCCTCGTTAAAACCTTACTAGGAAAAAAACCAATGGGAAAAAAATCCTAGTGCAGGAAAAATAGTACATATTTCATATAATCTAATGCTTTTAAAAGAATACAACACATTTTCTCCCCTCGTAGGAACATTACTTGAGATCTCTAGGTCACCGCATTCCAATGTTCTGCACCAATTTTCCAAAGTTTGTGGTTGGTGATGATTGTGTAAATAAGTCTGTCAAGTTATCCTTCGAACAAATTTGTTGTACAGTGATGTCGCAATTTTCTTCAAGATCATGAGGGTAGAAAAGCTTTGGTGAAATATGTTTTGTTCTATCTCCTTTAATAAATCCTACTTTGATTTGGGTTATATTGTGTTGTCTTCGTATAATGTTGTTGGATGATTTTTATTAGAAGACAAATCACATGTTTGATGAATGTGTTGAGTCATTGATCTTAATCATACACATTCTCTACCAGTTTCATGGATTGCAAGAATTTCGGCATGATTTGAAAAAGTTGTTGTTATGGTCTGTTTCACTGATCGTCAGGATATAGCAGTTCCTCCACATGTGAACAGATAACCTGTTTGAGATCTAGCTTTGTGTGGATCATATAAATATCCAAAATCTGCATAACCAACTAAGTCAAAATTTGATTTATTTGAATAAAACAAACCCATATCGATTGTCACACCCCCTCTCGGTTTACCTACCTATCCTGAAAGGGAATGTGAAGACAATAAATATCACCCCTCTTGTGACGCATATTGTCCCATCTTACCTAACTTCCTGTGCACACATTTTATACATATACATTCATAGAACTCAGCCATTCTACACATGATCATAATATAATAATCCTTCCTGTACAGAGTACACTTTTATCACATAACATAATTAAACTTCCATAGATCCACCATACATTTATACAAAACCACATTACGATCCCCACTCTTTACACAACTAGATCTACATGCCACCTACATAAGGTTATATACAACGTACAACTCTCAGACGTGACTGAATTTCGAGAACTCGAGACTCAGGCAGGGTGAGCTGAAGTTATCACAGGACCATATCACATAAGAACATTTTCAACAAAATTCAGTTTTGAAAGAAGAAGAGAGTCACTCACAACTCTTCCTAGGCCTTGCATGGGTTATACGCCTTCTCTATCTCTTCCTGGCCTGAAATAGACATTTACCTTGTGTTACATTGTTTTTCACTTGATCATTAAATATGCATAAATTCTAATTGTTACTTATCATTGAATCTCTCCCCTTTCCCGAAACAACCATCATAAGTGAGACTCTTGGCAGTACTACCCAACAGAACCTATTACCAGCGATACTAGGTTGAGCGACACTAGCGTTACTTTACCTCAGTAGCGACACCCAGCGATATCTAGCGAGTTTTGTGAGACGGAAAACTCCTTTGCGTCTCAGCGACACTCGTCTCGCTATCAGTACTTAGACAACACAATGATACTTGGTTTTTAGCGGCACCCTGCAACTGTATTTCTCCCTTTCCTCTTGTTCTTATTTCTATCTGTTAAGAGTCATAAATTTAGACGGATTTAGAACTTCTTCCCTTCTACAAACTTGTAGAGAATTGAGTTTCACAGCTTACCTCAAAATTTCAAGGCTTAACTCTTCTTCGTTCTTTAGTTATTCCAAAATCACTTCATGTTGCTCCAGATTGCTTAACAATCTCGTAAGCGCTGCTTTTACCTAAAGATTCACATCATTAACTTCAATTTCAGCTTTATCATCCTTCATAAGACTTGTCAGGAATTATGTTAACTTATTGACCTCCTAATTTCAGCCCTAAACTCGGCTTCCTCTATTCGTTCTACTCCAAATATCAACCACTATTCAGTCTGTGCGACTAAAATCAACCTTCTGTTCCCGCTCTGTTTTCAACACCGAAACGAGTAGAATTTCGCCCAAAATCTACAAGAACACCTTCCTCTACCTTCTCTTTTTGTTTTTCTGAAAAATGGAACCGACTTAAACTCTCGAAAATGTCTTAAAATGATTAAACATTTAATTAATTCAACTATATATACTACCGACTTAACCTTCACAAACACCAAGATTTATGTTGCCGACTTACCCCTCACTCGCAGGCTGGCGCGGGGTTCTCACTTCGACGCGAGGCGCTCATGTTAAAATTCTCCTCCAACGCCTTCAGCAACTTATCATGCCTAACGCATGGCGTCGTCCTCAACGCCTCCTACTTTTGACGCATACAACTCAGTCATACACCACCATCTTCATCGCATCAAGACCACTCTGTCTTCGACGTGGAGCGACTTCAGCGCATGCCTGACTTCAACGCAGCGACTTCAGCACATGGCTGTCCTCAACGCAAAGTGACTTCAGCGCATAGCTATCCTCAACGCATAGTGACTTCAGCGCATGGTTCAGGCACATTTCTTCCCTCGCCAATGATCACTTATCCTTCGACGCGGGCAGCTACTTCAGCTCACAACCCTTCGTGAGTCAATCAACAACGCATGGTCTTGGCCAACATTTAGCCAAAATTTTTCTTTCCAAAAATTTTGCTCTCATTCTCGGCTACTTTTCCTCTTGTAACGCATAGCCACAATCTCATTGCCTCTCCCCAACACTTGGTATCACAAGTCAGTGCTTACATCGATTATTCCTCGGAGATAACGAAGTATATGCTTAATTCCATTCCAATGTCTTTTTGTTTGAGAATAACTAACTGTATCTAGCTAATAAATTTACTGAAAATGCAATATCTGGTCTTATATTATTAGCAAGATTCATAAGTGCACCAATTGCACTAAGATATGATACTTTAGGACCAAGAAGTTCTTCATTATTATCTCGAGGTCGAAATATATCTTTCTTCACGTCTAGTGGACGAACTTCCATTGATATGTTTAATGGATGTGCTTTGTCCATATAGAATCTTTTTAAAATTCTCCCTGTATAGGTTGACTGATGAACAAATATCCGGTCTGCTAAATGTTCAATTTGCAATCCAGGGCAAAATTTTGTTTTTCTGAAATCTTTCATCTCAAATTCTTTCTTAAGATATTCTATTGCCTTTGAAAGCTCTTCAGGAGTTCTAATTATATTTAGATCATCAGCATATACAAATATAATAGCAAATTCTCATTGAGATTTCTTTATAAAAACACATGGACATATTGGATTATTTTGATATCTTTCTTTCAACAAATATCCACTCAGGCGATTTTACCACATTCGTCCTAATTGTTTTAATCCATATAGTGATCTCTGTAACTTTATTGAATATAGTTCTCGAGAACTTGATTTACGTATTTCAGGTATCTTAAATCCTTTTGGGATTCTCATATAAATGTCATTATCAAGAGATCCATATAAATATGTTGTGACAACATCCATAAGATGCATGTCCAAATTTTTAGTCAGACCAATTAAATATCTTAATGTAATTGCATCCACCACTGGAGAATATGTCTCCTTATAATCAATACCAGGTCTTTCTAAAAAACCTTGTGCAACTAGTCTTGCTTTATATCTTGTGATCTCATTATTTTCATTTCTTTTTCTCGCCAATACCTATTTGTATCTCACAGGTTTGACATCTTCTGGTGTCCAGACTACTGGTCCAAAAACTTGATGTTTTGAAAGTGAGTTTAATTATGTCTCAATTGCTTCTTTCCACAGAAGCCAATCTTTTTTATGTCGACATTCTTTAACAGATTTTGGTTCAAGATCCTCATTTTCAGATATAATATTAAGTGCAACATTATATACAAAAATGTTATCAATAATTACATGAGTTTGGTTCCATCTTTTCCCTGTCATGACATAATTTATTGAAATTTCATTATTATCTTTAGGTATCTCATCTTCTTCACTAATTGGATTATCAATCATGTCTAGGGTTTCTTCGTGGATATTTACATCCTCAACCAAGTCTTTTTTACTATCGTTTATTTTTTTTTTCCAAGAATTTTGTATCTTTGGAACCCACTGGTCTACCACGTTTCTGACATGTTCCAGATTCATTAATGACAACTTGTTGTGTTAGGATATCAATTTTCGACGGAACATTTGCAATGGGTATATGTGATTTAGTTACTTTCTTTGCATCTATAAATGCAACTGGTAATTGATTTGCTATATTTTGCAAATGAATTATTTTTCGAACTTCAAGTTCACATTGATTTGTACGAGGATCTAAATGAGACAATAATGATGCATTCCATGCAATTTTCTTTTCCAACTTCTTAATTCTTCCCCCTAATGTTGGAAAATTTGTCTCATTAAAATGATAATTAGCAAATCGTGCAATAAATACATCACCCATTAGGGGTTCAAGATATTTAATACTTGATGGAGAATCATATCCAACGTATATTCCTAACCTTCTTTGAGGACCCATCTTACTACGTTGTGATGGAGCAATTGGAACATATACTGCACATCCAAAAATTCTTAGATGGGAAATATTTGGCTCCTGGCCATAAGCTAATTGTAATGGTGAGTATTTATGATAAGCTACTGGCCTAATGCGTGCAATTGACGCAACATGCAAAATATCATGACCCCATATAGATGTAGGAAGCTTCACTCTCATAAGTAATGATCTAGCAATTAATTGCAAACATTTTATGAATGATTCTACTAAACCATTTTGTGTATGAACATGAGCTACAGGATGTTCAACATTTATCCCAATTGACATACAATAATTATCAAAAGTTTGGGATGTAAAGTCACCAGCATTATCAAGACGAATGGTCTTAATTGTATAATCATAAAATTGTGCTTTTAACTTAATTATTTGAGCAAGTAATCTTGCGAATGCAAGGTTTCGACTTGATAATAAGTACACGTGTGACCATCTATTAATACTATAAAGTATTTAAATGGTCCACTTGGTGGGTTAATAGGTCTACATATATCACCATGAATTTGTTCAAAAAATGCAGGTGATTCAATTCTCACTTTAGCTGGTGATGGTTTAATTATTAATTTGCCTTGAGAGCAAGCATCACATAATAATTCACTAGATTGAAGAATCTTCTGGTTCTTTAATGGGTGTCCATTTGAATTTTCAATGATTCTTCTCATTATTATAGATCATGGATGACCCAATCGGTCATGCCAAATTGTAAATATATCTGGATTCATGAACTTCAGGTTCATTGTTGCATATGTTTCAAAGACTCGTATATGAGTATAATCTAATCCAGAAGATAAAGCAGACAACTTTTCTAATATATGTTTTTCATATGAGACAAGAGATATGATATAAAGATATTCTATCTCATTTTTCCTATCAGTCTCAATATGATACCCATTGCAACGTATATCTTTAAAACTTAATAGACTTCTCTTTGATTGACTAAAGAACAATGCATTGTTAATTGTAAATTTTATTCCTCTAGGCAAAATAATATTTGCTTTTCCAAATCCTTCAATCAAGTTTGCAGAACCTAATATTGTATTGACTTTTGCTTCCAGCATTATCAATTTGGAAAAATATTTTCTATTTGTAAGTATTGTATGTGTAGTTGCACAGTCTGCCAAACATAGATTTTCATTCCTCATTTTTGAGTCACTCAATATATGAAAATTGTCCATGATTCTTCATTTAATCAAGATAATTACAATAAGAAAAACAAAACTTGAATTACAAGGTTTAACTTAAAAAACATGAAAGATAGATAGATAAAACAATTCTACATATTCTCAAAATCAAAAGAAACACTTGCTATGCCATCATTTGTGCTGATTTTCTCTTTAGGAGATTCAAAGAAGTCTGCCACATCCAAATTTGTCATATTGGATGGATCAAATATATCATTATCCTGATATGCAAAATTTGCTTCCACATTTCCCCCTTTTTCCTTTAGGGAAGCTTGATAGAGATCAACTAGGTGTTTTGATGTACGATAAACACAAGACTAGTGCCCAGTCATCCCGCATCGAAAGCATTTGTGCTCATCATCTTTTAAATTTTTATCTTGTGGAGTTTTTCCTTTATGATCATCATTTCGGGTGGTTATTTTGAAATTTGGATGATTAGAATGACCACTACGAAAAAAATAATTATTTCTTCATCTGCCACGGTCAAGACCACGACCACGACCACTACCTCAACCTCGAACACAATTATTAAAATTTACAGCATTTACTTCAGGGAATGGTGTTGTTCTAGTTGGTCAAGATTTATGGTTCTTCATCAATAGCTCATTATTTTGTTTAGCCACGAGAAGACATGAAATTAATTCAGAATATTGTTTAAAACCTTTCTCTCGATATTACTGCTGCAGGAGCATATTTGATGCATGAAATGTAGAAAATGTCTTCTCCAACATATCCGCATCAGTATTTTTCTCTCCGCATAACAATAATTTTGAATTGATTTTAAATAATGCAGAATTGTAGTCACTTACTGATTTGAAATCTTGGAGCCTTAAATGCATCCATTCATAACAAGCTTTAGGAAGAATAACTATTTTCTGATGATCATATTTTTGTTTTAAATTCTTCCACAAGATACAAGGATCTTGTATTGTTAAATATTTCATCTTCAATCCCTCATGGAGATGATGATGAAGGAAAATCATAGCTCTTGTTTTTTCCTGAATTGGATGTTTCCTTCGTCATTTTAACCAAGAGCTATGATTAAATTGAAATTAAATTGACTATATTTATAGTCAAAAGGCTCTATTTAAATTGAAATTTTAATTTAACCAAGATTCTTTTTGAATGTCTTTTTGTTGAAAAAATTTAAACTTGTAAAAAATCTATCATAATAATAAAGAAACATATAGAGATTGTAAGTTTTGTTTTGATACAATAATTATAGAATTATGAATCAAATCTTCCCATTCAAAAATGGGGTATATTCAAATTATTATTGAGTTAAGTTCACTTTATTGCTAATATATAGTTGTGTTATATATATATATAAAAGATTGAGTAATTAAACTTCTTACCTCGAAGTTGACAAGCTTAAATTAGTTGAATTATGCTCATTTTGGTGATGCTGACATATAATTTGATCCATAAATAAAACATGATCTTCTTTTTTTTCATTTGATGTGGCAAGGTAGTAGAATAAGGAGACAACTTAATTAGCATGCAAATATATCAATGGACAAGAAATCTATAGTTCAAGTTTTGGTACCCTCTACTTTACAAAAAAGAAAACGAGAGAAAGAATAAGGAAGTTACCCTTCTTCATTCTTGTTTCCTTTTTTTCCATTATTCGTTTGAATTTAATAGGGCCATTGTGTTAAACACTTCAATCAAATATTTGAAAGTAATTATAAATATTTACATTTTAGTATATTTTATCAGGAAGTTTTTTAAGAAAATTAATCCGTTCATAATTAATACAAATTTAGATAAGAGAATACAACTGACTTTCACATGCTTAAACAAGAAATTTATAATTTGGGAGATTGGAATCTTTAAAAAGAGAGTAGCTTGGAATAAGGTGACCTGAAAAACAGAAATAACATACATTCAATTGTGCTACTTGTCATATAAACTCTAATACTTATGCTGGAGTCATAGAATAATAGTGTGGCTAGCTTTAGAGTTTTAGAATGAGAAAGAAGGATTTGCCTCTCTTGAAGTTAGATGAATGCATTTATTAGATAATTGACTTGAGATTTTTTGTTTTCCCTCCTAGAATTTGGAAGGGAGAAGTAAAATGAATTAACCAAAAGGTAAAAGGTCATGGGCACACGAGATGCACATTCTTCTTTGATTAATTAGGTCACTGAAGGCCAAGTGAGGAATTAGGTTCCTCTAACCCCAAGGCCTAAGTTTGTCCTAGGTTATCTTTAGGGGCGTAGGTTCATTTAGAATTTGAGTCCAAACGACATGGACCTATTTTATTCCTTATTTTCTTTTTTTGGACTTATTCTTTAAATCCAAAATCACCCCTAATAAATTAGAATTTCAATCAATAAATATTTTAAATTTCATATATGGTTTAATAATGTTCTCTACTAAGAATTGCTTTCAAGGAAGATTTTTTTCCCTTTTCCAATTTTGTTTAGAAAATAATCACTTTTGGGTAAAGTTTTTTTTAGAAGATTTTTTAGTAAAGCTTTAGAAAAAAGAATCTTCATACTAGTATGGGAAATTCCATTATAATAATTTCTCTTTCATAAGGTAATTTGAAAATTATGTAAAAGGAAATAACAACGTCAAACTGAAGGCGTGTGCAAATAATCCTTTCTCCTTGTTTGCACCACTAATTGGTTGTACTGTATGATGTACTTTATATATATGATTTATCACAATTTTGTCTCTCTACTTTATAAAAGTTTATTTATAATTAATTATTAATAAGTTTATTTTCGACAACTATTGACTTTCATACGTTGATGTTGATATGGACTCACATGAAAATAAACATGATAGGAGATACAGATCATTGAATTGAATAGTCAAAATGCACGGATAAATTTGATTTTTTTAAAAAAAAAAAAAAGAAAGAAAATAAATGTAAAAATACAAAGACGAAACATAAAATTACCAATATTTTTAGAAGATGAGAAAGAAACACACGTCTCATCTCCGACCACCTTTAATTACGAAAATATATGTTTGAACTTTGTCATTTACTTAAAAGAAAAATATATACATTTATCCTTGTATTGTCTTAATAACATCTAGATTATAAATTCATTAAAATGTGAGGCAAAAGTTAGGATCTCAGGAGGTGTGATTGTGACTTTTAGGTTAAACTGAAACTCAAATAATACCAAACCATTCTAGATAACTACCAAACTTGTACCAAGTCCTAATTTATTGATAGCATTTAGATTTCTAGATAATTTTTAAACATGATGAAAGGTTTAAAATAATATTGTAACTTTTTTTTTAGTAACTTCACCTAAATTAAATATATTCTAAAAGTGCATTTCAAGATGTACTAATCTATATGCATCTACTCTCGTCACTCACACAAAAAAGAAATACAAATTATGATTTTACAATTTTGGTAGGTTACATAAAGAGGTGTAAAAGAAAAATTGTGCATCATGTACTGCACAATAAAGTTGCAACCCAAGCAACACGTAAATATTTTCTATTACTATGAACGAAAATTTTTAATTCTTTTTTTTAAAAGATATTTTTGTTTTTCTGTATTTTGTATTTTGTATTTGGGGTGAAAGATCTGTGCAGCGGAATTTAATAACATTAAAATGAAAGTGGTGGTCCTATCAGCTTCGATTCGACGCCCTCTCTCACCTCACCGTCCCTAACACATCATATTCTACCACGTGCGCCAAATTCGCCTGCCCCTTTTTCCCTAACCTCTTTTCCTCTCCCACGTGCTTAAAATCCTCCCTCTCTCCCTTCCCTTCTCCCCACCGCCCCCTTTTCCCTCTTTCTAGTTCTTCTTCCATTTCCTCCTCCGCCGCCGGAATCTCTCCCTCTCCTCCTCTTCCTCCGTCCATTCCTTCCTCTCTTCCTCACAATGATCTCCTCTGCAAAAATTTTCTCAATTTTCTTCATCGCCATTCACGCCTTCTCACTCTCCTCATCCTCTCCAGTCGGCGGTGATCACGGCGGTTCTCCTCTAATAGCGGGCTGCGGCTTACAACCGCTGCGGATTTCTAATTCTCTCAAGAATAAGAGTATTGGAGCCTTGATGTCTGGATTGGAGTCTCAGAACTGCGAGGTTTGGACGGAGGCTTGCTCTGAGTCGATCCTGAGTTTAGCGAAGCGGCCTGAGGTTGTTGATTGGTTGAAGAAGGTGAGGAGAAGAATCCATGAGAATCCGGAGCTTGCGTTCGAAGAATTCGAAACTAGTCAGTTAGTTCGCGATGAGTTGGATCGGATGGATATTAGCTACGAGCATCCGTTGGCTAAAACTGGCGTTCGTGCTTGGATCGGAACTGGCGGACCGCCTTTTGTTGCTCTTAGAGCCGATATGGATGCTCTTCCAATCCAGGTTCTTCTACAAAATCAGATATCGTGTTTATGCTTTTGATCATTACTTTTTCGTTTTCTTTCACTTTTCCGATCGATTGATTGCCTTGATGATTCTGTTGATCTGTTCTGCCTTAAAATTGAGCGGAAAACAGAGATTGAAACTTAAAAGGAAACCTAAACTCTGTTCTTAGAGCTATTTCTGGCAGAAATGAGTTCTTGCAATGGTCATTTTCTTTCAAAATCCAGATGGAATTTGCTTTCAAATATATTCCATAACTGAAATTTTCAACGATCTCACGTCTTCGATTCACAATCTTTTTCAGAAAAAGTAATATCATATTTTCTTACACTTGATTTACGCTAATTTTTAAATTGTCTTGAAAACACATCGTTAACATGCTTTTTAGTCAATTTTGCTCTACAGTAGAATTGGATTTAAAAAAAGAAAAAAAAAACTAAGCATCATTCTCGAAGAAATCATAGAGTTTGTTTGGATTAAAATGGCGTCAGTGACTGTGCAGGGCATAAATAGTAGTGGTGTACTGTGTTTTGTTGGATCTCTATTTGTTCTCTCTCTTGCTTTATTATTTTTCTCACGTGTTTAAATTTCTTATTTAATATTAAATAAAATACTCTAACTTCTAGAGAAAGAATAAATGGGTTTTAATGAACATAGTTTACAAATATGGTATTATATTATTATTTTTTTTATTATTATTATTATTTTTTTTTCCTTTAGAAAAAGTCATACAATCCTTATCTCCATGAATTTTCCCAAATAAAGGATAAGTGCAAGTTGTGGGCATGGCTTATGTTGTACATTCTCACACTTGAGGTTGGGGTGGGACATAATATTTATACAATCTTTGGAAATACTAGGGGTGTGTTTGGGATAAAATGTGGAGTTGTTTAGTCGTAGGTTTTGTCAGGTCGAGGTGGGACATAAATTTTTTTTTCTTTTTCATTTAAGTATAACAGTTGTGTGACGAGGGTAAATGTTAAGGTGATACATTAAATGTTTTTTTTTTCCATAATATAACAATTGTGTGGTGGAGGATTAAGCCTCTGATTTTTAAGGATGGAGAGTATATCAATACTACTGAGTTAAGCTTACTTTATCAAGACATAAGATGAGATTAATAAGTCATAAATTTGGTGGTAATAAGTTATGAAAAAAACTTAATTAAGTGCAACACTACACATCTTAGAGCAGCCCAAACAGTTGCCAATAAAAATTTGTTATGTGGCAAAAAAAAAAGAATAGTTTTAATTTTTTATTTTTTACCGGGTAACAAAAGGGGATTCCATGAAATTTCGTGTAGCTTAGGCTACACCTAATCATTGAAACATTGGACCCGACCAACTTCTCTCAAGAGACTCTTGTTTTAATTGTTTTAAAGTTGTATACAGTCAATGAATTGAATAGGCAATTGTGATTGTCTAATAATAATTGAAATACTCTTCAATTCTTTAAATGTAAATTTGAAGTACCTTTTTTTATATATCCAACCATTAAAAATTATGAGTCATATTATAGTGGTCTCACCAAATAATTTCTCCATTCTCACCGGCTGACATTTGAATTTAAATCTTAATTCTTGTCTTAGTTTAGTTTTATTAGAATCTTTAATTTTGAGTGGTGAAAATTAGAAGAATCAGTGTAGATACTATTTATTTGTGAGATTGGAAAATGTAAAAAAAGGTATTAAAAAATGAGCATATATAAAAATGGTGCAGGAAGCTGTGGAATGGGAGCATAAAAGCAGAGTCCCAGGCAAGATGCATGCTTGTGGGCACGATGCTCACGTTACAATGCTTCTTGGTGCTGCCAAAATTTTAAAGGATCGTGAACATCTCTTGAAGGTTTGCCAAACACCACTCTCATTTCTTTTTTAATTTCTAAAAAATGGAATTTAAACAATGAATAATTAATTTTTAGAAAACCTTCTTTTTTTAATTTCTAAAAAATGGAATTTAAACAATGAATAATTAATTTTTAGAAAACCTTTTTCCCCCTAATCTTTCATGGAACTAATAATTTAGTTATTTAATTTTAATGACAATAACTTAATCTCAAATTTATAACAATTTAGTCTCTAAACTTGAATAAGTGATAATTTAGTTTCTATACTTTGAAATTTGTAACAATTTAGTCTTTATTATAAAAATTTTCTTCAAAGTTAAGTGTCAACTTTTTATAGTTAAGAAAAAAACATTGATACATGTGTAAAAAGTTTTATTAAATTTTAATAATATTTTTTATAATAAAGACTGAGACCGAGTCATTACCAACTATAAAGTATTTGTATTAAAATGTTATTTATTAAAATTCAATGACTAAATTGTTACAAATGTGAACGTAATGAAAACTAAATAGTTTTCAGCTATAGTATAGAGACTAAATTCTAGTTTTCATAATAGTTTAGTTTGGGGATCAAAAGTGATTATCAACCAAAAATTAATTTTTAAAAAGATTAATATGATGAAATCCTTTCATGTTTAAGAATTTGCAACAGTTCAAATTCATTCAAGTTTTTCTATACTTTTTTTCTTCTCTTTCAATTTGTAACTAACGTGACATAACTATAACTATAACCGGTAAGTGAAACTATTCCTTTTTAAAGTTGAAAATTCTAATAATCCACGTTTGCAAAGATGACGTTTTTTTTTTTAAAAAAAAAAAAAAATAGTCTGTTAAAATAGTAGACAAATTATCTTTACAGAAAAAAGAATAAATTAGGCAATTTTTTGGGTCAATTAGGCCAATTGACTATTACACAGTTGCTGAAATTCTTTATTTTTACTATTACTTTAAAATACAGTTGCAGAAACTTATTATATAGACTACTACAATGATCTCTAACCATTATAAATACACCAAATTAATATTCTTTTAAGTACTCTCGGTATAGGTTTCTTTCAAAGGAAAAAAAAAAAAAAAAAGTCCTCTTGGTATAGGTACAAATACAATGTATCGACTTAAAATCGAATTTTAATTTAGCCTTGATTTATATGAAGAATTTGGCTTCTCTGGGAAGACTTTTAACGAAAAATCATTGTCAGTCACGGCTGCTTTTTAACCAAGTTGGTTGTGGATTTGAAAATCTACTACTGTAACCATTTGATTTTTAAGATTTTGTTTTTGAAAATTAGATCTATTTTCTTTTAATTTTTTTTTTACCATCTTCAATTTTTCTTAAGTAGAAAGTTTGAATTCTTATTCTTCTTAAAACAAAGAAATTTTTAAAAACTATTTTCTTTTTTAGTTTTTAAATTTTGGTTTGGTGCAAGCATCGGTAGAAGGTATTAACAAAACAAAAAAACTAAAAACAAAAAATCAAGTAATTACCAAATGAGACTTATAAATATAGATTCATAGTCTTCTGTTTTTATCCAATTTCTCTTTTTATACATCCAATGATATAAAATTGTCACGTATGTTCAAATAAATTCACCATTTTTTTAAAACTTTTGTTTTCTTTTAAGAGCCATTAGATGTATGCAAAAATTAATTTTTTTTTTTTTTTTTTTGAATCACAATTACACCCTCGTAGCTTAAATGGAAGAAGTTATCAAGTCATACCTAAAAAGGAGTTAAATCAACAAGGAGAAACACAAAATTGCTTCTTGAAAACGACTCTCAAACAACCACTTAGTTGCATTTTACCCTTGTGTAAACTTTTGTTATCTGTTCTTTGTTTTGCTTTCTTTTCCCTCTTAATTTCAACCATTAATCTCAACCACTTGACAAAAATGGAATATAAATAAATATATAAATAAATATAATATATATATAGTAATGACTTCTGACTACTATAAATAGACAACTTTTGTTCTTTTTGACTTGAAATTTAGCACGAGCAGATATATTTTTTTTTTTTTCAAAAGGTTATCCAATTTCACGAACAGAACCACCTCTTCAAATTTGTAGAGTAGCCTGTGGCTGCGATCTACATGTTTATCTTTATTCTTTTATCTTGCGGGGTACGCTAAAATATGTGGCTACCTGTCACTCCTAGTAAGTAATTTGGATTTTTTATTTTATTTTTCCTTTTTTTCTTAATATTGAATTTTTGAAAACTATTTAGAAATAAAGTTATTTTCAAATTTATTATTCAAATATTATAGTTTTATTCATCTGTCTTTTTTCACCCATCTTCATCTTTTCATGAGAAGAATAATTAAATTTATAATATAAAAAAATTAGAGCATCCTCATCTCTCGATGGTAAAAAAGATATCGAAATTGTATTTGACTGTGGGTAGTTTGCACGCTTCTCTATTAACTGGAGGTCTGAGTTCGAGCCAAATGACAGTTTTGGTATTCTTTTAGCATCTCTATCTCTAGATAAGATGATGATTATCATCATCGGATAAAGTATTAAGCTAAATTCATGCCAAACACAGAAAATCCATCCAAACTCTCTCAAAGAGAACAAAAGTTCTTCATTCAAATGAATATTCAAAAGCTTCCTATTACAAATCCTAAACTGGCTATTTATAATCCTACAAAGAAATATAAAAATAACTACTTAAATACTAATGAATGTAAATGAACAACTAAACAAATATTAAACTTAAATATAGAGAGGAGAATGGGGAAAGGACGAATAAAACTACAATATTTGCAACCATATGTTTCTAATGAGTTATTCTGCAATATCAATAATAAAAGTCCTAAGTTATTTACCCCTCATACCAAATTTCTAATTGAAAATTCATTCTACTGTTTTACAGGGGACGGTGATTCTACTATTTCAGCCAGCAGAGGAGGCCGGCAATGGCGCAAAGAGGATGATTGGAGATGGGGCTTTAAGAGACGTTCAAGCCATATTTGCAGTTCATGTTTCTCATGAACATCCCACCGCCGTTATCGGGTCCCGCCCCGGTCCTCTTCTTGCCGGCTGTGGCTTCTTTAGGGCCGTGATTACCGGCAAGAAGGGTCGTGCCGGTTCGCCACACCGGTCCGTCGACCCAGTTCTCGCTGCCTCCGCTGCGGTTGTCAGCTTGCAGGGGATTGTGTCTCGTGAAGCAAATCCTCTAGATTCGCAGGTGCGACTACCCTTTTTTTTTTCTCTCTTCTTTCTGTGATTTTGCTGCTATTGAGTAGTTTTACTATATTGAATCGTGGATCCGTTGTGATATTTCTTTACTCAGGTAGTGTCAGTAACTTCGTTCAATGGAGGAAGTAATCTGGATATGATTCCAGACAGCGTCGTTATTGGAGGGACCTTCAGGGCTTTCTCCAACTCAAGTTTCTACCAAGTTCTTCAAAGAATAGAGGAGGTTTGTCCTTAAAAGTTAAAAGCTGTGCCATTCAATTTCCAAATCCAAACTCACTCAATATAGTTTTAAAACAATAATAACTTTTAGTACTCAAAAGTATTTTTCAACAGTTTTCTAATGAGTTAAAAAGTAAACGCCTTTAATAACTACTTTACTTTTGATTTTCGAAAATTATAACCATACTAGTTTTTCAAAATCCAAGCCTAATTTTAAAACAAAAGTAAGTAGTTTTAATAAGTTGTTCTTCATTTTGAAATTTGCTTATGAATTTAAATGTTTTCAAAACAAAGAGAAAAACTATTGTGAAGAAAATTGTGGAGAACTACGTAGCTACCGAACATGGTTTAAATGAGTTTTTAATCCATTAAAACACCTTTGAAAAATTTTCACCACATAAAAAGTACTCTCTTAAAACATCATGCTACATTAACTATGTTAAAATACTATTTTTGTTATTGAATTCTATTTTTATTCCTATATTTTGTATTGTCCAATTTTAATTCATGTATTTTCAAAAAATCTTAAAATTAGTCATTCAGTTTCTTTTCAAACAATTTTGGTTAAAATTAACTTGGGAAGTCTAAATTTAAGATTTATTGAAAGGACATTATATAGGAACTAACAAAACCGACCAAAATGAATCGTTAAGAAAATCTTTGTTAGAAGGAAAAAAACATTACCTTTGATTAAAACCATCCCAAATTAAGTTCAATTCTAAACTAAATTTTGGTCATGAACAATCCTACCTTACAGGTAATTGTGGAGCAGGCCAGTGTCTATAGATGCTCAGCAATGGTGGATTTCTTTGAAAAAGAATACACCATATACCCACCAACCGTAAATGATGAAAGAATGTATGAACATGTGAAGAAAGTGGCAATTGATCTTCATGGTTCACAAAATTTCAGGCTTGTCCAACCAATGATGGGAGCTGAGGACTTTTCCTTCTACTCAGAGTTTGTTCCTGCAGCCTTCTATTACATAGGAGTCAGGAATGAAACTTTAGGCTCGATCCACACGGGCCACTCCCCCTACTTTATGATCGACGAAGACGTCCTCCCGATCGGTGCTGCAACTCATGCAACCATAGCCGAGAGGTACCTGTACGAGCATGGAGAATGAGAAGCAAACAAGTTCAAGAAACCAGTTTGCATGCCTCTTGTCAGCGCTTCAAAAAATGTTCTACTCCAAACATGTGATTACCTCCGGCAAGTTTTCGGACTATGTTACGTGGGGTTGATATGTTGTGAAGGGAAAGTTAGTTGCACCCCGTCCTATTGTATATGATTAGGAGACACGGGACGTCGTAGGTAACCGCTACACGATATATTTTTGAATGATTTTTTTTTTTTTGGTGTATTTTGTGTTATGGTTCATGGTGTTGTATGACCTTGTAACCTTCAACAACTTAAATTGAACTTCTCAAAAAGCAATGGTAGTGATGAAGGGAATGACTAAAGCCTCCATTTGATAACCGTTTGGTTTTTTAAATTTTGTTTGTTTTCCTACTATTTCTTTACAATGGTTTTCATATGGCTTATAGAAACCTTTAAATTTCAGCCAAATTTTGAAAACAAAAATAAGTTTTTAAAAGTTAAGTTCTATTTGACAACCAATTGGTTTTCAATTTGTGAAAAATGTGATTGTATTCTTCAACTTTCATAGGCAAACAAAATTCTTAGGCAAATTACAAAAAGGAAAAATAAAAAAAAATTCAAAATTTCGGACTTAAGGTTTTGAAAACACAATTAAACAATAAAACAAAGAAACCAATAGGTGAGAGTAAATTTATAGGCTTAATTTTCAAAAGCCAAAAACTAAATGGCTATTAAATAGGAGATACTTTTTTTAGTTTTCAAAATTTTGCTTGGATTTTGAAAATATATTGCAAGATAAAAAATAACAGAATTACAAAATAAACCAAGTTTTCAAAGTACTTAGACCCTCCAATCTCGAAGTCACTCTCAAGTCTGAAATTACTCACCAAAATAATGTCTATCTTCCTCACTTTCCTTCTCCCTTAATTTAAAACCAACAGTATAATCAACTCTCCTAACTAATTACTAATATACCCTTAATACACTCATAACATTCTAATACCATTTCTATCAACACTATAAGTTGAAAATGGTTTTTATAAGCTTACTTTTTCCAAATGGTTATCAACGGTTCTAAGAAATCAAAAGGTTGTGCACAGTTGGCAGTGTGGTTACCTCTGAAGTAATAATCATAGTTGAACTACGAAGAAGAAAGAACATACACTTGGTTTAATGAAGGCTCTATCTTATCACAATTGTGATTGTGGCCTGCGAAACTAACATACTGGCAGATTTAGCATTGAATTAAATTATGAACCACAATTCTAATGTCAGACTTGATTACGAAAGGGAACTCTAGTTTGAAATTTTGAGGTTAAATTACGAATTTTATCTCAATAGTTTGGAGAAAGTTCGATTTTGGTTCTTATGGTTTATAATTAGAATTTAGTTTCTATAGTTTGACTAAATCCTCTTAAATAGTTCTTATGGCAGGGACTATTTACGAGGGGGTTTATCAAATCACAAGTTTTGTCAAACTATAAAGACTAAAATTCTAACTTTTTCCTAATCAAAGGGACCAAATTTTGACGACCTAAAAATTCTCTACAAGCATACAGTTAACAAGACTCACCTCTTCACATCGCACAAAGATCTAGAGAGCTAAATATGTGAGGATTATGTCTGCTCCTGCCCGTTGGAGACACGAGGCACTCCATCATGACCTTTTCTTCAGCAATCATATTGAGAACCCCTCTTAGCCTTGATCATCAAGGATTCGCCCGAAACCTAATTGAAAATGTAAAATTGTTTGAAAAGATTACATATGTATATAAATGATACAATTTAGTACAGGTAGGGAAATTTGAACCTCTGACTTTAAGAAAATAAAAACATGGCAATTACTATAAGTTCACTTTGGCTTATGTAAGCATATTGAATTTGCATTCACTCAAGTTTTATTAGTCTCAGTTTCTCTAAGCATCACCCTTGTTATCAGACATCAAGCATGTAAAAGTGACACAATCTAGTGTGTAGTTACCCAAACGCAGAAAATACATGAAAACACTAAGCATAAGTATACTGTAATATTAATAAAGAAATTACAATATAATAGCCTTTCGAGAGGATTATTTCTCCCAAGTTCTACAGTGGACACTACCAAAAAAAAATCTTCACACCTTTCTAAGGTCCCTTAACACCCTCTATTTATAACCAAAGAACCCCTAACTAATTACCCATAGCCCTTATTAATATCATACTAATCTTACCCACATAAACCTGACTAGTATTCAAACAAAGGATTTGATCTACATGGAAAGAAAATACAGTATCAGGTATCTTACAAAAGCATTAACTTAGTTGCAAGGTTTAATATGTAACCTAATCATATAGGCAAAATACAGCTCATTAAAATACTTCCAATTTTTTAACATATTAGAGGCAAAGGGTGATGTGATTGACGCGTCTAATAATTCTTTTTTGCAGGCTATCTACAGGATCTAAACTCACAAGTCACAAGATCGCAACCATTGTAATGCATAGCTTTGTAAAGCATCTAGGATTAAACATCATTTCGCTATAAATTTTAACAGCCAGCAGTTCGAGCATGTATAGTCTAATAGAATTAAGTAACACAAAGCTAAAACTGCATTTACAGGTTCAGTGGCTAAGAAAAGAAAACTAAAAAGGAAGATAATGTGTAATAGATGATGATAGATCACTTTGTCAGGTAAGACTGATGGAGACATGATAAAAGCCTTCAGCATCAAGAGCCCTTCTAATTGCTCCTACCCCATGTCAATTGGACCGACATCTTCTCTAGCACAATCCTAGTGGTCAAATGGAAGTAAGCCATAAAATAAAGGATAATTGCAATTGGTAGTACTTTTACAACTAATAGTTAAGTGTATAGCAACATTTTCAAAGAATCGCAAATATAGCAAAACTATTGGTAATAGACTTCGAGAGCTGGATCTAAATTTTGCTATATTTGCAAATTCTTTTGCATTGTGTTATATCTACTTATACTTTGGATTTGATTGTTATGTTTGCAACTGCCAATAAACTCTAGGACATTTGGAAAGATGCTGATGCGGTGTATGAGTGGGGAGAAGCTTGCAAGGTAAATAATGAAGGCAGTGTATAATAATCCCACTCTACAAAGGCAAAATCCACTCGTCTTCTTAAAAACTTATAAGAAACATGACACACTAAACTTGGAACTCATGACAGTTTGATCACATGATAAATGTTGAAACATAGATGTGAAAATTAGCATAATTTCAGTACAACTTACTTCACAGGTGGACTATGCATAAATAGAATTCAAGGGTTGAATTTAGATAGACAAAGATCTCAAGAAATTACCTTGGAGACAGCTTGTTTGCATAATTTGATGTACAGTCCTATCATTCATTATAACTCCTGCAAAATATGAAATAAACTCTGTAACCACCATATATACTGAAGAATGGTAATTGGTATCATTGTTCAAAATTGGAACAAAAAAAAGGCCAATGACTATGAAATCCTAACATATCGAATTTCAAGGAAGAGTCCCAATAACAGCCTCTGCTGCCAAGCAGGCATTTCCCCCTAAAAGAATTCGGGCCGTTGTCATTACACATCAGAAAATGGAGTTTAGTTTTAGGAAATTCAGCAAAGAAACCCACTTATATATCATTAAAAATCAGTTTAGATATTCTCTGATGCACATTTTCTTCCACGCGTGATTATGTCTACATTCAAGTTTCTTCTGTATGAAGATCAGATTCGGAGCAAAACTTATACAGTTATGGATGCATCAGCACAGATATATAGTTTGTACTTTCTTAAATACTGAAATTGATTAATGAAACAATCATCTTCTCCGCAATTGCTGATGAGTAAATGGTTAGGTTCACTGAACAAACAATCAAGATTCAAGAAACATTGCTATTGGAAATAGGAGCAATTTTTTACGAAGATTTGTTAAAGCAGAAGCGATAAAATGGTAAACAAAGGAAAAAGTTACTCGCCTGACGCAATGGAAGGCTCCAAATCCCCCGATATTTAATCTGAAGACTGATGCAGGTTTGGTTGATCGAAATGTGATCAGAGATCTCACCGGAACTCCGAGCTCGGCGAAGGTGAAGCATTGGCAATTGGAGAAGGAATGATTGTAGCAATGGAAACGGGTCTCCAATTTCTCAATCGCGTGGGATCTGAAACAGGAACCATATATTAAACCATATTTTAATGGAGTTTTTTTCATTAGGACGGAACCATTTTAGAAGGCCGGATAAAGGAGGATCTTTCCTTAATTTTTTAGAATTTCCAAATCTTGTGCTCTTCTCAATTCAAACCCTTCCCAAAAGATACCTTATATATGAAACAATGGCAACTCAAATAAAATCTTTCATCCAAAAGATACAAATATGTATATATCTATAATTTTTTTTCATTTGGACCTACGTTTTAGTTATCACTAAAAGTGGAAGAAATCCTAATTCTAAGTGAGTAATAAGATCAATAAGATCACCGATGGAAAGAAAAAAAAAACCTTCTTAAACCGAAAGTAAGTTTTATCATTCACTTTTAACATTTGAGAAGGATTTGGTTTAGAAGTATATATATTCTAAAGGTCTTTGATTTAGAAGTTTGTTTATATAGAGTAATTTGTTTGTTTGTTTTTAGATTATGGAGGGATTTGATTTAGAAATTTATTTATATGGAAAATCCCAAATGCGAAATAATGGAAAAATCTTCTCAACTATCTTTGGAACTTTGTAGTTTTCTTTTTTGCAATTTTTTTATTATAATATTTTCATATGTTTGTTTGTTTTTTGATTTTCAGTTTTCATTTTAAATTTCTTTTTTGGAGGAATTTGATTTAGGAATTTATTTACATGAAGAGATGAGATTTGGATTCTAAATGGGTAGGGTTGGCAACAGGGGTGGGGCATGGGGATCCCCGTCCCCCTCCCCGTGAAGAACCCCACCCCCTTCCCTATGAGGGAATTTACCCAAGGGGGACGGGGGCGGGAATTCCCCTTGAGAAAACGGGTGGGTTTCCCCTCCTCCGAGAGCGAGATTGTGAGAGAGCGAGAGACAGATCCAACGAGAAGGCGGGATGACGAGAGAGAGCGAGGCAATATATATATATATATATATATATATATATATATGACCCAGCCCATGGATTTTTTTGCCAACCCTATAAATGGAGAGTACATAGAAGGTGTTTGATGATTTTTGTCAACATAGATGGACTCCGACATAAGAAATGGTTCAAATTCAAATGATAATTGGAAATAAATACATATGATTTATTTAAGCTTACATATTATAACTTTTAGTTACTCATTAAATTTTGTTTGCATTTTTTTTATTAGGAAGAGCATTGTGAGGGGAGAGGAGAATGATGGAAAGAAACAAATGAAGATAGTTAAATAATCTCAAACCAAATGAGGTACACATTGACCATTACTTCTCTCTCTTTTGATTTCATAGGTTATGTGATCAAATAACTTGTTTTGCGCAATTTTTTTTCTTAAATTTAATTAGAATGTATTAAAGTATGAAAACCACTTCAATAAAATTTATTTGATTTCATAGATTATTCATTACATGATATCTACTATATTTATTTTAACTAGCTTTCAGCTTTTGTCATATTGCATTGTATTTAAATATAATAACTCACCCTAATAAAATCATTAGATTTCATAGGATTCATAATTTCCATCCATTTTTTACTCCATTTTCATTCTTTTAAATTTATTTTATATCATTGCATTGTATTTTAATATAAAAACTAACTTTCCTGTTGTATAGAATAGATTGGATGAAAACTTTATGATTTTAAATAAATCTTTATTTTAAAAGATCATTGAAAAGGAGCCAAAATCAAACCACGGATGACCCATTCATCAGGTCATATGTATACTAAAAATAATTGGTTGGAGAAAAAATTAGCTTAGTGTTAAACATTGGCCACAACCAAAAAAAAAAAAAAATTATTTTATTGACCTCCACAAGGTGAAAATTAAAAAGAAGAAGATATATAATCATTTTTGAAGATATATAATAAATTATTTTATTGACTTCCACAAGGTGAAAATTAAAAAGAAGAAGATATATAATCATTTTTGAAGATATATAATAAATTATTTTATTGACTTCCACAAGGTGAAAATTAAAAAGAAGAAGATATATAATCATTTTTGAAGATATATAATATTTTGACTAATTAAGTTAGGACGTTAAGGATATTACCAGTTTATCATTTTTAATATTAATTATTTTTAAATAATCATTTAAATTAATTATTAAGAATCAACCTAAAATATAATATAATTATATATAGATCTATATTTGTATAAAATTAAACTTAAATATTTGAAATGATAAAATACAACATTTTAAATTTGATTTGCACATTTTTCGTTTCATACTATGTATTTTATAATAAGTTAACTTATAAATATATTTATATATTATTCATATGATACTATTTTAAAAATAACTAGTGGCCAAAAATAGGACAATTTTAAGTTTTGGGATCAATTTTTAAAGAAAGACTATTTGGGAATAGGCACGGTGAAAAACACGACTTTTTGTTCTTAATAACATGAATTTTGTGAGTTCCATCATTCTCTGTGGTCTTTCCTCTAAATTCTTTTCTAATTTATCCTTTCTCAAGCTCTCTTATCATACTCCAATATACTCCAATATAGTTAGTAACCTCACCATTATTAAATCTTTGATGTGGCACACATTAGGGTTTTAGGAGACTATCTAAAGTCGGGTTATTAGGTTGTACAAAATAGTTTTTGCATTTTGATTTTGGGAATGATAATTTTTCTTTGTGTTTGATTACAGAGATTCATCACCAACTTTTTTTGCAATTTTTGATCTAGGGTGGCATGTTTGAGCATTCAAGTAAGATTGATCAACTTGCTTATGGAGTGTTCAAACTATGAGTAGAGAAATAGTTCTTATTATCTCGTGGTCTTCGATCAAAAGGTACTCCAATTCTAATCATTTCCTTTGGATTGATGTTAATTGATTTAGGGGTTTTAGAATTTGTTGATAGGGTTCAACAATAACTGGGTTCCTAATTTATACTTTCTAGGATTTTCATATCATATAAGTTTTTATATTTCTTTCTATTGTTCAATATCTTTCTTGGTCTCAACTTCAACTTTTCATTAATTATTTGAGTTAGGTTAAATTTTTTTTTCCTAGAGATAAGTGATTTTTTTTTTAATCTCCCAACATCTCACAACAACTTCCAAACTTAAGCACTTCATTTAAACTCATTTTTATAGGTGTTTTTTTTTTTTTTTTTGGGGAGATTTAGGGTGAGTACAAACATTTTTTAACCAATTTTTTAGGTTTATTTTTTTTTCTCGCTACAACTTCCAAACCTGAAACACTTGAACTCATTTTTATAGGTGTTTTAGGTGATTTAGGGTGGGTATAGACATTTTTTTAGCTAGTTTTGCAGGTAATATTTTTATCTTGCAACAACTTCCAAACTTGAAATACTTCATTTGAATTCAATTTTATAAGTGTTTTAGGTGATTTAGGGTGGATGTATTGTTTTTTTATCTCACAACATTTTGCAACTATCTTCAAACTTCCAAACTTGTAAGTGATCAAAATATAAATATTTATAGTTTACATATACTAATTATTATACTAATGTATGTTTGTTTGCAGCATATTCAGAGGCCATATGTCCAGTTGACAATGTCTCAGACTAGAAGACACGTGATGATGGAAGGAATCGAATTCCTCAGCGGAAACATTGAACGTGTGTGCTTTTGAAATTAAGTTTTGAATTTATAGAACATAAAGAGAAATTTAAACATATTTTAATTAAGCATGTTTTCCTGTGAAAAAAATCAAAGAGAAAGAAAATACCTTTGAAGACAACTCTTCAATCTTCTCCAATTCTCCGCTAAGCCTTCTCTGTTATTCTCAAGCAAGGAATAGGTTTGTGGGAACTTCTTTTGGAAGATCAGGAAGAGTTTTTGTATAGAAACTTTTTTTTTTTTTTTTTTTTTTTTTGTAACTTGAGAGTGATGAGAAATTGAGAGAGAATTGAAAGTAAAGAAAGTCTTTGTGTTCTTAACACAAAATCACATTCACCTAGAAAAATGATAGAAAGGGGATTAACTTCTCTTTAACCATCTTTAACTCCCTATAGGGAGTTAAAATTTAACTCAAATTAAATTAAATCAAATTTAATTAAACTAATTAAATAAATATTAATTTATTTATTTCTTTTTACCTTTTTCAAACATTCATTTAGAAAAAATTGAATGTTTAAATTCGAGTTGTTATAGAAAAAAAAAAAAAAAAAAAAAAAACCTTAAAAGTTGGTGATCAAATTTAGTACTCGGTATAAGTATGATAGTTTTTCTTTTATTTTCAAGTTTTTATTCTAACATGGTATGGTAAAGAAAAACATGCATTTATATCTAAATACTCAATGCTATATTTAAGAATACTAGTTTGTAACTAATATTCATTGCAGGTAACTACAATTCATGTAAGAGTTTAAATTAAACTATTAAAGAGAATAATTTTGAATTAAAATTTAGTTTATATATAAATAATTAATTAATCATCATTTTAAATAAATCATTAAGAACTAAAATATATTATATTATTAAAATAATATAAATAAAATATTGCAAAAATGACCAACCTAAATCTTCAAATTATTAATTTTTATTTTGATTATTTAATTTTAAAATTTTATTTCATTTTATACCATTTGATTTGTTACAAATTCAATTCAAACCATCCTAATATATTTTAAACTTTCATCTGGATAATCTAATGGTAAAACAAAATATTTTTAAAAATTTTTAAAATCTTCATATTACTTATTTAATTTTTAAAATTTTGGAATAGATTTGATTACCACTTGCAAAAATATTATTATTATTTTGTTATAAAAAGTCGTAATAATGGTCTAGTAATTAAAATAATAACAACTTTTATTATGATTACAAAAATCTTAACTTCCAAGATTAGGTAAACCAAAAGATTTTAAATTACTTAATTTGTTGGTACGAATTATATACAATTTTTTGTTTTAATTTTACGGGGATGATTTGATTATCTTTTCAATTTAAAATATTTTCAAATTTTAATTCATACCAAAAAATATTTTTTTTTTCTATTGATACTAAATCCTAAAAACTCATTTAAATATTAATTTATACCAAATATTATTTTACTTTGTAGGCAAACCCTAAAATCATTTTTTTTATTGAAGGTAGAAACTCTAAAATACTATATTTTTTCAAGTAAATTTAATGAATTGATGTGTTCTAAATTCATCGAGTTGTTCCAAAGAATCAAAACGGCCAGTTATTAATGGAATTCCTTGTCGGCTCTCTGTAAAATACTCATTTGGACGAGGGCTTCCAAAAACATCGTAAGCTAAACCCGTGCTGACGAATAACCAACCTGGTTAGGTATAATAATGCTATGAATGACCTAGTATCGAATACTGGTGATAATATCAGCAAAAGAACGTTCTCCGAACTTCCAGTATCTATTTTGAAAAGAGAAAAGAAAAGTACACAAACATTTTTAAAAAATAATAAATTATTATAAGCTAGTGATGTTGGTTTACAAAGTTCAAAATTGGAAAGGAAAAAAACTATAAAAGCATATTAAAAAATAATAAATTACGATAAATCACCATACATGTTTACAAAATTGAAAAGTGAAGAAAAACTACATGAAAATCACTATATTTTTTTGTCATTCTTTGCCACTTTGTCAAATTGCTTGACTCTTAGAGAAATTTTTTAAACCTCTAGAGTAATGGTCTTCTTCTCCACCTTAATGTTCATATATTTGTATATTTAAGAAAAACAAAGAAACATAGGGGACTAATAAGATATCAAACAAAAACAAAAATTAGAGACAAAGGCATAACTGCAACAATGAAATTAAAAAAAAAAAAAAAAAAAAACGTACCAATTATGGAAGAATAATTAGAGTTAAAATCTACCCATAACACATTACACAAATAAGAAAACAAAAAGTTATTATTGAAATAGAAAAAAAAATATATGTGTATAAGAAAGGAGGTGAAAAAGAGAGATGCAAATGAGTGAATTATAGCGGAAATTTGATAGAATAGTTGAGAAAACAAAAAGTTCTTAACGAAATAGAAATAGGAAAAAAGATAGAAATAGAAAAAAAGAAAAAGAAGAATAATAAACGAAAACTTGGACAGCAATTGAATGAATTTATA
The DNA here is from genome assembly GCA_030954485.1 of Citrullus mucosospermus. Lineage (NCBI taxonomy): Eukaryota > Viridiplantae > Streptophyta > Magnoliopsida > Cucurbitales > Cucurbitaceae > Citrullus > Citrullus mucosospermus. Next base: position 16,777,376 of record CM062062.1, read on the forward strand.
GAGGAAATTTGATTTGATTCTAAAAAATTTAGAGAAAAAATTGAAACTATCTATTTTTTAAAAAAATATATTTACTACATCACGTTAAGATGAGATTTTAAAAAAAAAAAAAAAAAAAAAAAAAAATCAGAATAAAGTTTAGTAAAATTGAATCAAATACCTTATGACCAACAACTTAAAAAATCTACAAATTTATAATAAGATTTAATTCGATTTTTTTTTTAATCTACCATTTACATGTGTGAATACAAACTGTTCGACGAGATTATCGAAGAAATTTAATTCGTAGAATTTGAATTTCGTATTTGTATTAATTTCAGTATTGTGAGTAAATTTAATTCGTAGAACTTGAACTTCGTATTTGTATTAATTTCAGTATTGTGAGTACAATCTCTAATATTTGATCCTTTGATTCTTTCTAGACAAAATAAACTTTAATCTTAGGTTTGTTGATTTTCTTAATCCTTAGGTTTGTTTCCTTAGGTTTGTTGATTTTCTTGTTGATTTTCTTTAGGCTGGTTGATCTTCGTCCCTTAGGTTTGTTGATTTTCTTTAGGCTGGTTGATCTTTTTGGACGATCGGCCTTTCAGCTTGTTGATTTTCTTGGACGATCGGGCTTTGGGCTTGTTGATTTTCTTGGACGATCAGCATTTGGGCTTGTTGATGTCGAAGATCGGCCTTTAATCTTTTTGGATGATCGACCTTTAGGCTTATTAATCTTCTTGGATGATCGCAAGAAGATCGGCCTTGGATGATCGGCCTTTCGGCCTTTAGGCTTATTGATCTTTCTAATCTTTTGAGCTAAGTGAGCTAAGGGGTTGTGTTCTTCAGATATTTAAAGCTTCAATCTTTGAATCTTTGGAGCTCTTTGGAGCTTCAAGTCCTTTGAATCTTTGGAGCTTCAGTCCTTCGAATGGAGCTTCAGTCCTTCGAATCTTTGGAGCTTTAGTCTTCAAAATTTGATTATTAAACCGAAGACTTCAGAATTTGATTAGACCTTAGACGATATTCAGGATTCCGTCTTCAGAGTTTCAAAGCATTAGCCCTCCATTGTTAATTCTTCCCCCGAGATAAAACCTCTATTTATAGAGTTTTTATGGGCCTTCATGGGCTTGAGCTTAATTGCTTTTGGGCCCAAAAATTGGGATTGGGCTTGGGTCCAATATCTTCTTTGGCCCAAAAAAATTCACAATGGACTTGAATTGAGTTGGGCTTTTGACCCGAGCGACTTTAATTACTCGGCCCAATCTGATTTATAAATTCCACAATGCATTTGGACTTTGTTATGATGACGTGGCGAAATTTGGTTGGCCGAAATTTCTCATTCAACACAAACAAAATAAGAATTTTTTTTTTATTTAACATGTGAAAAAAAAAAAAAATATATATATATATATATATATATATATTTTAATTGAACGTGTGAATTGCTAAAAAGTAAGGATAATTTTTTATTTAATTATTTAAATATGAAATAATTTTTTCAAATTTATGTGTGAATTGAAAAAAAAAAAAGAAGGGAAGATTTCTTTTACTTAATAGTTTAAATGTGAAATTACCTAAAATAACCCTATAATCAATCTCTACAATAAGAAAAAAAATCGAATGTTTCTTCCATAGTTCCTTTTAGATAATATAGATAAATCCAATTTTTAAACATTCATATAAAAAGAAAATAGTTTTGATTTGAAAGTGTGGAAAATCACATAAAAGGGGGCAAAAATCTTAACAAGTGATGCAACAAGTGACATTTTAGGGTGTTAGATCTAAGCTTATACCATCATATTTTTGCAAGTAGTTTTAAGTGTGTCCACTATTTTATCATTTTTTTTATTAAAAGTAATCTTCATTGAAACTTATTCTCCATATTTGTTATAATAGAAATAATATAAAATGCTATTTTTAAGAGTGAAAGTATAAATTTTCATGATATTAAAGAAAATAAATCAACTTTAATTGGTGAAAACTAGAGGAAAATATTTGTCAATATTTATTCAAACGAAAATAAAAGATTCTATCTAAAAGGAAGCATAATTGATAAATGATTGTGTCTCCCTAAAAAAAAAGGTTTTCACTCTCTTTAAAAAGATGGAAGGGCCATTTTTATGGAATGTTGGTACACAATCTAATTTGTTTTATGTTTTAAGTGAATATGCTTTTGACACGTGTACTTTTTAAGATTGTTATTTTGTTTTGTGATCCTATAATTTTAAAAAATAATATTTTTATAATCTTAAAATGTTATACACAAAAGGAATATAAAGTTGTTTTTTTTGTTTTAATGAAAATAGTATTTCATGTTATAAATAATTCATTTAGTTAAATTGTTCAAATATACCATATGATATTGTAAAATAATAATAATATAAAACTTTTAACTTTAAAATATATTCCTAAAATAATTAATAATAATTTATACTTAGCTTAATATTCAATGGATAACTGCAATTAATTTTATGATTACTAAACATATTTGAACAATGGTTAACTTGGGATCTAATTTCTAAGTTTGCTACTAAACATATTTTTTAAAAAAATATTTAACTATGTTTTTTTATTGAGTTCTTTACTTTAGTTTGAAAACAATTAGAATTTAGTCCAAATTTGGTCCTTGTGATTTAGAGAAAATTAGAATTTAGTTTATGTCGCTTAGAAAAAGTTAAAATTCAATCCCTTCTTTAGGGATTAATTATGAATGTTTTATAAAATCATAGGAACTAAATTCTAATTTGAAGCCATAGGGACCAAATTCTAACTTTTCCAAACTATAGAGACTAAATTTATAATTTAATCTTTCAATTTTCTACTTTTAAATTATCTAGGTAACCGACTTTATTTATTTGATACAAAATGAAATAGTTAATTATATATTTCATTTATAAACAAGAAAACCAAATAGTGAAAATTGATAGTCTTGTCACAATAAGCATACCCGAGATATATTACTTCGATTAAGGTTGAAAGTTTGGATCCCTACTTCTAATTTGTTGTATTCAAATATATATAAATATATATACACACAGTTTTGATTTTTTATACATTTGTGTTAGTTTTATTAATTTCACTAATCTTCACCATTAGTAAATATTCAAAAAGGGAAAGTATGATTATACGAGAAAGTCGTGCTAGTTCATACAACTGTTATCCTAAATTTCTCAAAATAATTACCATCAAGAATCATTGTGAATAATAAATCAATTACATTATATGACTTTTTATTTTCTTTTTTTAACAATAAGTGGGATGGAGTACTTAAACTTCTAACTTCGAAACCAATAGTATAAATTTTATGTTAGTTCGACTAAGTTTATGTTTGCCTATCCAAAACTATTAAAAGTATTGAAAATTTTCTTTTTCAAGTAACACGTAAGGTGAGATGAAACCATTCGAAACTCTGATCTCTTAAATTGATGGTAAATACAAACTCTATGTATGATTAAGGGTGTGTTTAATTTACCTCATGTTAAAAAAAATTAAAGTATTTGGTAATTATTTAAAATAGCTTTTAAAAAAATTTCAACACAACAGTTTAAATAAAAATGATTTTTAAAAAAAAAAAAATTAACAAAAAAAAAAAAAAAGTGCATTCTTCCCTATAATTGATATAGAACCGAAAATTGAAATACGAATCCAAAGTGAGAACCCAACGATTAAAGTGCGATTGGCATAAAGAATTTACAAAAAGCTAAAAATTCTAGACTCCAATTATATTTGTGAAGAATTTAAAAGAAAATTGCTTTTACCTTAAAATAAGGAAAAGAAACAACTTTAATTTTAAGTAAAAAAATGGACCAGCATGACGTGTCATGGGCACGAAGATCATCTGCGGGTCACCGGCGTTACCCACAAAGTTGCAACGAACCGAACATTTGAAATCTCGAATTGTGGTCCTCAAATGATTATGAAACACATAGTTTCTACACAATTTGATACCTAAAAATAATCATACTACTTCTCCCATGTGGGCCTACATTTTATATTCAAAATTATATTACAAATTTACAAGTTTTATTCTATTAATTTGTATTTAATCCATTTCAAAAATTATAAGTAAATTAATTTATACTTCTAAATTGGACTGTGACCCTTCAAATTCAAAGTTAATTTGAACCTTAAACTTTTCATAGTGAATCAATTTAGATCATTTATAGGGATCGTTTCTATTCTCATTATATCTTTTTAGTAAGGCCATTTAGGGTGACATGTTTTTGTGGGGAAGATGTTCTCACAAGATCTCGCATTGGGATACAGAACTCAATTGAATTTGTCACTTTAGTGAAGATAATCGATTGAGCCGTAAGGTTCAAAGAGTTGCTTGGTATGTTGTTATTTATATCATGTTTGGCGTGAGCATAATATGTGTGTCTATGGAACCACATTGTGTGCTTTATAGGTGATTAGTATGGATGTTCATTCTGAGATTTTTATTTAATGTTCTAAGTAGCTTGACTTTTTTTATGGGGACCCAAGGGGCTCTTCTATTTTAGACCTTTATACGTGGGTTGGGTGTACTTTTACTAATTTACCGTTGTTCCTCAGCAGCTCAGTGGTAGAGCGGTCGGTTGTTAACCGATTGGTCGCAAGTTTTTGTGTTTGATTTGTTTTGGTATGGGTGTGTTTTTTCTTGCTCATGTAGTTTTTTGTTTGTGCCTTAAGCTCAAATTGTAAGGTGAGGTCCATCTCTCATTTTAGCAATTCAATACATTTGTAAAAAAAATAAATAAATAATTTCATATCGCTCCATATAAAATCAACTAAAAAACATGTAAATAAAATTATTATTATCCTAATTCTGGGTTTAAATTGATTCACTATTGAAAACTACAACTATTTATTTGATTTCAATATTTTTCTTTTCATATTAATGAAATACAACTATTCATTTGAATTCAATATTTTTCTGGAAGTTACTACTATTCATTTGATTTTAGTACTTTTCTTTAGTATTTAGTTAACTATGTGAAAATTATGTATTAATATTTTCACAATGAAATTCTAATCCATGGTCTAAATTGATTATCTTTTAAAATTTAAAGTTTTAGCGAATACAGTTATTAGGTTAAAATTTCAATTCTTTATATAGAATAGATGACTTCTAGTTCTGAAGATAGTAATCCAAATCAACTGGTATTTATTTAGGAGCAATTAAAACTCAAATCGCCATGGGAATGATATTACTTAACAAAAATGAAGATATTACTTTGACGGGGGTAAATTAGACAATTTCATTACTTAACAAAATTGCCCCTTTACTTGTTGGTCATCCTACTTGAATTGGTCTTTTTTTGTTTATTGAAAAATTGATCAAAATATTGAAGTCTTATCCGCTTCAAATATCTTCAAAGATCTTATGGGTTTTCCAAATGAGAGAGAAACAAGGGATGTCATTTTCTATTTATAGGACTTAAGAAGGGATGTAATTGTAAACCTAATACCATGTGTCATAATCTAATTGGACCAATTTATGTCATCAAACACATATGGTGTAATTTTACTCATGTCACCAAGTGACAATTCTAATTTGACCAATTTGTGTTATTATATATACCCATGCCACAGTATGACTGGATTAACCTACGTCATTAGATACTCATGATTTATTCTGATTTCACCAATTTATATCATATTAAAATACGCTTCATACATTTTGATTGGATTAACAATTTTTTATTGCACTACTTTATGACGGACACAATCTAATTAAATTTACGCCACTTTACCTAATTCATCGATTACAATTTGAAAAGTGGGTCTTAGTTGATTATGTTTATTGTTGTTTACCTATGTTCTATAAGTATAATGATTTGTGAGGTTTGCCTACAAATCTATAATGAAAAAAGTAATTTGATTGAGAAACGGAGGGTGATCAATCTAATTGTGGTTGAAAATTACATAGAACCCACTACTTTTACCGTTATAAATATTATTACGGTAACAATATGAAAATTATGAATCTACCACATTTACGGTTACCTTTATATTTACTATTACTATTACCGTTACTGTTACCGTTACCATTATGGTCAAGCAGTAATGTAACGGTAATGGTAAAAGTAAAATGCTACATATTTACAGTTCCAAGTAAACGCGATAAAAAACAATCTAATTACATTAGCTATTCAAGCCCATTACAATTGATCTATCAATAGAATCTCATTACGATTTCACCAATTTTCATTACGAATTGGTAAACGTAGCCATTAACATTTTTAACCATGGTAAAAAAAAGTATCATGGTTGTTGATGCCAAATTTTCGCCAAGGGAAACTATATTTGCCTTTATGTGACAACAACAGTAAATTTGTAAATTAGGGAAGAGAGGATCTAAAAAACAAAGAAAAATGACTCAAATGCCTAAGTCAGTTAGAGAATTTGATAGCACTGAAAATGTGCTACCTCGCTTTGCTTAATCCAAGATTGTTTCTTGCTTTTATGCATTTATTTGGTTATTTTTGTAGGTTTCTAACACCTGATAGGTAGAACAGAGCAGTAGCGACGAAAATGGAGCTAAAATGGGCCAAAACAGAGTTTAATTGCATAATTGCATCAATCGGGAAAGAGAATGTCAAAATTACCATAGTGCCCTATGGAACAGCGCCCTGGCGCTCCGAAAACAAAACGCGAAAGATTTCGCAACAGCGCCTCAGTGCTTCGACTAGGATATAAATAAGAATTTACATTTTTTAGGTCATTAGCTCGGATCCCAACCAAATTGCACCTGTTTTCTCTCTTCTTTTATTCTCCCTTTTGATCTTTTGATGTACTGAAACTCCTTCCCATGGATCAGAATGTTAATAATAGGCTAAGGTAATGTCTTCTAGCTTGGGTTTTAGGATTCTTTCCCTATTTAAATGTATTTGTGAGATTTTGAACCAAAGTTTATTATATTTGTTGATTCAATTTTGAGTTTTATCGTATTACGATTATTTTATTGGACGCTTGTGAATATTATGATCATTGCTTTAGATCAATATGCAATTCGTGACACTTGGTTGTATGTTGATCCGTAGAAAACAATAGGTTAGGTTAGCTTGCGAATCTAATATGATAAGCATTGTTCTAATCAACCTAGGATTGAGTCGAACGAACTTCTAATTAGGCGCTTGAAAATTAGATGTTCACCCTAACATTCCTAGATCTTAATTCAATTAGGTTAATTTGGACATGCATGCCTTCTATCTTTTCAAGTTGGACTAATTAGTCATTTAGGAGAATTTATGATATGAACGGAGGAACCTCAATCATACAATATGAACATCAAGAAGGAGTCATACATGCTGTCCAAGTTTACACTAATCAAAGAAAAAAAATTATGTGAAGTCAAGTGAAATTTTTGAAGAATCAAACTTCATTTATGGAACAAAGAGTTCAAGTGGGACTTCATAACTCAAATATGGTTACAAAATGATGGGTCACTAATTAAAAAGAAATATTTTCAAATTTATTGTATTTATTAAATGTATTTTTCAGTTTGAAGTCATTTTATGTATTTTTATGTTATAATCAGATCATGGCTGATAATGGTCATTAATTGTGAGTGTTACAACATTTTAAATGCCTCATAGAATGTCTAGGTTTATAGTTTGAGACCTATATAATGCCATGTAATTGTTCACAAAAGGAGACTTGGAAAAGATTTGGAAAATGTAGTAAAAAAAGCCTTTGAGCTTTCTTTCAGCCTTGTGCTAAGTATTTTTTGCAATTATATGGCGTTTAGATTGCATGTCAAGAATCATTCAAGATTGACTTGATCGATCTTGCTTGTGGATTGATTCGAAGATTAAGGGTCGATTGGAGCATAAAGCTTTGTCCGAGTTGTGGTCCTGCTAATCATCTAAGTAATCTGTCGTCTCTTAGGGGCTGAGATCATCTTGATTTGGGGTGTTTGAGTTTGAGATCTAAAGTTCTTGTTCGTCAACAAGGTTGTTAAATCCAAATCCTCGATTGTTACTTATCAATTTAATTTGCCTATCTAATTGAATTTGGTTAGGGGAATGGAACTAATTAACTTCAGTAATGAAAATTCGATGATCAAATTGCTTGAATAAGGAAAATTCGTTACAACCCAAGCTAGACTTTTCTCATATAAGTTTTCAACCTTTTACTCGTTAGTTTCATTTTATGTAATTTAATTTTCTTGCAATCAACAATCCCAAAATCTCCCTTCGGTACTTAGAGTGTTAACAATTATGAAAAAATTTAAGTGCTCCTTGGGTTCAACTTGGTCTTACCACTATTACGGTTTTGGTGAGTACAATTATTCATTTGGCACTAAATTGGGCGACGAATTCCTTCTGCCAAGATTATAGAAGAAGTTTCAAGTTACCTCATATGGAACCATAGTGGTTTATTTACTGGGGATTTGATCTAGGGTTTAACTTTACCTTCCTATAATCATTAGGATATCATGTTTTCTTAATCTCAAGCAAGCAAGGTCAAATCTTACCATATTTTATCTTATTTTATTTTGATTTTTGGCTTCATTCTACTAGGCTAAAAATCCACTCTCAACAATAGTAAACTTACATTTAATATATATATATATATATATAGTATCAAAGTTCTTAAGGGTTACCCAAGGCAAGGCTTAAAGCTCACAAGCAAGCCCAAGCGTAATAGGTACCAAGAGGAGGTATAAAAAACGCACGTCCCAAAAGGAGAAAAGGCAATGTCTTGGATTTGCTAGTAATGTATATCAAACAGAAAATAACCAAGTTACTGTCGGTCTAGCACTCTGCAACCTCGAGCTCCAAAAACAATCATAACATTACTAGAGTTACACCTAATTACAAGCGACTATCAGAGGAAGTACAATATAAATAAACTCATACTAAGAAAAACGTACCAAAAGTCAAATCTAAGAGGATTCACAACAACAAACGCAAACGAGATCCATCGAGCACCCACCAAAGTTGTAATGTAAGATTAATTAGGGAAAAAGTGGTATCTGTGGGCAACCAAACGTGGAAAGAAAAGGGCCCCACTTAGATTAAGATTCATCATAGATAGATAAGACAAGACAAAGTGATGGACTCTTTTTAATGTTTGTCAGCCGTGAAATCTTGTGTGATCATCATGCCTTAATTTTTAATTTTAATTTTAATTTTCAAAAAAGAAAAGCGTAAAAGAATTAATATTGATTTGATTTAAAGTCGGTCGTCTCCTTGCACGGTTTTCATACTTTGGCTTTGCCTTTGCCTTTTTCCCTCACCTCTCCCTTTTCTTCTCCATTAATTTTTATAACACATTACCAATTTATTTAATGTGACTTTGCCATTTTGTCAAACTCCTTTTTCCCCATGCTTTTAGCGGGACTTCTTTTAATTTCTAATTCTTCCTTCTCCTTATTCTCTTACTCTTATTTTGAATTTAAGAAATGAAAAAATAGCTTACCCATGGAAAGTTTGCAATTAATAGATTTAAGCTTGTATATATATTAGTCACATTACTTTTTTCAATCAAGTTTTCAATGTGCATATCTTGACCTTATAACCGTGACGTAAAAGTATTCTGTTTGTAATAATTAAACTGTAAAAGTGAGCATAGCTCAACTATTATTTACTAGCGATTACAAGATTTGTGGTTTGAATCCCTTGTTGTTCTAAAAAAAAAAAAAACTTCAATTAATATTTCATAGATTATTATTGAATGATATATTCGAAGTTGATCATTGACTTATTATAGTATTTTGATTTGATTGTGTTTTTGTTCATTTTCCTAAAATTTCTATTTTATTATATAATTCTTAAATTTTACATTTTAATGAATTTACGGTTAAGAAAATACAAGCTTAATTTATGTTTTACAATAATTTTAAAAATGGGAGATTAAATATTCAACTTCTATAAAGAAAAATTATGTCAATTATCATTGAGATAAGCTCATTTTTGTTAAAAAAAAAAAAAAAAAAAAAAACTAATAAAGTGATATAAAAAAATTAGAGATAATTGGATAACACAAAAGTAAAAGACCCCATTATACTTATTTGAAAGCTTTGAAATTAATCAAACAAAAACTCTAAAAATTCAACCACTAAATTACTCATAATTTAATCTCAAATGATTTAGAGAATCCATTCTTTCACCAATTTAGGGTAAACACAAACACATGGAATCAGTGCTAGGAAAACGACATCGTTTCATACCTTTAGTAATACAGTTGACCAAGAAGGATAGCTTTTGGGACCACCAAATGTAAATGTTAGGAATTTTGAAGTTTTAAAATAAAATTAAAAAAGAAAAAAAAATGGTAGGCCAATAAAGTAGATGGAGTGAAATCTGTTAATATGATTCTTGGATGACCTTATTAAGAAAATATTGGTCAATAAGATCCAGATTTTATGTACAAATGGGTCCCTTTTTTTTCCCTTAATTATCAACACCTTAACATAAAATAAAATAAAATAAAATAAAAATAATAAAAAAATTAACCAACGTTATTAATTAAGACAATTTATTATTATTATTATTCTTTTTTTTTTATATATATATATTTTGAGATAACCAACTTTAGATCCGCTTGTGTAGTGTAGGGTCGGAAATAATGTCAAAGCAATTTATTTGTCGTACTAAAAAGAAAAATTTGATGTCAAATCGCAACTTACATGTATTGATATTTGAGGAAGGTTTATCTTAAAGAATGAGTATTACATGCACAGGTTATTTTGATTCAATCTTATATTTATTTTTGTTATGCCAAAATCAGATTAAGAAAAACTCATTTGACCTCGGCATATTATTGATAGTAAGTTTGTAATTTATAAAAGAAGTGACGGGTAATTGAAATGATTAAAGACGTGACTTAGGGTGAGATGACCCTAGAATGATGAAACCTGAAAAAGAGAAAAAGTTGTGTACCAATGTAGTGATTGCCACAAACATTTCAATGTTTGAATCAATCAAGAGTGCAAAGGATTATAAACATTTTAGGGAAGATGAATGTCCTTTGTATGAAGCTATAATGATTAATATTTAATAAGGGAGAAACATAGTGTTTCTCCAATTTCCTTTCAGATTGGACTCAAGTGAAGGCAGGCCACAGTTGGATCGAATGACCCAACTGCCTCTTTTTATGTGCTCTCTTGGAATCTTGTTTGACCGAGTTTGGATAGAGTTTGCTATCCTTGTCTCGGTTTTACCTTTTGTTAGAAATGTGATATTGGCTAAATATATTTGTTTAACTTTCCTGGCTTTGTCTTCTTAGGTTGTTTAGGAGTTGTCTCAGTTTTTGTCTCTGAGAGTTTTGTCTCAGAGGTTGTTCTTTAAAGTGCCAAATCATGCAGAATAATTCTTTCTTTATTTAAATTATTCTGAAAATTATTCCATTTGAGTATTTGCCTTTTTTATGAATGTTGATATTATGTGATGTTTCTTTCCATATTTTTGTTGGGCTTTTTAAGCCTAAGAGGTTCTTGAGCTAGGGTTGCCACACATATCATTCTATGAAATTGTTTAGCGTGCTTAAATAGAAGTGTATTGCATTGCACTGAATTGAAGAAGAAGGTTTCGGCTGGTTCTGGCAGTGTGTTCATTACTTGCTTTAACAGTGAGTGTTTCAAGCAACAAAGACTGTTTAGTTTTAGGGGGAGCTTGAGACCTTCTTGACCGAGAAGGATTTCTCGCATACTTAGGGGGAGCCTAAGCTCTCATGTGAAGGAAGTTCACGAGCATAAGAAAAGATATCATCAAGTGAGAGGGAGTCTCACATACTTAGGGGAGCCTGAGTGTTTCACCACTAATATACACATACTTAGGGGAGCTAAGTTCAAGTGAAAGGGAGTCTCATATCTAGGGAGAGCATAGGTGATTAGCTAAGTTGGGCTTTACGTGTGTCACTGTAATCTCCGCTATTTACAAATAAGTACAGCGTTGTAATCACTTGACTTTTACATATATTAGTGGATTATCTTTCTCGGGCACACACTACCCCCAGACATAGGTAGTCTATCACCGAACTAAGTTAACAAATTCATCATGTGTATTTATTTGTAATTTACTCTTTGTCATTTTGTTGTTGTCCTTGATCCTACTAGGATATATTATGTGACATCTGTATTTTGTATGAGGAACCATATTCTAAAATTTCACCTTAATGTTATTTTCCTTGTTAGCCTTTTCTCTAGGCCTAAAATAGTAAAATTACTTGTATAACAATTTTCACGCACTTATTTTTTTTATTAGAAATCTAATAAATTAACTAATTTGACCTTCATCTCAATTGATAAATATATATATATATATTTGAAGAAAAAATTTATTATAGTCATTGACTTCAAAAAAATAATAATAATAATAAATAAATAAATAAATATCTTCTGTATTAATCTCGCAAATTCTATCCCTCGTTAACTTCTCCTTACACATGGAGTATTTTCACTAGCTCATTTTTACTCACTCCTCTCCCTAATCTTTCTTTTACAATGTACATTGCATTGCATTAAACTATGCTAATTTTTTTTATTTTTATACACATTTTTTCTATTAAATCTTAATTCAATATAGGATAATTATTTTAAATAACAAAATTGTTGAAAATATTTTCAAATATAGTCAAATGTCTCTGTCTATTACTAATAGGCACCGATAGAAATCTATCAGAGTTTATCACTGATAGACAATGATAGATGATATTAGTCTATTAGTGTCTATCATTAATAAACAATAACATTTTGCTACATTTGCAAAAAAATTAAACTCATTTTAGTATATTTGGAAACAAACTCTTTAATATATACACTTGATTGAGTATTTGATGGGCTAAACTATTAACTCATTTTTAGGAAAAAAAGATGCCCAAAATTAAATAAGCATGGTGGAATGGTTAATTTGGTAACTTAAGCATGGTGGAATGGTTAATTTGGTAACTTGAGCATTGGTGGAATGGTTAATATATATGTTTTTTTTATCAAAATGTTAGAATGTACTAATATTTTTTCAAAAGTGTAAGTACTTACTAAAAGTTTTATGTCTAAATTGGTAATTTAACCTAATTTTTTTGTCTATTATTATTATTATCATCATCATAGTTGTGATTTGTGTTGGCTTTTTGGCCCTTAATCTCAAATTAATTAATTTTAATGGATTGATTAATTACTGTTTTGATGATAACAAACCTGATTTTATTTATTAACCATTTGAGTGTTTTGAAGTGTCTATTGTGTGGAGCTTGGAACAACGGTTTCAATGCAATTTGAATCACTCAAATCAAAGTTCAAACAAATAAGATATGACCGAAGCAAGCTTAATGGAAAAATCCCGAGCTGATGATGTGGCAGATTTTTTTAATCAAAGTGGACAAAATGAAAGGTGTCACTTGGAGCAATGGAGAAGTGACAATTGGTGAGTTTTTTATTTTTGGATTGATGTTAAAAAGAAAATGATTTTAAAAAGAAAATGAATTTAAAAAGAAGATGAATTTAATATTATTATATATGTTTGTGTCTAACGGCTAGTTACTTTTTTAAAAAGATTAATTTAATATTATTATATATTTGTGTCTAACGGCTAGTTGAGTTTAAATTTCCATCTTTCAATTTTCTTTTACAAAAATCTAATGGTCCAAATTAATTTAGTTTTCACCCATTTTCATTTCTTTTTAAGCACTTCATCTTCTCCAAAATTCTACAACAAATCTTATTATTTTCAATCCTCCATAATTCACCAAGCCACCATTGTTGCTCTCTCCAAGCTTCAATTTTCTTCTTTTTATCTCATTCTTGAGAGAGATATATTGTATTGTGAGGATTTATTTGTGAAATGCTTAAACTTGTAAATCCACTCTATTTAGAGAGTTTGTCAGGTGTGCTATTTGTTTTTCCAAATTTTTGTTAGGTTGGCTCTTGATCCCGAGAAAAAGAGTTGTAACGGTTTAATCCTTAACCCTGGAAAGGATTGGGTTTGTTCTTGCGCCCGGAAAAAGAACGTTGTAGCGGTTTGATTCTAAGCTGTGGAAAGAGTAAAAAACTTCTAGTGAAGTACCCAAGAGGAGCTTGGGAAGTGGACGTAGGCCGGTTTTGCTGAACCACTATAAAATTCACGTTGTCATTTTCTCTATCCCTCTCCTAATTTATTTTTGCAATTAATTTTTGTTACTATATTTTATTGCATGAAATTAATTGCAATTTTTAATTCTTGAAATTAATTGCTCATATTGGTCGTTCTTAAATTTCTATATTCATTACCAATCTTTTTATTAGAATTAAACTGAGTGCTTTAAAATATGATTGTCAATTTTTTGTTTAATTCAAATTGAATTTGTTTGCATGAAAAATATTGTTTAAACTACTTATTTGCAAATAGTTTATTAATTTGCTTAATTGGGCTCACATTAGTAAAAAATTTAAATTAGTTTTAATAAACTCTATTCACCCCCCTTTAGGGTTGTCATACCGATCCTACAATTTGGTCCTTGAACTTTAGGATTTTCATTTGAATGGCCCTTGAAATGAAAAATGGCCCAAGGTTTAAAAAACGAATGAAAAATGACCTTCTGCTGACATCAACCACATGTGAAAAATACCCATTTGCCCTCAAAATATGCTCAAGGGTCTGACTCTTGCTCTAGTTTCTCGAACTCAATTGTTGCTCTCGATTCTCGCTCCATTCTCTAGTTCTTCATCAAACGCATGTTTAATTTTTTTATTTGATTTTTTTCCTTTGTTCGAATTCTCTCCCTAGTTTCTCGATCTCGACTCTCACTCCTTCCTCTAGTTGCTCATCAGACACAACTGCAATTTTTTCTTTGTTTCATTCTCGCTCCAGTTTTTCGATCTCGGTTCTCGTTCTCGATTCTCGCTCTAGCTTCTTGCTCATTCCTTTTGTAGCAATAAAAATCCTAACACAGCAAAAGAACACAGAATCATTTTCAAAATTAAATCTAAAATTTAGAAATACCGTGCACTGGCAAATATATAAAAAAAAATATATATATTGTATAAATTTTAGGTTAAACAAAAAGATTAGAAAAGAAAATCACATACCTTTTCTGACAAATTTCTGAGAAAATCTTTTTGGGTTTGGAAACCGACACCACCACGAAGAATCATTCATATCCTCTCAGATTTTAGAGGTTGTGGTTTGTGGAAATCAACCTTGAAAATTTGGAAAAAAAATTTGAGAGAAATTTTTGTGGGAAAAATGACATAACCGTTCTAACCTTTTTATTTTTCCAACTCGATCAACCTTTCTAAACTTCTGAGAATTGAGAGGTTTTTATCGATGGTATGTGGGAGAAAAAATAGCATACGTGAGACCACTCCACATCTCAGATAACTCTCCTACATGGGAGTTATCTGTTTTTATTAATTTTTATTTAATTAAATAAATAAAAACTAATTTAATAAATAAATTCATTTAAATGTCTCACATAACCTATAACTTTAATTAAATTATTTTAATTAAATCGAATTAAATTAAATTAAATCAAATCAATTAATCAATTACCAAATTAAATATCTAATATTCAATTTAACTCTCATTTGAATCAAATCCAACTATATTTTTCCCGTAACATATAGTTTTTAATGCCCATCTTATATACATTAATTTTAACCTATAGTTTGAATATGAATCTAATTCATATTAAATTAATATTTGAACTACTTCAAATATTTAATTTTCTCATAAATTTAATTTTTGAATCGTGTCCAAAATTAAATTTATACTATAAAGTTTAATTAAAATATAAAATTTAAATTATAATGTCTCATTATAAATTACTATTTTACTAAGTGAATTTGAACACTTCAAATTTCATTTGATACTTAATTACCTCAATATCTTTTACGAGCTAGGAAGAGGACCTAATAAACCTATCAAAAGCTCCAACGATATGAGATTAATTGGCTAAACTCATTAACCACATTAATTAATATTCGTTAACTGTGGGTACACTTCACAAAAGACCCATAGTTGCACTCTTCTCACTGCAATTATATTTTTGTGTCAACGGATATAAACCAATAACAAGAGATTAGTCCTTTACAAGTGTTCGTAACGCCAGCTGGGTCAAATTATCGTTTTACCTCTGGGCTACTTCTAGATCCTTAAGTACTAGTGCTCCTCTAATGAACAACCTGTTTATGATCCAACCATTAAACAAAAATCTCTCTCGGGTTAGTGAGAGGGTAGGACCCTTTATTCAAGTCTTGGAGACACCATTTAAGAAAACACTCATCTACTTACCCTAAAGTCAGAAAGGAGTGAAATCCATCTTGTATAATTATGTTCCTAGCTCCTCACTCGGTTTTGTCCCCAAAATGGTAAGCATATTGAGTCAGCAAACCAAGCACTCTCACCCATACGAATCAAAGGACAATCCCTCGTGAACGGGAGTTCATAATATACTTAGGATTAAGACTAAGTTGCCTA
This sequence comes from Citrullus mucosospermus, assembly GCA_030954485.1. Classification (NCBI taxonomy): domain Eukaryota; kingdom Viridiplantae; phylum Streptophyta; class Magnoliopsida; order Cucurbitales; family Cucurbitaceae; genus Citrullus; species Citrullus mucosospermus. Next base: position 16,793,743 of record CM062062.1, read on the forward strand.
TGTCATTCGATTGAAATGGAAACCTAACTAGTCAACGGAGCTACATCTAGTGGTTAATATTTCGTGGTTCGGTCTTATGCAGACTTATTACATAGAATACCCCCCACTCGCATGTCACCTACATGAATGCGTTAGATCACTGCATTTGTATCAAATACAAAGTTGGTCCTATCCATAGTGTTACCAGAATAAGGTATCCAAACTTATTCATATTCTATAGACCCTTTAGGCTGTATCTTGACTATTGATCCATGTATGTCTCTACATACTATTCAAAACTCATAAGAACAGTCTAGGGTGTTGGTTTATTGGATTTCAAGGTTTTTAAGACAAAATAAATATAACATAATCAATAACACTTATTGAAATAACATCAATAACGCTTTATTAATGCCAGTCAATTGTTTACATTAACTATCTACAAATTTAGGGCATAAAACCCAACACCTCTAGTTCCTCACTAGACACAATTGCAATTTTTTATTTTTTTCCTTGTTAGAATTCTCACTCTGGTTACTCGATTTCAATTCTCGTTCTCGATTCTCTCTCTAGCTTCTCTCTCCTTCCTTTAGTTCCTCATAAGACACAATTGCAATTTTTTCTTTGATTTTTTTTCCTTGCTAGGATTCTCACTCTAGTTTCTTGATCTCAATTCTCGCTCTTGATGATGACAATGTAGAACCAACATGAAGCAGAAGAAGAAGAAGAAGAAGAAGAAGAAGAAGAAGAAGAAGAAGAAGAAGAAGAAGAAGAAGAAGAAGAAGAAGAATGCAAAAGAGAAGAAGAACAAGACGAATGTAGAAGAAAAAAGTGCAAATTTTTTTTCAAATTGAGCAACTACCAAAATTCATTTATTTTCAAATTTGAAATTCATTTATAAGCAAAGTGCTGACATAAGAATTTCTATGTGCAATTCTTCCTTGAACTTTAGTCTTAATCTCAATTCTTGCTCTTGATGATGACGATGTAGAACCAACATGAAGCAGAAGAAGAAGAATGCAAAAGAGAAGAAGAAGACGACGAATGCAGAAGAAAAAATGCAGAAGAAAAAAGTGCAAATTTCTTTTCCAAATCGAACAACTGCCAAAATTCATTTACTTTCAAATTTGAAATTCATTTATAGGCAAAGTGCTGACATAAGAATTTCTATGTGCAATTCTTCCTTGAACTTTAGTCTTAATGATTTAATCTAATGAAATTTTTTAATGTGATTGATAGACATTAAAGTTCAAGTATGTTTGTTTTTATTTTGTGTGTTTTTTTAAGTACAATAGGGATAAATGATTCAAACCACAAACCTCTTGATGACTAACACATTCATAAGCCAATTGAGTTATGTTCACTTTCGTAATAAATTATAAAAACAAGTTTTTTTTTCTCTTTTAGAAGATAAATTATAAAGACTAAGTTATTGCATAATCAAATTTGACAATTAAACTTGATGGATATTTCATGACAAGTATTAGATTGTTACAAATTTGATAATATATAAAGCAAATTATTACCTATCACAATTCAACATCTAAATTATTACACATTAAAAAATATAGAGTTCAAATCATTACAAACTAAAATTTAGAAACTAAACCATGACTTTTATAAAAGTTCATATTTATTTACTTATTTATTATTATTATTATTATTATTATTTTCGAAAGCTAAAAAAAGAAGGTTGGCTGTACGGAATAGAATATTGAGAAGGAGAGAGGATAATAAGATCTAGCCATTGAGATCTATCCACGTCAGATAGCGAATTACTGGCTGACAGACGTGTGATTGAGGAACAACACATGGGAACAGTAACACGTGGCAGACAAGAACGGGAACCCACAATTTGGAGCGTGAGAATATATATATTTTTTCTTTTACAAAAAAAGAAATAATAATTTTATATTGAAAAAAAAAGTCCATCGACTGAGTTAGTCCCAAGATTAAAAAACACATGTTAGGTGAATTTTGTTGTCTCAATTTTGTAAAAATGCCATTATTGACAGATATTTCTTAAAAAAAACAAATAAAATAAAATATAAGATTGAAAAAATTATTTAAATTAATAAATAAACATTTTAGGTTTTTAAACTAGTTAAATTTTTAATAGTTATATTATATCTACGGTGGTAATATTTTGTTGTTTATATTTTATGTGACATTGGTTTTTTATGATATATAATAAAAATATCAATTCAACCTTCATATTGATGTTGAATCCAAAAAAATGTGAAAATATTAATACGTTGATAGACATTTAATACCATGACATTTCACTCCTACAGAGGTCAGAAGTTCAATCTCCAAATCTACAGTTGTTGCACTAAAAAAAATATCATGACATGTCCCTATAAAAATGTTAAGGTCGATGTCTCAATTTTATAAAAATATTAATAAAAACATCGATAAAATTTGAGAAAACTTAATTAATAAATAAATATTCTTTTAAATTAGTTAAGACACTCATTGTAATTATAATATTATATTCACATAAGTTACATTGTACATATTACCATTTTCTAATATTTATTGGTATAGAAAACATAAATTAACAAATATGAAATCCACAAATATGTGAAAATGTTCCTCGAAATTTGATATTATCAAAGGTTGAAATACTATTTTGGTTCTTATATTTTTAATTTTATTCAATTTTAGTCTATGTACTTTCGATTGTCCAATTTTAGTCCCTGTAATTTTAATAAATTTTAAATTTAGTCTTGAATTCTAGTTTATTGATGAATTTTTCTTTTAAAAAAAGAATTTTTGTTATCTATAAAATTTTTACAGTAAATTTTGAAAACATATTCAAATACTTTATTTTCTTGCAGGAAATTTATTGTTCTTGTTTAATTAATTTCAATAAAAATTAACTTTAAGAAGCTAAATTTAAGATTTATTTAAAATACGAATAGACAATTGAAAGTACAGAAACTAAAATTAAACCAACATCAAAATATAAGAACCAAAATGGTATTTTAACCCCTTACAAATAAATAAAAAAAATTATATATATATCACCCAAATCGAAAAATGGAAAAAAAGAAGGAAAAAAAAAGTGACAAAGACAAAAGGGAAGGAAATTGTGGGACCCAGGAAAGATCTTGAGAAGTGGACCCACAAGAGATTTTTCATAGAAAAAATGGGAAAACCAAATTGGTGAAGGAATTGCAACATTAGGGTAAGAGTGGGGTGGAGTGGGTCCCACTCCCACCCCTCAAAAAATTACCTTTATTTATTTCATGTTTCCGTCTCTCTTACCGTCTTATCTCCCTCCCTTCCACGCTCTGTCTCTTTATTACCTATATTATTCTTATTATTTATACATATAAATAAATACACAAAAATAAAATACACATATCATTCTTAAAAACTGTCCTCTCTTTCTTTTTTTTTTTTTTTCTTTTTTTTTTTTTCCTCTTCCCCTTTGCCTTTTTAGTGCTCAAAATTCTAATAATTATGTTGGGTGTACGTGAATTTGTCTGTCCAAAACATAGCTAAATTTCTTTCTTTCTTGATGACAAAATTGGAAGAAGATTTATTTATTAGAAAAATGATTGAAAATGGGACCAATTAGTTGAGTTATTATTATCAATTGGGTTTGATAATTTGGAAGACCAATTGAGTCTTAAATAGTAGTTGTCATTAATTGAAGGTAAGCACTTTTTGTCAATGATTTCAATTATTTTTCACCCTTAATTTTTTTTTTAAATAATCTTTTTTTTAAATAATAATAATAATAATAAAAAATTTAAATAGAGTCTTTGCTTGTAGTTTAAGCCATGAACTCAATAATGGGGCAACGGCCTAAGGTAGGTAATAGGTTAATTTAAATCTTTTTTCCATTAAGATTTGGCATGTCATTTAAGTAAACCCCTTCTAGAATTTTCACAAAAAGATTAGTCTTTAAAGTCAACTTCACATATTGATATGGTGTAGATTTTGTTCTACATGTCATAAAGCTTATGAAGATTTTTTTTTTCTGACATATTTATAAGGTTTTTTTTTTTCTCCCTAAGGAAACAAATTTGTAAGTTTGAAGAAATAAAATTGAAGGTTTTAATTTCACACCCGTTGTGAAGTTATTGCCTATTAAAGACTTAAGTTATAGTCCTAATAAATTTACTATATATATATGATAGACATTATTCAAGCATCTTCTTTTGCAATTTTGCTTCTGCCTCTCTCTAAGAGAAAATGAGTGAGAAATTATAATTAAAATTACAATATTGAAATTGCCTAAAATATTAATTCTATTGCACACTTAACAAGTTAGAATGAGGGGGAGATATTAAGATTGTTGGCGTGCAAATCATGTACAAGTTTTTGACTCATGGACGGAGCTCCTTTAGTTTGAAATTGTATTTGGATTGACCTACAAGAGGACTCAAACAGTGTGGTTCCGAGTCGAATATACTTTAATGCCTAAATTAGTACAACAAATATTTAATTCAACTAAACACTCAATAATATTGCTTACCCCTTAAGGTAGAGGAATGTGACTATTTATAAAGTTCCTAGTTTAACATTCACTTGAGACATGTGCAATATTGTCAACGTCAGAATAGGTATAGTCCTCAAAATTGCAAGTTTTGAGCTAGTGAGCTCGGCAAGAGCAGTACCAAATCGGGTCAAACTCTGGCATCTTTTTTCCATAAAGCTTTCTAGCTAATTTAGCTCATTAAGAGGATCATTAAAATCTTTTGAGGCTTTGAATTTTATTCTAAGAACACACAAACTCTCAGGCAAACTCTCGGGATTCCCCTAGACTTTGGCTCGCCTATTGACCATGTCGTTACCTTGGACAACCCTCAACAAATTAGATAGAAACAAAATAAACACAACAATATTCTAGTTGTTAACACTTAATAATATTAAAAACAACAAACAAGTAACGATGACACTTTTTTTTTTTTTTTCTCCTTACTACAAGAAGTAGGGATGTAGATTTAGACCTCCAACCAAACTCTAAAAACTGAATATATGTCAATTATCCAGCTTGCTTCCACTGCTATGGCTGATAAAAATCACTATAGATGAAAGAAAATAAAGATGTAATGGTGACACTTGGTAATGTAATTAAATAGAGAAAGATGTTGAGAATACAATTAAGTAAATGGTATCTGTTAAATTAAACTAATTAAAATGAAATTTTATAACAAGTCTAGAAAGAGAAGCCAACCTTTCAAATTGTAAGTAATTAATATTGCATTAATTACAAATTAAAAGAAAAAAAAAAAGGAGGACAAAAGGATGGGATAAATGCAGAGATGAAGAAGGGGAGAATCCAATTCAATGATAGTTTGATTAGTTAAGTACTCTCTTCTAATTAAGATCAGAAAAGTCTTTAATTAATTAATTGAATCAAATCCAACTAACACTCAAAATCAACTCTTTTCCATCATCATGATGACCGAATGGGAACATCTTGAGATTTTTTCTTGGCAATCAAACAAAATCTTAACCAAGAAAGTAAAAGGGAAAAAGGAGATCAAAGGAAAGAAAGAGAAAGAAAGAAAGAAAAAAAAAATTAAAATACCATTTTCTCCCTATGTTTAGTTTTCGATTTTGGTCTATGTACTTTCAATCAATTTTAAAATGTGTTTCTTTTGTTATTGGTTTTTCAAAAACATAATTTAATCTCCATTAACAATCTCTTTATAAATTGTGAAAATATAGTCACACATAAGAATATTTTCTGCATTAAAATTATTATCATAATTTAATCAATTTAGATTAAAAAAAGTTGATTTTGAATAACTAAATTTAAGATTTATTGAAAGCAAGGTTTAAAATGTTTGTGTCAATGAAAATTTCAAGGTCTTAATTTTATGAAAATGCCAATGTCAATATCGATAGATATTTCTGAAAAAATTATAAAAACAACAAATTCAAAAAACGATTTAAGTAATAAATAAATATTTTAATGTTTTGTAAGTAACTTATTATTTATATTTTATTCACATTAGTGACATTTTGTTGGTTACTTTTTATGTTTCATATTTTTTTTTTTCTTGTATGATAGAATGAAAATATCATTTTATCCCTCATATTAATTTTTGAATTCATAGAAATGTAGAAATATCGATGAAAATGTCAAATTTAATACCATGATTGTAAGTAGTGACTAAGCTTGAGATTTCTTGAAAATCAAAACTTGGGTGTATCCTATTGGAAAAATTCTTCCATTTGTACCGCATGAATAAGTAGGAAAATAACAAAGAAATTAAAAGAAAACAATAAAACTAGAAACACAAGAATTTATATGGAAAACTCCAAAGTTGGAAAAAAACCACGGCTCACCAGAAATAAATCTACTATGTGAAATATTGTTACGATCCCACATAATAATTTTCTTTATCGATCCCAATTACAAGAGCAATCTCTCAAGACTTTTATTATACTAACATCCTTTTTTCCATTCTCAAGCTGGAGAATACAAAAAGAAATTTAATTAGAGTTAGCACACCTTAGCTTAAAATGTTTCTGAGTGAGACAATTCGAAACCAAAAACATAGACTTCTGTTACAATGCTTTGGAGCACATCACTTTCTTCAATCTTTTCAATGTGGGACAGCTGCCTTCAAATATTTTGCCAAAACCCAACACTTCTCAATCTCATCACACATTAAAAAAGTTAAAACATTTCAAAAAATAAGTAAGAAGAATTTGTCATGTGACAAATTATGATTGAACAATTTGATAGGATAAAGATTCCAAGTACAGAAACTAAGGAATTGTTTAGGAGACCGGAATGTAATCAAGATTACAGGAAATCAGAGGAGTGTTGAAATGCGTGAGGTATTGAGGATAGAATGGAAATAGAATCGTTAAACATGAAAATAGTGAGAAATAGAATTTGGTTAAAAAGTGTGGAAACTAAATGAGTTTAATATTACAAGTTGGACCATAAACGCTAAATCCAAACATGAATTTTGGATTACATTACAATCCAAGCCCAAACCAATAGGGATCCCAAACAGGTACTAAAATGCTATTTAAAAAGAGAGAGAGAGAGATGAAAGAAAGAGATAAGTGGTTGTTGTACCAATGGGGCATAGAGAATCTATAGAGAGATCTCAGGCATGAGAGAAAATACAAACCCTCCCAACACACACATATGACATCTACTACTTCTTCTCTAACTATTCTTTAGTTTTTTTTTTTTTTTTTTTTTTTTTTTTTTTTTTTTTCTTGCTTTTTCTTTTTCTCTCCTCACCCACTTCTCTTCATAAAAACCTCCAATATTACCATACCCACCACCCTCCCATTTTTCCTTTCTTCTCTTCCTCTATAATGTCAAAATTACCATTATTATTGTGAGAGATTTTGAAAGATATAAATCAAACTATATATCTTCTTGATCTCTCTAGAGGCTTCTTTGGGAGAATGGAATTGAAAACAGAAGTAAAGGAAGTTCAACACCATTTCCATGTACTGGCAGTGGATGATAGTCTTATTGATAGAAAGCTTTTGGAAAAGCTATTAACAATTTCTTCATGTGAAGGTAATTAAAATTACTTCTAAGTTATATATTTGTTTATTTCCCATCAATTAATTTTCAGTTTCTTTAACGCCCCCAGCAGTTACCTGTGTGGAATCTGGAGATAAAGCTCTTAGATATTTGGGTCTTCTTGATGATCTCGATAAATTCTCTTCTTCTGCTGCTGCTGCTTCTTTTTCTTCCTCACAACTCTCCCAACAACAGGTCATTTTCATTCATTTTATATCTTTCTTTCTCTCTCTCTCTCTCTCTCTCTCTCTCTCTCTCTCTCTCATCCATTCTTCAATGCATGTTTAAAGAAGACAAACATAATTAGAACATTACATATTTCTTCCAAAAGAAACTTCCATTTCACATTTCCAAATGAATTTTATATCATAAGAATTGATGGACAATGAACTATATTTCCTTTAGAAAAATGTTTCACTGTGTTTTTACTCTAGATTTTAGTGTGAAAAAAGAAAAACAACCAAGTATTTAAACAAATGTAGTAATAAATAAAAACATGGACAGAATTACATTTTCATTTTAAGTACAAAGGTAGGAATTAGAGATGGTAGAAGAAATGTTATATCAATTATTGTTAAATTAAATTTAGTATAACAATACAAATAAAATTACTTTTAATATGTTACAACTAAACAAATTTATTATTTAAAATAATTTTGAAAACATGTAGTGTATAATAATATTTTTATTGAAAATAATTTTTTCAAAAGTGTTTAAATTAAAGGGTATTTCAAAACGAACCTTAATCATGAGGGTGTGTATATAAAAAAAAAATTCTTGTAATTTTGTGTATCTATTAAGGAGATGTTGGGAGGGGGTAGACTATAAATACAAAGACTCAGAGCATCACATGTGAAGAAAATTTTAGGTACAATACAATTAAAATTAATAACTTTTTCAGCTGTGTGCATTCAATCAGCCGGGAATTGATGAAGATTTTGTGTGGAATATATTTTAGACAGGGGGGCCCCTATGTTTTTTTTTTTTTTTTTTTTTTTCTTGCTTTTTAAAACCCTTGATTTATTATAAATTTGTAAATCATTTACATCTTGATTTTCCATTACAGGAAGTCAAAGTCAACCTAATCATGACAGATTATTGTATGCCTGGGATGAGTGGTTATGATCTACTCAAACGACTCAAGGTCAATTCCACTACTACCCTGCGCTTTCATACATACAACAATTAATGTTTTTTTTTTCCACCTAAATTTTCGGTTATATTTTATATAATTTTTTTTTTTTTGAGATAAAAATGAGAATGATATTTATAAATTAAAAAAAAAATACTTATTGCATCTTAGCTATACTCACGCTTCATTTGCAATCGTAAAAAGTGGCTTTAGAAATATCTTAACTATCTTTCATTGTTTTGTAAATTAAATTATTAATGAAAATATTTTTAAATCTAATAAAATAAGCTAAAATATTTAGTAAAATATCAATTTTTGCATTTAAAACAATTAACTTTATTAATTAAAATATAGAAATTTGTAAAAGCTAATAGTTTTAGATTTAAAGTTTTTAAAAACTTCTTACTTTCTTAACCATTTAAATAAATATAAGATAACAATGTTTTTCTGTATTAATATATTTTTCACATATATTTTCAAATTTTAATTAATTCAATTGTTTTTATAAACAATTATTTCTCCTAAACTTATATCAAATAATTTAGATTAAATAAAATTAGTTAAAATTCAAAGCATAAAATTTAAAAATATATATTATAATTAATTATCAATATAAAAATAATTAAGAAAATAAGTCTACTTTAGTTTATATAATTAAATTACACCAATTTAATATTAATTTATCTAATATTGTAATTAGTTTTTTTAATTTAAAATTTACCAAATATTATTTTAATTCCTTTCACATTTTTCAAAAAACAAAGCTTACAATAATTATTTTAAAAACTACAACAATTCCTTGTCTCGATCAATTATCGAATTATTATTTGTAAATTCTTATTATTTATTTTATTATGTTTTTAGATGTGATTAGAGTCAGGATGGATAAGAATAGTTTATCTTAGCTTTTTATTTACACAAAGTAAGATATCTAAATTTGAATCAAAGATAAGTATAATATATTAAATAAAAAAAATAGAATGATATTCCAAGTCAGTAAGAAATGATAATAATGGACAAAAACTTTATCTGTATATAGAAAGTCCAGGCACCTAAATTTTGCAAAATTCTACTTTCTCATTGTATACACAAACTGCATTATTCTGTAGCTTTCTCTGGACATCAACTTTGTTTCTATTTTTTGAAAAAATAATTCATATTGTTTGAATAAAATCAAATAACCCAAATTTGAAAGGTATAAGAGATAGCAAGCATATTTGAAATAAATTTATTGGTTCTTTTTTCAACTATTTCATCCCAGCGAGTATAATTCAATTGACAATGTAAATATGTGTTGTGACCATAAATAGTTTAAAAGTAAAATCCGCTCTCTTTTTCTTTTTGTTAAATCAAGATCCATTTCATAAATACTTTTTTTTCTTAAGCTCTTATTTATACTTTCCTTTCTCATTTTGCTATCCATTCTTTACCTGTGTTTATATATATATAAAAATCAATTAAAACAATTTTGAAAACAAAAAAAATCACATCTCATTTAATCATCTTTTTGGTTTTTTATTTCATTTTCAAAAACTATACTTGTTTTCTCATAATTTTTTTTTTAGGTATTTTACCTTATTTAAAAACACATTTGAATTTTCAAGCGAAATTTCAGAAAGAAAATCTAAGTTCTTGAAAACTAATTTTTGTTAATTATCAAATTAAATAGTGTTAATAAATTCATTTTATAAACATAGAAAATTAAAAATTAAGGTGACTTTTAATAACTGTTTGGTTTTTTATTTTTACTTTTTTGTAAATTAAGTTTATAAACACCTCTTTCACACCTAAAATTTTGTTTTGTTATCTACTTTTTACCAATGTTTTCAAAAAATAAGTCCAATTTTGAAAACTAAAAAAAAAAAGTTTTTACAAATTTGTTTTTGTTTTTGGAATCTAAGATTTCAACTCTTTTACTTAGAAGAAAAAAAATGAAAACCATAATGATAAATTGAGAAGAAATAGACTTAATTTTTAATAACCAAAAACAAAATAGTTATAAAACAGACTATTAGTTATCAAATAAGATAATAGTTTTTAAACACTTGTTTTTATTTTATAAATTTGACTATGACTTCAAAAATATAAAAACTTTAACCATAATAATAATAAAAAATTAGAAAAAAAAACAAACATAAATTCCAAAAACAAAAAGCTAAAACATTCACAAAAAAAAAAAAAAAAAAAAAAAAAAAAAAAACATTAACATAGCTTAAAATATTATGAGATGAGTGTTATTAACAATAATTCATGCATTTGCAGGGATCTTATTGGAAGGATATTCCTGTTGTTGTGATGTCATCAGAGAACGAACCTTCAAGAATCAACATGTAAAACATCTAAATTCACTTTTAAATTAGTTCAATTCACAAAATATATCGTTCTAATATTATGCAAATTAAACAATTCATAATAATACTAATCTTAATCTATGAACTTCTCAAACATATATGCAAAATTTGAACTTACAGGTGTTTGGAAGAAGGAGCAGAGGAATTCCTTCTAAAACCTCTTCAACTATCAGATGTCAAGAAGCTCGAGCCTCACCTTCAAAAATCCCTCACCCGTTGTTCTACAGATCAAATCAATGAAGAAGAAATTACCACAGTCGGAATCGGAATCACCGACGAACAGAACTTGAAATTAGAAGAGAGTAAGAAGAATGAGAATAGCATTAATAATAGCTTGAGCAAGAGAAAGGCAGCGAATCCAGAGCATTGTGAAGAAAGACGACCAAAATTGAAAGAATTGGAAGCTGGAGTATGAAGAAATGGGGACATTGGAACATAGGCATTTTGTCGAACACCTTGGCTGCAATAATTTGGAGTTACATAGAAATTTTCAGGTGGGAAAAAGGGGAATTGGGAGATGATGTAAAATGGAATGTTATTTTGTATACCGTAATTTCTTTGGTGGTCTTTGATAATGAATGTCTTTGTGTTGTTGGATGGATGAAGATGGAGGAATCTCCCAAAATTGGGATGTTTTTGGAGGGTAATGAATCAATCTATGGTTTATAATTTTTAATTTTCAAATATCAATTTTTCTTTTTATTTTTATAATACGAGGAGGGGATCTTGGTAATACATGTTTTATGTTAGTTGAACTATGCGTTTTTTAGCATAACAAAGAGCTGGTTTGGTAATGATTTTGCTTTTTTTTTGTTAGTATTTTCTATTTTTGAAATTTATGTTTGATTTTTTTTCTTTTTTTTTTTTGTTTTGTTAATGTCTTTATCTGTTTTGAAGGAACACGTGAATTATTAGTCAAATTCTACAAACAAAAATTATATTTTTGAAAACTACTAAAACATATATATAAAAAAAAAGTGAATAACAAAACGTTAAAACATTGAAAGTTAAGTTAGCAGTGATCATGGACGAAAATATAGTTATTGGTGTAAATATCGGTAACTCAGATTTACAGATATATTGACGGATATTCTGAGAAAAATCACGGATATCATGGAAATTTATAAAAAATATTGTGAATTTGTTAGTGAAATTTTGGAACAAAGTTATTTAAGTAATAAATCATAACTTTAAGTATATAAATCGATAATTAGAAGCCAAATATGGTCGATAATGGAATAATAGACATTAGTGAAGATCGAAAAATTGATTATGAATTGAATACTTCATTGATTAAGTCTAGTTTATACAAAATGAAGGTCAAAATACAAGATTCAATAATAAAAAAGATGATTTAGGAGGTACTAGCCCAACACTAGCATAATTTATTTGAATACAATATTGCTCCAAAGTCTTAGGATGCTCAAAGTTTCTAACACAATTGGAAGTATGTCATCCATGAGTCTCAACATCAATTCCAATGATGCCAATAGGAGGATACCTTGGATGAAACCATGTTCCATCTAAATGAGGATGCTCTAAAGAATGTAAATAATATAGAGGCTCTGAGTTTGAGTTTTCATCACTTTCACGAGGAAGTTGTGGTTTTCATGTATAGATTGATGTGCTACACCTATCAATATAACCATAAGAACCATAATCACTTGAATGACTATAATTACTATGAGAATAACCGTAACTACTATTGTTTTAGACATATTGACCATGTTCATATTTACTATCCAAACTCATCCCCTCCATACTTGAAACAATCAAGTCTGCATCAATTTGAGTATATCATATGTGGATTTTCTACAAATGATAGGTTTTCCTATTGCTTCAATTCATGGTCCACCAGCACTTTGATCATGGTCAAAGTCTTGTATGGCATGGGTAAACTGAGATTCTCCAATGAAGGAGCTAAGTCATTCATATTGTTGACCTTTTCCAACATTTTCCTGAACTTGACTGCCTCCATCACCACCATTATCTCCCTTGTACTACCATCATGATGATGATGATCATCACCATCATTTTGTTAACCTTGAGGTGAAGGAAGGAAAACTCACGTCAATTTAAATTTGAGGTGAAATGAATTGAAAAATTTAATAGAAAATGTTTGACTGAGGTTAAAAATTAATATGTTATTTTTTAAAATTATTTTTCTTGTAAATGAAAATTTTTTATGGTGAAAGAAGAAAAACACATATTAATTTATTTTTGAAATGAAATGATAAGAAAATTTAATAGAAAAGGTTTGAATGAAGTTAAAAATTAATATGTGTTATTTTTTTTAAAAAAATATTTTTCTTTAAAATAAAAATTTGGATGGTGAGAAAGTAGAACTCACCTCAATTCAAATCTTGAGATTAAGTGAAAATTTAATGAAATTTTTTTTAATGAAGTTAAAGATTAATATTTGTTATTTTTTTAAATTTAATTTCTTTGAAAATGTTAGTTCTTGAAAAAATTTAAATTGGAATGGGTTGATAACATACATCAATAGAAAACGTTGATAAATTGATTACATATATGGGAAAAATCGAAAAATAATTTTAATTATTGATTTTTTAGGTGAAATGTGTTGTTCTTTAGAAGAAGAAGAGAAGGAAAAAAAAAACATCTAGAGATATATCCACAAAATTTTTTGAAAAAACCCACAATAACTTGAATGAATATCTGCAGTATTTGGACGAAATATCCATGATATTTCACGATATTTTCACCACTGCTACGATATTTCAACGACGTTTTCTTTAAATGATATATCGCGAAATTTCATGAAAAAAGAACTTACCCCTTAGAATCTCTATCGGATTTGTCATTTTACCGATATGTCGCTGATTTTTCGCAATTTTTCAATTTGTGGTTGTGGAGTAGTTAGTGTGTGTTAGTTTTAAAAAATTAAAAACAAAAAATGTTTATCAAATACAGTCAAATAACTCAATGTTGGGAGTGGCGATATTTTTTTTTTCTCTAAACTTCGTATACTATAATTTTTTGTTTGAGCTCCAATCAAGTGTTTTGAGTTGTTCTTCGAAGTCTATACAATGGATATTTCACAATATTCCTATGGTTAGTAAAATTATTCAAATTTATTATCATCAAATTGTTATTTAATTAATTTGAAATTAAGAATAAAAAAGTGAACACTTATGGTCTTAAAACAAATATGGGCACTTTCACATCAGAGGAATAATTAAAACAAGTTAATAGACATGGAAAAATAATTTGTTAAGAATGTATAACAAATGAGAGTTAAAAACTAATATATAAATAGGGTTAGTAAATGGAATAAAATATGGTTAAATTATATGAATTTGACTATTATTAAAAGTTAGAATTTAACTATTTTAAAAGTTAGATTTTTTCTTTTTCCCATAAGAATTAATTTAAATAGATTTTATAACTATAACGATTAAATTCTAATTATTAACTATTATTTATTTATTTATATATATATATATATATATATATATATATATATATATATATTTATTTATTTATTTTTTTAAACTAGAGTGACCAAATTGACAAAATATTATAGTCATCTTATAACTAAAGCGATGTTTTTAGAGTCAAACCTTACAATTACTCTTTTCTTCTTCTTTTTTATGGAAAACCTAATGAAGCACAAATAATAGTTTGTAAAGGATAATCCAATATGCCTAAGAAAGAAAGAAAGAACGAACCCAAATTCAATAGAACTGAGGGTCTTGCATCACTATTTGATTATATGGGAACATGGAAATTCGAGTAACAATTTATATTAATCGAACAAATAGTTGAAATCCCAGACATTATAGTAATTTTATAATATAATATTTAACTATGTCACAATTTTAATTAATAGAAGCAAGGACAAAAATATCATTATCAACGTAAATATCAACAACTCAGATTTACGGATATATCGACACATATATAGATATCAATGGATATTTTGAGAAAAATCATGGATATTACGAAAATTTATAAAAATATTGTAATTTTTTTAGTAAAATTTTAGGACAAACTTATTTAAGTAATAAACTATGACTTTAAGCATATGAATCAATAATTAGAAGTCAAATATGATTGATAATAGAATAAAAGATAATAACAAAGACTGAAAAATGATTATGAATTAAATATTTCATCAATAGGAACATAAAAATTATTACAAAGATACAAAAATTGTAGTGTTAAACACATAACATAATGTGTCACATAACAGGCAACATTAAAAATAACATAATGTGCTCACAAATTTAAAAGTATAATATAACGCATAACACAACATAATATGAATACAAAATGCATAACCTTAAAGCTTAAGAAAATTATTATAAATAGAAAAAATATCAAGCTAATTGCAGTTTATCATTAATAGACAGTGAATTTTTTTTTTTTTGTAAATAGTATAACTCATTTTGCTATATTTGAAAAAAAACACAAAAACTTATATAATATAAGATAATTTTGCTATATTTATAAATATTTTGGTTCATTTTTCTATATTTAAAAATAACTCTTTTTCACATCTAATTTGTTTAGAAATCAAAGTTTTCAATTGAAAATTAAGAAAAAATAGAAACTAGAAAATGTATCACATTAAAATACCTTTATATTAGAAAAAAAATCGAGATAAATCCACAAAATATCAATTATATATTCACGAAATATCTGTAAATTTCTACAACTATTACCGAAATATCAATAAAACGATGTATCTACAATATATCACCGGTATTGTAGATATATCGCGAAATTTCGTGAAAAAAAGAAAATTACCCCAATATCTCTATCGGATATGAGATGTTAGTGATATCGCCGAAATATCGGCAAAATATGTGTTTTTTTTAGAGAGAGAGAGAAGAAAAAAAAAAAAAACTTGAATAGAGGCAATTTTAGGAATGATAATATCCTTCAATTTTTTCAATTTTTTCAATTTTTTCAATTTTTTCGGGGTTCCTAGTTAATAAAGCAATTACGTAATCAATGTTTCAATGCACTGACCCCCACGCACCTAAAGTTCACCAACGGCTCCCAGTTGTTTGACAATTGGCATCCTCCAAAATAGCGGTATTAACTGTCATCCGGTAAAATAAAATTGAAAATATTCAACGACACTGTAGACAAAAAAAAAAAAAAACGAAATTAATTTAATATTACTTTTCCTGTTTAAAATAAAAATAAAAAACTTTAATCACTTTCAAGATTCTGGAATGTTCCAAAATAATTCATTTTTATTTTCAATTTTTAACAAACGTGAAATCCAAAGATACGTTTGGAAGTGGCTTTAAAAGTATATTTAATGTATGGAGCAATTCTAAAATGAGAAAATTTCAAGTGTCGTGATGCAATTATCTTGGTGCAGTCTAGTTAGTTGCTCAATAGAAAATTGTCATGTGTTAAATATTTTTTAATAATAAAATGATTTTTCTTTGTTATGTATGAAGGAAAGAGAAGAAATATGAAATTAACTGTAATTGATCATTACTATTTTAAAATAGTTAAAATCACTTATATCATATTTTTAAAATCATTCTTAAAAATTTTAAGCATTCAAATTCAAAACCAATTTTGATGAAATGAGAATGACATTTAAAATTATAAAATTAAATACTAAATTAATTTTGATCGATTAAATACATGTTTCAAAATAATTTTGAACATAACAAATATTAGACTTTTGAGACTAAATAAAACTTGCATCATCTGTTTCATCTTATAATAGACAATATATATAGCCTTGAAAGAGTACACAGCAAATAAAATAACAAAATACAATCTGCTAATTAATTAACTCATTTAACTCTAGTACTCTCCCTCAGGATGGATCTACAATGTTAATCCCAACCATCTTGGCTAATAATGGAGAAAAAACAGAGTGATAAAGGCAGCCGCTGCATATGAGTTCAAATAGGAACAAGCTTGACTTCACCACGAGCGATTCGATCTCTTACAAGGTGGCAATCAAGTTCTAGATGCTTAGTCCTTTCATGAGAGATAGGATTAGAAGCAATATGAACGGCAGCAGCATGGTCACAAAAAATTACAGCTGAACAAATGTCAATATGCAAATCACGCATCAATTGCATTCATTATTCAGACAGAGCTCAGTAGACGTTGCTGTTAATGCCCTATATTAAGCTTCAGCAGGAAATCTAGAAACAGTTGTTTGTTTCTTGGCTTACCAAGAAATAATTAGGGACTCACCCATAAAAACACAAAGATCGGAAAAAGCATAAAGCTGAAAAGATGAAGAAGCTTGAAGAAATATACCCTGTCCAGAACATCCTTTCAAATAACGAAGCTGGAAATGGACAACAACCAAATGAGAGCTACGAGGCTTGGAAACAAACTGATTGGGTTTGTGGAATGCAAAAGTAATATTCGGTCTTGAAACTGTGAGATAAAGAAGACGACCAATGAGTCTTCTAAACAGATGGATCAGAGAGCAATTCACCAGCATCAGAACTAAGTTTGACATTAGGATCCATAGGTAAGGAGCAAGGTAAACCTTGTTGGGATTTAGTATCCTAAATCTTGTAGTATATATAAATTTGTAAATAAATTAATAAATAAAGTATTATTTATTTATGTAATAATTGTTATTTGTTTGTATAACTCAAAATTCAATCAAATAAGATCTTAGGTTATTTCATGTATATTGAATGATATGTGATTGATATATTATTGGATCGTGTTCAAGAAATAACCTAAAAGATCTATACTATATGGGTGAGGTTGGGTGTCTCATCCTGGTAACACTATGGATACGATCGACCTAATAAGTGTTACGAACGTTGTAAATGTTACAAATACGATTTGATCCAAATCGTTCATGTAATGACATGTAAGTGGGGGTATCCTATACAATGAATCTATGTAAGACTGGACCACGAAATTAAATCTCTCTATAACTCCTTTAATTGAAGAGTTTTATATTTCAAATGAGAACTATGTAACTTGATCTCAATCCTGAGTGAATTATGAACTCTTGTTCATGAGGATCGTTATTTGATTTGTATGGGTGAGAGTTGAAAAGCACTTAAATAATACTTTTTATTCTCTTAAATTAAGAGAGTTTATATTAGATTTCATTTGTTTATTAGTGGTTTTTAGGTCATTACAAAGAAAACTAGAATCGAAAGCTAAAAGAACTAAACTGAACCAAAATCAAGAGAAAAAAAGAGAAGAAAATCACAAAACTGCTAAAAACAAGGTAGCGCTTGTTCGACGCTGTCGCAGCGCTTTTTCCCAAGAACATCAAATGACCTCAGGGCAGCAGCACTGACGCAGCGTTGCGGCACAACGCCAAGGGTAGGCTTTTATGACCCACAGCACGACGGTGCCACCTTTTGATGTCAGACAGCGCATTGACACCATTGACCAGCGGTGAGGCGCCAGTTTTCCTTATTTGAAAAATCTCCATTTTTTGAAAGAATTTTGGACGGCTAACTTTATAAATTGGAAGGTTTCCAGCATCCCTAGACAACAATAAACACACCAAGAGACATAATAGAGAGTCCCAAAGAGTGGGTTAGCTGTAAGGAGGAGAGAAAAGAGTTTGAGAGAGAGCTGTGATGCCATTCGAGTTCCCGACGTGAAGACTAAAGGACATCTTGGCGGTTCTTCCTCAATCAAGGGCTTCTTCCTAGTAGAGTTTTCTTTTCTTCTCACTCTTTCTAGGCTCATATTGTTTGTGAACATGTTGCTTAAAACTATAAGTGGCTAAACTCTTTAGTTTTAGGGTATTGATAAATTGTTTATAAAGTTATGTTGATATTGTAGACTTTTCATGGTTTTGTTGTAATGAATATGTTTTTCATTGTTATTGTGCTTAAATCCTGTTGATTAGCCATCATTGAATGTTAGGTTATATGTATGGTTGAGATAATTGTATGTCTAACTAGATCTATAACAATGAATTGTTGTTAATCTATCATGAAAATAGTTAGATTAACAATGAAAGTTGCTAAAGATTACTCTTAATGTCATGTACTTTGTATTGGTTTCAAGAAATTAGTAATCAATCAAGTTGCATGAGAAAATGTTGTTTTTGAAAGAAAAGAACTTGGATTGATATTTCTAGACTGAAGCATATGAATTGCAATAAAATCCATGAACCCTAGAATGTTGCATAATGAATTAAACAAGGATTCATTACCCTAGAACTCTCTTTGGCTCTTGTGTTTCTTATTTACTTGCTTTCCTTTTTAGTTTTAGTTTTTCCAAAATCACAACTCAAGATTGAATCCTTAAATAAAATTGATTGAATTCTAGAATAGCTAAGTAACTTAAACATTCACAATTGGATCCTCAGTGAAACGATATTCAGAACTTAATCGTCTTATATTATAACTTGACTCGTACACTTGTGGTAAACATAGAAAGCGCATCAAAAGTGGTCTTAGCTGTCGACTCAATATGCCTACCATTTTGGGAATGATACTGAGTGAGGAGCTGGAAACATAAATTCACAAGATGGAATTCACTCCTTCCTAAGTCTAGGGAAAATAGATAGGTTGTTCCCTTAAGTGCTGATTCCGGGACTTGAACAATGAGACCTCACCCTCTCACTGATTTGAGAACTTTGTTTATGGTTGGACCATAAATAGTATTGTTCATTAGAGAATCACTAATATTTAAGGTGCAAGAGGTAATTACAGGGGTAAAACGGTAATTTGACGAAATTGTAATTACGAACACTCTGTGAATGATTGACTTACATTGTATGGTTATTCAATGGACACACAAATACACCGCAGTTCATAAGGTTGCAACTATAGGTCTTTAGTGGTATGCCTCATGGTTAATGAATGTTGATTAATATACTTAATGAGTTTAATTTATTAATCTCGAATCATTGGAGCTTATGACTTTTGGTCCATTAGGTTCCTCTGGTAGCTCACAACGGGTTAAAACAAGGAAACAAAGTGATAAAAGAATTTGAATGTTCAAATTGCTCGATGGAATTAATTGTATATGATACAATTATCATTATGTATGAGATACATCATAAAGTTTATAATGTTAGAAAATAAACTTTATAATATGATAATATCAATATTTGAATGGAATTTAAATATTAAATTAGTATGAATTGGATTCATATTAAAACTATAGGTTATGAGAGTATATGTGTATTATGACACATCGAATCAAATATATGATATTTGATTTATTAATTTATATTACTATTATTATTTAATTAAATAACAAAATAACTCCCTTGCAATGCAGGGGAGTGCTGAGTAGGGAGGGAAGTCTCACTTTAAATCAAGATAATATCTCAATTGTTGGTGGTGGAATGTGAAAGCTCTACAGAAGAAAAAAAAAGAAATTATCCCTCACTCTCAACTCTCAAACTATCTGTTTTCCCCTTTTCTTTTTCACAGAGGTTCCCACAAACCTCTTTGTTCCAAGAGTTTACCAGAGAAGATTTCTTGGTGGTGTTCTTTTTCAAACCTCTTTTTCAAAGGTATTTTTTTTTCATTTGAATCATTTAATGTGTTTCAATGCATATGTATATAATCTTGTTTTGTGAAAATTCATAAAATGACATTGGAGCAAAGCGATTAAACGCTTTTGCCTAGAGGATTCAATCCCTTCAATTGGTATCAGAGCCAATTTTTGCTTCCAATGTTATTATGAAATTGTACATAATAAGAAAGGTGGGTTATTTAATATACATTTGGTATTTGAATCAAGGTTTGCATAATAGATGTTTACAATATTGGCACTATAGATTACTGTCATTTTACTTGAATTGTTCATATAAGGGTCTATTGTTTTTGGGCATTTGTTTAAGTAATTGAGTCTGTAAGTCCGTGTCTCAAGTTTTGGCAAAAGTTGCTGAGGAAGGAGGTCAAGAACGGAGCAAAACAAAGTGAATCGAAGCAGAGAAATGCATTTTGTGCCAGACGCTCTGCGTTACACTACGGGACAGAAGCCAGAGCGTAACAACGCTCTTTGTAAGCGAAGTGACGCTCTGGCCAGCGTAGAGCATCGTGTCGCTACGCTCTAACATGCGCTACGACTTTTGTTAGAGCGTAACAACGCTCCAGCTTTTGTTCTTGTGTCATGCGCTCGTGCGTTCATTTTTTTTAATTAATATAATTTATTTATATTAATTTAAAAATCCTTTAGGGTGCCAATATTGGTCTATTAATGCTTTACTTATAGTTTTATATGCATATGATGTATGTTTAATTATACTAGTGTTATATTACATACTGTTATGTCATATAGTCTAAAATCCCACCATAGGTTATGTGCTATCATGCATCATATTTAAATATAATTGTTATATTTAAAAAGTTTAGAATTTTATTTCTAAAGTATGTACATGCATGATAATTAATATGCATTATTATAATATAAATGTTATATTGTATAATTTAATGTGTGATTAAATACATATTTACTATATATATATATATATATATATATATATATATATATATATAGTATTTTAGTGTTATTTTCATTAATTTGATATAAGAGTTATATTTTGGCTTTTAATGAAAATAAATGGTGCATAAATAATGACACTACATTGAATAATATAAATGTTATATGAACAATGTCATTAAATGCAATTTTTTTTAAAAAAAAAATTGGGTATAAGGGTTATATCAAATAGAATTTAAATCTATAATAAATAATTGCATGCAAACATAGGGTTTTTATTTTGGTTGAAATTTAAAGAATGTTTTTTCAAAAAATTGAAACTCTGTTAAAATATTTCTAATAAAATTGGAAATAGGGTAATCTATTATTTGTTTTAGGATTAAAATGTGACAATAAAAGATTAAATTTATAAAATATTGACTATAAGGGACCTTTGTCAAGGAAGGTTCTGTCTAGGATTGGGGTATTTAAAATGACCGGAAGAGAACACCTCTACCTGGGAATCGACCTGGAAGTTGAATTAGTTAACATTTTATAAGCATGCAATAAATGATTAAATTTTATTAAAATTTTTAATAATCAAATCATATGTTGTTATAATATCCAATATAAATGTTATATTGGAGAAATAGAATAATCACTTAAATAAATGAATTAGTCTAAATTTACCTAAGTAATGAACTTTTTTTTAAAGAACATAATTATAGTAAGTGGGAGAAGTATATGTGTCAACATTTCTATGGTCTCCTTCATTAGTTTGCAAAGTGAGATTTCATACTCAGCCTCGTGGTGCCCTGGGCGCATTCTCCCTTCGGAAGGTATTTGTATGAAATCAATATTAGGGCAAACTCTAGAGTAGGGCTGCCTCAATTTTCACATCAATATTGTCCTTCCCTTCAGCGGGCTTATTGGGGCAGGATTTTGGAACCTAAAAGATGAAGAGTCACACTTACAAGAACTCATTAAATAAGTTCATGTTTTTCTTGACCAAAATAATGGTAGCTAAACACTATAGGAATAAGAGTTATTCTGGTGTATTATTTGGTTGAGAATGTCTCAATTCAGTGAAGGAATAACTAACTACCCTTGAGTAGCTTTAAGTTCTAAATCACTGAAGTATCATCGCAAATTAAAATGATTTTAAGGGTTTTCTCATTATTTATTTGCTAAAAATTAGATTGGTTTTTTTTTTTTAAAGAGTTATGCATTTTTCTAACTAGAATGAAAATTTGTTTATTTCAGCAAAACTATGACTAGTCTTGTGATTAACCTCTTTAGTGGTGACAAACTTACGGGTGAAAACTACACAACCTGGAAAAACACTATTAATATTGTGCTGGTAATAGGCGACCTAGAATTTGTTTTGATTGGGAAATGTCCTCAAATTCCTGCCCCAAATACATCACGAAATGTTTGTGAAGCATATGAGAGATGGATTAAGGCCAATGAAAAGGCTCGTGTATATATCTTGGCTAGCATGTCTAACGTATTAGCCAAAAAGTATGAGAACATGGTCTCTGCTCGGGAGATCATGGATTCGTTGTATAATATGTTTGGACAACTGTCCTCTCAGATCAAGCATGATGCTCTCAAATTCATCTTTAACTCACGGATGAACGAGGGAACATCTGTTAGAGAACATGTTATCAGCATGATGGGACACTTCAACATGGCCGAGATGAATGAGGCGGTGATTGACGAAGCCAATCAGATTAGCTTTATTCTAGAAACTCTTCCGAATAGTTTTCTTCAATTTCATAGCAACATTGTTACGAACAAGCTTGCTTATAACCTCACCACCCTACTGAACGAGCTCCAAACGTATGAGTCCTTGTTGAAAGTCAAAGGACAAAGGGAGAAGCAAATGTTGCAACTTCCAACAAGAATTTTCACAGAGGTTCGACCTTTGGTGTGAAAAATGGAGCTTCTACTTTCGGTTCTAAAAAATGGAAGAAGAACAAGGGTGGAAAAGGGAATAAAGTTATCCCTCCGCTTATGGTCAGAAAAGGAAGAAAGTCAAGCCTAAAAAAGAGAATATGTTTCCATTGAAACCATAATGGACATTGGAAGAGGAATTGCCCAAAGTACTTGGCTGAGGTGAAAAAAGCCAAAGAAGGTAAACATGACTTACTTGAGGCAACTGGATGCTGGTGAGATGACTCTGAGGGTCAGAAATGGAGAGGTCTTCTCAACCGTTGCTGTAGGGAGCATTAAATTACATTTTAAGAATTTTTATTTGTTGTTGAACAACGTTTTTATAGTTCCTAATATTAAAAGGAACTTAATTTCTGTTTCTTCCTTAATAGAACAGTTGTATTCAATCACTTTTTCTACAAATAAATCGTTTATTTTCAAGAATGGTGTTGAAATTTGTCCAACAAAATTAGAAAGTAATTTACATGTGTTAAGACCGTTAGCAACAAATTTGCTCCTGAATTATTCAAAACAACGATGACACAAAATAAAAGACAGAAAATTTCTCCTAAAGAAAATGCCCATCTTTGGCATCTAAGACTAGGCCACATAAATCTCAATAGAATTGAGACATTGGAAATTAATGGACTTCTAAATAAATTAGAAGAAAAATCTTTACCAGTATGTGAGTCTTGCCTTGAACGCAAAATGACTAGAAACCTTTTATTGGAAAAGGTTATAGCGCCAAAGAACCTTTAAAACTTATACATTTAGATCTTTGTGGTCCAATAAATGTTAAGGCTAGAGGAGGTTTTGAATACTTCATATCTTTTATAGATGATTATTCAAGATTTGGGTATGTTTACCTAATGCAACATAAGTCTGAATCTCTTGAAAAGTTCAAATAATATAAGACTGAAGTTGAAAACTTGTTAGGTAAAACAATAAAGACACTTCGATCTAATCGAGGTAAAGAGTATTTGGATTTAAGATTCCAAGATTATATGATAGAACATGGAATTATATCCCAACTCTTTGCTCCTGGTATGCCTCAGCAAAATGGTATATCAGAAAGGAGAAATAAAACCTTGTTGAATATGGTTCAATCTATGATGAGCTATGCTCATCTACCTGATACTTTTTGGGTTATGTAATAGAGACTTAGTGTACATCTTGAACAATGTTCCATCAAAAAGTGTTTCTAAAACACATTTTGAGTTATGGAAAGGTCGTAAAGGCAGTTTACGACATTTTAGAATTTGGGGATATTCGGCACTTGCGTTAGTCACAAACCAAAAGAAGTTGGAACCGTGTTCGAGGGTGTGCCTATTTGTAGGCTATCCCAAATAAACTAAAGGTGGTCTCTTTTATGATCCTAAGGATAATGAGGTGTTTGTATTGACAGATGCTACGTTCTTAGAGGAAGATCATATAAGAGATAAAAAACTGTATAGTAAATTAATATTAAGTGAAATTTCCCATAATAATGACAGTACATCAACAAGAGATGTTGACAATTCTAATACATCAACAAGAGTTGTTGATGGTGCTAGTTCATCTAGTCAAAATTCCTCTCAAGAGTTTAAAGAGCCTCGTTGTAATTGGAGGGTTATATCTCCTCCTATACTATATATGTGTTTGACAAAAGCCCATGTCATCATATCGGATGATGGTGTTGAGGATCCATTATCTTTTAAATAGCCAATGAAAGATATTGACAAAGGTGAATGGGTCAAAGCCGTGGATCTTGAAATGGAGCCTATGTATTTCAATTCGGTCTGGGATCTTGAAGATCATCCTAATGGGGTACCTATAGGTTGCAAATGGATCTAAGAGAGAAAAAAAGGTATAGATGGAAAGGTACAGACCTTTAAGGCTAGACTTGTGGCAAAGGGGTATACCCAAGTAAAGGGGTTGAATTTAAAGAAACTTTTTCTCATGTTGTCATGCTAAAGTCAATATGCATTCTCTTGTCCATTGCCACATATTATGACTATGAAATATGACAAATGGATGTCAAGATTGCTTTTCTGAATGAAAATCTTGATGAGAGCATTTACATGAGTCAACCAAAAGGATTCATAAAACAAGAATAGGATCAAAAGGTCTATAAGCTGAAACGATCTATTTATGTATTGAAACAGACATCTAGATCTTGGAACATAAGGTTTGACAATGCAATCAAATCTTATGGATTTGAACAAAATACTGATGAGCCTTATGTTTACAAGAAAATCATCAGAAGTACTGTTACTTTTCTAATGTTGTATGTAGATGATATCCTACTCATTGGGAATGATGTAGGTTTTCTTACTAACATTAAAAGCTGGTTATCTGTTCAATTCCAAATAAAAGATTTGAGAGAAGCACAATATGTTCTTAGCATTCAAATCATAAGAAATCGCAAGAACAAAACACTAGCTTTGTCTTAAGCATCTTATATTGACAAAATGTTAGTCCAATACTCGATGCAAAATTCTAAGAAAGATAACTTGCCTTTTAGACATAAAGTTGTTTTGTCTAAAAAACAGTGTCCCAAGACATCTCAAAAGATTGAGAATATGAGACGTATACCCTATGCATCAGTTGTGGGCAGCCTTATGTATGCAATGTTGTGTACTAGGCCTGACATATGCTATGCAGTTGGGATTGTTAGTAGATATCAATCTAATCCAAGATTTGATCACTAGACAATAATAAAAACAATCCTCAAGTATCTTAGGAGAACAAGAAACTATATGCTTGTGTATGACAATAAGAATCTGATCCTTACAAGTTACACTGACTCTGATTTTCAGACTGATAAAGATTCTAGGAAATCTACATCAGGATTAGTGTTCACTCTTAATGGAGGAGCTATAGTTTAGCAAATATCAAACAAGGATTCATTGCTGACTCTACTATGGAGGTTGAATATGTGGCTGATTGTGAAGCTGCTAAAGAAGCGATATGGCTGAGGAAATTTTTAATTGATTTGGAAGTAGTTCCAAACATGTCTTTGCCTATCACACTTTATTGTGATAATAGTGGCGCTGTGGCAAATTCAAAAGAACCTTGAAGCCATAAGTGTGGTAAGCACATTGAAAGGAAGTATCATTTGATACGAGAAATTGTAAAACGAGGGGACGTGATCGTCACAAAGATAGCTTTGGAGCACAACATTGCTAATCCATTTACAAAGAATCTCACAACTAAAGTATTCGAGGGTCATCTAGAGGGTCTAGGTTTATGGGATTTATAACCTCTCAACTAGGGCAAGTGGAAAACTGATTAGGTATATTGGTATGCTCTAGTTTATTGTATTTACTTACTTTGAAGTCTTTTGTACATCCCACTAGCTCTAGGACAAGTGGGAGATTGTTGGGATTTATGTCCTAAATCTTGTATTTTGTGTAAATTTGTAAATAAAGTATTATTTATTTATGTAATAATTGTTATTTGTTTGCATAACTCAAAATCCAATAAACTAAGATCCTAGGTTATTTAATGTATCTTGAACGGTATGTGGTTGACATATCATTGGATTGTGTTCAAGAAATAATCTAAAAGATCTATAGTATATGGGTGATGTTGGGTGTCTCATCCTAGTAACATTATGGATACGACCCATTTTGTAAGTGTTACAAACAGTTTGATCCAAATTGTTCGTGTAATGACATATAAGTGGGAGTATCCTATACAGTGAGTCTATGTAAGACTGGACCACGAAATTAAATCTCTCTTTATCACTCCGTTAATTGAAGAGTTTTATATTTCAAATGAGAACCATGTAACTTGATTTCAATCCTGAGTGAATTATAAACTCCTGTTCATGAGGATCGTTCTTTGATTTGTATGGGTGAGAGTGGCCTTGGCCGTTGACTTAACATGCCTACCATTTTAGGAATGATACTGAGTGAGGAGCTGGGAACATAAATTTACAAGATGAAATTCACTCCTTCTTGACTCTAGGGAAAGTAGATAGGTTATTTCCTATAGGGCTGATTCCGAAACTTTAACAATAAGGCCTTACCCTCTCATTGATTTGAGAGGGACTCCTTCCTGACTATAGGGAAAGTAGATAGGTTATTTCCTATAGTATTGATTCTGAAACTTAAACAATAAGGTCTCATCCTCCCACTGATTTGAGAGGGACTTTGTTTAGGTTGGACCATAAACAGTATTGTTCATTAGAGGATCAATGGTACTTATGGTGCAAATAGGTAATTACAAGGTAAAACAGCAATTTGACCCAACTGTAATTACGAATACCCTGTGAAGGAGTGATTTGCATTGTATGGTTATTCAATGGACACACAAATATACCACAGTTCATAAGAGTACAACTATGGTTATTTAGTGGTATGCCCCATGGTTAATGAATGTTAACTAATATAATTAATGAGTTTAATTTATTAATCTCGAATCATTGGAACTTATGATTGTTGGTTCATTAAGTTCCTCTGGTAGCTCACAACGAGTTAAAACAAGGAAACAAAATGATACAAAAATTCAACGTTCAAATTGCTCCAGGAAATTAATTATATATGATACAATTATCATTATGTATGAGATACATCATAAAGTTTATAATGTGAGAAAATAAACTTTATAATATGAGAATATCAATATTTGAATAAGATTTAAATATTAAATTAGTATGAATTGAATTCATACTAAAACTATAGATTATGAGAGTATATGTGTATTATGACACATCGAATCAAATATATGATATTTGATTTCCTTTAATTAATTAAATATGATTTCATTAATTAAATGGTTATTTAATTCATATTTAATTATTATATATAAATTTATTAAATTTCATTTATTCATTTATATTATTATTATTTAACAAAATAACAAAATAACTCCCCTGCAACGGGAGTGGTGAGTGGGGAGGGAAGTCTCACTTTAAATTGAGATAAGATCTTAAAATTAAAAAAAAAAAAAAAAAAAAAAAAAAAAAAAAAAACTCCCCCTCACTCTCAACTCTCAGCTTTTCCCTTTTCTTTTTCACAGAGTCTCCCACAAACCTCCTTGTCCAAGAGTTTACCAGAGGAGATGTCTTAACATTGTTCTTGAAGAATCAGAGAGTAGTACCTTGAGAATTAGATCTTCAAAGGTATTTGTTTTTTTTTTTTTTTTTGAATCATTTAATGTATTTCAATGCATATGTATATAATCTTGTTTTGTGCAAATTCATAAAATGACATTGGAGCAAAGCTATTAAACACCTCCGCCTAGAAGATTCAATCCCTTCAAGGAGTTGTGTAAGACACAATGACATTGGACAAAGCAATACACTTGACAGATCAAGCCAACTCAAGACCAGAAAAGAATTTCAAGGATCCTAAATCTTTCAAACGAAAAACATCATTAAGATGTTGTTTCAACTAGTTAATATCAGTCAAATAAGTACCTATGATGATAATATCGTCTACATAAACAAGTAATGCAATGAAAAATTGTTTTGTTCCTTGTATGAATAAAGAGTAATAAAATTTTGACGGTTGAAACCCAAGATGCAACAAAGCAGAAGAAACCCACTATGTTTGTAACCAAGAGGAAGGTCTATGTAGATTTCTTCAATTAAACCCCCGTACAAAAAGGCATTATTGACATCTAATTGCACCAAGGATCATACAAGAGATGGGAGGATTTTGCAACTAGAGAAAAAGTTTCAACATAATCCCTCTTGATAAGTGTAACCCTTAGCCACTAGACGTACTTTGTAACACTCAACACTACCATCAACTTTATGTTCCACTTTGTAGACCCGTGTACAACCTATGGAATGTTGATTATGGGGCAAAGGAACAATAAACCAAGTCTGACTATCTTCCATGGCTTTTAACTCATTTGCTACAACTTGATGCCATTGGACATCAGAAGCAGCCTGATGATAAAACCGAGGTTCAAAAGTAGCTGAAACATTGAGCACAAATTTTCAGAAAGCAGGGGACAGTATTAGATTCATCCAAAACAATATTTTGATTGACTATAGCAGAAGGAGCAATCTGATTAGTAGTGAGAACTTCATATTGTGTCGTGGACTCGAGTGAACAAAAAAAAGGAGTTAGTACTACTGAGTCTAGAAAGGGATCATGAATATCAGTCTCAGCTGTGACATCATGAAACGAAAAAACTGACTCATGAAAAACTACATCACGGGATATGAAGAACTTATGATTCTCAATATCATAAAGTTTTGTATCCCTTAATGCCAGGAGAATACCCCACAAAAACTGAAGAGACAACTATTGGATGAAATTTAGAACAATGATTAGAAAGCATGGAAGCAAACATCAAACATCCAAAAGTCCTCAACAAACTATAATCAACATTTTTTTGATAGAGCCGATAATAAGGAGTCTTCCAATGAAATATAGAGGAAGGAGTTCTATGATTAAATGACAAGTAGTAAGTATACAATCTCTCCAAAAAGAAATTGGCAATCGAGACTGAAATAGATGGGCTCTAGCAACATTAAGAAGGTGATGATGTTTTCGTTCTATAACTGAATTTTGTTCAAGACGATGTACACAGAAGTACTAATAAATGACACCTTCTATAAGGAAAAAATCAGTAAAGGCTAATTTCGGAGCATTATCTGAACGGACTTGTTTAATAGTAGTACCAAACGGTGTTACAACAAGTTGAAAAAACTGAGGAACTATATGCACTAAACATCAGACTTAGTCTTGATAAAAAAAAATAAAAATAAAAAAAAAAAAAGACCCACATATATCTTGAAAAATCATCAACTAGGGTAAGGAAATAATGACAACCAGTATGTGTTGATTGATAAGGCCCTGAAACATTACAATGCAACAAATCAAAACAATGTTCAGACAAGTGATTAGGTGAATGAAATGACAAACGCTTTTGTTTAGCAAGGGGACAAATCAAACATGGAGGAACATAAACATCTTTAATAGAAACATTTTTAAGTTGTCCATTAGGTAAAACATGCTTTAAAGCATCCAAAGAGATGTCCAAGTCTACTGTCCCAAGATGCAAGGAGTGAGAAACATTCATGTAGTTAATAGAAGTAGAAACTCATTTTGTTGTACGTCAAGTAGGTAATGAACCAGCTTCAAACAAATATAATCCTTGATAAAGATTCGTCTTCAAATAACACTTGTCCTGAAGAACTTAAGAACCAGCAAACTGAATCATAACAAGCATAGCAGTGGTAAGAGCACTAGGAGGCTGAACTTGAAAATAGGCATGAACAGGACATCTTGTAGAAGCAAATCAAAATTAAGACAAACATCACCCGTGAACTTCACATTAATTCAGTAGAGTTAGGAAAAGAGACGGTCATATCAAATACAACAGTCAAAGAAACAAAAAGCGAGAACAACAGACATGTGCAGAAGCCCCTAAATCTACTATCCATATATGAAAAGATGGAGAAGAAACTAAATCACAAGTACTTGCTACATGATTAGTTCTAGAAGATCCAGCAGAAGCGTCAGTATTAGAGATCTTAGATTGTGCAAGATGAACTGCAACAGACGTTCTTATAATATGATTGGCATTACTCAAGGCTGAGAGAAGCCAAAGAATCTTCAGCAAAGACAGATTTTGGAGTAGAAGAACCATCATCTTTGGAAGTAGGTTTTTTTTATCGATATCCAGGATGTCCATGAACCCTCATGTCAATAGTATGGCCAAGAAGATGACAATGAGTGCAAACCAGACGTTCTTTCTTTTTCAATTGATTCGACAAAGAACGAGGAGATGAGTTGAATCCAGAAGACGTAGCCATCAAGACAGTAGCATTAATCGTTGCAGGACTCTCCAAAGAAAGCAAAGATCGCTGGTCAACTTCTTGAGCATCAAGAGAAAAAGCTCGTTGAATAGTAGGTTCAGGCTCCATTAAAAGCAATTGAGTATGAACCTGGGCACAAGATTCATTTAAACCCATCAAGAAAGCCATGACATACGCAGTCTGAAAGAAATCAATCAGATCTTTAACTCAACCGCAAGAATATCAACCATAGGAACAAACTGGACGATACAAGGCAAGTTCATTCCACAGAGTCTTGAGTTTTGCGAAATAAGTGATAACCAAGGGCTGATCTTGATTCAAATTGGATTGTTCTCGATGCAATTGAAAAATGTGTGGATGATTCTTCCTCTAATATCATTGTTGAAGATCAAGCCAAATATCAAGAGCAATATCAAAGAAACTAACACTGGCAGAAATTTCTTTGGACAAGGAATTCAAGATCCAGGCAGTGACTACATTATTATAGATAATCCATAAATTCTTCAATTCATCATTCAGTCGCTTCAAACTGTCATCCACAAACCCTAGCTTATTTTTCCCAGCGAGGTCAAGAATCATCGATCGACTCTAGAAAGCATAATTTGATTCAGTGAGAAGATCAAAAACAAGAATCAGATTAGTGTTATAAGAGTGATGACTGTTTGAAGAAGACAATGGAAGAACTTCATCATGAGAAGAAAGATTCGTCACTGGTGGAACGAAAATTTCAACCGATACCATATTAAACTTGAAGGTAAATAAAACTTGCTTGATTTATTTCATCTTATAATAGGCATATATACAGCCTTGAAAGACTAAAGCTGTCAAGCAAATAAAATAACAAAATACAATCTATTTACACAAGACTAATTCTAAAAAATAAAAGTGAATTTAAACTTTTCAAACATGCACTCCCAACCATGTACTTCTCAAAAACTGATTACGAGAATCACCTCAAGAAAACGCGAGCTTTACGGAGAGAATATTAAGCAGATTTTGCTGCGAGACTATAACGACTTTAGATATTTGGAGTTACTGGTGAACTTTAGAACTGTAAGTTTACACAACTATGGTTTTTTATGAAAGGCTAGAAACATATCATCTTTTGACATAAATATGATAATGACCAAAGAATGTCCTTATTTTACATAGGCCTAGATATGAATAAGATCGACTATCTATCTTTTTTTTTTTTTTTTTTTTTTTTCCAAATCAAACTTTTAACCTCAAATCATTATAATCTAATTAAGCTAATGCTGTTTTCGACAGCTATAGAAGATTGAAACCATAAATATGGTACCTCAAAGAGTGAAACCAAAACACTAAACTCCTCCTATAAATTAAACATACTCAGATGTTTATATTGTCACATAATCGTTAACATTATAGTAGGATAATGTAACTAAAAGCTACTCCAAAAGCAAAGCGCTTGCATCGCATATTATTGTTTATTTCGAAACGTTAAAAGAAGAAAAAGGGAAAAGTGACATTTGGAGAAAACGGAAAAGGGGATCACATGCTCTGTGCTAATACTTTGTCAACTTCCATGCGAATAGCAGCAGCTGCCAAAACATACCCAACAACTTAAGCTCCCCCAGCTACCTTACCCAGATGGTCTTCAGGTCTGCCTCCTCAATCAACAAGAAAAAAGCTGACTTCCTACACCAAAAACAAGCAAGTTATTGTGTTTTGTGTCATGTTTATGAGTGTTAAAACATGTGGCATCTACAATATTCCATGAACAAACTAACTTCTCTACACAAAAGAACAAAAGAAATGATTCACAAGGTCTTACGTTTTGTGTCATGTTTCTGAGGGCTAAAGATGTTCCATTACAATCAAAAACCAATAAAGAATGGGAAAATCCCATGGGTTTTTCCCATAGAAACATGCACCAAAGTCAGTTCTTACAGTATTGAAACTTACCCCAACAGAGGGGCTTCTAAAGTCGTCCTCGTCCTAGGTTCAAGTTCAAGTGAAAATTTTGTTCTCTTCGGTATGGAGTTCGGGAAGTTGGGGGTCTTTTACCCCAAGAAGTGCATCCGATATTAATAATTCAAATGTAAAATCGTTAAGTACTCCAATTTGATAACAATTTTGCATTTTGTTTTTGACCCAATTTGATAAATAAGGAATTTACGCTTGTATTCACCCAATTCCTTAGTTATAATTCCTTAGTTATAATTTTTAACTTAGTTATAATTTTTAATTTTTACTTAGGTTTGTTAGTCAAATTTTCAAAAATAAAAACAACTATTTAACTACTTTTGGCTAAAATTTTAAAAGCAAAACGAACTTGAGTAGAAGCAGTTCAATTTTTCAAAAACTAAAAATAAAAAACATTTGAACTAAAAATAAAAAACCAAATGTTGCAAAAACTAAAAGTCGAAAACCAATTAGTTATCACACATTGGTAGAAATGCATATCCAAAAAAAAAAAAAAGAAACTATGAATTTAGCTCAAACAACCGCGAACTCCAAACACTAGAAGGATGATGATTATGGAGATTCAGTTGTTTGGGTCATCATATGGCCATTATAGTATGATGACAAATTTCAAATAAGAGAATTAGTAGACTACTATTTTCTCCTATGCAGGTTTCGGAGGATGCCATCAGATGAGTTAATAAAAGATCATAAAGAGCTTTTTCTTTTACCATTTTTAGAGCTCATCCTTGGCTTCTGATTCTGGGTTTGAGTCCTTGGGTTTTGAATCTGCCTCTGCGTCCTTGGGTTTTGAATCTGCCTCTGCGATTTTATCGCGATTTGTCTCAATGAAATTTATGATGTCTTCCTTGGATCTATCACCACTGTACTCCACCAGCTTTCCGCTTGCTGACCTGAAATACATAGTAGGGTAACCTTGGACATCAAAGTCGCTATCTGCAATGTCGTTCGCCGTGGCATCCTAACGATTTAGGGAAATGAAATGAATCAAACCAAGGTTTAATGAATTGAATCATAAAAAGTGTCCAGGGTACAGATCAGATATACCACAGAGAAACATAGACGAAATAAATATTGATCAAATATGCAGATAACTCTTTTCAAAAAGAAGGGAAGAAAAATGCAGATACCAGCTACAAATTGATATGGGACAAGCAATTAAACTTTAGAATAAAATTAAATTTCAAATAATCTACTAATGTCCATCTATAGCATACAAATTCACAGGCAATAACATGGGTTAAACTTAGAAACTAGTACATGCATTTGCAAGAGGTAAGACCAAAGCAAAAGTCATTAAAGATTCACAGGTAATGGATCTTACAAACTTAGCGATGATGACATCAGGATCGCTTTCATATGAGACAGCCACTTCCTCTAAAGTTGGAGCAAGTTTTTTGCAGTGCCCGCACCATGGAGAATAAAATTCCAGTAAAACTGTCCAATAAAACAAGCCAGTTAATGATCTTGCAGTATACAACAAGAGAAGAGAACTAGAAGTACAGGCCAGTTTAATGTTTCAGATATTCAAAATCAAGAATAAAGGAAAATCAGAAGAAAGGTCTATCCAACACCAAGCAATATGAGATAGAAATAAGTAGTAATTAGTGTTATGTTTTTTCTTGCACAAGTTGTAATGAGTAATTATTTGCCTAGTTAGTAATCATCAAGTGTACAAAAGTAACACTGCATATGTACAAACATAATTGTGGACTCATATTGAACGATTAAACAATGCCCTACCATTTTTTCCAGATTTAAAGACTACATCCTGGAGGCTATCAGCAACAACCACTTTCACAGGTTCATTGTTACTCTCAGGAATGGGTTCTGACTTTATGAATTGTGGCACATTGCCAATCTGCAGTATGAAATTCAGAGTAAAAAACTACCGAATATAACCCCAAAAAGCAAAAATAAGAAAGGAATTCAAAATTCCAAAAAAGTACTATTATGAAACCATCAGTTTCTTACCGCCAAAAAAGAAGAGAGAAAAAAAAAATCAAACTAAAAATAAGGAATTAGACCAGGTCATGCAAACGCATCAACAGCATGTGAAAGAAAGAGTTTGACCTTGTATTCCTTCACCCAAGGAGCAATCTGATCAACCTCCACATTGAATTTCACATACTTAAACCTATCATTTTTTTGCACAAGAAGGACAGGCACTTGATCTT
Organism: Citrullus mucosospermus; assembly: GCA_030954485.1. Classification (NCBI taxonomy): domain Eukaryota; kingdom Viridiplantae; phylum Streptophyta; class Magnoliopsida; order Cucurbitales; family Cucurbitaceae; genus Citrullus; species Citrullus mucosospermus. The sequence goes on from CM062062.1 coordinate 16,828,928, forward strand.
CCTTAAGTCCAAAATACTGTTAATGTAAACCAATAAGGTGTTAAGCATGTGAGTCATATTGGAGAACAAAGTAAGCAACTTAAATAGCCACACAAAACAAAAAAGAATACAAACGTTTAGAGCAGCTTGACTGGATTGGCTGTCTCCAATTAGGAAACTTATTCCCTCTCCTTTGTACTGTTCAGCAACTTCACGGTACTTGGATTTCAAAGAATCAGCGGCCTCTGTGGCATAATTCAGAAAGAACATAGCCTACCCAACAAAACAGAAAAATTTATCAAACCTCATTACTGTATCCATGGAAAACATTCATTATGAACCCAACGGGAAAAATAAAACCCAAAAGTTGTTTGAGTATGAAAGGTAACAATGAAATCTTTGAAGTATTGATATAATTAAATTTATCATAACCCATCAACTTAAGCTTTCGGGTGGAGGGGTGATTTAATAGAAGAAATTGATATGAACCAGATAAGACATTCATTTAATGAACAGCAGAAAAATGAGCTGTCAACAATAGCACACAATTAGCTGAATGCAGCCAATGGAAACAATTCTTCAACTAATGAGGAGAAATGGTTCTCGCAGCGGCTCACATTTCATTACCTTATCATTAGAAGTGGAGAAGAACTTGGAAAGGTATACGTGATTGCTAGGATCATTATTGAACTCTGTTACCACGGGAATACTAGATTCTTCAATGAACTTCTCCAACTTAGCCGCATCGAAATCCTGAGTTTATAGTTCCAATAAGAATCAGCGTGCAAAAATTAAATCATATGCCAAATCTACAAATTTAGCACACAGCGGATTGAAAATTCTGATACCTTAAAATCAACAAATTGTTCATCGAATGGCTTGAAAAGCCTAACGATTGGGCCAGATACGGATGTTTCTCCACGTGGAAGTAGCTTAGCATCCAAAGTGTGACCAAAATCATAGTCAGAACGCAACTTTTCAGCCAAAGCGATGTAGTTATCAAACTCTTCTCCAGAAAGCTTTGGAAATATCCCAACCTGCAAAGCCAGGGGAAAATTAATTTTCTTAGCTACTACACAGAAAAATGTAACAGCACAAGATTGGAAAGAAAGAAAAGATGAGAGATCTAGTTCATACAATGAAAACATTCTTAATGAGATTATTAGCATCCTCGGCAGATTTTATTTCAGCAGAAGCAGGCCCACTTTGCTTCTTCAAGTAGTCAACAATACCATCTGCATCGCGAGGTCCCTTGTAATCCTGACTTGATTTGCCCCCATTTCTGAGTATCTTAATGGTGGGGAAACCCCTAATTTCAAATTGACTTGCCAGCTCTCTGTTCGACTCTTCATTTGCATCAACTTTGGCTAAAGTAATCGGAGGGTCATGACTGCTCAAAACAGACGCAGCTTTTTCATACTGTAAACAAAGAAAAGATTAGGTAAGGCCATACCAACAAAATCCTCAAGGATAATTCAACTTAAACAGCTGAGAATGAGATATGAAAATTGGTTTACCTCTGGTGCCAGGTTCTTACAATGCCCACACCTACATCATTTGGGGAAAACGTTTAAAAGAAGGTGTAAGCTCAATTACGATTCATAATGTAATAACAGAAAATTCAAAACGTCATAAAATATCATTTGAAGGTTGAAATCTGCACCAATCCCTTAAATTTCCACTGCTTATCAAGGGGGAAAATGTTCCAAAAGGAAGGACATCCCAAGGAGAAAAAGTCAAACATATACATAGCCAATTAAAGACATGCTTTGCAGTGATTTTGAACATGATTTTCTCTTGTGAGGATCTCAATTTTTTTTGTTGTTATGCTTCCGTTTATTTTTGTTAGATGTCTGTAATTGAGAACGCAGTCAACTACGGAGAGGCTTCTCAAGTATTCATTTCAAACATACTTTCGTTCCCTCGAAATGAATATTCGAGAATCCTCTCCGTAGTTGACTGCGAACTCAATTACACACAACATCGAATAAACTAACGGACATACATTCGTTCCCAAATGCTAATTCAAAATATCACCACCTAAAGAACCAGAGCGAAAAGACCAATTTACATGCAGAAAACAAGTCAAAGAAAATACCCCCAGAACACGAAAACAGAAACATTGATCTCAGAAAAATCACAAATCAAACCAGATAGCAGCCATTAAAAAGATCTGAGACGGAAACTTGACCAAGACAAAAAGAAAATGGCAAACAAGAAAACCAAAGGAAAGAAGAAGAAAACCATACCACGGGGCGTAGAACTCAACGACGATGAAGTTATGCTTGGAAACAACATCGGAGAAGTTGGAATTGTCCAAAGTAATAACAAATTCCTTCGCCGCAGCCTCTTCCGCGTAGATCTCAAAGAAAGAAGCAGAAAATAGAACAGAAGCAAGCACACAGAACCGAATCAACGATGAAGACGCCATTGTTAAGGCAATGGAAGAAGCTCTCCGTGAACGATATTCAGAGAGTTTCAGTCCGTGAAGGGGTTTTAAGGGGTACCGGCTGAACCTGAACGAGTTTTCTTTTTTTTTTTTACTTTTTTTAATATTTTTAATATTCCGGCTAAAGAAATTAGATAAAGAACGATACAAATATGGTACTCGCACGTGACCTTCGTATGAGTCATTGGATCTATACTTAATAAAAATCAATACCCGCGCTACATCTGGACAATCTGCCACGTGGGATTCTCCTATTGGTTAAGTCTTGTCATTTGTATTTGTTTTTCATCCGAGGGCTTTCACTCTTTGCGATTAAATCGCCGATTAATATTACGGATGTTTCGCTGTGGGTAAAAGGAAACTGTAAGACGGCTGCTGGAAGATTTTGAAATGTCAAATTAGCCAATTAAAAGACGTGGCGACTATTCAATGGGCTTTGCGAGTGGAAAATATCTAGTCAACTGAATCTGATTTGTTATTTCATTGTGCTTTCCGTGGTATCGGATGTATAAAGCTCCGTCGGATTTTGGAGTTTTTTAAGTTTTCGTGTTATTTACTTTCTAATAATTCAATTTTGTTCACTTGAAACGGTTTTAAAGATTTTTTCCTTATGGAGGTAACGGCCTTACAGAATTAGATGCAATTTTCGGGCAAAAAAAAGTAACAATGTAAAATTAAATTATAATAGGTAAATAATCGCCCATATTTAACTCCTTTTTAAAATTACTTATTAACCATTATTTAGGTGAAATGCACATTTCCATTATTAATTATGAGCATTTATAGATTTTTCTTTTTGTGAAAATATTAGATTATAACTGTGGGGCAAAGACTTGAATTTTTGACAAATAAGGGAGGCTGTATTAAAAATAAATAAAAAAAGGAAAGAAAAAAAAAAAAAAAAAAAAAGGTAATGTAATTTTTATTTCATTTTCTTTTCTTCCTACCAAAGGCCAAAGGTACTAAAGGTCTAAAGCCTCAACTATTAACTAGTTACTCCTCTCTGGATTTTGAATTAGAGAAATTATTATAAATAAAAATATATATATAAAAAATTATAGTCTATCACTCCCGCGATAGAAGTCTGTCTCGACTATTGTTAATAGACACTGAAATATTTCTATATTTGTAAATAGTTTGACTCATATAACTATATTTGAAAGCAATTTTTTGAATTATATAGTTGATTTTATAATGCCAATTTGGTTGTTATTTTGAAATTCGTTCAATTTTAGTATCTATACTTTCAATCATCCAATTTTAGTCCTAGTACTTATAATAAATCTTACATTTAGTTCATCAAAGTTAATTTTTACCAAAATTGATTAAATAATACTAATAATTTTCGTACAAGAAAATACAATATGTGAATATATTTTTAAATCTGTAGTGAAAATGTATGGATAACAAAAAATTTTAAAAAAAAAATTAAGATTAAACTAGCAAGTGAAAACTAAATTTAAATTTTATTTAAAGTATAAGAACTAAAATTAGACTATCTAAAAGTATAAAGATTAAAATTTAACCTATATTTAATCTTCGTGGTTAAACGTGAATTTACAAATTAGGGAAGAAAATAATATTAATAACATCAATTGACATAATACATGTGACATGAACACATTTTAATAGTCAAAGACATTTACTTTTTCTCTCAAATGGTTGTATTCATAAATAAAAAAAAAATAAAAAACTTAAATTAAGGGCCCGTTTGGATTGATTGGAAAAAAAATATTTTTCAAAAACTCATTTTTATTTAAACTCCTTTGATAGAAAATTGTTTAAAATATACTTCAAAATCTATTTTGAGTGGATGCCAAACACTCTAATTTTTTCCAAAATGACTTATTTTTCAAATTAAACACTTGAAAATGCATTCAAATATCCCTAAAACACATGACATTTTTGAATAGGTAATCAAACACATGACGTTTTTTCTTCTTTTTTTTTCTTCAATTAAGAGGTTGGAGGTTGAAATTCATCCTTCTAATCCCACAAATTGTGTTCAACCAAAGAGGGAAAAAAGTTAGATGCAAATATCAATTTATATCCCTAAACCTTAGAGAGTGTATCAATTAAAACTTTAAACTAATGATTGTATTAATTTAAACTCTTAACTTTGTAGGTTTATCAAGTTACACTATTCCACATTTAGTTCAACCAATATTGTGCAGAACTTATAATTTGAGTCAATTAAGCTCCTAAATTTTCATAAGCTAATCGATTTAAACCAATTAATTACAATTCCATTTTAAAATCATTCACGCATTAATTCTCAAACGTTTGTAGACATCTTCCAATGTAAGTTAAAAATGGACAACTAAAATAAATGCATGAACGATTCTCAATAAAATTCTTACGAAGGGTCTAAATTGATTTATTTATGAAAATTTAGGCATTTAATTGATGCAATTATAAATTTTTCACAATTTTTTACGAAATAGAACCTAATGAAATGTGTTAATTGATACCGTTACAAAAATTCAAGGTTTAAATGGAGAGATATAAAATAAATTTTTTTCCTTAACAATTAAATTACGTGTAGTGGTGTAATGCATAAAAAATATATTATTTACTTATAATTTGATTAGAAAGTTTCTTAGGTTGATTTTACAATACAAAATCAATGAATAAAGAAAATTAGAGATGCAATTAAAGGAGAGTACTCCTGAAAAACCAGGCCGTGGTAGCTCCAAATATTTTCAATGGACTTAATAATTAAGCTTATCCATTAGCACCTTGCAATTAGAGAAAATAGTTAACCTAAACCAAGACCTATTACTATACCACGTTACCTCATCTAAACTAAAAGTCTTATTATTTATGTACCAAAGAAGTGTCTTATTATTTCAGAGTTTATTAATTAATTAATTAATTAATTAATTTGAAAACATATTTCACGGAATTCTTCCATCCGCAGAACCAAAATTCCATGAACCAAAATTGTTCATGGAATCATGGAATTCTTCAAGTTCAATGATTTCAATCACCAAAATTATTGGTATTTTTAATAATAGTGCCTTAGAATTTCACTTACTAATCGTCCAATTGAGGTTGGGTCTCGGATTTTGATTTTCAAATATTTACTAAAAATCTAGGTTAAAGTACTATTACACCTTATAGGTTGAGAAATTCACGCGGCGAGGCAGCATCGAGGATAGCTTCCTACTTTCCATTTCATTCCCCATTTCTGTGTGGAGATCAGACCGGAGATTCTCCACGGAGCTTGATTCCTACAAAGAAATTTTTTCCCGTTTGATTTTTTTTTTTTGTTTTGGTTAAAAAAACCAATTAACTTTAAATTAACAAATTTTAATTGAATAGTTGAATTTCTTACTAATTTTTTTTTGTTTTAAATACGATTAGTTTCACCTAGTCAATTTGAATTTAAGGACAAACTACACAAATACAAACTTAGAAAAAAGAAATAATTACCACAAATCATTCATAAATATAATCTAAATTTAAAAGTTAATTCAAATATATTCAATATCTTAACCATTAAACAAAAAAAAACTTGAAATTTAGATATAAATATTTATTCGTAATAATAACACAACATTAAATTATTATAATAATTAAATAAAAGAGACTAACTGGGTGGGAGCAGGGATGGAGACAGGGACACGGATTGCATTCCCTGTCCTAGTCCTCACTTACTTCATGCAGTTTTTCCGGTTTTTCCTCCCCACTCCCTCCCCCATTCCCCCGCCTCAATAGGTAATTCTCGTCTCATTTAGGGTGGTAGGGCCCTGTCCCCGTGAGGAAAACATAGATCTCTACTCATACATTGAAGTTTGTTTAAAAATCAGTGTTATTCACTAGATTTTTACTATAAATTTTGAAAACATATTCACACATTATATATATTTTTTTTTGCATGAAAAATATTATTATTATTTAACTAATTTCGATAGAAAAATTAATTTGAGGGACTAAATTTATGATTTATTGAAAGTACAATAACTAAAATTAGACAATTGAAAGTACGTCTCCAAAGATTAAAATGATAGTTGAAAGTAGGATTGTTTTCAAATATAGCAAAATGAGTCAAACTATTTACAAATAGAAAAAATTTCATTATCTATCCGTGATAGACAACGACAGACACCTATTGCTTGAGTGATAGACTATGATATACTTTTATCACTCAAATGATAGAAGTTTATAGCACTGATAGATAATAAAAATTTTCTATATTTGTAAATAGTTTGATATTTTTTCTATTTATAATAATTTTCCTTGAAATTACAATGACTAAAATTGAAAAAATTTCAAATTATAGAGCCCAAAATATTACTTTTGTTGGGGAAAATAATATATGTGAACTAATACACTAGCAAACTCAAGAAATTGTGAAGATGTCAATAGATAGTCGAGGCATGCTTTTGATAAGCGTTGTTCTAAAGAAAATTATTCGTTTTGCACGAATGCAAGCAAACTATAGTGTCTCAACAGGATACAACGACTAACTCTAGTAGACCGATAACCTCGAACTACTTAGGAGAGAATTCTTCAAACTTGAAGTGGGATACTACAAATGAAGAAACAATATGCTATTTATAGGCTAGCAACTTAGTAACTCTCCAAAATACAAAATAAAATCAAATAAATACAAACATTGAAACATTTGTCAAATCGAACTCAATGTAGTTGTTACTTGACAAAATTAAACACAACTCATTCAAATTGAAGAAACTACAAATTTAACTTTCATACATGTTAAATTTGTACATGAAACATCATTTTAATTTAAAGTTTCAATCCAATTTAAGAGTTTCTAAACAATAAATTTAATCTACACAATTAAATCCATTTTTATGTTTCAATATTCAATTGTTTTCACTTTCTTTCACTATACATACATACATACATACAAACATAGAAACATACATACAACAATCTTCCATATGAAAGAAAGTGAGAGAAATCAAACAAAAATCGTTGAGAGCAAACAGATCAAGTTATCCATCAAAAGAGGTGTCTTCAGGACTTGAACCTTCCTTAGTGAATATCTATCGAATTTACTAAAGAAATAGTGACACCAAGCTCTAGAACTATCCTTCTCATTGGTGAATTGATGAGATAATAGATATCACACACAACTCATCTTGTATTTTTGAGTTCTATACACTTGTGTGCATTTTTGTCCTAGACAAAATCCTGAATTCACGAGAGCTTTAGAGAACATAAACCATTTGAAAAGTTCTCATAGAAGCGACCCTACTTCTACTCTCACATTGGTAATATTGATAAAGAGTGTCAATACTCCTATTGAAAAACAAGATATCAATATGACCTTAACATGAACATATCACACACTCAATCATGACCTTAACATGGGAAGAAACTATAAGTTTCAAATTAGTGTGTCAATCATGAATTATCTAGCTAGTTTGCATATTGGCCCGAACTTGGGATCTCCAGTCAACTAGGTTAGGTTACCACCACATAACTCATTTTACAGGTTTTAGCTCCATTTCCCTCGATGTATATGCAACTTGCTCTCTTGACAATCCTTTCGTCAAAGGATATGCAATATTTTCTTTTGATTTCAATAATCAATGGAAATTATTCCATTAGAGAGCAATTATCTTATCAATTATTGGCTCTCGTAGAAGCTGCTAAATTGTCACAATAAATACATATTGCACTTACAGGCTTCAACCACAATGAAATATCTCCAAGAAAACTTCAAAGTCATTCAGCTTCTTCTCGTGCTTTATCAAGAGATATAAACTTTGATTCCATAGTAGAACGTGCTATACACGTTTGTTTTGAAGATTTCCATGATACAACTACTCATCCTAAGGTAAAATTATACCCACTAGTTGATTTAGTCTCCATACTATCAAAAATCTAATTAGCATCACTAAATCCTTCCAATACATGTGGATACCATAGTCTAGAGTGTACTTCAAGTATCTTAGAACTCTGGCTAAAGCATTCTAGTGATCATGCCTTAGATTGCTGGTGTATCTTGCTAACCTTCCTACTTAATAGACAATATCATGTCTTGTACAATTCATTATGTACATTAAGCTACCAATAACTCTAGAATATTCTAGAGAAGACACACCTTCATCATTGTTTTTTTACAACTTAATTTGGATCAAATGGAGTAACAGTCGACTTACTCTCAAAATGATCAAATTTTCTAAGCACTTTCTCTATATAGTGAGATTAAGAAAGTATGTACACACTTGAATTTCTTATTATTCGAATTCCAAAAATAACATCAGTAAGACCAAGGTCTTTGGATTTCTACATCCTTTTAGTGGAATCAATGACACTTCTATTTGTGCCCATTATTAACATATTATCCACTATGATCAAACCTTTTATGCCACTGTTTGGGTACTTGTTTCAACCCATAGAGAGACTTAACAAGTTTATAAACAACAACAAACCCTTCAGGTTGTTTCAAATAAATTTCTTCATCTAAATCTCCATTTCAGAATGCAGTTTTCACATCTATTTGGTGTATTTCCAAAATTTGTAAAGCTGCTATTGCAATTAGCATACTTATAAATGTAATCCTCGTCACTAGAGAATAGGTATAAAAGAAATCTAGCCCTTATTTTTTTATTGATGTTTTTAGCTACTAAGCAGGCTTTATACTTATCAATAGTGTCGTCAACCTTTATCTTTTTTCTTAAAAATTTATTTACTCTCAATTGGTTTACTTCCACAAGGTAAATCAACCAATACCCAAGTATTGCTTTGTAAGATGGATTCTAGCTCATTATTGATAGCTTTCTTCGAATAAGGTGCATTAGGAGATGATACAACTTCTTAAAAAGTTAAAAAATACCTCTTTTTACTATTACGTAAACATATGAACAAAAAATCGTTAATACCGTCTTACTTCTCTATTTCCCCTCTTTTTTTTTCCTCTCTTCTTTAATACTCCCATGCTCCCCTTTTTGTTAAACGTTTGATACTTGTATATCTAAAGAATAAATAAATAAATAAAATTGCACATTTCTGTTAAGGTATATGGACTATAATAAGAAGAAAAAGAATAATAGTACACCAAGGGATTTTAAGACTTAAATGTTTTAACAAAGAGTAGGTGAGTGTGTGTTAATAGCCGAATATATTTTTTATTTGACTATTTATCATTTTGGTATGTTTTAAAGGGAGATTTTGAAATTTTTGAAATTTCATTGATATTTTTGACATAAAGCACTTACAGTTTCCATCCAAAACTAACAGTAAAGTTATATTGAACTTATTTTGGAAATTTTAAGAGTATTTTTTAAACTTTTGAAAGTTTAAAGATATTTTTGACACAAAGTACAAAGTTTAGGGGTATTTTGTATAATTTAGCCTATTTTATTTTAAGAGTGTTTTCGAAATCAAAACCAAAATTTAAAAACTTAAAAAAAAAAATCAATTTTTTTAAAAAAAAGACAATTTTCAATTTTAAAAAAAATTGCCAAGAATTCAAATATTTACATAAAAATATGAAACCAACGAGTAAGTAATTGAATTTTTAAAAACAAAAAATCAAATGTTTACCAAACGAGTACTTAGTAATATAACATTTCATTCTTAATTCACTCCTTTTAAAATTTTGTCAAAATGGGTTAGGTAACATTTTAATTTCATCTTCACAATTTAAAAGTTTTCAATTTAATTTCATGTCAAAATGGATTAAATTTCACAAAGTCATCTTTAAATTGTGATCTATCCACTCAAAAGATCAATTTATTTCTTTTATTAAATGGAAATTCATTTGAAAACTGTCCTTATCTAAAATCTTTCAAATTCTCATGAAACATTAAAAGATAAAACCATCCAAAATTTACTGAAGTAAAGATACAACTACAATTATTAGACGCATTTATAACATTGAAAAAAATCATTAAGCAAAGTCAAGCTAAGCTAAGCATAGTTTAATAATAGATTAACATATACTCTCTAGTTAAAGTTTCAAATTTCGCGTCACTTTTGTTGTTGTGGTACTAAAAATCAATCAAATAATGTTGAAAACGAAGAGTTGTAACTTTTGGCACTTCCAAAGTGTTGTACCTGTGATTCAAAAATGCCTCTCAAAAAGTGAGTTCATCCTAAAGACTGTGATATCATGTAAAACATGCCTATTCACATCGTTAGAAGTTTCAGAGTCCCATTTGTTTTACGGATTTTGATATGACTTTTGCCAAGAGGATAGAAAATGAATATTGTTTCGTGAATGTTTAGTTTTGGCTAAATTATACAAAATGCCCTTTAATTTTGCACTTTGGGTCAAAAATACCCTTAAACTTTAAAAAAGAGTTCAAAAATATTCTTACTATTAGTTTTGAATGGAAACCGTTAGTATTTTGTTTCAAAAATACACTTGAACTTTTAGAAGTTTCAAAATTACCCTTAAACTTAGAAAATGTTCAATAATATCCTTACTGCTAATATATGAACAAAAGTCATTAATATCTAGTTGCATAAATATAAACTTTCAAAAGTTGCATTAGTACCCTTTAAAATAAAGTAAAAAATGCTCTTATCATTAATCTACACCTCATCAGCTCTTCCATTTTCTCTCTCCTACTTCAACCTATGACCTATTACTTCTCTATTTTCTCTTTTTTTTTTTTTCCCCTCTTACTCTCCTTGTTAACTGTTTAACCTTTTGTTTATCTCGTTAAACAAATTGCACCCCTTCATTTAAGGTATATATATTACAACAAAAAGAAAAAGAATAATGAAAGTACCAAGGAGACTTTAGGACTTGTATGTTTTGACAAGATTACATGTTAATAGTTGAGTGTATTAAAGGCAAATACATTCTTCTGAACCTAGTTATTTATAGGTTTGTTAAATTTAGGAGGAGATTTTTTATTTTTGGTGTTTTAGGATTTTATGCTTTGAATTGAAGTTATGGTTTATATTTTGTCATGTTGTGACAAAATTGGTGTAAGAATTGAACAAATGAGGGTATCAATATGTAAAAAGAGAATATCTTTATAATTTATTTTAAACTTAGTTCTTTTCAAACTTAAAAAAACTTCAAACAAATTGATTAATGTATTAACGGTTGGAGCATATTTTTTTTCCCCATAGAACCCTTGCTCTCCTGCCTTCTTCATTTAGCCGCAACCACCCCATGGCTGTTTTACTTCTACTACAGAGCCATGGTCGACATATAGCTTCGTTGGGATGAATTCATCAACCATTCCATGCAATTGTTTCATTCCAATCCCAACTGGATAAGTTCTTACTTCGAAATCTGAGTCCCTATATATTGTTATATGTTTTAATTCTTAGTAATTAACATCATAGACGAGAAATTAAGATCTCATTGTTATACTGTTATTCTCCAACTGCGTAATGAATTTGATGGGTTTGTTGGAGATTGCTCTGTTTGTAATTATAATTGAGTGTGGTCATGTCTAACTAATATACTTATATTTTATGTATTAGTCGATTGATACATTAACTTTAAGAATGGAAAGTAATTATTTAATGAAAAATCAATGTTAAAAAGCGTAAATATTGAAACTCAAGGACCAAATAAAAATAATATTAAAAATTTAAGAGTAAAACTTTAACATTTTGATCCCTAAGAATCAAATAAGAACTAAATAAAAAATCTAGGACCGAGAAGGAAGCTTACCCTTAAAATAATTTTTTAGTCTAGGTCTTCCCTCTAAAATTTAACCATGCTAAAGATTCACACAATGTTGCATGATGAAATTCATTATTCAAAGCAAATCCAAAATACATTACCAAAATGATATTTAATGAAGAATTTGAGTGTAGTGTGGCCACTCGGCAGTGAGACTGAGAGGCATAATGTGGGTGCTAACTTTACACATGTATCTAACGTTACGAAAGTGGCAGTGACAGTTCAAAAAAAACCACATTTAATTATTTATAGTGGGTATAGCAAAAAGTTTAAGGTAATTGTTGCTTAAACATATTTATAATTATATCTTCAATGATGACTCGTCCTAGATATTTTATCTGTAATTGTTTTGATTATTATAATTAGTTTGGTTGTTAAGTTTTATGTTATTTTGTTTAGAGCTACTCCTCTCCTATTTAAAGAGTAGTCTCTTGACCACAAATTAATGAGAAAAAGTGAAGTATTCTTTTGTGATTATCCTTTGCTATCTCTTTCTTCTTTGTATACTTTAGATGGTATCAGGAAGTTCATCCCATGGAGCAGTTGTTTCTACTGGAAACAATGGTTTAATCGTAAATCCAGGAAATCGACTCTGATATCAAATTGACAGAGTAATTATCTCACCTGGAAATTACAAAATTCTCTATATATACGGTCATTCTCTGGAGAAACACATTCATAGTGAAACTCATCCAGAAAAGAAGATTTCAAGGAGACCACAGCGGAATCAGAGGTTAGTAATGGCGATTCAGAGGCTATCATGGAGAAAATAACCACTATTGAGCTGCCTTAATAACCCATATGGTTGTTTAGTTGTCGAAAGATCTAGTTAATTTTCTATTTGAGAAGGTACTAGAGTCAAGTTGAGCTAATTTTCTATTTGAGAAGATACTAGAGTCAACTTGAGCATAGCTCAACAGATATAAAGTTTGTACCTTCAATCGAGAAGTCAAATGCTCGGATTTTCTACCCTGCAAATTGTTGAACTAAAAAATAATTGCTAGAAACAGATCTTGAAATTATATGACATTTTGTTGAGAAACAAACCATCTCATAAATAGATTTAAATTTAAACACTCAAATTAGTTTCCAAGCAGGGATGTCAAAATTGCTAAAACAGCAATCACAACAATGATATTAAGGAAGTAGTTTGTTGGTAAAGGCTTATCTGGACTTCCACCAAAACCTTCGTATTCAGCCCGAATCTTCTGCTTCATTGAGTCTGATAGCTCTCTCTGCAATTCAAATAGGCAATACTATTGAATTTTATTCCATTTCTCCTTCATTTAAGACTTCCAAGTTTTTTTTAGACGTGACATCACAGATGTCAAGGACTTGAATAAAGCTTCGACTTGTATTATTAAAAGACAAGTGGCACAACAAAACATGAGACTTGTTTTTTAATCCTGCAGTAGACAGCCAAAAGTAGAGAAGATAAACATTTTACGAAGACATGAGATTTTCTGAAGACTTCAATTGTGCAAAGAAATGAAATGAAAATATGAAAGTTTGTAATGTATACGACCTTTCCATATGAGTATTTGGCGGCCTCGAACTTCTCTCCAGCAGGTTTCGAAGATGCATCATCAAGCACAATACCCTGTGATCAACAAAATGCAGTTTTCAATGAGGCTTAAGTAGATATATTTTTGGAAAATTTACCTTTTTGATCCTTAGGTTTCGGGTCGAACTTTTATTTGGTCCCTAGGTTTCAAAATGTTATACATTTAATCCTTAAGTTTTTAGTTTGATTTCAATTTAATCCCCAATTTTCATCACTATTAAAATTAAGGGAAAAATACATTTTTAGTTCCTAGGTCTTGGATCTAATTTCTATTTGGTCCATATGTTTTAAAATGTTACACATTTAATCCTTAAGTTTTGAGTTTGGTTTCAATTTAGTCCTTGAGTATTAAAATGTTACAATTTTATCCTTGACATTTGAGTTTTGTTTCAATTTGATCCCTAGATTTCATGATTTACATTTTTTAACCTTGATTTTTCACTAAATATTCATTTTTCATCTTTAGTGTTAATGTATGTCAATAAATTTATAACAATTAACTTAATTATAATTAATTAAGTCTCACTTTTTTTTTATGAATTTTAAAATAAAAATTAAAAATTTCACTTCATTATTATTTTAAATCAATTTATAGACATCGACGTCAATGATTGAAGTGAATTTTAACGAAAAATTGTTTTTGTTAAAAATGTAAAATATTGAAATCTAGGACCAAATTGAAACAAAACTAAAATCTCAAGGGTAAAATTGTAACATTTTGAAACTTAGGGGCTAAATTAAAACCAAAATCTAAACTTTAGGACTAAATAGGTAACATTTTGAAATATAAGAACTAAATAGAAACTAGACCCAAAACCTAGGACCCAAAAAGGTATTTTTTCCTAAAACTAATATTAAAATTTCAATTCATAACTATTTTAAATTAATTAATATACATTAACGCAACAAATTGAAAGCACATATTTAATACAAAATCGAGGTTAAATATGTAAATCTTGAAAGCTAGGGACCAAATTGAAATAAGATTCAAACCTCTAGGGTAAAATTGTAACACCTTGAAACTTAAAGACTAAATTGAAATCTAACTCAAAACTTAAGGACTAAGTGTGTAACACTATGAAACCAAGCGACCAAATGGAAACTAGACCAAAATCTAGGGACCACAATGGTACTTTTCCATATATATATATATTTTCAATGGATAATCACAGTGTCGGTGCCCATAAAGCTAGTTCATAAGCAACCAAGGCCTTCTCATAGTCTTATAATGTGTAATGCTGGAAAACACGGTATTTAACGGCCCAATATATTTTAGTTCGATGAGATCAAAGGATGTTCATGAGAGGAAAATTCACCAAGGCAAAGTATTCGATAAAAGGATGCTTAGTAATTCATAAACGCCTGCCATTCTGAACAAGAGTGAAAAAATAATATATCATCCAGGGCGACAAACCTCAGGAGGGTCAAATTTAGCACCAAGGTTGCTGAGTTTGGCATGGGCTTCAGCATAATCTTTGAAGAATGCTTCTTGATCTTCAACATATTTTTCAGCATAAACCTGCAACGCAATATAAGTAAATGGAAACCAAACTGAGCCATTTGATTGCCTTATGAAAGACCAACTACATTGAAGATGTTTCATGGTCACCAAGATAATGCCTCCTGAAGGGAGCAACGATGGGGTGGGGAACGTGTGGATCAGCTTTACCTTAAATCCTGGATCTTCAAAGAGAACTGCGTCAGTTGGCAACACCAGTAATTCCTCATCTGCCCTCTCTTTGATATCCTACATATAATATGGACCAAACATAGTAAGCAAAAATTAGTTCACCATCTTCTCAGAACATATAAAATGAAGCCTAGGTACAAACCTTAAAATATGAGTTGTCAAACTTCAACCATTGCACGGTCCAGGATTGACCACCAGGTGCACCAGGTCCATCTTTCTGTCAGTAAGGAAAAATCAAAACAAAAAGGAATCTCCTAAGAATAGCAGCTAAAATGCAGTTAGAAATTTAAGTATAAAAGACCCGTAAACAGAGCTAAAGAAGATCAGGTTCAACATATCAACTAATAATCCATCTATACTTCATTGTATGAAAACTAGTATAGAAGGAATACCAAATCTGGTTAATCATTTTCCAAGTATTGTGACACTAACCATTTCTAGAAGATCCAAAACCAAATACAGAATAGCATGTCTCTCAATTCTAGACATTCAGGATGGATTTATAAGCTATTGCTGAGTTGTAAATTAATTAAAACTGGGTATTTAAATTGTTTGGTTGAACAATAAATAAAGCTTGCCCAGCATGCTCTTCTAAGAGATTAATCAAGGATGATGATCTTGGTGTTATGCATTTTAGTGGAGTTAATCTTCCTGGAATTGTTATTTAAGAATTCTCATCCTCTGCTTCAAGTGCTTTGGGTCTTCTTAGGGAGTTTCATGGAGTTGATCTACATGAAGTTATTCTACTGTTGGGTAAAAGATGTTGTAAGTGGCACCAGCATATTTTTTATTTAGTCCAAGGTTCTAGAAGTCAAAGCTTGTTTGGCCGGTCAACTCATTTAATTGGTTTGAGCTTGCTTGGATTAAGGCCTATTCTTGGTGCACTCCATCTAAGTCTTATGCAAGATTTTCTATTCAAGATTTATATTTATTCTAGAATGTTATTGTTTTCTGATTAGTTCTTGCGTTCATTGGTCGAAAGTTTTCTCTATCTTAATATTGTATTTGTACTTTAAGCATTAGTCTCATTTCATTATTTCAATGAAAAGTTTTGTTTCCTTTTAAAAAAAAGATTAATCAAGGCTAATTCCATAGTCAAGACAATGTATGCCATATAGGGAAATTATTTAGTCTATCCTATACCAGTTGATACAAAGACTTAAGATTCTTAGAATGCGCTCTCAAGCATGGTGTGCAATAGAGGGGGATTTCTCCAAGAGAGGAGAATGGCGTGGGATATCAAATGAAGGTCCATCAATTAAGTTTTGTAAGAAATGACCCAATCTTGTTCCTGGTTGGTGCATATGAATAAATCAAGCTCTCTTCCGTTAGGTAAGCCTTTTGAGAGAATGGCTAATATATGCAAAATAGAATCTATTGGGTGGTCTATTGGCCTTGACGATTATTGGTTATAGTTTGCTCCTAAGATCCTGTGGGTGAAGATCTAGAAATGTCTGAGATAGCAAGATCAAAGGCAGCTTAATCAATATTAAAACAAATTTTAATAAAAGATTAAATGGATTAATTTCACTTTATCACACAAATTAGCTCCAACTAAGTCATAATCTTCTAGATTAGTTGATGGAAGTTGGTTAAGTTCCATCGTCAACTCAGGTTTTTTAATATTATGACCTCACTGCCACAAATATAGTAATCTCATTGGGAGTGTGTTATATCTTGCCTATTTTTCGTATTTTCTTTCACTACAAATGTATGGTTTAACATTTAATTTTTTTTTTTAAAAAAAAAGGACAAAGAAAAGAAAAGAGCATGTTTATTAATAATATACATATTATATGCATTCACACATGCACCCACACACAACAAGCAGAATGTTCATTCCACAGAACAACAGTCAGAAAGATGAATAACTTGTTGAGTCACATAAATGATATTTTTAACAATTCATATCATGATGATGGTAACATACCGTATATTTGGTCTCTGGCTTGCCCCAACCACTGCGTTCTGGCCTAGCTCTCCCTAGCGTGTGTGCCCCAGATAATGCAACTATTTCCTAAGGATCCAGAAACCTTGTATCAAACAAAGCAAGCATGCAGAAAGTATTTACTCGAATAGCAAACTGATTCACGATACCTTGTCATTCAACCCCATTCTGTAGAAAACTTCTCGTAGATGTGCAGCAGGTGATGGAGGACCAGCATCTGAACAAAGACTAGTTCTTAACAATGTGTCAAAAAGAGTGAGGCAAGAATGCATTGATAGACACAGCATCTTGCAATAAAATATAGTCTAATTCATGATTTAACAAAAAAAAAAAACCTAGAAATAAGATAACTAAAATGGGATCAAGATGATAATGCGGGTAAATCAACATAAGCAACTCGGGTCACATCTACAGATTTGACATATTCATTATCAAGATGGTATGTCCATAATTCACACCACAATATTTCAATGATTCAGCACATCACATTATAACATAGCTGCTCCTATTTTGATATTGTTGCCACAAAATGAAATAATAGAGATTCAGAATGTAATTTTCAATGAATCCTACAATTAAACTTGGCATCAGAATGATTCCTCCATCTGCAAATTCAAATACTAGGGCACCCATAGTGAAGCGAATTACTAAACACTGATTTGCAAATCATTTAATTCATATTTAATAGAAATCAGAATGGCCCTTGTAGGCGGCCCATATAGTCTACTAACCAGGAAGCCTCCCCTCCTCAGGGCATTGCTCCGGCCCAACAACATCCACCCTTCCATACTTCATGGGGATTTTGGGTCCGCCAGCCTCCTGTATTGGAGTTAAATCAAACCATTAGAACATTCAATCCTTTTCTAATTACAATCAAGGGTTCATCTTAGTTCCAGAGATAGATAATTCTATGACCTCGATAGCTGTAGCACTGGCCAGCTGAAATAGGTCTGCATATGTCACGTTAGAATACTTTTTTTTGATAGGCTCAATGAGTTTCAAGGCATTAACAAGACCTGCAAAAAACCAGTCCATTAGAATGAACAAAACCTGTACTGCATGGTTATTGTTGAAGAATTACCAGCATTGGCACCATGCCCCAGCTCAACATCAAATCTTAAACTTCCATTAGCTCCACCTCTCTGGGGCCATTCCTCAATATTTTTATTGTAAGTTCCAGCATCATGCCAACCTAGACGTACCTATAAGGAAGGAAAAAACGTCAGAATACATGTCCGTGGAAAAGAGTTCCACCAAATTGATAAAACAATTCTTTCGAGGATATGACTCTAGACTCTTCAAAACTTTAAACTCCACCACGAACATTACTAATTATTTGCATTTCCAACTTTCCAATTTAAGCGTTGCAGTTAGTACAGATATAAACAGGCAATTATTACAAGTAAGACCCTCAATCGCTATCATGTGAAATTAGGACCAAGTATACGAGAAATTCGTCAACAAATAGTTCCACATGATTCAAGTTGAACTGAGAAAATAATAGTTAATAGATAATATCATGAACCACAAGAATACCAAAATAGGATGACAGAATGTGGTCTTCAGGAGCTCCTTGATATCTTCTCTAGCACTCTTCAACTGCTCAGGGTCCGATGCCAGGCATTTCGGATTAGACGCCGCACTGAATTCTCTATTCGATACACAAGAATTCGGCCTTCCCTGAAAGCAGCGAAAACGAGAAGAAACCGAATGTAAACATCGTTAATCTAAACAAACGCGCATGGAGAGAGAGAGAGAGAGGACCTGGTTCAGAAAAAGGTAAGAAATGAGAGGAGACGATCTGAGGAACTTGAAAGAGGAGGACGAAGAGCGAGAGAGAAGCGATGGTGAACGTGAAGAGAAAGATAGTGTAGCTCTGGTGGCTGAGGAGAGGAAACGAGTGGTTGATGAGGCGGAGGAGGCGGCGGCGGTTCCAAAAACGGTAGCAGCCATGGATTTAGTTGAAATTGAGTTTTTCGAAGCAGCAGCAATGGGGGATGAATGCGATGGAAGTGTCAGTTGTAGGGACAAAGGCTCGGCCATTTGGGGCTTTCCTTTTTTGCGGCCTCTCTCCTTTTGTTTAGGATCAACCTGGCCTACGCAAAAACCTTGTTTGGCAACACGGTTCTGCAATTCCAACCCTCCTCTTGGCTTTAATCCCAATTGATGGTAAATTAGAG
This sequence comes from Citrullus mucosospermus, assembly GCA_030954485.1. NCBI lineage: Eukaryota > Viridiplantae > Streptophyta > Magnoliopsida > Cucurbitales > Cucurbitaceae > Citrullus > Citrullus mucosospermus. The sequence goes on from CM062062.1 coordinate 16,848,369, forward strand.
AAATATTACATTAAAAAAAAAAAAAAAAAAAAAAAAAAAAAAAAAAACCAAGTAAAACAAGTTTTTTTAAACTATTTAGAGAAAACGAGTTGGTCTTTTCCGAAATTATTGAAAACAATCATTTTCTCTGTAACTAAATGTTTGTTTGGTGTAAAATAAATAAATAATATAATTATCAGTTTATTCAATACCCTTCTCAAATATAATAAAAGAAACCAAAATATTTATAAATATAATAAAATTTTATTGTCTATGTCTAATAGATTGCAATAGACTATTATTTGTGTCACGATAGACACATACAGTAATCTATCGCAATATGTCGCAAATAAATTGTGTATTTTACTATTAGTTGTAAATATTTTCAGCAATTTTGTTATTTAAGATAATTTCTCTTTTATTTTACTTAAATATAGTTTAGCAATAATTAATAATACACTTCCTCAAAAGATTGACTAAATAAAAAATCTTAAAAAAATGATAAAATGCTTAAAATTTAAACTTGATATCTTCTTAGTGTAAAAACTTTTAAAACAAACCTTTTAGTTTCTTAAATTAAAAAAATAATTCTAAATGATGATTCGGTTAAAGTTGCCTAGTAGGTGACTAGTGGACAAATGTTATTGAGATGGCAATTTTTACTTTTCATTTTTAAATTAATTTGGACTTAGTGGATGTATTTCATATTTTCTTTTCATCTCCATCCTTTTGCTTTTCTTTTTTAAAATAATAAAATAATAGTGGCACACATTAAAATTTTAGAGAAAACTTCTAGTATCCATACAAACTCCATACCACAAAAGAAACTTTAAGTACTACGTGGGTCTGCAAAATAATTAAGTAATAAATTAATAATTTCTGTGATAATATGTACTCCGATAGTACTACATTTCTTTTCCATGTTTTGGGAGGATATATAAAATTTACCCAAGTTATAAATAACAGTTTTTGGATTTTGAATTTTAGAAATGATAATTTTCCTTTGTATTGAAGAAGAAGAGTCATCATCAAATTTTTGCAATTTTTGATCTAGTATTGCATGCTTGAGCATTCAGGTAAGTATGATTATCTTGCTTGTAGTGTTCGAACAACTAGTTCTCCTTATCTCTTGGTTCTCGATCAAAAAGTAATCCAATTCAAATTCTTCTTCTTATTAAATTGATATCAATTGACTTTGGGCTTTTGAAGTTTGTTATTCGAAATTTATTTAAAGAATTCCTAATTGTAAATTTTTAGTGTTTTCATATCATTTAATATCAGTGAGCATGGACTCTAGATGAGTATATGCTTTATTCAATTGCTTTCTTTGTTGAGTTTATTTTCTAATTAGGGTTTTGTGTGGTATTGTTATTTTGAAAAGAAAAAAATTTCAAAATTTGGGTGCGGACTTTGATTTGAATTGAAAGAAAAATGATGAAATTGACGTTCGGATAGAATCATAATATTAAATTTTGATCGACATGTCAATATTTCCATCGATATTTCCACGTTTCCTCGGGTTCGTCATCACGATTAAGGATGAATCTATATTTCCATTGTATCATAGAAAAATCCATGAAACATAAAATATATATATATATATATATATATATATATATATATATATATATATATATATATATATATATATATATATATATATATATATATATATAATAAAATAAAAATAAGCCACAAAATGTCACTAATGTAAATATGATATAAATAATAGACATGCTAATTTGTTTAAAAATCATAAAATGTTTATTTACTAATTTAAATTTATTTTTTAACTTTTTGTTTTTACAATTTTTTCAGAAATATATTTCCATCAAAATTTCCTTAAAATTAAAATTTTAATATTTTTGTTAAAATCAACATTTTAAACATGGGTAGAATTGAAATTGAAAAATGGAAGGATTAAAAGAAAAGAAAATTTTGGTTGCAAACACTTCGAAGAAAAAAAGGGAAAATCGTGTGTGCAAGTCCTCCTTTAAAAATAAATAAATAAATAAATTCATCAAAAAATAAATAAATAAATAAAATGGGTCTAGTGTCTATTTATTTCCAGCCCCATCAATAGGATAATTTGTTTTCTTTATTATCTTTATTGTTTTTTTTTTTTACCATCTTTATTCGTCTTACAATTCTTTTTAAATCTTGTCTAGTTTATTGAGTCTTGAGCATTAAGTTTTTATTTATTTATTCTTTTTTCTTTTTGTTGAAATCTACTAGTTATTTACTTGGGTTTGACACTTTACCATCGATTTTACTCAATTTGTTTTCTGGTTTGCTTCTTTGATGGCAAAATCTTGGTTCATCACCCTGTTGAGAGAGTTCATCTTTGTGAGATTGTGCCTACATTCAAGGGTGTAAACACGAGTAAACTTTATCCTATCAAGTGAAGCATGTAAGGTAGTGAATTGTGTGGTCCACTTTTGTTCATACTTGTTTTTTTTTTTTATTTTGAAGCAATGTTCCATCAAAAAAGAAGGTGTGTTGGAATTCGAGGTAGAGATGCAAAATTTAGAAAGGCTATATAGGAAGGATGTTGGGCAGATGGGCTTAAGAAATGATGCCCAAATGACAAAATATTTGATTGAATTGATTTTCGAGGTGTAGAAAAGGAGATTATCTCCTTTTGTGACGATTATACCCACAATTTCAACAATCAAGGTGATGCCCAGGATAGAGGAAAACAATGCAAATTTTGTGAGGAAAGAAGAAGAAAGATGCAAAGGGTGATTCTCATATACAATGGCCGATTTACTCAAGAAGGTAAAGTAGAGAAATTCATGCAGAAGAAGAAGGAAATGAAGTAGTACGCAAGTAGTTTATGTGGTTAGGCAAATTTATGCCTAAATCCACGGAAGATAGGGAAACTCAATTAATTCTTCAAGGAATGAGTTTTACAAATAAGTTCTTCCCACAACTCTAACTTCTCAAACTATCTCTCTCTCCGTATCTCTTATTTTGATCCTTTTATATATAAGGATTTTTGTAACAATGTATAGATATGGAAGTTACTAAGATTAAAGGTTGTTTTCACTAGATTTATTTACTGTTTTTACATAAGAAAATATGTTATAGAAACAATCCCAATTACAATGGAGATTTGATTTAAGTCTCAAGAGAATGAACATGCAAACAAAAACACGACCAATCACCCAAAGAAGAAGATACAAAATTTCTAAGAGCACAAGAAGAAAAATTAAATAGAGAGATTTCTGGCTAGAAAGAAAGAATAGCAATTGAGTGTAAAGAGAAACAATTTTGAATAAAAATTAAAGAAAGTGAATGAGGAGGCAGAGACACTAATAGAAGAGAATGTGAAGTAAGAATTTGACGGTGCACAAAGTAATGAAAATGAAGGAGAGATTGAGGGAGTGAGTCCAATTTGGAGAGTACATGAGGATGAAATTATCTTCTCAAAACCACTCATCTTTGAGCCTATACACAAGATAGCTTGTTATCACGTACGTGGAGTTAATCTTAGAGTACTATCTAGTACTACTTATTTTGATTTTTTGTAGGCCTTAAAGCACTAAAAAGGAGCAATGTTGGGTTAGCTTTTTGGTAGGAAAGGCGGTTGAGTTGCGTCAGGTCCTTCGCCTGACTCTACTATTTGTTTTCCAGGCGGGGATGAATGTGAGGTACAAAACAAACACGTTACACTTAGAAAATATTTCTCCAAACCTTGTTTATGAACTCATCAATGGTCAAAAGTTCAAGAACGATCAAAAGAGAGCTAGATCATTAACATCTCATGACTACAAATTTGCTCTACAAAGTGACAATTGAGATTCAACGATGAATCCTTTTAAATGAGGAGAGGGTGATATGAACAAATTTGAGATTATGTATATGTACAAAATTTATTTTTATTAATAAGTACATAATTTAAAATAATTACAAATCTTCGTTTTCATCGGTATTTCAAAATGGGTGATAGATAGGGGATTCTAGATTCAAGAGCAAGATGAGAGAGTTTAGGGAAGAAGATTATAAAATCTAAACAAAAGTAATTGTTCTTTAAACTCCAATATCAGGCTATGTTCCAAGATTTTGTGTAATATATAGACTTAATATTAAGCTCAGTCATACATGTCATGAAATACGATAATATTTTGATACATTTACTTAGTAGAAATAGCTATTTACATGTGTCTTACCTCAACATATATATATAGTCATAAATGAGTAACTTTGTCATGAGTGTTGAAAATTTATATTAGATATAAATATGAATACGGAAATTAAATTATATATTAAATTTTCACTTAGAACTAAAAAGGTTAACGATCATAAAATAACAAATAATTAAGAGAAGGAAAAAAGAAAACGTCGGGACTACATTCAATCTTCTACAACTACAGATTTTACTATGATGAAGATTGCAAAAAGTTTCAAACTCGTGCTACAAAACTCTCTCTATATAGTCCAACTCGAACTATTTGATTCCCTATACCACAACTCTAACCCACCAAAACACAACAGAATATGCTAAACTGCCGCGCACGAATTGCAACACAAAATAAAGAAAAGAAAACTCTAATTTTGGTTCTGCCGCTTCAAACTGGGCGGTCACCGTCGATTCTTTCTTTTAATTTTGCAGCACCTTCAATGTGTGTGCGCGGCAGAAATAAAACCTAAGGCCCATATGGGCCAAAGCCCACTACTTTTGACTTCAATGTGTGCTTTGTGGAGCTTTTATCTCCACAATCCTAACAATGAGTAGGTCCTTTTATTGTCCAAAGGTGGTTTTTGCTTGTTTTGAATGATTTTGTGAGGTTTTACGGGGAATCTCCACTTGCATCGTCCAAAACTGACGCACCCGCATCTAAATTGTAACTTTTGAAATCATGTCTAGTCGTCTTCCATTGTTATTCTCTTAGTCAAAAGTCATTCCTTAGGACCAGAATTGCGTGGTAAATCTTCAAAGAAGCATTTTCGGTCTTCCCTCAACCAATTTGAAGCCTATAAAAGGGTGAGAAGCTTCCTCTTTCAAGACATCCAAAATTCAGCCACCCATGGACGAGTTCACCTTCCCAGTCAGAAAACTTCAAGAGTTCCCTTCATGGATTTTAGCTCTAAGTTATTCCTACCCTGTGAGAACGTGTGTAGAGAGAGGATTCCACCTTGAAAAAGAAGAATCGACTCTAAGGAGAGATTTAGAGAGTTAGAGATTGTTCCAAGGAGATCTTTTACTGTATTTTTCAGCATTGTCTTAGTTTATTTTTGCACTTTTTATTTCATTAACCTTTATCTTGTGATCATGGTTTATGATGTAATGAAAATTTATTCATTCGTTCCTAATCATGAGCTAAATTCTCTAACGATTTAGTTATGTGAATACCCTAGGGAGTTATGGCTTGAGTCATGTCTTTGTTCATACCTATTTGACTTGTGCATTTCCTTTGTTGGATTGATGGATAAAAATTGTTAAGTTAAATTGGTAACTAAATTTAACAATCTAGTGGAGTCTTAATACTGCTAAAATTAGGATGTAAATTGATGTCACGAAAGAATATGTAACTGAAAGCCTAGAAATAAGATTGTCATATAACCTTAAAAATAAGGTACACCATAGAATAAAGAAACGACATAAAATTAATCTAAGATCCAGCTAACCATAGAAATATTGGCATTAGCCGCTTAGAGCTTCTAAAGGAATTTAACACAAGACCGATTAGGAGGCATTTTCTATTCGGTTTTGATGTGGTCACATTGCTCAAGGCATATTGTCCGATTGGTTGAAACATAGTTATATCCCTGATAGCACCGAAAATGTGTTATCTTGCTCCGCTTAATTCAAGATTGTTCTTGGAGTTTACATGTTTAAATGGGTCAAAACGGAGCTTAATTGCATCAACTGGTAAAGAAGAGGTAAAAATCATCATTTTGCCCTTGCAAGCACGTTGCAGTGGCATCACCTAGGCGCCAGCCAAGCGCATTTTCCAGATAGTAGAAGTTTTGGTGAGATGTCATTGGTGATGCAGCGTTCTGAAGTTTGAAGCGCACAGGGTTCCATCAATGTTGCGGCGCCATTGCAATCTTTGTGGAAACACCCTTCAGCCGACTAGGTTAAGATGATCACGTATCCAATCGGCTGCCATCGATTTATCTCCTATTTTCTCTTAATTTTTATCTTTGATGTACCAAAACTCTACCCCATTGATCCACAAGTTGATTATGGGCTAAGGTATCATTCTCTACCTTGGAAGGATCTTTTTTTCCCTATTTTGATGTATTTGTGAGCTTTCAAACCAAATTATTGTGATTGTTGGATTCAATTCTTTTTAATCTTATATTGTTATATTTTCGTACACTTAGGATTGTATGATACTGCTTTGATTAACGTATAATTTTGTAATATGCCTAATGTACCTGCTGCAATATGATGCGAGGCTATTCCGCCCGGAACAAAAGGATCAAACCCTTCGACACCCCACGCAGGATTTACAGCTTGTACCCTTCCGATTAATCCATAAGGATCGGATACCTAGATTCTTGGACCATACAATCCGGTTACATGAAATGCACTAAAACCAAAGCAACCAAACCCTGAGTGAAATAAATGAATTCCAAAAATCTTCGGCAAATCCAAAGAAGGTTTTCTTGTACGTTCATCACAAAATATTTCTAGATCCCAATACATCCAATGCCAGATAGCTGCTAAGAAGCACAATCCAGAAAACACAATATGTGCTCAATCTTAGGAGGTAATATGTTAGGTTAGCTTGCATGGACTAATATTAGTATTGATCTAACCAACCTAGGATTGAATCAAACGAATGTTTAATTAGGCGCTTGAAAAATAAACATTCCACCTAACGGTTCCCTAGGGCTTAATGCAATTAGGACAAATTGGAACTTACATGCTTTCATCACTTCAATTTTGACTAGTTAGTTGATCATGACGATTTAATTATCTATTTACACATAGTTACCTTTGGTCACTTGATTGCATTGCCTTAAAGGAATTTAAATTGAAACTAGTTTGGTGGGATTCAACTCTTGAAATAATTCAACATTTATTACTTCATTGAAAGTGTATGCTTGCACTTAGATCACATCTATTCTTATAACTATCATTCATACACAATTGATCAATCAACCATTTATATAGAAAACCTTTTTGTTTCAAACTAATTATGAGACAAAAACCTAGCCCAATGGTAAATTTAATTTGTTTAGATATACAATATAAAAACATTTAAAAATGGTTAAAGTACAATGTTTGAAAGTTTATCCACCAAAACAAAGGAAACTATATGAAAATAAGATTTTTTGTCTTTTTTTTTCTTTTTTAATACAACATTTGTGAGGAGGTTGAGTTAACATCCATTCCCAAATAACGAGTAATATTTAACAAGAGAAAAGTACAAACTCTTTCTAAAAAGTAAAAACAATAAGTTATTCATATGATCCTGATATGTTCAATTATAATTCTTTTTAGTTAAAAAGGTCGTGGGATGGAGAGTAAATTATTGATATTTGAAATGGTAATCAATATTCGGATATCAATTGAGTTATTTTGAGTTGACTTGAACAGTTATAATTTCAAATTCTCACCTATGGAACCTAACATTAAAAAAATTGCTCTAGAGATGAAATTTACAAAAACTTATTTATAGATATATGGTCTAACCAATCAAACTAACTTCAAACTAATTCTTAAATATTATATTTAAGTTTAAAGCATCATTTTGATTTGCTATTATGTCATTTTATTATATTTTAATCACTGTACTTTTAGTTGTCTAAATTTAGTACAAAGAACAGAAGAAAACAAGCCCGATATATTTAGTTATTTCGTGGTACCATACTCAATACTCACTGCTGACTCGGGTTGTGAAAGATGGTTTTGAAAATTGGAGTGAAACATGATTTTGAGGGTGAAATTTGGATGATCGGTACAAAAGTGAGCGTCTTTAAAACGCAAGATCCCAAGATGAATCTTTGATAAACCTTTTGAGCTCCTTTTTTCGGTTAGGAATCTTCGGGATTCGAAAGAGAAATAGAAAGTAGAAAAATGCCAACAATCACAACTCTTATCTTCTTTCTTTTAGGTCTTTCTTCAATTTTTTCTGTCTGCTTTTCAACCAACATTCTTTCTTTGGGCAAGAAAAACTCCGACCGCCTCCTCTCCTCCGCCGTCTTTCCCCTCAAGGGAAACGTTTACCCACTTGGGTTTGGATTCGATCCTTTATTTTCTTTCCACAGCTTCCAACTTTGCCTTGATTTTATTTTATGTGTGTTTTTTTCCCGCTTCATCATTGATTCTTGTTTTCTTGTTTTCTTGATTTTGTTTCTTGTATCAATTCCCCATCATTCTTGAATTTTGTTCTACTTGCCGCTGGATTTTCCTTTTTAATTAGATGCTGCTGTTCGATTCTTGTCCAATTTGATTTCGTGAAGTTCTCTTATTTTAAGTCCTTGAGTTTTTTGGTTGCTCGTTTTCTGTTATTGAGTTTTGTTTCTGACCTTTCTCTGTAGTCTATGTTCATTCAATGATTCTAACATTTCTTTTCTGTCTTTTTTGTTCATGAATCCTTTAGTTAATGGGTCGGTTAAGTTAACATATATAATACACTGTTTGGCAATCTACTTTCCATCCATTTTGAAATTTGAATAATCTTGCTACTGGGAAGTTTTTCAATAGGATGTTTCTTATCAGCTGGTTAAAATGTTTCTGAATTCAGTTTTTCCATGAACTCTCTGTTGTTGTTTGGTTGTCTGCATATTTATTTGTTTACTGTATTTGTGTTAATTCGTTGTAAATTCTTTTCTGTATCTGCAGTTACTACTCTGTGTCTATTAACATAGGCAAACGAGATGAGGCTTTTGAATTTGATATCGACTCTGGCAGTGATCTCACTTGGGTTCAATGTGATGCCCCTTGTACAGGCTGCACAAAGGTTAGTGGATCGGATGATAACAATAACCATTTTGATGTTTGCTCTCTTCGCTCTAATGTTCTTATAAATTTCACATGTATCTGCAGCCTCGTGAACAGTTATATAAACCCGACAACAATGCTTTGAACTGTTTTGAACCACTGTGTACATCACTCCACCCGATAGCCGACCACCAATGCGAGTCTGCTGATGACCATTGTCAGTATGAAATTGAGTATGCTGACCAAGGATCGTCTCTGGGTGTGTTGGTTAATGACAACGTTCCCTTGAAACTCACTAATGGTTCTCTTGCTGCTCCTCGTATAACGTTTGGGTGAGTTGTATGGATATATATCTCATGATACCGTTATCATTCATATAATCCTAACTAATCGTGGCTGCAATCCCCAGAGGCTCCATTTTGCTTTTTAAGTAAATAGTTATGAAACCTGGCTTTGTCCAAGGACATATATAAACCATATAGTGAAATTGATTTAGCTTCTATCATATTAAATTGTGAGGATATATCTGTTAGGCCCCCAATTATATACCAATGTGTACGTAGGGGTAAAAAGGAAAAAGAATCCGTTGTTAGTGGGACGGGAGAATCATCCAATAGTAAGGATGTGGGGACCATAGTTAGTTAGAGAGAGGGGAGTCGTTTATATATTGAGGGAAGGCTGAGGAAGAGGGTAGGAAAGTTTTATTAAGGAGTGGGTTTCTCTCGAGAGTGGGAGGAATAGGGTTTGTAACCTGCCTTAGGGCATTTCCTTTGAATTCAATGAAGTGTTCTTGAGTTGATTCCTAGCTGATCTTTTAATCTTTTGTCTCCAGATGTGGATACGATCATAAATACTCTGTTCCACACTCACCTCCTCCTACAGCTGGAGTTCTTGGCCTTGGCAATGGTGAAGTTAGCATTATCTCGCAACTGAGTAACATGGGCGTAGTGCGAAATGTTGTAGGTCACTGTCTTAGTGAAGAAGGTGGATTTTTATTTTTTGGCGATGAACTTGTCCCTTCTTCCGGAGTAACATGGACAAGTATGTCTTATGAATCCATAGGGTGAGTAGCCCTTTAATATCATGTTATCTTTTTGCATCACACGTAACTAAAGATTTGTATGATATTCAATCTCATCTCAGAAGTTACTACTCTTCCGGACCTGCAGAAGTGTATTTCGATGGAAAGGCTACTGGTATCAAGGATCTTATATTAGTTTTTGACAGCGGCAGCTCTTACACTTACTTCAACCCTCAAGCTTACAATGCCATTCTTGCTTTGGTAAAAACAGAGAAAAGGAACTGTTTTCTTATGCAATACATATTTGTGAAATTGTAATGTGAGATGCGATATTTTACCTCAGGTAAGGAATGATTTGAGCGGAAAACCATTGGAAGATGCACCGGAGGATAAATCTCTTCCAATATGCTGGAGAGGCACGCACCCTTTCAAGTCGTTGCACGATGTTAAGAAATACTTCAAGCCCTTTGCATTACGCTTTACAAAAACTAAGAATACTGAAATGCAACTGCCTCCAGAAACTTATCTCATCATAAGTGTGAGTATTCAACTCAATCTTGGATTCTTTGCAGGTTTCTGCTTTATGAATTATGTATTTAACAAAGTGTTCTCCAGAAATATGGCAATGTTTGCTTTGGGATTCTGAATGGAAGTGAAGTAGGACTAGGGGATCTCAACATAATTGGTGGTAAGTAACATCAGTGCCAAACAATTTGGAAACTGTGATTCCCCCTCCCCTCTTTGTGTAGTAATGTTTGGTAGTACTTAGTAATTTTAGCAATAAGTACTTCAATTATACACAATAGTAAAATAGAAGTGCTAAAAACAAAACTTAACTTTGATGTTTGGTTCTACAATCTTAATGGCATTTGAGGGGCTGAGTTGATTATTATAGTTAGTGGTTATTATAGTTTATGAGTTATAATAGTCTATTTTGGAGTGCATACTATTTTAGCATGGGTTACAATAGTTTGTGTTTTGCGTGTAGACTATTTTAGTTTGGATAGGAAATAAGTAAACACTATAACAAAGAGGGAAGGAGAGGATGAATAAAAAATGGTAAACATTGTAACAAAGAGAAATTTGAAATAATGATATTGTAGTTAATGGTAGGTTATAACCGTTTGAAACACTTACTATCAAACATGAAGTGAGATATAATAGCTCGCTCCCATCCACTTGAAGTTGGGGTCCAAGCAACTCCTTGATTATAGTCATTTAGATCAAATGCACTTTACAACTACTTTCCCATAAAGCACTTTTTACTTTTTTATGAGAGTACTAATAAATTACCTTCAAACTTGATGATTTCCTAGTTCAGAATTAGCTGACCTTGTTTCTCATTCAGACATCTCTCTAAAAGATAAATTGGTGATCTACGACAACGAGAGGCAACGAATCGGATGGTTTCCTACCAAGTGCGACAAATTTAGAAAGTAGACTACTATTCCCATCGCCTTCTTTGCTTCGATGCTCCCATTACTCTATGGATAACCTTCTCACAAGCCTTTTCTTGTTGCCCCTTTATTTTCAGGGAAGGTCAAAGTCTTTGTCGACCAGAAGGTATATTCAGTATCCTATCAGAGAATTATCAAGGCTACATCCCAAAGGTCTTTTAGGGATGCTTAGAGTATAAGGGTAAAATAGTTAGAATCACATAAACTTGGACCAAAAATTTTTGTATGTTCCAATGTAAGTGTACTGAGTATATATTTTCTTTTTGGGTTATATAATAGGTTGATGAAGCCAATAGGCTTAGTTTTAGAATATAAATGAGATCATGAAAGAAAATCATGTATGATGCTATGTAGTATAGAAAATTTCTCTCTATCTGGATATATTATAGAAATGTTTGACACTATTATAATAATGATAACCAATATTTTTATGCAATGTAAGAATAACAAAGAAATGAAAATATATATATAAAAGCATGTGAATTCACACATATATATAACTAATAATAATAAGAATTAATGAATTAACTAGCATGTACTTGTATTATCAATTTCAAAGTTTGATATCTCTATAAAAAAAAATATATATATGATTTTTAAATGAAAAATAAAGTGATTAGTTTGAAATAATTTTTGTCTGCTCAACAACCATTGATATGGAAGAAAAAGACTTTGGTACTTGAACTGTTGATCTAATACGCATATTAGCATTAGGATTAATTTACCCCAAAATTAATTTGAAAAAAAGAAGGGAAAAGAAAAGGCGATCCATAATTTTTCATAACCTCTAAACACATTTTTAAGGGTGAAAAAAAAAAAAAGCTTACGAATTTGTGAGAGATTCATGTATCTCAAATGCAATGATTAAACTAAAGATTTGATTTATTGCCTCGATGACAGTCTAATAAAAAGCAATCCTTTTTCATCTGAGAATTGACGTTAGATGAAACATGCAGAGTAACTTTTGAATTTGGGCAAAAATGACTTGTATAGTTTTAATGTTATTAACCAAAGTGCCTTTATATTTTCTAAAGGACTTCATAAGCGATATTAAATATTGAAAGTGATATTTTCTAAAGGACTTCATAAGCGATATTAAATATTGAAATTGCTGTTGATGACATCTGAATTAAGACTGCCATTATAATAAGATTGCACCTCTCATCAAGCATCTCAAATCTCATTTTGATATCTCTTTTAACATCTAGAGAATGGAATGAACAATCTATTTGAACGACTTAAAAAGTGTTTCACTTAGAAAATCAATCCAAACAAATTTAAAATAGCAAATTGTTTGGGTACTTGTGTTCAACGAGAAAGCATTATGAAATATGGCTACAAATACGGTCTTCTTGGACTCGCTCGACTTACCTTGATTTTGTTTTGTTTCTGTTTTAAAAATAATAATAATAATAGTTAAAAATGTGCTAGGTTTGTGATTTCATATACTTATAGACTCTTAAATAGGATGCCAGACTATGAGGCATTAAAGTAGCTGTAGAAACAGGAAGAATGATGAGATTTGATAATTTATACTATATATATTTCATTCAGTCTCAAATTATGAGAAAGGCAGACCATATTTTACCATTTTTCACATGTAATAATAATAGCATACAATATCTGGATCTTGTTTGAATAAAATTCATACCTTCATTTGAGAAATAAAGCTTTCCAGATCTCTACATCTGATCCTCTCTTTCTTATTGCCAGCTCTCACTTCATCGACGAATATGGCATCGTCTTCCAACGGTCTGTTAGAGATGCCATTGGATGAGATATAACCATTTTTAGCTCGGCCTTGTAAGAGGTAGGATGGGCGAACTCCCTCAAATGACATATCTTCAATATTTAGTTCAGACTTTCTCATTTTGGCAAATAGCCCCCACATATTTGCTAGTTCATTTTCCATATCTTCTTCGTGGCGCTTTGCCTCTTCGAGTCTACGATATAGCTCAGCCTCTCTTTGATCTCTTTCGAATATCGCCTTCTCAAGTGCAGCTTCCCTTTGATATCTAGCACTACCAATATGGTGCTTTGAATCGTAAGACCTTTGTGCATAGCATGATCTGCAGTTATTGTCCTTGGCATTTGTACGGTCACCAGTAAGTTTGGCATTTTCATAAGAAAGTTTGGTAACTTCTTCAGCCAAGTTTTGGAGCTCAACTGCAGCAGCTGAAGCTAACTCCTTTGCATATGAAGCTTCTTCGGCAAGTTTACGACTCTGAATCTCGAGACCTTCTTTTTCTTCAATCAGTCTCACCTTCTCTTGCTTCAAATTTTCTATCTCAGCCTACATTATAATAATACACATTTTTATAGCAACAAGAACAGAAGAAAAGAAGTACAACAGGTGCAAAATCTAAAGTCCTATCTTCTAAGATAATATTTATCATGATTGAATAATTGTTTAGCCTGTCACCTGCATAACTTGGGAATGGCAAAACTTGTCGCTGTTGCAATCTTTGGAGTCGTCCAGGGTCAAAACTCTATTCAAGCTCATGACACTAGTCGGGGTGTTTTCTTCGGCGTATTTATCCTCCCATGGGCTGTATTTATGCCGTGGTTCGACCTTTGTCCGTATAGAGTAGTTTGGAAGATGTTGAGAAGCATCATCATCTTCATTTTTCTGAGAATTGCTCGAGTGTTTCTGGGATGATGACTCTTGTTGCGCCCTTAAAATTGCCTCTTGCAACTCGGCATTTTCTGCTGTCTACAAAAAAATAGAAAATAAAAAGTAAAAAATCAAATAAACAAAAGCGGAACGATGAGAACTTTAGAAAGCTTACCTTCATTTGCAGCTGCTCCTGAAGTATCCTATTGTCTGCCGATTTAATCTTCAAGTCGGGTCCACAAAGAAAGGTGACTTAGTGTATTTTTTTTTAACCAACAAAGATTTAATATTTTAACACCATTTTAATATAATTTATATCAGGAAAAGAAGATGACGAACCTCGAGTTCAAAAATTTTTTCATTAAGTTGAGCAGTGAGCTTTGATAAGGCCTACATTAAAGTAGAAATACTCTCATTAGAGTGATTTAGAGAAAAAGTACCTTGGAAGGAAATAAAAACACAACAAATTAGCTCAGAACACATGCATGTAAAGTTGGACCACCCTCTGGTTCAGATTAAATTACAATGGCCTCTCTGGGCAGTGAGCACACGCAATTACCTGACTCAATTCAATGCTACTTGACATTTGCGGCGACAATTCAACAGATCCAATCATGCGTTGCTCCAAAACTCGTATTTGGAGCTTCTTTTCACTTATTTCATCCTTCAACTTTTGCACATGTTCCTACATGATCCATTACTATGTTAGGAGCCTTCCGGACTTTATACTTCAACTGTTATTGTGGCCTAAAATTAATATAGCAAACCTTGATTTGGGAATCTTCAGGATTCCTGGCTGCTTGTTCGGACAGTCTTTTCAGTGAACTAGTACACAAGGCAACCTCCCCCGCCAACATTTTGACTTGCTCACAAAGAAGATCCATCTGGTCAGTAAGAGTAGTCCCAGTCTGGAAAATAAAAGACAATAACATGTTGAGTTTCAGATCACAATGTGTAGCACCATACAAAAACACGTCAACAGGAAATAACCACCTACGATATATTCCACACCAGATAATTTGAGAGTCTAAAAATTATTCCAATGAAGTAGGCAATACGACAACCAAGAGCAGGGAACTGGTGGAAATTATATTGGTTTATTTTGAGATGGAACAATCAACCCAAGGAGAAGGAAGAAGAGTTGTTTGAATGATTAAATTTCATTTCAACTAGCAGAGAGCGGTTGCAACTTCTTCCACATAAACAACTGGAGAACAGTAGGTGTAAACAAGTTCCTAGGTAGTGCTCCAAATATAAAGCATAAGAAGAAAGGGTTAAACCAAGCACCTTCACATTAATATCCACATCAAAGTAGTAGTCCCTATATTAACAAAAGATGCAAATTTGCAATTGATAGATCTATACTCAAAATGATTGTGAATTGTCATCCGATCATTGAAAAAAAGATGGAACTAGTTAATTAATAGGAGACATTATTGTGAATGCTAACAACTAGGTTGTTAGCTTGTTAAGAGTACCTGAGCGAGGGACAATGTATATTTATAATTTCTTATTAGCTTATGGTTACTAGAAAGCCAGGTAATAAAAAAAACAAGAGAATTATTGAGAAAAAATCAACCACCCAAAGTTTCATATTTCCAAAAAAAACATTCATTTTAATAAAGTTCTTCCACATTGTGCAAGGGAGAGTTCTAATAACTTCCTAAATTTACTTCCTGGACCTCGTTCGTAAAGGAGTGTTGCATACTTTGATTCCTCTACCTTATTCTTGTCTTCATTGACCTCTAGAACCTTGTAAATTCTTGTTTTCTTTAAAAAGAGGGGAAAAAAATCTGATATTCATTTAATATCATTATGCAGACAGTAAATTTCTCACCGGAGGCAAACGGTGGCCATCCATAGGTGCACCAAATAAGTCACCTGCTTGTGTTCTCTCTTGAGATGAGTAAATAATGGAAGAATCATCTCCCTTTTTGCAAATTGATTTCCTCCTTCCATTCTTCAATTCATCAGGTATCATCCGATTTTGAGAAGTTTTTGAACGAGATGCAGGTGATTCACCAGCAGAACTCCCAGTATCAGTAGTTGATGATGGTCCTATAGCATTCTCAGGCCTCTGCACAGTAAATAATCGGCTTTCAGTTCCCTAACTAGTGTTAGAATAATCGGCTTTCAGTTCCCAAGTAAAATGAATGAGATGAAGTTTCTGGAACTTGGTGCTAAAACAAATTATTAGAATTGCCTTAATTAACAATTTTATGTGTCGAACATTGTAGTCAGGCAACCTTAATGTTTACTCAATCTTAAGTATCCAATGTTAAAAGTTCCCAAGAACAATTTTGGCACATGAGACTGACTGCTATAAGAAAATAAAGTATACAGAATAATAACTGACATCTTTCCAATTTTACCAAAAGAGAACATGTGAACATTGAGATTTTAGCAGGTACTGTTTACTTGGGAAGTTTACAGAGCGGTTTTACCAATTGAAAACTCAAAATATATCAAATTTTCCCTATTCTATGGACAAAAAGCACTCCACAACATGGTGGAATGTTTGAAGTACAGACGATAGGTTGTTTATAAAACATAAAAGGCAAAAAGTAAATTGATCATCGGAAGCAGTGATTCTAACCCTCCCAAGTGAAGAGAATAATTACAAGATTAATCCTATATTTTAGATAAACCTAGACATCAAATCATTATATATCCAGTATTAAGCAAAAGCATTGATAAAATTATATTGTCAAACTACACATCATTTAGCAACTTTCAAGTTCTATCAAAGATCGCTACAGGACTTGGGGCGTAAAAAATTCTGTGCCTGGGGAAAAGGGTCCAGATGGTATCTTGATACAACTAAAGTATACATTCCGACAGGTCAATATACTTGTATTCTGATCCTTTTACAAACAAACAGAAGATGGTTAAAAGAAGTAAAAATAAAAGATGAAAATATTACTCTGATTTTAAACCAGCCAAGCATTCCACGTTTTTTGTTACTTCTCATATCTTTAACCAAATCATCTAGATTTACAACATCATCTCTTCCATCCACTGAAACCCCGGAAGCACAACTCCCACCATCATCATCATTCAGGTAGTCCCGTTTTCTATCAGGCAAATATGCCAGCTGCAAAAATGTAACAATAATAGTAACAAATAATTAATAAATAATTAGTAACAAAAATAGAAAAGGTAGATATGGCTTCAACGTCGAAGTTCAAGAGTCGTATGAATAATTTGAAGAATGACAGAACTTATTATAAAGCAGAAAAGGCAGAATGCGAAGGTATGTGCATACCAGGTACTGCTTATCCTAAAAAACTAAATTAAAATATTTGATACAGACCTCATCTTCACCAAAAGAATGCCTCCTTCTTTGTCCTGGCTTTTCAGCGACACTTGATGGCAAAGCATTTTTAGTGGAAACTAGGATTAGTTTTGTCAACCTTTGAATTCTCCCCATCAAAGCAGCCTTTGCTTCTTCTTCCTCTTCCAATCTTGATTGTAATTTAACCTGATCAGCTTCCAGCTTTGACATCACATCACACAATAATACTTATTAAGACAGATTTCTAAAAAGGGAAAAATATTGCAGCAAGAACAAGATGTAGCAAAATGAAGGCATTTGGTAAAGAAATAAACCACAAACATGTGGCTGCAGGTTAAAAATAAATAAATAAATAAATAATAATAATAATAATAATAATAATAATAATAATAATAATAATATTATTATTTTTAAATTCATAATTTTTTAAAAAAATAAAATAAAAAGGAAAAGGAAAAAGCTCAACTCCTCTTCCCAACATTCAAAACTAAAGCTAGGAAGAATGTAAGATGATCTATCAAGAAAGAGGCCAAGAGATTCCAAGAATTCAACTTTTATGTTCAGTCCTGCAATGGACCCATTTTACATCCCTCCGTTCTCCAAGGCTTTTTAATAATAAATTTATAAATAACAATTTTTTGAAAAATAAAATAAAAGGAAAAAATGAAAATGAAAATGAAAATGAAAAAATCTCAACTCCTCTTCCCAACATTCAAAACTAAAGCTAGGAGGAATGTAAGATGATCCATCAAGAATGAGGCCAAGAGATTCCAAAAATTCAACTTTTACGCTCAGTCTTGCAATTGACCCATTTTAGATCCCTCCGTTCTACAAAACATTCTTTATTTATAAAATTTGATAAGAACGTCCATATCTAGCATACAGAAAAGAAAAATTATCCATACATTAAAAAAAAAAAAGAAAAATTATTATAAATAGAAAAAATATTAAACTATTTACAAATATATATATATATATATATATATATATATATATATATATAAATAAAAAATTTAAAAAAAAAAAATCATTGTCTATCAGCGATACATCGTGATAGACTTCTATCGTTTGAGAGATAGAAGCCTATCGTGGTCTATTGCTCAAGCGTTAGAAGTCTATCACAGTCTATCGCTGATAGACAGTAAAATTTTTCTATATTTGTAAATAGTTTGGCCTATTTTGCTCTATTTAAAAACATTCCCAAAAAAAAACACATATATAAAGGGGAAAGGTATTATTCCAAGGCTCCCACCTCTATGAGATGTTGCTAAAGCTTTCGTGACAAATTTGAAAGAATCCTATCTATCATGCTCAATACATCACCGCTCTCATAGGCAGCACAAATGTAGAAAAGGATTAGAGATCATTTGTAATTTTAATTGGAGTTTGTTAATTGTTAGTTTTTGGTAGGTTCTGGTAGTTTGTATGTTGGTTCTCCTTACTAATTGATTTACCTAAAGGGTAGCAGCTTTTATAAATAGAGGGATTGCATCTTGTATTGGGAAGACTTTTGCATCACACTAAATACTTCAGATTAGTATTTACGCTACATAGCAAGCATCAACATACCTGAAGCTTCAAATTGACCAAATCTTCTTGTGTAGACAATGCAGTTGTACTAGGGTTCTCCATTATGCCACGCTTTAATTGCTGAAGCTCCTGCTTTAAACTGGAAATTTCCCTCTGATACTTTTTAATGAGAGATTTCTCATCTATGATCTGAAAAAGAGCATAGTTAATACATTAATCTTTTATACACGTCTATAGAATGGAGTAAACACCAATATTTAATCTATCATTTCCGTTAGAATAATCTTCCAGACGCCAGCAAGAGTTACCAGAAGACAATACAAAACTTGCCTTATTTTGAGAAGCTTTAATTTCAACACGCTTGCTTCGATGTGCAAACTTTAAGGTGTTGTGTGTCTCCTCACTATTGCTAGAGGCAGGGGTCACAGTGCAAATGAGCTAAGAAAAGATCATAAGAGATCAGTCAATATATAATAAATAGTGTAACTATTGTACATGACAGTGTCAGTGTGCATTAACAGACAAAGTTTCACTAGTATACAATCTAACAGAATAACTACACCGACATACAGAAATTCTTCCATGACCGCTTAGAGATGACTGCAACAACCGAGTAAGTTTTGAGTCTCGATATGGAATGTGAGTTGCCTTTTCATCAGTTAACTTGGAAATCACCTGCATGGGAAAGATTTTGAACCATTGGTGCATAATTTCAAATTTGAACAAATTAGAATAAACAAGACTTACAATAGACAAACCAAATTTACTGTTGGGTTATTACGAGAGATGGACAACGTGCATCCACTTTCAATATGAGATTTTCAGCCCACTTGGACATCAAAGCTATCCAGACTCAACACACCCTCATGGACCCACAGAAAAATACCCTCCTCTTTTCAAACAGTACTTTTATCATTTTTCAAGTCTTGCAGAAAGTCCTTACCTAATGCGATTCCAAGAGTTCGGGTTGCCTCCCAAGGGCATTTCTCAGAGACCCATGGACCAATCTCCAACTGAGCTCAGCCTACTATAACCATCTAGTAAGCTGAGTATATTTTTCTCATCCAAATTACCAATGCCGAGGCCCCCACAGTCCCTAAAAGGGGAAAATGGTAGAAACGCAAAGTAGAGAGGAAAGCTTGGATGAGAATGAGTGTCCTTTTAGATAAGCTCTTCTTTGATGTTTGTGCTAACAAGATGGCTTTTCTATAACTTCTTGGTTGCACTTTCCTCCATTTTTTGGTATATTTCATTAGTTTAATAAATTCTCATTAAATTATTTGAAAAAATCCTTTAATTAAAGGAACATGAGATAATGTGCATCTAAATTGAAGAATATCATCATGGACAAAATCATATTTCACAAGGGAATTACAGTGAGAAATTTTTACATCAGGAGTAACTCCCAAAGTCTCTTCTTTTCAATCGCATGACTCCCAATGGATGAAAAGTTAAAATATTATGCCCTGTAGGCCAATATAAACGTGGGAGACAAAAGAGTAAAATCTTACAGTGCCCAAAGTCAGTAAGCTTTTGTTGATGTACGAACCCTCTTTTCTCCGCAAACCAGTTGTTTCTGTTTTTGAACTTTCAGATCCTGCAAGATCAATTAAGTGCTACAGCGAGCATTTGAATTCCATTAGGATGACCACTAAATTTTAGAAAGAAGTATACAAGACTACAAATGAACTATTAGCCAAGAAGGTAGACTGGCTAAAAAGATCAATACGAAACCAGATTCCAGAAAAGGGAGCAACGCATTACCAGTTGGGACAATGTCACATCTTCTTCATCATGATGCTCCCCGTGTGGGCTACTTTCAATGGTCTAGATAGTGAAGGGGAGGTGAGAAGTTAGATTCAATAACTAAAACTCTTTAAACAAATTAAAAGGCAGAGAGAGAACACCAGAAGATGTAACATATATTGCTAGCTTTCATAAAAATCAAAGGCAACAAATCCATTGGCAAACATCTAATGTAAAAATTCTCGAAAAAATATGGTTCAAATTTCGAAACAACTTCCACAATGGTCGGCAATGTATTAAGAGGCCAGCCTTCCAAAGTTTAAAAGTAATGAATGCCTAAAAATGGAAAAACTACTAATTAGAGTTTTATCTTTCCTAAGCTCTATGCTTTTATAAACTTATGCAGATCCCAACCAATCTCAAAATAAAGCAAGTCATAAAACTGCACACTTCCATCCACCTTAAAAAGTTCTACCACATCTTGCCATCAGACAGGCGTTTATATCATAATCAGGTATTGACAGGGTAATTTCTCCCATGTGTTTATGATATCATAGTATAGCATGGCTTGGGTCAACATGAGCAACTTCCTCCACAGTCCGCACATGTTGATTTATCGGCAAAGTCCAGCATGGGACCAAAAACAGCTTAGCTTATTTTTGTTAGACCCCCCAAAATGAAAATATACACCTATGCCAGAGTAACATTACCATAATTTTTTGCGGGCAAAGGTTAAAAACACATGCACTGAAATTAGGTAAAACCAAATAAAACATAATTTATAGAATGGGTCTTCATCCCTTGAACAATTAAATATGGTATTTCTCTGTGCATATACTTTTTTATACAAATTCCTACGGATATGAATGCATTGACAGTGGTACTAGATGTAAATTACTTTGCAAACTGGAATCGGGTCTGATTTCCACGCAATATTTTCAAAATAATAAAGACATGCTTAGAAGTCAACTAAGAAATAAGTAAAAATACCAAAGTGAATATAGTGTGACTCCGACTGCTAAGTAGATTGAAATTATTAGATCCCACATGCCGGTGCTCTGTATAGAAACAATAACATAAGAAAAAACGGAGAAGGTAAGTCACTAAAAAGTTGGTCATGGAAATTAAACATAAAAATATGTCAACAAAGATGCACTGAAATTGAGGTAGGCTTAGAATTTTGTTATATTTTTCGAAATAAAACCTCCTGCAAAAGATGACAAACTAGCATACAACGGAAACCAGGAAGAAAATTTGTACAATGCAATAGACCAAAAGCTAAAAGTAGCTTTACAATATTCCAACCTTCTCCAGATGCTATCAAGGAAAGAGCATGAGCAGGGGACAAAACAACTTCTTCTTTGATGCCCTCAACATAAGTTCCCTACGAATAAGAATTAAAGACTAAAATTCAAAAAGACTAAGAACCCATAATAAACTGTATACTACCGTATGAATAAATATTGTAAGGACATCAACAATTTGATGGGTTTTCCCAGCTAGCTATCAACAGTTTAATGGATTTTTCCCTTTAACTATATTATATATGTGCTAATGCAGCAAAATTTTCTAAGAAGCTCAAAATTGCATATCGTGGTCTGCTGGTTCTTAGGACCCATGACCACCATGAAGACAAAGAACACTCGTTTAGGAATATCTTATTTCCTTGATTCATATAATAAATATTAAATATTGTCAACTTCATTATTCATAGTATGAAAAGAATGCATGTTGAAATTGCTTGTTATGATGTTTGATCAAGAATAACAGGTCTTCGCATATTTTCCTTCCACAGTTACTCGTAATGATATTGCAGTTACAGAAGCAATTACAGTAACAGCCCCCCGTACCAAGGAAATGTTATCCATCCGAGCTCAGTTAGCATAACAATAAACAGTGATAAATAAAAGCAAATATCCCATTAAATTAAAATGTCAAACCAAAAAAAAAAAAAAGAACAATTTGGTGTTTTGGTTTCAAAAACTAGATGAGCACCTGAGCATCCTCTCGTACTCGTAGATTCTGACCTGTTGGATCAAGTAAATCATTGATGACCTGGAAAAATAAGTAGACAAATGATAGAAACAGGAAAATGAAATTCCCAGCTGAAAACTCAATATTTAAACATATATCTTTCAGCTACTACATAATAAACTCAGAAATTTGCAGACAATATGTCGCCCAAACTTATACCTTGTCAGATTATTTTTAAAAACAACTATGCAAGGATTTGGAATCTGGATTGTACATGGGAAAGAAGTTTCACAAATTGTGACAAGACATTTGAGTAATAATATTGCCATACAACTAACCTCGTTGTAGATCTCTAGATAGGATACACGAAGAAGAAATTGCCGCTCAGGTGTCTAAAGCAGAGTAAACATGGTTGTCAAAGTTAATTCACATGTTTGTAAAGATGTTAAATACAAACATTATATACTGATGCAAAAATTTAAGAGACGGATTACCGTATTACCTCTTGTATAATTCCAAATACATCTTTCACTGCCAGTGGGATAACTCCAGGTGACTTTTGCTCTCCCTGAATGTCAGAATAAATTGTTATAATACTTCCTTAATGATTTTTAGATGTACGAAAATACTTGATTGCAGAGTTGATAATACGACTAGAGGAAGTTCCATTTAGCAAATGGAAGATAAAGATTGACAAGAGTCGTAGAATTTCGGGAGTTCTAAGCATAACTGACTCCAACTAAAATAACATAACTGACTCCTACACTTATTGTTCTCCTATCGACACAGATAACTCCTGGGGGGGGAACCTCTTTCCCCTACAAAATATTCCCCAACATAACTATATCTCCCTCACTTCACCATTTCCCCATGCCCCCTCCTTGCATATGTGAAACGAATTGGAATTGTCTCAGTAACTTGTTAAACTAAAGATGCATCTCTAAACTTCAGTATGCTACTAAGTTAAAATGATGGGTTAGAAAATTAACGGCAGTAAAAGATATAGCTTATAATTCAAGGAGGATAAAGAATCCAGTAACTTACATGCATGGTATGAGTCTTACCACTGCTAGTGACACCATATGCAAAAACAGTACCTGCAGAATCGATTATATCAGCGATCCTAAAAGCAACTCGTTAAGAGACAACAAAAACTGCGAAAGATTAAATTAACATTACACATCAGATTCACAACACGGCTCTAACCACTTGTGATCGCTAGTTTTATTGGGTTAGAAAAATATAGCTTGAACTATTAAATGATCCCACGCCCTACATAAGTACCATCCGCTCTAGAAGTCAAGTCACCGTTTAATGGGGAAAATGATCCTACCAGCGCATTGCACAGGAAATATAGTAATGATCACTGCTAGCAGCATATCAGATAAAAATAAATAAAGAAGCAGCAACAAATTATAAGTGTAGCTTATCAAGCCATAAGCGAACGCCAGTTTTGATAAGCATCAATAATCGGGCAAGAAATGAAAATGAAAGCCAATCTTTTACTTCATATAATAACAAACTGAATATCCTACAGCTACTGAATAAAAAGTCTCGAGGAAATTGTCCTGGATGCGACTGAGAGACGAAAATAGCCCAGCAATTAAATTTGCTTGTTTCCGCTGAATAATGTATCAACTGTTCGAGTACCGTGTTGGAAATCTACATCGGTAAGCTATGAGCATGCAGCTTATTATTTCTTTCTCATAATTTTTTTTTTAAGAGGCAAAAAAAAAGGTTACCGTTGATTCCGTTCATTGCACCGGCAACAACTTGCTGAGCAGCAACATCGTATACATGACGTGTCGTTGTCGCTGGACCAAAAACTCTATCTGAAACATGCAAGAAATAACCATTTGAAAGAAGAATAGCAAATTCATCGATACACGGATCCAATGAACAGCTTAGCAGCCACTGATAACATAACTATGCCAAGAGAAAAAAAATTGATAGAATCCTAAAAAAGTTCTAGAATAACTTTTCGAAAGATTAAATCACAATGCAATACTAAAAGAAAAGGTACTTGCAACTTTTTGGCTGTAAAAAATTTCTGGAGTCAAGTCAACAGTTGACTACTCGGGAGAACGAAGAATTCAAGATGCAGAACAGCTTGATTGTATATCCAATTCAATCGAAGTGTAACCATAAATTGAAGAGGGTGCAAACGAGGGGAGTAAAAACGAACCAAACCCATAAGCGATGGATGAGTTGAATTCGTTCCTCACTGTGCATTCTCCGTCCGCATACCAAGCTATCTCATCTCCTTTATTAAGCTCTCGAACACTGCTCCAAGTCAAAACAAGAAGGGAAAAGAAATAAAGTAAGCTTCCAAGTATCATCACCAGCTGGAAGACGACCAACTTACCAGTTTCCGCCAAAATCGGTCCACCATTTCTTCAAATAATCGGCTAAAAAGAAAAGCAAACAATACCTTAGAGGTCTGAACCTAACCGTGACCGTCACATTTTCTTTAGCCTTCATGATATCGAGACGGTCAAGTGCGGGAATAGGAGGGCTCGGTGTACAACTAGCAGTTGTCACCGGAGAAACCGAAACCTTCGACGGAGGCCTCGAAGACGCAGTGGAAGAAGGAGTCGTAGGTCGTCCGTTCGGCCTGGGCGCCGGTGAAACCGACGGAGACTTCCGTGAGCGGAATGGCGAGATGTTAGAAGGTCTTTGGGACCTAGAAATGCTCGTCGACGACGCCATATACAGAACAGAAACAATCGAACAACAAAAAGAAGAAGAAATCGAGCACAGAAAGATGGGAAATGCAAACGCTGATTGAGAGAAAAATATAATAGGAAATGGAAGCTTTCACATGGCGGAAAAAGGCAATGGCAGTTCAGAGGCTACTCCCTCCAAAACCAGCGTTTAATGGAGTCCTATTGATTCTTTGAAATTTCTTTTTTCTTTTTTTTTTTTTAATTTTATTTTATTTCGGACCCTTTCTTTTTTGTTGTCCTTTTTACCATTTGAAATGTCCAAAGTAGCCTCCTTCTCCTAGCCCAAACAAAAACCGCGAAAGGACAAATTTTCCAAATTAAAATTAGCACGTCAAAATACCATTTTACCCCCAAGGGTTTTATTTTATTTTGATCTCGTATTTTCAATTATCCAATAAATCCTAAATTTAATTCTTTAAAATTAATTTTTATCTAAATTTAAATCATAAAGAATCTAATTAATTGATTAATTTTAAGATTTATTTAAATTATATATTCAATTTAGATTATTCAAAAAATATGGACCAAAATATAACAAAATGAAGTTGTAACCCAATTAAAATCATAGCTTTCGCCTGCAGCAACATGGCTTCTACCAGGAATATGACCTTTGCTATTTTTTTTTTTTTTGTCAGTTTCTTCCATTTTTCATTACTTAATTATATAACCAATTTTTTTATTTTTTATTTATTATATGATGGTGTCGAGGTTTTGTGATGTGCAAGTGTAATCGTGTATTATATTATTAGCTAACTAATAAATTATTGTAAAGCTTTTAGAAAAATCATAAATTGATAGTAATCCGAATAAAAAAATAAACAATTGTTTGTAACGACTACTTCTGAAATATTCTTTAAAATCAATTTGGCGATCAAATTGAATATAGGAAGAAATATAAATATCATTAAGTGTTTTTTTTTGTAAATATTTATAGCAAGCTTTGTTTCCATGCACATTGGTTCTTTTAATTCGTGACTTTTTAGTCGAGACACGAATATAAATAATATTTCATTGAGACATAAAAATATAATTTACAAGCACACTTCATAAACAAATCTAAAATATAAATGTCTTTATTGATTTAGATTCTATACAACATTTATGTGTTAGAATGAGTTTTCAAATATCCAAAAATATATTATTAAAGTTTAGAAAAATGAATTGAAACGAGTTTACTATTGATCAAATGACACAAATGACAAAGTCAATTTCATTTTTTAATTTAATAAAGAATAGTTAATTTTGTGGAACTAAAAGATAAAAGAAAGAAAAGAGTCCCGCCGATAAATATGCAGCGATGTCACCAATGAATAATGTTCCTCGTCCATGCGTCTACATTTTGATTATTATTATATAATAATATTATATTTAAATTTTCAAATTTTATTATTTGATAGTTGAATACATTTGAATTAAATATTTAAATTTAAGTTATTGATAATTAATTCCTTCTAAAAAATTTGAGTAATTTATATAACAACTAAGTAAAAAATTAGTGTGAAATTTAACTATTTAATTAAAAAAAATCATAATACTAATTGATTATAAAAATCAAAGAAAATATTTCCGCAGAAACCTAATCCAGCAATCCCTATTGATTCTCGATGAAAAATTTTCCGAGAATGGAGAGTTAACATGGACATGTAGCTTTCCACTTTCTTTTAAAAGAGTACTTCGTTGATTTTTTTTTTTTTTAGATAAGTATTTAAATTGTGCTATATGACTGTTTATGTTAATTTAATTCGTAACTAAATTTTTTAATTATTTGTTTTATTATTACATATGTTTTTGTTTCCAATTCTTGTTATGATTTTTATTTTGTTATAATTTAATTATCAAATATACCTATAAAATTAAAATCTCACCACCAAGTACAACTAATGTAAAAAGAAAATAGATTCTTATAAACCAGGGCAACCGAAACCGGGGACCCCCACTTTCCCATTAATCTCCTCAAGAGCGAGTGTAAGTTTGAGCGAGACACAAGTTAAGTAAGGACTTATTACAGTGAAAGCGAGAGCGTGAGGAGAGAGCGAGAGTGAGAAAGAGCGAGAGATAGAGTGACAAGTTAGTGTCAAAGAGTATCGAGGTAAGGGTTAGGGTCGAGGTCAAGCCAGGGACACCATCCCCATCATCGAACGAGAATCCTAGGTTTGACCCTGATCCCCGATCAAACCAGGGTTGGAACCCGATCAGATCGAAGCCCGCAAGTTTTTTTGTCAACTCTATTATAAATATTCAACCTATTAAATTATTATTTAAAAATGAAAACTATTAAGTCATGCAGATGTTATCAATTCGAAGGATAAAACTTATGAGCTTTTTGGAAAGTAAATTTGCACAAACTATTTATTTTTCGGTAGCATAATTCTTTTATAAAAATTAATAAATGAACATTGAGTTTCACTAATGCAAGGGGCAAATTATAAGGTCTAGATAATTTTCAAGTGTATAGAAAAATTTACATTGACAATTTAAAAAACCTTAAAAAGAAATCTTCCATGAGTAGCTAACCACCAACCACCAAGCACAAAATCTGCCAAACTGTGCACCTTATAACACCAATCATCAGAGTCAACCACAACTTAAGAGCAAATATTAGGCTATTAAACTATGGAGTGTTATCAAAGTGATGCAATTAATCTCAAGTCTCACAGCTTACGTCAACTAAGCTCACGAGACAACCCACCTAACCCTACACTATTTGAATGTCAGGAAAAGCTTGTAAGATATATTAGATCTAGGTAGATGGTCAACTCTCAAGCACTTGGGAGTTAGATCAGATCCTAACCATCCAAGCATCATTTAGTGGTTAAACATACATTACCGGTCAGGACAAGATGAATGATCGTTTCAATCTTCTGAAATTCAATTACTCAATTAGACTAAATTAAATCAAGATCGCCCAGAAACAGGTCGGGGCACTTGAGAAAATTTTAAGCTAATAAACAAGCGGTTGTGATCACAAAAAGGACTAAAGAAAGTAATGTGATTAAACAACCAATACCAGCAAAATTGGAGTTCATAAATAATTGTTTCATCTTAGCTGCAACAACTTATGGTCTTCATTAGACAAAAAAAAAATAAAAAAAAGGCAGATAGAATCATAGAAAAGGAAACACGGCCAGAAAATATCTTAACGACAAAAATTAAGCAGCACCTGCACCCTTTCCCTTCTTTCTCTGGAGCTTCTTCATGTAGAATTCAAGTTCTTTGCCCTCCAAGATATATCTGCCAAAAAATTTGCAAAAATTCAGCAAAATTACTACAAAATCCTTCAATGCGTGTTCTATAACAAGTTGGAAAAGAACACTTACCCATCTGCTCGACCACATTGGCCTGGCCTTGATGAAATACAAGCCATCAAACGACCACTGCTGAATTGCTCTTCAATATGTGGGTCTAGCTTACGACCCTCTTGACGTTTCTCCAGCTTGCGCTGAACATGGTTACTCTTCTTCACCTCCTCGGTAGCAGCAGCATCAGCTTCCTATAAACCATAAAACTCAAGTTATCTTATGGATCGTGCTCTAGTTTATATGTACTAATTAGAAGTGCTGTTACATTATCCATTAAACTTATTTTAACACATTAAAATACATATATCAGATGAATAAACCTATCAATCAGTAAGTCTACAAAAAGCTTGCTCTACCTCGTCCTTCTTAGCAGATGCTGCAGACTTCTTCTTCCTTCCAATATCCACTCCGTAGTGCTGAAGATACCACTGCTTGAATGGTGCGGCATCAACCTGAACAATGGCACTCTTCACCAAAGTTTGAGTACGAACAAGCTCGTTGTTTGATGCATTGTAAACCACATCAAGAATACGGGTTTTCCTAGTCACAGCCTCACTACCCCATGAGTAGTTTCCAGTATCAAGCCTAAAAGCTCGCCACTTCACATTACCCCCACGAACTCGTATCCTCCTGATTGACTTATCGCTAGATAACTTAGTGTTGGCAGGTTGCCTTCCGAGCTCATACCTTTACAAATAACCATATCATGAGGACTTTAAAAACAACACAGCAAATACAAGCTGTATCTTCGCTTGACAAGAAGTAAACCGTGATAGTTGAAGTTTCAGTAGCAAAAACCCGTACATATATGGTAAAATAAGTTACATTTCTACTTAATGAAATCACACAACACAGCTCTGTAAATCTATAGAAAAAAGATGAACAGATTCCTATGAAAAAACTTGTTTTTAGTTCAATCATAGCATCACGGGTCATCGCCAATGAGCTATTAACAAGGTGGCATCAAACCGATGCAAATGTAAACACGTTATAAGCGACCTGTAATTTATTGAATAAAAAAAACATCAACCTAACAGAGAATACGAGATATCGCAGATTAGTTAAACTTCTTGAAATCCATATAGGAAATGAAAAAAAAAATGACAAATCCTTTCTAATAACATCAAAACTGTCCAAGAAAAAAAAATCAATGTTGCATCTAAACATACAAAATTCCCAGTGCACTAGAACCCAAACAAAAAAATTAAGAAAACTACAGAATCTTCCGTGGGTCAGTTCGCGACTTATTTGGGGAAATGAAGTAAAAATGGTCAATCAAATTGCACAGAAATAAATACGAGCAGAGATAGTTACTTTCTCTTCTTCCTCCAAGCCTTCTTCTTCCCTCCAGTTGCACGTCTCTTGTGCATAGAATCTCGAGAGATACCTATCCACAAAATCCTTCAAGATTAATTATTAATTAAAAAAAAAAAAAAAACGAGGTCACAGACAGAGATACGTAGGAAAATCCGAAAACCCGCATGTAACTTACCCATATTGACGAGACGAAAACTCCTGCACGAAGAGGAGTTCTAAGGTTCCTGATGCAACCTATAAGAAAATGACAGAAACAGCTAACAAGGCTCAGAACCTAAACTTAAACCTTCAAATGAAAACATGAAAGATAGAAATAGAATGAGAGGGAGAAGTGCAAGAAGTAAAGACGAATTGGGGAAAAACACTCACCGTGACGGCAGCAGCTGATCGGCAGGCGGCGGCGGTAAGATTGCGTATACAGCCGAAGGCAATAGGAATTAAGGAGGTATAAGGAGGAAGGAGATGGAATATAAATTAGGGTTTCGAGTCAGTTGTAGTACTGTTGTGGGCTTAAATATGGGCCGAATGACTTGATTCGTGGGCTGGGCTGGAAGTAAATGTGGGTCTAAAATTCAGTGACGTGATTTTATAAGAAAATAGCTATATGGCATTTTAATTTTAAAATATTGATATCCACCGAAATGGTTGGAAATCATGAAATTTATAAAATTTATTTAAAATAATAATTTGTTTATACTCATAACCTAAGTTATGAATATTGTTGTAAGTATTTCTATTCATATTAGACTAAATAGATGATATTTTTATATTATACGAGTATTGATAAAAAGTATTAGAGATGTCGACCCTTCAATTTAAAAGTATATTATATATCAACTGATTTTTTCATCCTTATCTTCATTCATATCACTAGTAGTTTTTTTTTTTTTTCTCTAAATATCCTCATTGGTTATCTATTTTGATAGCAAATGCTTGTGGATAAAGAATAATAATATGTTAGTAATAGTCCAACTATAAAAATGGTTGTTATGAGTATAAATTCAGCTAGTATGAATTTGTATTATTCATCTTGAGGTTTTAGGTTTGACCCCACAAATATAAAATATTGTGAATCTAGCTAAACTTATTTCCAGTTATGATCTCTAAATTAAATTTTGGCTAAATTGTCTTTGGCATCTTCTATCCTTCTTATTACTGAAAATAAGACAGTAGTCAAACCAAGCATAGCTCAATTGGCATACGAGTGTGTTAGTAATCACAAATCTGTAGTTCGAATCCTCGTATATCCACCCCAACTCAGTCTCCCTCCCTCCCTCTTGGGTCAAGAGCTAAACCTTATTACACACACAGGTAGGGGTATTTATTAAAGCTGACAAAATCGTACCAAATTGAAATTTTGGTTTCTTACTACAGTTTCGGCTTAAATATTGGTTTAAAATTATAAGAACCAAGACGTGAACACCCCTACGCATGGAGACAAAATGAGAATGAGACAAGACCAAATCGAGCACCAAATGTTGGTGCATCTTTAGACATCAAGATCGACCAAGTGTCGCATTAGTTGTCTGAAACTACAACTATATGACACTTAGCTTCCTACATCTTTCCCAAAACCCATGGGCTACCTTTTTTTTTTTATTATTATTTTTTAAATTTAAAGTTAATATAGGAAGTTTGTCGGCCAACTTTTAGAACCACCTCCAATGCCTATCGTTGACCAGCTCTTGCCGCCATCTTTGGCAATCACCATTGGCCAACTCCGATTGTTGCCGACCAACTAACCTCCAGCCGCCACATCCGCCGACATCGCCGACCAATTCCAACCACCACTCAAACGACCATTGTCGGCCAACTCCGACCACCATCTCCGACGACCCCTCCCCCTTGCCCTCGCTGGTGAACTTTCGGCCACCAACTTCGTCAACCAACCTTCAATTGCCACCTCCAGCGACCACCAAAACCAACCTTGAAACACATTAATAAAAACACTCTTAGTACATAACAAACTAAAGAAACTAAACAAACTTGTATATAACAACACTTTTAAGAAAGAGTCGCGAAACACATGTGTGTTTTTATTTTAAGGAGTTTTTATCAAAAGTGTTTAAATAAAACATTTTCTTTTTCTAAGTCATTCCAAACAAGCTATTAGACTGTAATTATAATTAGGTATATTTATTTAGACTATATGTGTAGAAATCCCTAATTTAATCTAATAATATTTTCATTTTTTTCTATTGGTCAATTTAACTAGCTCGAAAACTTAGAATCATTTTTTCAATAATTAAATATAATATTAAAATATAGTTTATTTCAATCTTAAGTTAGCGTATTACGGTTAAAAAAAAAATCGATCATTTTCAAATTAGTTAAAGGGACAAAAGTCTATGAAATTTTATAGTAGAATTAAAATATCAAATTATTAAAACAATAAATTAAATAAAAATATAATTTTAGTCAAAATCTCTATTTCAAAATTAAAAGAAAAAGTATTATTCTAAATTTTTTAGTTTATTTTAAACTTAACTATATTAAAATAATTAATATGACAAATTTAAATTAATTTAAAATCTAGCCACTAATTAAATACAATAAAATATTTCACAAACTTAAGATTTATAATTTCTAAGCTTCTTCAACTCCAAGCACAGTATTCTTAAACCTAAGCTATCTTTACACTCACAACTTTCGTAACATTTACAAAGTAAGTCGAATCCCCATAGTTGAATAATGCACCAAACCTCATCCATATATTGCGAATCTTTTAGGTTATTACTTGAACACGATTCACTTATATGTTCACCCCATACTATTCGAGGTACATTAAATAACCTTGGATCTTAGTTTATTGGATTGAGTTAATGCAATCTAAATGTCAAATAAAATGACTCCTTATTTTATTAAATAAATAATTCGTAATTACAATTTACAAACTATGAGACCTATGAGATTTAGGACATTAATCCCAACAAATTACCATTAAGCTCACTTTGGCTAAAACAAACAAAGTGTTGTTTTCAAAAGATACACTTTTAATTATCCTATATAAATATAGTCTAAAATAAAAAACAAAATCTAAATTGTCTATAAAACTTTTTTTTTTTTTTTTTTTTTAAGATTTGTCTATAAAACCCTTATTCTTTCAACTCATTCAATCTTAAGACATGTTCAGGCATGGTTATGAAAAAGGTAAGAAATCACTCTAAAATATGCTTTTAGTCATTCAAAAATCAATTTGGATGATATGAAATTTACATTTATAAGTGCAAAATTAAATATTAAAGTAATTTTTTGTGATTAAAAACATGTTTAGAGTAATTTTTACATAACAAAAGTGGTTTTAACAATTGCAAGATCACTCTCAAACATGCACTTAAATATAAAATGGGATAAAATTGGCTACAAAACAGACAAGTGTTTGCGATCCAATGAGGCTCGAGAGCTTTATGAGGTGGGAGAGACGCCCCCCTCCCCGAGTGGCTACTGGAAGCTTAATGCAAATGCCTCCTAATGCAGTAACACTAATTTGGGCAAGCTAGGTTGAGTTGTTCGTGACTCGCACAACTCTCTTATCTATATGGGGTTCAAAAGTTTTGATAAGAGGTGGCCATCAAAACTTTGGAAAGAGGAGGATATTTAGGCTGACTTATCTTCCATTCTCCAGTTGCGAGAGGAATCGTGTTAGCCTCTTATTTTGGATTTTGACTCAACATATATTGTTTTGGCTCTTAGCGATATGAATGTCCATCTAACTGAAACAGAGAATGTGGTTGAAATTACGACGGTGCTTGCCAAATGTTTTGATGATGTATCTTCTAGATTTTGTAATTGCTTTTGTAATTTTGTCATCCACTTTCTTGTGCGAGTTGTTGCTAGTTTCTTTTTGCCATTCAAGCTTCTCCTTTTGCAAAGGTGGGACAAAATGCCTATTGGGAGGAGGCTGATTACCCTAATTAGTCGTCCTCTATTCTTCTCGATGACTTTTCTTGTTGCTAGTTGTTTCTATGAAGTTCTTTTTTCCAAAATAATAATAATATAACAATAAGGGCGATTTTTAAATATAGGAAAATGAATTAAAATATTTACAAATATAGCAAAATTTCACCATCTATCTGCGAAAGACCGTGATAGATTACTACATTTATCTATCATGTTTGCGATAGACCGCGATAAACTACTATATGCGTTTATCATGTTTGCAATAGACTACTATCTGTGTTTATCACGTCTACAATAGATCGCGATAAGCTACTATCGCATACATGATAAATACAATTAGTAGTCTATCGCGGTTTACTACATATAGACGATGATATTTTGTTATTATGAATAAATATTTTTAGTTGTTTTGTTATTTAAAATAATTTTTTAAAAATAATAATAAATAAATAAATAAAAAAGAAAAAGAATCCCTTTGCCGGGGTGGAGTCGAGGGTTGCGGTCGATTGCCCCGAATCTGTTTGGCGCCATATTTCCAATTAACTTAATAATAATAATAAAAAAGAAATTGGAAAACACACAGCCGGTCCGTCCAGCTCCAGTCTCCGATCCCGCAGCCACCACGAGGCTGAGAGAAAATCCACACTCTGAGGCAGCTCGGTTCAGTTCCAGTTCCGAAATTGTTCATCAATGTCGGAAGTAATTGCCGTAATGGATATTGACGACGATAATGGCAACAACGAAGCTGAAAAGACAGACAAGGGCAAAAATGTTGCCAGTCCTGCTGCCGCACCCGACGGCAAAGCGATACCCTGGGTCGAGAAGTTTCGGCCTAAGTCTCTTGCTGATGTTGCTGCTCACCGCGACATTGTTGACACCAGTAAGACTTCTACACCATAAATTATAGACTGCTCAATACATTAGGGTTCTATTCTTCAGTGGTTTACTCTTTACTTTCCTTCTATTTCACGCTCAATCTGAAAGTAGGTACTCGTTTGTAGTTGAAAGACTAGTTTAAAACAGCGAACGATTGTGATAAGGAATTCATGTGTTTGCCAATTAATTTTGCAAAATCCATGCTTGGTATTTCAATTTTCATGTTCTTATTCTTGTTGTCTCTTGGTTTTCTTTCTTTTATGTGGAATGTTAATTAGTCGACAAGCTGACCAGTGAGCATAGGCTGCCACATCTCCTGTTGTACGGCCCTCCTGGCACAGGCAAGACATCAACTATTCTAGCGGTTGCTCGCAAGCTTTATGGAACAAACTACCATAATATGATTCTGGAGCTGAACGCATCAGATGATAGAGGGATAGATGTTGTCAGACAGCAGATTCAGGATTTTGCAAGTACCCAGAGCTTCTCATTTGGGTATAGTTAATTATCTATCATTCACTTTTCCTCTTGCTTTCTTTGGGTATCAGTTTAAACTCTAGATAAGAAACAATATTCTCTGTAAAATTGGGAGTATGTTTGAGGAGTTCGGTGCAGTAAATTACTTCTGGCAACTGATCACTCATCAGTGAGCAAGCAAACTATTTCATTTCTGAATTATATAATGCTCCATCATTGCAATGCAATGTGTATCAGAGTAGGGTAAAACTGTGTTTTAAGTGTCTCTTTGACATTTGTTGGTATTGGCTGATGGCTTGTTGATACAAAATGACTATTACACTAAATGCAATTTATTACACTTATCTCAATACAATTATTTAGAATACAGCATTTTTATGCAGTTCATAACATCTGAATTTGCAGGGCAAAGGCATCTGTAAAATTGGTTTTATTGGACGAGGCAGATGCCATGACTAAAGATGCACAGTTTGCTTTACGTAGAGGTAGAGGCTTCTCTCATATGTTGCTACTCTCTTCTCTCTCTCCAACTTTCGTTGAGCTTTGTTACCCTATGCCTATTGTTGCTATATTTGTCTTCATGCAGTAATTGAGAAATACACAAAAAATACGAGGTTTGCTCTTATTTGCAATCACGTCAATAAGATTATTCCAGCATTACAATCAAGGTGTACCCGCTTTCGATTTGCTCCCCTCGATAACTTTCATGTCACTGAGCGGCTCAGATATGTTATTGAGGCTGAGAGGTATAGTCTCCCTTGTTTCACTTAGAATACATGCATAAATCTCATTGTTGCTTATATTATGTCTGACTAGCAAACATACAAAGTCTTTGATGGTTTTGTATCTATGGTATATTGATGTTTAATGGCTCTTTTTTGTAATGTCTTTGACTAGGAAACATACAAAGTCTTTTTGTAACTACTCTTTAGGCTCTTTTTTGTAGTCCCTTC
Source organism: Citrullus mucosospermus (assembly GCA_030954485.1). NCBI lineage: Eukaryota > Viridiplantae > Streptophyta > Magnoliopsida > Cucurbitales > Cucurbitaceae > Citrullus > Citrullus mucosospermus. The sequence goes on from CM062062.1 coordinate 16,884,435, forward strand.
TTGTAGGAGTCCTTTCACTTTTGGCAGGTTTGGTTTTTGTTTACCCCTGTATTCTTTCATTTTTATCTCAATTATAGTTGTTTCTATAAAAGAAAAAATATTGATGTTAATGCCAATTTCCTTTATTTTATATTCTGATAATTCAATATATCATTGTAGCTTCGTAAAATAATGGGGGTAGAATGCACAATGTCTCCCTCTCTCTAAATCTTGGGTACCAAGGGAATTTTAAGTAGAGTTCATTAAATTCCTTATTTTTCATTGGACATCTAATGGTTATTATACTTGATGTTTCTTTGAGACATTCTGTCCTACTTGTTCTCCACACTGTCTTTGCTTTTCCATAAAGTTACACTTTTAAAATGAACATGTAATTCATTTAACCTTAGTTGTTTTTGGAGCTGATGTTAATTGGATTGGATTCTATGCATTTTTTGAAGGTTGCCTATCGAACTGTTTTACTCAATTTTTCTTCAGAAACTATACTGTGCCATGGCATGTGAATGTACGTCTAATACTCTATACTTGAATGGTAATCAGGTTGGATGTCACTGAGAGTGGCTTAACTGCCCTTGTTCGACTTTGCAGTGGTGATATGAGAAAGGCTTTAAATATTCTGCAGGTAATAGCGTTATTATCAAACCGTTATTTTCTGGCTTTGGTGGGATTGTTCCAGAATAAAGTGATGACTTCATTTATAAGAATTAGGAAATATGGGGGTATAAATGGGAAACACATCATGTCAGTAATATGAGATGTAGGCAACTTGTTCCCCTGGATTAAGACTGTGATATCCTGTTACACAATCACTGTTAAATTGGTCTTTCACCCTTCATTTTTCACGCTTCCCTTATGAACTAGTAACGGTAGTGGACTGTGGAGATAGATGTTAATCATTACTTGAAATTTTGGAGGAAGTGATAAGGGCAACCCTTGAGTAATGGCTTAGCAACCCTAGAAAAAACTAGCACATCCTAAACACAACTTATTACTTGAAATTTTGGTTGAGGTGATAAGGAGCAAGGACAACTCAAGAGAAATGGCTTAGCAACCCCAATAGAAACTAGCACCTCTTAAACACACAAACTAAAAACTATTAGATAACATGAGATTTCATCTCAAAACTAATTAACAATGAGAGGAGTAGCCCACCATCTTATGAAGAGTTTGAGGTCCCTTGATTTTTCCAAATGTGGAATCCTCAACATGTCCCCTCAAGATGGTGCCTTTTTTTTGTTCACCATTCTTGATCGGATCTCAATTTCATTTTATAGGACCAAATACCTGCTTGGGCTTTATGGACTCTGATACCATATTAGACAAGATGAGATTCCATCTTCAAACCAATTGGCAATGAGAGGAGTAAGCCATTATCTTATAAAGAGTTTGAGGTCTCTTGATTTTTCCGACGTGGGATCTTCAACAAAAATTTTCTTACACATAGGATAACACTCAGGGAAGCAAGATGACAGATATCGTTGATGGTCAAATACCTCTTGGAAGAAGGCTAGCTTAAATCTAATGTCCAATCATTCCACAAGTTTGTTGACCAAGTAAGCTCGAATGATTCTAAGGCTCTTTGTGCAAGGAATACTAAGCTAAGTACCATGAGACTCCTGACAATTAAAGGAGGAGAGAACTCTCAGCTCCACAGTTTCATTCACTGACAACATTCTAGGTTACAAATGGACATAGGTTGGATTATGTACGGCCAACTGAAAACTCTAAATAGTTTTTACCTAATAAAACATACAAAAATCTACCCAAAACATCACCAAGTAAAGTTTAGAGCTGAGGGAAGGGATTGGGCCTTAACCCTTATAAAAGAAGCCCATCAATTGAAGTCATTGGTCTACAAGAAGTCCACAAAATTACATATATCAACCAAAATAAAGTCCAAAACTAAAATCCATAACTATTAAAAGTGGTTCATAGCCTTGGGGCTTAACCAAAACTTCAAGTCATCCCATCTCCCTGGATTTTTTTTTTTTTTTTTTTTTTTTTTTTTTTTTTTTTTTTCTTTTTTGGTCGTTCACATAAGGAAGTTTCAAGAATCAGTTTAACTTTATGTAGTCTTCTCAACATTTCCATGTGTTTGTGTCTCATAGAATAGCCGTGATTTCAGCAACAAAGAAAAAAGAAAGTAATTCATAATTAGAGCCCTGACGACATACAGACCATTTTTTAGTTCCTTTCTTCTGTTAGTACTATTAGAAATGATAAGGAGACATAGTCTCATAAATGGTGGCCACCTACCTAGGATTTAATTTCCTATGAGTTTCCTTGATACTCAAATGTTGTAGGGTCAGACAAGTTGTCCTGTGAGATTAGTCGAGGTGCACGTAAGCTGGTCCGGACACTCACGGATAATAAAAAAATATTTATATAGGAATGATCAAACGATGAATAAGAAAGGCAATAAAGCACTCTTAAATCTCTGCACAGAAATCTGCATATTTTGGAATTTGGACCATAATGCACCCTTACAACTCCTAGATCAATAGAAGACATTTAAATATGTTATTTAGTTCATTTATTGTTACTTTGTGATCCTGATGACGTCTTTGAAATTTTTTCTTTTTCATGTAGTCAACGCATATGGCTTCTCAGCATATTACTGAAGAAGCTGTATACCTTTGCACAGGAAATCCAATGCCTAAAGACATAGAGCAAATATCATTTTGGCTGCTGAATGAACCATTTTCTGACAGTTTTAAGCGTAAATTTGTTTTCTCTGGAATTTTCCATTTATTTTGATGTGTTTTGCCAGTTTTTATTTATTCCTACCTATCTTGTTTACAGGAATATCTGAAATAAAGACCAGAAAAGGATTGGCTTTGGTTGATATAGTGAGAGAAGTCACTCTGTAAGTGCTTTTTTCTTATTTTGTATGCTTCTTAGTGATGATTTTTGCTTGACTTTCCCCACTGTTCAATTTATGTAGGTTCGTTTTTAAGATAAAGATGCCATCAGATATCAGAGTCCAGTTGATTAATGATCTAGCTGACATAGAGTATGCATCAATCTCTCTACTTATGTAATTTATTGTTAAGTTTTATTATTTTATTCCGTTGAAAAATGTATGATCTGCAAAGTACGGGCACCACCATCAACTTGACAAACATTGAACATTACTCAACTTTTTGACGTTGATGTCCACCATACTCATATTTCATCCCAATGATCCCAATTGTTGGTCAACAATAAGTAGATCGAAAGGCTTAAAAAACTGGGTTTCTATCTTTCTTTCTTTTCTTTCGTGTGTGTGGATGGGTAGGTCCTTAATAAGTTGAAGAGTATTTTGACATATAAGTAGAAAAGGACAAGGGAATCTTAGTTTTCCAATCTAACTTCTAAAACATTCTCTCGCATCTGCTTCTACTTTTGTTAGCCAAAAGTTCTGTTGTATCTTTTAGTTCAATGAATAGAAAGCACTTCTCCAGCTGTATGGCTTTTACGTGCACTATCATGGAATTATGCTGCAGTTTTCTTTATGGATAAAGATGAAAGACATTCTATCATATGATTTGCTGTTATTTTGTGATCTTATCCTTTTCAATTTGAAAAAGCATGGTCAACTGCTGGACCTAACACAATTATTCTAACAAAGCTTTAAACATGAATCAATGATCTCATTAGTTGAAAAAGACTTGGCTAATTAGCATATTCTTACATTGCTTGTAACTTAACCCAACTGTACAATGAATCTATCCCGCTAACCAATAGAATAGAATAGGTTTAAAGTTTTCAAAGACCTGGAGATGATAATGACTTCATGACATTCTTTTTTACCAAAGTATGGCTAGGGATTTCTTTACTTGATCAATACTTTCTTCTTTTTTTTTTTTTAAGGAAAAAAAACCCTGAAATGGTAGGAGATTCATCTTAAGTTTTTTAATCTGTTACTGAATTAACCACTCTGACCGGGCGCAGGTACCGGATGAGTTTCGGATGCAATGACAAGTTACAACTCGGATCGCTCATCTCATCTTTTACACGAGCTAGATCTGCACTCGTCGCTGCTGCACAGTAGTTTGGGTGGCTAAAGCGAGATTTTGTAACATATTAGCGCGCTTTGCTCACCACCTATCTGTCACGCCTGTGTGCGTGGATTAGGTACGAACTGTAGAGAATGTGAACATATTCTTCATTTGACTTCCAGCTTTTGATTCAAAAAGTAAATGCTGACATTGATGTTGTTTGTATGGGAAGGAAATGTAATATTTGAAACTTTGAAAGTCTGCAAGAAAAGGTTAGATAACAATTAAAGTATTTCTTTGTTCTTAGTTGGACGGATTCACTTCCAATATTTCGGCACATGCTTATCTTTAATAGTAGTTTGTCTACAACCACCAATCTTTTGATCTCATGCGTGCTGAAATTTTTTTAATTGCATTATTGTGCTTTAGAGTTATTTATTTATTTATTCTTGTGGGTTTGCGATTTCGTATGCGTGGTATTTTAGGATAAATCATAAGTTTGGTACTATAGTTCGAATAAAGTTAAATTTAGTCTATATATTTTTAAAAGTAAAATTTTAGTTTGATAAAGTCTAGAGATTATTTCTGATATTTTGAATGAGTTTTGACTTTTAAATTCTAGGTTGACCTTTATTCCCCTATGGATTTTACCTTCAATAGAAAAAAAAAGGAAATAAAGCAGATTGGCAAAAGAATTGTATGCTTCTAGATGAGTATGGATCAGTTTGTTGGATAAGCCTTCGTCTACTGTAGACATCAATAATTTCAGACACTATACTATTTATTATTATTATTATTATTATTATTATTGCTTTTTATTATTTTTTATTTTATTTTTTTTAGTTTTCTTGTTCTTTTCTCTACAACTATGTTATTGATCCTGAGGTTTGAAATTTGATATGATTGTTTTCAATATTTCATTGATTGGGACATTGGATACTTTGCACGTTTTTTTAAATGCAAATATGTAACTGGTCCACTCCACTAAATTGATAATTTAAGAATATTAACACTAAAAACGTGTAATTTAAAACTATGAAAGAAAAAAAAAATGTAAATTTTGGATTTTTTATAAAAATTATTATTATTATTATTATTATTATTATTATTAGGAAAATTATCTTAAATGACAAAGTTGCTAAAAATATTTAGCACTAATAGAAAAATATATAGTCTATCTGCGATAGACCGTGATAGATCACGATAGACTATTATTTGTGTTTATCGTGATATAGATAATAGTCTACGCGATCTATTGTAGATAGACAATAAAATTTTGTTATATTTGTAAATATTTTGGTTTCTTTTGCTATATTTGAAAAGAGTCCTTACTATTATGATGTTAAATTGATTTTGTATCAAGTATGATTTTCGGAGGTAAGAGCTTTATATATAATATTGCATAACTATATACAAAAATGAAACATAAACATATATATTGAGAGAGAAATTGCAATGTTCATGATTATCGTTTCAATGAGAAAATAGAAAAGGATTCCAAAGTTCTTATAGCGAAATTTGATGATGGCATGATTTACCCTTTTGAACTTTTATTTTCTTATATTATATTTTTTTTATTAAAATTGAAATAACATTTCATTGGATATTATTTAAGAAAATTATTTTAAATGATAAAATTGTTGAAAATATTTAAAAATAATAGTAAAATATCACAGTAATCTATCGCGGTTTGTCATAAATAGACAATGAAATTTGGTTATATTTATATATATTTTGTTCATTTCTCTATATATGAAAATAGCCCTATTATTTATTATAATAATTATTTCTCCTAATATCCTATTAAACAAAGGAAATAATAATTAAAGTTAGTATACGAAAAGTATTTAAACTAATAATATGTCTACTTTGATTATAATAATTAAATAATAACAATTTGGTATTGATTAAAACACTACAAGCTATTTTTCATTTTCAAAATTATTGAAATTTACCCAACACTAATGTATACAATTCTAAAGCTGATTATTCTAAAAGCGAAGTGGACAACATTTTTTTTAAATAGCTACAATAATTCCAAACTAAGCCTTGGAGTGAAACACTTGAAACCTCAAATTAGTACATCAAATTAGTAACTCTATTAATTAGAACCTTAAATTTATCTAAATAAATTAATTCAGTTCTGCCGTTAGGACTTTATTTTAAATAAGTTGGTAATGCATAATTAAAAGAGAAACGATATAGATATAATAAATAGAAGTTTTTCTCTCACAAACAATAACAAAAAGATCAAAGACACATGGAATCAAAAAGGAGAGCACAGTTCGCCTATGGAGGATGGTTCTTAAGCCACACAGTTGAATGTCGAAATCTACGAGTATGAGTAGCTAAATCATAAGCAACATAATTATTCCTGTGGTTTACCTAGAGATATAACCCATAAATAAAATCACAAAGATGGAAATCTCAGATGGCATCAACAAAGGCCTAAACCTCATTCTTGAATCTAGTGTTCCCAACCAGAAAATTCTAGAGAATTTTGGAATTGGTTTCCACCTAAAGCGAAAAAATACCAGCCTCAAAAGTTTTGGAAAGGCCATGGGAATGATCTCAGTGAGTTCCACCAGACTAGTTATAGAAAAACGACTCTCCCTTGCAAGCATAATTTTACCATATTATTATCACGAACAATGATAATGATACCCAACTCATAGTCCAAAAAGGCAGCTTTGTAAGTGCCAAACAGAGGCAGAGTAGCTAAAAGCCTCCTCAATGATCATCGGAGGCAGAGCCACCAAAACGATAATCGGTCCATTATGTCGGTCAAAAACTTCAAACTAAGGACACCGCCCACTGGATAGGATCAAAATGAGAAGATTTAGAAGTGGCCATAAAAAATCAAAAGGTTGCATCTTCTCATGCCAAATTAGAGCAGTGCATGTAAAAAGAGGAAGACTAGAGGACTAAAGGGTCCAGATATGTTTTACTTCCCTCGCAATCCCAAACAGCATCAATTCAAAGGGATGGTGACATAAAGATTTCCAAAATTTTTCCATGATATTATTTGAGGTTGACATAGGCAGTGCATGTCAAAGCACCCATTTTTCTAAAAAATCATAGTGCCAGGAAAAACTATCTAATTATTTTGATTAAACTTCTAAACTAACTATTATAAATTTTAAAGTATATTAGGTATAATTCCAAAAACTATTTAAATTTATACCCCCTACAATTAAATACCTCAAATTAATAATTATATTAATTAAAATAATTGGCATATTATTATTTTAAAAAATTGATGGAATAAAATGCATTTCAAACATAGTAAGTTATAAATATAGCAACCTATATTTTGTTCACTTATTTAGAAGATTACTTCCTCCTAAGACCCTAACAAAGGTTATCAAATTTTAGTGTGTAATTTTTTTTTGTTTTGACAAAAAAAATAGAAAAAACAACAAAATTATTCATCTCCATTTAGAAGTAAGGTTCGCAAGTTGCACCAGTCAACATAAACCAACTCAGACTTTTTAAAAAGATAGAAAAAAAAAATCATATTATAAGAAATTTCAAAATATATAAACAATCCTAAGATTTAGTTTAAGCTACAAAATATAGAAGAGCATAGAAAGCTCTTCTCACTAAATCTTACCAAATATTTTAATTAATAATATGGTGTTATATTACACACCGCCAATTGTCACGACTAATCTCTGATTAAACCTCATCCGTCCGATCTAAATCCCAAAGTGGACCCCACACAACATCCCCCCCCCCCATCCTGCTTTCCGTATTTATATTTCTTTTTTCCACTATACACGTGGCGCACTCACAGACTTCAGTCTCGTGCGACCGTCGGATTGGGTGATGACCATCAACGGCTGTTAGAGAGTTCAAGGTTCGCGATGGATGATGATGAAATGAAACGAAATATGAATCAGACGGCCGTGATTCAAAAGGGCTTCTGCAGGTACATGAACATATCCTGCAGCGGCGACATCTGATTCCCGCTCTGAAACTGCGTTGCGAATTCATGGTCTAGTGAATTATTGTCAATGTAATTGTATTGAAAATTAAAGGCGTTTTCCAATTCCTTCCATTTCGGCTCGCTTTGAACTTCCCCCGTCGTGAACTCCGGCGACACCACATGTTCCGAACAGCTCGAATCCGTGTGTAATCGCGGTATTGAATCTGATGTATCGTAATGTATGTAATCATCTACTGACGCCGGCGCCGCCGCGACTGCCGGGATTAATGTATCAGCGCCGCCGCGACTGGTGAAAATCTTCGGCTTCTCGTCTTCTTCCTCTTCGTAGACGTTCGTGTTACGATTGATCGCTATCTGATTTCGCTTCTCGATTACGCCTTTCTTGTTGTAAATCCGGCACAGAACCCAATCGTCAAGCTGCAAAATCATAACCGTTGATTCAGATTTCGCAAAAAGGGAAAAGAAAAAAAAAAAGCCCTAAATCTTTTGTGTTCGATGAAAATTACCTTAAGATTGTTCTTATTCCGAGCCGACCGGTCCACGTCGGCGAGCCGGTACTCATGCATAATCCAATTGGTTTTGTCTCCTCTCGGAGCTTTTCCGGCGTAGAAAACCAACGCCTTCTTGATTCCAACCGGTTTCGGATGTCCGATTGGCTTATCGGCTCCAGTTGCCTTCCAATAACCCGAACCGGCTGCCCGGTTCGGCCGGGAACCGTTTGGATATTTCCGTTCCCTTGGAGAGAAGAAATACCACTCTTTCTCTCCGTGCAAGGCCAGTTCTGTAAAATCGAACCGGAGGATAATTCAGCGGTAAGAATCAAGATCAGACTAAATTTGAAATAGAATTCGAATTTTTCGAGTGAATTACCAGGAAGGTCCCAAGGATCGAATTTATAGAGATCGATCTCGGCGATGATTGGAACGGCGATTGGCTGGGACGCGCATCTCCGGCAGAGATAGTGCATAACAAGCTCCTCGTCGGTCGGATGAAACCGGAAACCGGGCGGCAGCTGAGTCAACTCGGTGGTCATTTTTCCTCTGATATTTCTCCGGCGGCCGGTTTATTATGGTTTTTTTTTGTGTTTGTGTCTTGAGCTTCGTTGACGGTTCAAACGTGGAAACAATGGGAGGGAAGGGTATTTATAGGGGTGGGAGAGAGGGACAGGTGGCGGAGAGAGGGAAAAAACACGTGATATATAAAGCATTTGGTTGTCGACCAGAGAAAAGAAGCGCCGCCTTAAACACGTGGCGGATTAAGACGTGAAGTGCATGCGTGACCAATGGACACGCATGCAGGTGATTTTGTCATGGCTTACGCACCTTGTTTTGGATTAAAGCGCCAGCAAAACGCTGCAGATTCCATTACTCGCCTCACACAACTGCGAGAAAAATGTCGTGATCTCTATTTTCTTCTTCTTATTATTAATTCAAGTATTAAATTCACCCCATATTCTTTTTCTTTTTCTTTAATATTTGAATAAAAAATTATCTTAAATCCTAAAATTGTTAAAATTATTTATATTATTTTATCATATTTCTAAATATTTAGGCTCATTTTGCTATATTTATAAAGATTACTATTTAAATTACTAAAGTAAATCATACAATTATTTGGAGAAAATATCGGTTGGGACAATTTTATTTGAGAATTTTACATTTTAATTTTTAAAATTTGGATTTAGTGGTAATATCTGTTAGTTAATTTTAAATAATTGTAAATTTAATTAATTAATACACATTTAATACCAAGTACTGAATAGAGAATGAAGTATTTAGTGAAAAATGAAATCTTGAAATCCATGAATCAAATTAAAACAAAACTCAAAATTTAAGGGTAAAATTATAACATTTTGAAACTTATGAACCAAATCAAAACCAAACTTAAAAGATTAAAAATTCAACATTTTAAAATCCAAGTACCAAATAAAAATTATACTCAAAATCTATAAACCAAAATATTTTTGTTTTCTTACTCCAACAAGGCTGGATAGGAGGTGATTCCATTCGAGTGATACAATCTTTTTCAAAATAACTCGAATATTGCTTAGTCATTCAAAATTGATTAATAGTATTACATGCGTATAAAAGTGTAAAATTAACCACTGAACTAATTTTGAGTAATTAAAGGTGTATGTTGGAATAATTTTAAACGTGATAAATACAATTTTAACTACTACAAAGTGACTCCCAAACATATACTAAATTGATAGAATAATGCTTAAATTTGACTATCTAAGTTGTTAGGTTAATCTATTGTAGCTTTAAAATTTGAACTTTTTAAAGTTTTTTTTTTTAAAAAATAATTTTGGTCCGTTAATTTGTTAAATATTTTGTTTTCTTCTATATTTTGATTTAGGAAAGTTTTAATTAAAAGGTTTATTTTAGTCAATAAGCTTGAAAAAAAAAAAAAAACATAATCATTTTGATTTTTAGTTATATTTTGATTTGACAAATAAGTTAAGATAAGGTGAGGGTGAATAAATGGTGGATTTAGATTGACTAACTACAGGAAAATTAGTCTTTTCCGACGAAATTCTTGTAGTGTCGATGTATTGTGGATTAAAAAAGATAGCAATGATCTCAAATTGTTTGTTTTTAAAAACTTGACTGACTGAAATCAATATTTTGAAAATTATAATTTATAGATGTCAATGGAATTTTAAGATATATTTAAATTATTTTTATTTACACATGGTGTGGGTAGTCTCTAGTCTCTACCCTTTCATTGAACTCTTGGCTTGATTCACCAATAATATGCTACCTCATAATGTCACATGTCATCACATTCCTAATTCTCAACCAATTATTTGATCATGCATAATAATATTTCATAACCTCATCTGCATTTTCTTTGTTATATATTGCCCTATATATTATCATAATCTCATTTTATTATGTCTTTACTTTTGTTATTAATCTCCGACCTTTACTACTTACGACATTTTTGGTTATTTCGTCAAATTCCTACTAACATTTGGAATAAAGATGAAATTATTTTAAACCTCATAGATTAAAGCGGTGAGTTTAAAAATTCAAACCTAAACATAAATCAAATTTTATATACAAATATATGTAAACACATAAGGTTGGATTGACACTTCAAACAACTTAGTATAGGGTAGGATATGTTAAATTAGTATTTGAGTTTTGACATTATTTAATTATTTATGATTATTTACGATCATGATTCTAGTGTTTAGAGACGTATACTATATAAAATCACTAAACATTATGTAATTTGTAATATTCTTTTGTTATGTGTGTAGATTGTTTGTTATTGTCAGGTGAAGGATGGATTAGTGTGAATACCTCAAATATGTAGGAAAATAAAAAAAAAGTTAATACATGGAGCCGCCCATGGACCACGAAGAAAATGGAAAAATGAAAAAAATGGATACCTTATTGGTTGGACATGGACTAAAAAATCGCCGTGGAATTGGCGTAAATCGTGGGGTTGAATGTTGTTTGTTGCTTATTGGTTATGGAAGCAAGGTTTTTAACGGTGGGTTTGAAGTACACGTCAGCGTACCTACTTCTCATCACCTGCTATCGTCATTCTACCCTTCACTCCCTTTCCTCGAACTTCACCTTCATCTCTATCCATTCTTTTTCTCTTTTAGTAAACTAATTAATAATGTTTGACCAATGAATTTTATATATAAATTCAAATTCTGGCAACTGAAACTATTTACGGGATAAAGTTTGGATTAATCTTTACATTTTTATTTGGGCTCCTATGCAAACATAGTAAAATCAGTTAAATTATTTATAAATATAATAAAATTTAGGTTGATATTTTTTTTATTTATAATAATTTTCCATTTTTATCTCATACTAAATTTATTTTTCTCTATTTTATGCATTTTTTCAGTATAACACTAGAAATATAAAATTAAAAAAGATTCCAGCATTAAATTTATTAACAAAACTGTTAATGCATAACACATTGTGTTATGCCTTAAGTTTTTGAATTTAAAATTAGAAAATTAATGTAAATTTATTAACAATGTGTTAGCTATGTTTATAGGTAAACGAACAATAGTTTATTGTTAGGGAGAATAATGCATATTACTGAGTAAATGTTTCTCTAATCAAACTGCAATTCTTCAAACTCTAGGGCCAAAATAGTAAATACTATAAATATGTCAAATACAAATTCAACTTATATTTCTAGGACAACAAGCAAAACCTAAGTACTTCGTAGTTTGGAGCGTCACATATCAAATTCAAAGTAGCGCCACATGTCGGATTCAAGGTATTCCAACAACCAATGAAAAATCTTTATGTGGTTAACTAACAATAGGTTAGTTACATCTACGAGACAAACATAATACAAAATATAAAGATAATATAGAAGGAGGTAGTAAGACTCTTCATTTGGAGCATCATGCAACATATTCAATACATCTCAACAAAATTTGCATGGAAATGTAAAGTACAGACACTTGTATTTTTAAAATTAATAAAAGGAAATACGTTGTTAAAATTTAAATTTGCATAACTTATATAACATTTGATCATATAGATTTCTTATTTGGCAAAGGCTAACACACACATATATAGTAATTTTGTTTAAAATAAAAAAAAAACAAAGAAAAACAGATACAGTAGTTTAATAAATGAAACTTATAAAGCAGATTACGGAAGTTTAGAATACAAACAATTTTTTCTTTTTTTTTTTTTCTTTTAAAAAAATAGAAACAATTTTATAATCTAGAATTATCATTATAAATAAAATAAATTTGTCTAACTTGTAGCTTAAGTAATCTTTTGGTCCTATCGAATATGATTTAGTCAACAGCTTTAGTGGACCCCACAAGATGCCTATGATTTATGCGTTGATGGTCTAGTCTATGACTCTATGCGTGTTCAAGATTTGATTTTTCACTTTTTCTATTAACATAATAACAACAATAATAATAATAATAGAAAAGAAGGAGCAGCTTGAAAAAGCATTTTAATCCTTATCATTTGAAAATTTGAAAATTGTTTGATTTTACTCTATTCCCTTGTTTTAGTCCATTTATTTTTAATAAATTTTAAATTTAGTTTTCAAGTTTATGTTGATTTTTTAATTCTTTTTGTTATTTGATAACATTTTTACTTCAAATTTTGAAATATATTTATATATTATATTTTTTTATTGAAAATTATTATTATTTTTATTATTTAATCGGTTTATATAAATATTAAATTTAAGATTTATTGAAAGTACGGAGACTAAAATTGAATAATTAAAAATATACACTTTTGATAATCATTTCATTTTTAATTTTTGGTTTTCTATTTTGAAAAAACAAAATTGATACATGTTTGGTTTTTTGTTTTTCAAAAATAAAATAAAAAATATATTTGGTAATTATTTTTTTATTTTCTGTTTTTTAAAATTGAAACAAAAAATTATGTTTGATAATATTTTTTTCTTAAAAAAAAATCAAATTAAGTTAAATGACTTTTTTTAGTTATATATAAAAATGAAATTAAACTATTTTTACAATACATTTTTATTTGATATATATACTTATAAAATTATATCTTTATTTTTAACTTTTTACATTTTTTAAATCCATATTGAAAAATATTATCAATATTTTATATACACATATTAATTAAAAATCAAATGAAGAAAAATAATAAAAATAAGCATATCGTAAAAATATAAAAAAATAGGTTCATTTAAAATACAAACAATGCAAACAATTAATCTAAATTAATGAATTTATGATCTTTACTTAAGACAATTTTGTTTATTCCATGGTACTCACAACGTGTCATGAACAATTGTCTCTCAATAATAAGACAAATTATTAATATGTGAATAAACATTTTAATTTCATGATTCGACGAACTCTAGCTTAGGTAAATAATTTATATATAAAAGAGATAGAATTAGAGTAACAATTATTATGTTTTTATGTGTTTTTAAACTAATAAAAAAAATAACATATTTAAAAACTAGGGAGAACAATTCAAATAATCACTCCTTTTTTATTCTCTCAAATTTTATGGAAAGATGTGGTTATCTAATTTTTTTTAAAAAATAATTATTATATATATTTCATCCAAACTTTGAATTTTGAAATAATTTAAAAAATATTATTGTTAAAAACATGAAATGAAAGATTGATGTGGAAGTGAAGTGTATAACAATAAAATATTTTGACAATTATTTTCTATTTAGTTTTATATAAAAAGTGTTTAGAAAATTGCGTCATTTGAACCCAAAACCTCAATTAGGGATCGATCCAAGGAAGTTAAAGAGACAAAGGAGACCTACCACTATATGGCATGCATTCGTGAATGAAAATAGAAAACAAAATTATAAAATAAAAATTCAATGTGATTACCAAAAATAATTGTTTTTAAAAAATTAAACAAATTTTAAAGGATGAGAACTAAAATAATATTTTAATAATAATAATAATAATAAGAAATAGTTTTTTTTTTTTTTCGAATTATGTGTGGTTAATTAATTAAGTTGAGTTATATATTGTGGGAAAAGGATAATCATGAGTGTAAGTTTGAATGGTGGCCGCCCCATTTCGGAAGAACTTAGTAGAATCCTAACCTAATTTTGTTATATATATATATAAAGGTTAAAGACTACTTTTTAATCCCTCCAATTATGCCGACAGAAACAGTAATTTCCTTTTCCTAAGTTTGACTTCGAAAAGACTAAAATAGAAATATTCTCTATTTAGTTTTATGAATATTAAGAAAACATATATTCTTCCCATCTTTAAAAAGAAGAAGAAAAAAAGTCAATTGGAGTATAATTTTATTTTGAGGTGTGAACCACGGGATTAGTAATACATTCATATATCAATTAATTATGTTTGATTTGGCTAAATTGAATTAGGTTCGATTTGGTTAGAATATAGTTTATTACATTAAAAATAATTTCATAAAATATTTAAATTTAAATTTCGTTATTCTTAAATTTGATTAATGCACAAAATCGACCATAGTTTCCCCAAAACTTACAAATTTCAATTGAAAAATAATCCCTGTTGCTGTATTTATTTGTTTAAATCCTATAATTTATAATTTACTAAGAGTAAGAAATATTTTTATCTACTATATATATATATATAAAAAGTATAAATTGCTAAGTTTAGCTAAAAATTAAGAAAAGTTGCAATAACTACTCCTAAATTATAATGATAGCTATAATTATAATACTATCAAATTTTCAATTGTAAAAATTGAACCCTCAAACTTATACAAATGTTAAATTGAACTTTGGTACTTACATAATTGTAGAAATTGTTAAGGGTGTTCACAGTTCAGTTCGGTTTGGGGCTCAAACCGAACCGAACCGCATGTATGTTGTGCGGTTCGATTCGATTTTGCAGTTTATTGTTTTTTTTTTCTTCTCAAAATATTTCGTATAGTTCAAAATAAGCGAGAACGAGAGTGTGAGAGAGAGCAAGAGAGAAATAAGATGTTTATGATAAAATAGCATGTTTGCTCTCGCTCTCGCTCTCACTTCTTTTCTTTACTTAGGCCAAAAATGTTTTTTTACCCATATTTTAGTAATATAATAATGAATATATAATTGGTTTGGTTTTGGTTTTGGTTTCATGGCCCAAACCGAACTGAACCGCAAAAAAGGTTTTACATTTAAAAAACCAAATCGAACCGCATAATTCGGTTTCTATGCATTATCGGTTCGATTTCGATGGTTTGAATGAACACTTCTAGAAATTGTAACAATTGTATAAGTTTGAGAATCTAATTTTAGCATTTGTATAAGTTAAAGGGTTCAATTTTTTTACTAACTAAGAGTTTGAAGATATAATTGCAACTATCACATACTTTAGGTATAATTTTTACAAATTACCCGAAAAATTAGGGCCTTATTCAAATTTAAAGTAGAATTCAATTTAGAGTAAAAGCTGAGTAGTAAGAGTTAAAACTCATAATTTCCCTAAAAGGCTTTAAAGAATGGATAGTTTTTTTTTTTCTTTTAAAAAAGTGAAAATTTTTATTTTTATATAAATTAAATAAATTAAAAAAAAAGAAAAAAGAAGAAAAGAAAAAAATTAAATAAATTCAATCCTTGTTTTGGTCAATTGGAATTTTAAGTACAAAAAGACAAGAGTAACCCTGTTCCTTTGTGTTCTGTCCAGTTGACACCTTTAAAACCTAAAAAGAGGGGAGAGGTTTGGTAAAGGATAAGAAATAATGTGAACAAAAGGACACAAAAAGATAAAACCATGCATGTAAATGCATGCATCTTCACTATTTTTCTTAAAGGGGAAAAAAAAAAAAAAGAAAAAAGAAAAAAAGGGTTTTGTAAAGCAACTAACATTATTTTATAAATATTTGTACTATTTTTGTCACACGCTTATGAGTAAAAATAAATGTTATTTATTTATTTATTTAGCTGCGCATGACCAAAGCTGTCAACTAGCTCTCACAACTTTCTTGTCTGGGATTATCAAGAAAATAAAAAAATTAGAAATCATAAAATTAATAATAATCATATAGTATAAATTTTGATTCACGTGTCAATACATTTTTATGGGTAGGAACAACTTGATATTTCCATTGAAATATTCATAAAATATAAAAAATAATCAATAAAATATTATTAATGTAAATATAATATAAATATTGGTTATAGTAACTTCTTTAAAAATTATTGAATATTTATTTATTCTTTTAAAATTATTTTTTTAATTTTTATTAAAATATTTACATTTTATTAATCTTTTTATCAACATATCTTTAAAATTAATATTTTATTGTTGACATCGTCATTTAAAATCTGATTTATGGTAGACTATTTACTTATTATAATTTTTTTTAAAAGATAAATCTAAATGACCGATGATTTATGGGTAAAAACCTTTTTTTTTTTTTTTTTTTTTTTTTTTTTTTTTTTTTTTAAATTCAACTACTACATTTCACTTTAATCATTGTATTTTTAATAAATCTAAAAATTAGTGTTTTTATAATTAGTTTAAAGTTATTTTCTATTGGACCTGATAAAATAAATTTCATTAAAAGTAAAGGCACATTATAAATTTGTTTTAAAATTTTATAGAAGAAAGATAAATAGAGACTTTGAAAATGTTTATAACTTGTTTACTAACGATTTCAAATTTTTTTAGATTAATTGAACTCAATAAATAATAAATATGTGTTTGGTAGACTAACTCAAATTCTGTTTCTAAAAACTATTTTTAGATTATGTGATCCAAACTGTGCAATTTTTGAAAACAATATTTTTATGTTTTTGTTGTGTCCAGATTTTGAATTTTAAAATTTAAAATACATAATTATGTTAAATAAAAATAAAAATATTTAGAAATACCATATGTCAGGTTATAAACTCAATTCATTTTTAAAAATATAATATATAATGTATTACAATGTATATAATATTATAAAATAATAATTATGTATTTTTTTTAACATAAATCAAACCATAAATAAATTAATAATAGTGTATTGTCAACTAAATATTAGTGAGTAATTACAACTAGTTTACGAGTTATAAATATATAGTATTAAACATATTTTGAACAATTGTTTGAATTAGAATTCAATTTATGAATCTGCTACCAAACGTATAATTAAAAACATGAATTACAACTATATTTTTTATTGAATCCATTTTTTTTTTCAAATTTTTGTTTTCCAATTCTATACCAAACAAGTACTTAATTGTTAAGTAAAATTTTGTGACTATATATATTTTTTAATGACTCTAGAAATAAGCGGCAAAGTATTATATTTGAATTAATTTTGTTAAAGATACGCCCAATCTAACCATTTAAGGCATGTTTGAGAGTAATTATGAAATTGTTAAAATCACTTTTATCTTATCTAAAGTCATTCCGAAACATGTTTTTAATCATTCAAAATATAATTAATTTTGATGATATGAATATTGCATTTAAAAGTGTAATATTAAATATTAAATTTATTTTGAGTGATGGAAAAAGTGATTACTATCTCAAAACTACTGCCAAATATGCGCTTAGTTTTGATTTAACATTTATTTCTGGTTAGATATTCATACTCTAGTGAAAGAAAGTGAAATATTTAATATGCAGATTAAATTCATAGTTAGAAATTTTCAAATTGGATTGAAACTTCAAATTAGAAAATGTTTCAGGTACACATTTAGCACATATGAAAGTTAAATTTGTTGTTTATTGAATTTGAATGAGTTATCTTTGATTTTGGTCAAGTAACAACTCAATTTAGTTTAATTTGACAAATGTTTTAATTTGTGTATATTAGATTTTATTTTGTATTTTGGAGAGTTACTAAGTTGCTAAGCTATAAATAACACTTATTTCTTCATCTGTAGTATCTCATTCCAAATTGAAGACATTTCTCATTTCTTTCTTTATTTTGACCTTGAGTTGAGTTGAGAGTAAGTATCAAAGAGTTCTACCATATTCAGTAGTTCAAAGTTACATTTCTACCAAAATTAGCCCATGCAAAATAAATGATTGTCTTAGGACAATGCTTATCAGAAGGGTGCCTCAACTCTTCACAAGCACTTGAGGGTTTTTTTTTTTTTTTTTTTTTTTTTTTTTTTTTTTTTTTTTAATTTAAATTTTTAAAAATAAGTTCTTGTTTATTTTAATTTATAAGCATTGTTATACATATGGCTTACTTTTTAGTTTGAACGTTATTATTATATAAAATGTGTGTACTGCATCTAGTTGATGTGCAATTAATTTGCTAGTATATTCAGCTTTTATATATCATTTCCCCCGAGATTTCTTTCCCATTATATTAGAGCCTCGAGTTTATAGAATATTATTTATTGGAAAAGAACAAAATAATTTCATTAACATTCTGCTGGAGTTTGTTGTTAAAAGTGGTTCACACTTTTAAGAGCTTTGTTTCAACCCATGGAGGGCAAAGATCTACCTAGTTGTCGGAATTTTGGCTCCAGAAGCATGAGCACACCCAATCTTATAACACATTTAAAACAATTGTTAAAATCAGAATCCATTTTTTGGATTCATTACTAAACACATATTTAAAAACATGGAATACAATTATGTTCTCGTATGAATTTCTTGTTTTCAAATTTTTGTTTTTAGATTTTGTACCAAACAAGTCTTTAAATTGACACACTTCACCCCATATTATCCTAACTAACGTAGGACATTGAAGAGATTGCATTCCAATAGAAGTGATTAATCGCCTTGCCAATTATTTTGGTTAGGAAACTCACAAACACAAAGAAGGAAAAACACAGAGACTTAAGCGTGCTTTCAACTTAAGGTTATAGAGAGAAAAGACTTTACCTTTGAAGACGTTCTTCGAGTTCCTTTCCCAAGCAATTTCTGTCCCTCAACATGCAGTTTGGACACCACTATCAAGACTTCCCAAGCTGTGTAGAAACCTCCTATTTTTTTTTTCTTTTTTCTTTTTAACAGAGAATTAACTTTATATTATAATGTATTTATATACATTATATTAATTGTATCCTATTCAATTAATGCACATTTACTTATTTAATTTGAACAATTCAAATTCTTCAAAAAGTATTTGATCCTTGTTTTACCCTTAATGAGCTAGCAAGGGACCTAATGGACCTACATATTAGAAGTTTCAATGATTCAAAATGAATTTATTAAACTCTTTGGTTACATTAATTAACATTTATTAAGTATGAGACACTCTAATAAAGACCCACAACTGCACTCTTCGCACTGCATGAGCAATTCATCTCCTTACCCTAAAGACAGGAATAAGTAAATTCCATCTTATTTAGCTATGGTTCCAGCTCCCTACATAGATCAAAGTGGTAGGCATATTAAGTTAGAGAATTTGACCACTCTCACCCATACAGATTAAAGGATTGCCCTCATAGATTGGAGTTCACAACTCACTCAGGATTTAGGTCAAGTCACTTATGGCCATCCTACGAAATGTTAATCTTTTCAGTCAACGGAGTTATAAAGAGAAATTAATCATTTCATGGTCCAGTCTTATACAAACTCTTTGTATATGATACCCCTACTTACATGTCTCTATATGAACGATTAGGTTCAAATAATTTGTAACACTTTACAACTTTTATAACAATTACAAAGTGGGTCGTACCTGTAGTATCACCAGGATAAGACACCCAACCTTATCCTTATACTACATACCATTTACATTATTACTTAAAACATGATTCACATGTATGTCAACCACATACATGTTTAAGTACATAAAATAACTTTGGATCTTTCTTTAATGGATAATTGCATATATAAAATAATCAACTATCATTTCAAATAACTTACTAACTACGAGGCTTTATGGCATACATCCCCATAGCAAGTTGGACCAATGCCAGTAAACCCTGGAGAAAGAGGTGTAAGGGAAGGCGAATGCCAAAGGGAAACATGGCAAGATAAACGGCCAGATCGCTGGCACGAGGGGTAGCAATACATTCACCTCGATTAGGAACTCTCGTATGAATGTCAAATGGAATGCCATAGTTAAAACTTTAGTTGGTCGAGCTGAGATTGGGTAACAAAAGATGGTAAATTCAAGGAATGAACCTCCTCAACCATCTCAAATCCCTTAGCATGAGATGTTGCTTCATGGTATGAAAAACCCGTTTGGCTTTCATCAGAGTAATCACCGTAGTCATCAAAAGAGCTTAGCTTACGTTACTGCTAGTAGCCATAAAGTGAGAATTCCACTTTTGAAGAGCAAAGAGAGGGACAACCAACCTTGTAGAAGAAAGGAGAAGAATCTAGAAAGAGGAGATAGGAAGGGTGAATTTATAGAAGAAAAATTAGTCAAAGAAAGTAGATCACCAAAATTGAAATTTAGAGAGTTCAAGACAACAAAGGTTGAGAAGACCATGATGCAGATGTGATACAATAGGTGGAGAAATGTGAAAATGATGGAACGGTGCAGGCTTAGGGACCGAGGCCGAGGTTACTAGCATGATGAGATTTCTCAACCTTTGAGGAATTATTGCAAGTGTTGGGATTTGTGCCCTAAAGCCTCATAATTGATTAGTTAATTAATTTAATTATTAATTATGCAATATTAATTTATCCATTAACGGAAAAATCCAAGGTTATTGTATGAAGCCTTAACATGTATGTAGTTGACATACGAATGGATCATGTTCAAGAAATAACCTAAAGGTCTATAGTATATGGATAAGGTTGGGTGCCTTATCCTGGTGACACTATGGATACGACTGACTTTGTAATAGTTACAAATCGTTTGATCCGAACCTTTCATGTGGAGACATGCGAGTGAGGGTATCCTATACAAAAAGTTTGTATAGGATCGGATCACGAAATATTCAATCTCTCTTTGTAAATTCGTTAATTGATGAGATTAATATTTCATAGGATGATCTGCGACTCGATTTTAATCTTGAGTGACTTATGAACTCCTGTTTGTAAGGTCGGTCATTTGATTTGCACAGGTGAGAGAGGTCTCGAGTTGCCGACTCAATAAGTCTACCATTTTGGAGATTTGACTAAATGGAGAGCTGGGAACATAACTTCACAAGATGGAATTCACTCCTTCCCAGATAGGGTAAGTAGATGAGTAGTTCCCTTAAGTGTTGATTTTGGATCTTGAACAAGGGGTCTCACCCTCTCACTGGCTCAAGAGGGACTTAGTTTATGGTTGGTTCATAAACAAATTGTTAATTAGGGAAATCAGTGGTACTTAAGGATAAGAGGTAATTACAGGGGTAGAACAAACATTTGACTTAGCTATAATTATGAACAACTTGTGAATGATCGACTTACTTATACTGATTATATCCATGGACACAACTTGTCCTACAGTGCATAAGAGTTCAACTATGGGTTTATAGTGGTTTGCCTGTAGTTAATTAATGAAGATTAATTTAATTAAAAAGTTTAATTAATTAATCTTGAATCATTAGAGCTTATAATCTGTAGATCCATAAGGTCCCCTTGCTAGCTCACCACGGACTTACAAGTATCAATTATGTGGAAAGAAAAATTTGAAATGTTCAAATTTATGAAGAAAAATATTAATTGTATTGAACACAGTTAATTACATAATTTATTATAAACAATAAGATTCAAATTATAACTTTATAATATGGAGAATTAATTTATTTGCATATGATTCAAATAATTAATTATTTAATTTGGATGAGATACAAATTAAAGATTCTGTAGAAAATAAATATTTAAATAAGATTTAAATATTTTAAACAATTTAATATGAGATATTATTTGGGTAAATATTTATTAATATTAGATATTACTAAATATTTAATTTGAAATCTTTGCACACGGGTTATCCTAACACGATTAGGAGTAACCCATAAAGTTTTATAAATAGGGACTTTGGGAGCCCTCATAGAACATACTCTCTCCGAGAATAATCTTTACGATTACTCTAAAAGTATTCCTCTAGAAATTCTCTCAATTTTCTTAGAAAAGTTCTAAGAAAATTATTCTTCTCGTTCCCTCTATTCTTTCAAGAAGCGGTTCCTACAAACTGAATCCTTGTCAGAGTCATAGCTAAGAAGATCTCTGGGAAAAAGAAAACTACAAGGAGAAGGCTATCGATTCGAAGAAAGATTTTGCTGAAATTATAAATCGGATGTAGGCTACACATGATTGACAAAAGATGGAGAGAATTAACAAAAGGTGTGAAAGGATAAAATCTCTAGAGCAACGGAAGAACATAGAACCATTTTTGAAATTAAATCTAGAATTTAGAAATATCGTGCATCGGCAAATATACAAAAATAATTACGGTATAAATTTAGGTTGAGCAAAAAATCAGAAAAGAACAACTCATACCTTTTCTAACGAATATCTAAGAAAACCCTTTTGGGTTTGGAAATTTACACCACCTTGAAGAACCCTTCCTATACTATGAGATATTAGAAATTGTGGTTTGTGAGAACCAACCGTGAAAAATTTGGAACAATTAGAGAGATTTTTTTTTTTTTTTTTCCAGCTTGATCAACATCTCAAAACCTACTGAGAATTGAGAGGTTTTTATCGATAGTATAAGGGAGAGAAAAATCACAAATGTGGGATCACTCCACGTCTCAAATAACTCCTCTACGTGGGAGTTATCTATTTTTATTTATTTAATTAAATAAAAATTGATTAATTAAATCTAATTTAATTAATAAATTAATTTAAATCATATTTAAATGAATATCTGTCACATAACTTATAGTTTTAATTCAATTAACTTAATTAAATTTAATTAAATCAAATAATTAATTAATTCCCCAATTAATCAATTATCAAATTCAACTATATTTTACCCATAACATATAACTTTTAATGCACATCTTATATGCATTAATTATAACTTATAGTTTTAATATGAATATAATTCATATTAAATTGATATTTGAACTATTTCAAATATTTAATTCTCTCATAAATTTAAGTTTTGAATCGTGTCCAAAATTAAATTTATACTATAAAGTTTAATAATTCATATTAAATTGATATTTGAACTATTTCAAATATCATTATACATTATTGATACATTATACTATTTTCCTAAGTGAATTTGAACATTTCAAATTCCATTCAATACTTAATAACCTCAATACCCTTTACTAGCTAGGAGAGGACCTAATGGACCTACAAATCAGAAACTCCAATGATATGAGGTTAATTGGCTAAACTCATTAACCACATTAATCAATATTCATTAATTGTGGGTACACTCCACTAAAGACCCACAACAACACTCTTCTCAGTGCAGATATATTTATGTGTCCATGGATAGAGACATCAATAGCAAATTAGTCCTCAAGTGTTCATAATGCCAGCTGGGTCAAATTACCATTTTATCCCTAGATTACTTCTAGATCCTTAAGTACCAGTGCTCCTCTAATGAACAACCTGTTTATGGTCCAATCGTTAAATAGAAACTCCTCTCGGGCCAGTGAGAGGGTAGGGCGCTTTGTTCAAGTTCTAGAGACACCACTTAAGGGAACACTCATCTACTTACCCTAAAGTCAGGAAGGAGTGAGATCCATCTTCTATAATTATGTTCCCAACTCTCCACTCAATTTTGTCCCCAATATGATAGGCATATTGAGTCGACAAACCGGTCACTCTCTCCCATACAAATCAAAGGACAATCCCTCGTCAACAAGAGGTCATAATATACTCAGGATTAAGACTAAGTTGCCTAGTTAATCCTATTGAAATGTAAACCAAACTAGTCAACAGAGTTACATCTAGTGGTCACTATTTTGAGGTCCGATCTTATGCAAACTCATTATATAGGATACTCCCACTCGCATGTCACCTACATGAACACGTTGGATCACTGTGTTTGTATCAAATACAAAATGGGTATTACCAAGATAAGGTAACCAACCTTATCCCTATATTATAGACCCTTTAGACTGTATCTTGATCATTAATCCCCGTATGTCTCCACATACTGTTCAAGACTCATAAGACAACCTAGGATGTTAGTTTATAGGATTTCAGGGTTATTAAGACAAAATACAACATAATCAATAACACTTATTGAAAGAATATCAACAACACTTTATTAATGATGGTCAATTATTTACATTTACTACTTACGAGTTTTAGGACATAAAACCCAACAAGATGATGGTGACTAGGCACTTCTCGGGTCAAAGGTATCAAAGGATGGTGATTTCATCAAAATAGCTAGGAAAAGGTATGGTGTGGTCAAATCAGTTGGAGGATAGTTAAAGTTGGCAAAAGGTGGAGGGAATCAACAAAGGGTGATAGTGACCAAGCACTACTCGGCCTCGGTACTAGGGCCGAGGATGTTAGGAGTTGTCATTTCATCAAAATAGTTAGGAAGAGATATGAGTGGTCAAATCGATTGGGGAATAGTTAAAATTGACAAGAGATGAAGAGAGTTATCAAAAGATGATAGAGACTAAGCATCGCTCGGCCTCGGTACTAAAGCCAAAGATCCAGAATGTTGCCACCTCGATAGGTTTGATGAAAAGGGAGCACTGAATGAACAATTAATGATAACTGCGATCAAAAGAAGGGAAGACGTTTCAACAAAGATGAAAAAGCTACGAGGCAACTAATAATTAACAAAGCTGCAAGCTACATGGAAATTTAATACGAAAAGCAACGACCCATCTGGGGAAATTATGGTGAAGTAACCATAACTCCACCCTTAGGATGGGAAGGATACCAAGAAGCTGGTTGAGTTGTAACAGGTTTGGTTGTATCATATTCCAGGTTCGCTCATGACCTGGGGCCCACCTTGGTCAAGGATGTAATGACAAGTTGTTGTGCCTATCCTAGGGTGGGCTTGGCACGATTTGGCACATAACTTCACTATGAGGTGGAGAAGTACGTTGAGAAATTAGTTTAACTGCAAATGAGTCCAACTCGATTGGCTCACACCCCTAAAATTAGAGATGTGTCTTGCGACGGAGTAGAAAAGCGACGGAAGGAGAGATTGTCCTTCGAATATAGCGACTTTAGATTTAAAACTAGTGAAGCATGACTTAAACCACGAACCCTAGCTTGGGAGTGTGGGCTAATGTTATGGGTAATTTTGGATCAAGGGCAAAAGCGACATAAAGGAAAAGGCAACTTAAGGAAAGCGGCTAAAACAGGAACAATAAGATGGGATAGAGCAACTATGGGCCAGAACTAGCTTGGTTGACCTTGGCACTGAGGCCAAGCCTACCAAACTGGGCTTTTGAGCCAATCGAGACTCTTATGGGCCAATGGAAAGGGTCCAGGCAAACCTGAAGCCGAGATGTCTAGCTGGGCCTTGGCCTCGGGTAGGACAAGGCCTATAGCATCAGAGTCTGGACGGAAGCTAAAACTCTGGAGGGAGAAGTCCTAATAGGAAGAGGAAAAAGTTCGTAGCCTATAAATAGAAGAGAGGATAAATGAATAAGGTATGTGAACTTCGAGCCAATAATTCTACTAGTGTTAAACCTCCATTTTTTGACCTAGGCATCGGAGTGTGTGTGTCCTACACCACAACAGTGTGAAGTTCTTTTTCTTTGATTTGCAGGCGAGTGCTTCCTCCATTATATAAATTTATTGTTGGTACCATTTAAGATTAGTACAATTTATTTTGACCTAAATTTGGTATCAACACCATCAAAACTATGTCAGACACCTATCTTGATTGATAACATATCATTTTCTATTTACGTTGTTCTAATAATGCATTTGTATAGGTTATGAGTTAAGATTCTATATTTTACATTGCGCTCATCAATTCCAAACTCCCGCCAGAGCAAGACCAAAAATCTAAGTTCGAATTAGTCCAACTCAGAACAGCCATAAAAAAATAAAAAAAGTAATTCATAACATGTATTAGTAACTAAACTAAATTTAGACATGTAACATTAATATTTCACTAAAAATCTCTACGTTTAAGTAAACAGAGACTTAATTCAAAATTCAACAACACAATTAATTTCTTTAAAAATTTATGACTAAATACTTTGCATAATGTTTGTATTTTATATTTAAACCCAACAACGTTGTCCATTTGAAAAAAGAAAAAAAAAAAAAAAGTTTGGCCAATTGATGGGTGTCCACAACAAGACAAGAGTAGAATTTCCAAAGTCTCCATCAGCTAACTTTCATCGTATGAAAGTGGTATAATTAGGCATTAAATGCACACAAAAAAGTATAATCAGAAAAATTAAAAAAAAAAAATTGAGTGGGTAACAAAGTACTCCCAACAAGAATAATGGCATTAATTATAATTTAGATCACACAAATTTAGTCTCATTTTATCTTTATTTGAAGATTCTATTTAACTTAAAATTTAAATTTATATACTAATCTTTTTAACAACTTTCAAATATTTTAGTATGTAAATTTAAAAATTTATTAGATATTTTAAAATTTTTTAGGCTAAATAAATAAAATTTTAGAAAATTTAGTAATTAAATTTGTAACTTATAATAATGGTACTAAATAGTAATTTTAGAATTAATAATTAAGTGTATATTAATATTTTTAAAAAATTATAGATATAGTAAAATTTATTAATAATAGACTAATAATAAATAATAAATTTTAAGGAGGAGATATAAATTTTTCCATACCGACAATTATTGATTGTTGTATTTTATGGTTGCAGGAATTTTAAAATGAAAGAATTGAATAAAATAAAATATAAAATATAATGTGAAAATCTCAAAGTTGGCGGCAAAAGTAGTGTGTTCATCAACTTGGAGTTGTGTCCAGAACAGACAACCATATGGTCCACATCACACCAATGACTTGGACTTTTTTATTTTTTTTTTTTTTTTTTTTTTTTTTTTTTAAATTTTTGTCCAAATGAATTGTATGTAATTTAACACATTCTTCAATTTTATTTATTTATTCTTTTTAATTTTAATTTTAATTTGAATAAACCTCTCCCAGAAAAATTGCTCTAAGGGCGGCGCCGCTCAGATTTGTCTGCCGTCAATTTCGATGTCATCCGCTCATACCCTAATCCTATCATTTCTTGCTTCTTAACTTCAATGATGGAAATATTTGTTTGTCATGTGATGTTGATGTTAAAGATTAATCCATATTAATTTCTAAAACCTATAAAAAAGAAAAAAAAATTACTATCTATAAATTCTAATATGTAAACATAACATAATTATCAAGTTAAATAAAATTTGTTAATTCTTTTTATATAGAAATATTTTGTTGGCATATTTATCAATATATCTAAATAATGGAAATGATATCGACATTTATATTCTAATCTTTGCATGCTTTAAACTATATCAATATGGTACTCGATAATGTTTTATTGCAACTAAAGTTCCAGTTCCATTGTCAGCTAGATGAGGAGATAATTCATAGTATTTAAGTTAAGGATAAATTATTCATTTGAGTTGATTTCCTCCGTCTAAGTGCTTGCATGACAAAAGCAAATGAACATTGGTGTCGTGTCTAGCCACACACACTCCAATGGTTAAGTTAATCTTGGGTCCATGATCAATAACTAGATAGCTAGTAGAAAAAGTAGGGTATTAGGCATGCCTTCGACCAACGGTCTCGGTCATTTTTATAAGGTAGTAAAATGCAACTGAAGTTGAGGATCATGATGCCCCTCTTTAATCCTTGAAACTACCAAGTTAATTATTTGAGCGGTTACGCAATTGTTACTATAATTAATGTATCATTCAAATTCTCAACATCTTATTAAAGACATTGTTCTAGTTATGAATATGGACAACTCCCACCCCAATCACTCTCAATCGAGCTCGACTCTCCTAGGCTCCTTCTCATGCCTAAGCTTTCATAGACTCTCATAAGCTCTCTTCTACACTTAAACTCCTCTAAGCTACACTATGCTTACCTCATGGGTCCCACTGAGCTTTCTCTAAATTCACTATGCTTACCTCATGGGTCTCACTTAGTTTTCTCTAAGCTCTCTTAGGCTCTCCCATGGGTCCCCTTGAGCTTTCTCCTAGGCTCCAGTAAATTCACCTCATGGATCCCACCAAGCTCTCTTCATAGGTCCCTCTTGGGCTCACCCATGAGTCTTCTAGTTCTCTTAAGCTCCCCATGGGTCCTTTGTTTAAGTTCTTCCATGAGTCCTCTAGCTTTCTTGGGCTCTCCTGATGGGTCCCTTTCAGGCTATCCCATGTGTTCCACTAGGTAAGCTAAATTTATCCATAACAATTTGTATAGGATTTTTTAGATGAAACTAAAAGTAACATCATGAAGATTCATGCTCAAAGTGAATAGATTATCTTGCTATCGTGGATATTGTGAAATTTTTGTAACTTTAGGCCCATTATTTGGATAAGTATATGACCCTGACATTCCCTTACATCCCCTACTACCTAGTCATGCAATCTACTTATCTTAATCTACGTCCAAATTGAGTCACCAAAAATGAAAGTACATCTTGTTAGTATAGGTAGTAACTTTCATTTCTTTTAAGCATTTCTTAATCATAGTTTCATATCTTCGAGATTTCTCTTATTTAAATGTGATCTCGATTCATTCATGTACCCCTCATCTACTTGAGTATTACATCTGTTCTTAACGAATGTTATCATAGTTATATGTATTCGATTTAGTCATGTTGGTACAATATTTTTAGTGTCAAATTAAGGAAGTAGTGAGCCTTGAGTCTTGATATGTTTAATGTTAAGCTCTATTGAATAGAAAATGATGGAGAAAGGAATTAGCTAACTTGGCTTAGGAAATTGGATGGGTGGATCCGATAGCTATTTGAGAGAATGCTTATTGATGTTTTGTTAATTGTTGAAATAATTATTAAGAATACAACCCATTTATTTATGGTGTGGTTTCACCCAACTATAATTATTGAGAGTACGATACATTAATTTAAAATCTACATAGATTCAATGTACTGTGGACTTGTGACAAAAATAATTTATGAGATTTTACAAAACTATAAAGATGAAATTGATACTTTTGAAGAGTTTCAATAATCCACGAAACTTCTATTCTCTGGGATTGCAAAAATTTTCGCAAGGTCGGATCCCTACGAATATCAATCTCGATTGGAGCAAGAAATCCCGATTTGACCAGGGATGAGGGTCAAACTGGAGACACAAAATGGGTTCGGGGACGGGGAGGGTATCCCTACCCCGTCCCCACACCAATTCATTCAATCTTTTTTATTATTATATTTATTATTTACAGTAGCATAGCTACTGTTTGTGTTAACTTTTTTAAAATTTCATTTCCTAATATAATTAACTTTAACTTTATATTAAATTTATTATTAAAAAATCTAAAATACTTTTTAATTATTAATTTAAATTAATAAAAAAAATAATATTATTAATTTGTTATCTACAATATTTACAATTTTAATATAAATTCTAAACTTTAATTGATTTTAAATAAAAAATAATTAAATATAAAAATATAAATAGTAAATTTTTCTTCGTGGACTCGATCACTAAACAGAGATTTCTCGACCCTGATCCCAACTCTCCAAAACGGAGAATCGGGTGGAAACAAAGATTACAAATCCTCACGGAAACGAGGATGGAAGTGCATCCCCGACTCCATCCTACCCCGTTGCCAACCTACTATGTTCCTTCTCACGAATCAATTGCGACATGAATCAAACATTAAAGAAGAAAAGTATAACTCCTCCGAAGAATATTAGAGAAAATATATGATAGAAGTATCAATGCAATTTTAATATATTTGATTCTTATTTCGATTTACAGCTAAAGAACTGTAATGACTTTATTCTGATTCTAAACATTTTCTACTAAATATAACGAAGAATAACATTCTTATTTCAATTGATATCATTTTTTCATTTTTGTTAATCAGGGTTGGAGACCAAATTTCATAAATCTATATATTCTTTGGGTTTTTAATTTGTTTAACGATAATAATCTTAAATAAATATTGAACTTTTAATCGATAGAATTTTGTGTGTAGTAGTATTTCAATGTCAGAGTATTTAAATTTGACAATTTACCCTTTAAGTTTGATTTTATAACAATTTTATCTTATCGATCAGTTTTATATTAATTAGTTGAACATAAAAGTTGACATACCCCTCTCATTATTAGGATTGTTTTTAAATATAGAAAATACAAAATATAGTAAATTTTTACTGTCTATCTAGAATAAACTGTGATAGATTACTATTTATGTTTATATGTGTCATGATAGACACATATAGTAACCTATCGCAGTATATCGCAGATAGAATATAATATTTTACTATTATTTATAAATATTTTCACTAATTTTGCCATTTGAAATAATTTTTCTTCTTATTATTATTATTAGAAGTGTTTTCTTTAATTTTTTCCAAAAATAATTTTACTTTTTTTTTTCTCGTTGTTACTTCTTTCTTTGTCCTCATCCTTTTCCCTTCCACTCCACTCAACCCATGGGCTATTGTTGCTCTTACTCTATTCACACAAGATTTCAACTTAGAAATTAAGTTCATACAAACTTGATCTTTTTTTATTTTATTTTATTTTTTATCTTATTATTATTTTTTATTATTATAGGAATTACAATCTCATTTCTAATTCTTTCTTCTCGAATGTGTACTTAACTCGAGTGTTTAAGCGCTTATTTTCAAATAGACTTAGTTTCGTCCTTGATTTGTTGATCTTGTATGTTTGAATCATCCTTGGCTTGTTGATCTTGTTGAAGAATTAATCGAAGTGTAGAAGTCTAGTGCACTTCAAATGTCTTCACTTATTGTTAAAGTCTTCAAGTCTTCAAAGACATTTTAGTGTTCAATATCATCTAGTCTTTAAAGTGTTTAGGTGTTGATGTACTTTGATCTTTAAAGTAGCTTTAATCTTATGAGAGTATTTAGTCTTCAAGAGCTTTAGGTAGTCTTTTGACCTTTTAAAAAATAGTACGAGATAAAGTTCTAAAACTTTTAACCTTGAAAACGAAGGAGAAGTAGATCTCTTTTATTGTGGGTTGGAGTTTGATGTCTCTTGGGCCTAACCTTTTGGGTATAGCCTTTGGGTTTTAAGCTTAACCGTTTGAATTCGGACTTTGAGCAAAATTGATTTAAGACTCATTTGATATTCAATTCAAGTTCAATATGACCCAATTTTTTTTCCCCTTTTCATCTTTCCATTTCTTCCTCATCTCTCTCCTTTCTCTATTGTTTAATATATCTTTTTCTTTTAAACTTTAGTCCAAACTCTAGAATTGGACAGTCCCAACAATCACAAATACGAACAAAGTTAAAAATTACTTTGAAGTTTACAATTTAGTCTATGTAATTTAATTTGTAATGATTTAGTCTTTGTACTTTTAAATTTTATAACAATTCAAATCTTGTAAATATGTAACAATTTAGCCTTATAAAAAAAAACCAATATATAACAGTTTATTCATGCACTTTCAAATTTGTAACAATTTAAAATATGTTATAAAGAATTCCATCAAAATTAAATGTTAGTTTTTATTATTTGATGCTTTAGACTTTGTAACTTGTAAATATATTAGATTTGTGGTTAATATCCCTATTTTTATTATATTGCAAAAGAGAAAAGAAAAAAAAAAAAAAAGGTTTTAAGTCAGTGGGAATTTAGATGCACATATGTAAGATCTACGTAGGTAAAGAAATTCTACTAAATCATAATAATAATTTAGTCCCAAACCGAAGAACAATTAGGAAAACCCTAACTACCTTTAGTAAATTTTAATAAGTTTGTCATCTGTGCACCACGCCGCCGCCACCGTCATACTTCCGATCGTACCGCTGCAACTGTCTTCATTCTTCCGCTTCCACCGTCGTCTTTCATTTCTCTCTCACTCCCCACCGTCCTTCTGGTCGTTTCCGCTCGCCGGCACACCCTACTGAAATTTGTATTTCTTCTCTTCATATCTTTTACTTCTTTGATCTTTTCGACACACAAGGTCGAGATGGATCCGAACTCCGTTAAGTCGACCCTTTCAAATTTAGCATTTGGAAATGTAATGGCTGCTGCTGCTCGTGATTATCAAAAGGTATTTGCATCATCAGTCCCCCTTTGCAAAGTGGTGTTATGTATTTGTTCAGATCTAATTTTTCCAGCATCAAATTGAGATATGAATAGCGATCGGGTTATATTTATGAATCAATTCTTGTAGTTTATTTTTAGGAAAGCATTAACATATCATCTGTAACTTTATCTTCAGTTTATTAATCTGCAAGCTGGATATATCATCCGTATTGAATCAGTTGATTCTTCTTCCTTTTGGGTCTTCCTTCACCCCCTATCAAATTGCTCTGTTCATGATTACAGAACCTGGGGCTCAGGCGCTCATACTCATTATCTTTTGGCATAGTTTAACCTTATCCAATACAATGCAGCATTAGTTTTTCTCATTTATCTAAATGTGCTACGCTTCTGCACAACAACGTCTGATTTAATCAGAGAAGGATAGTTTGATGAATGAGACTGCGTATATGAGGCTGACTTTTGATTCTTTTTATGCTGGTTTGATTTGTTTGAAAGTAGTAGAGAAGGATGAGTATGCTGTGGTATGTTTCTTCAAAATTTTGTTTTAGAAGAACTTATTATTTTCTAGGGTTGAACTCAAAATTTCCTGTATCCATGGTCCATATATGGATCTCTATTGGATTCCAAGAGTGTGTGATTCCCTCAGGAATGTTGTAACAAAACTTTTGTGGATTCAACCATTGGTTTCCCTCAACTAAAATTTGGCCCCGTTTACACGTCCATAGTAACAGTGACCTTAGGGATTTTGGGCTTCACATTTGTATTTCTTTAATGTGGAAACATTGATTCTTTGGGATCTCATTCTCCGATTTTTTCTTTTCTTTAAATCTTTTGGTAAATGGTGCTTCTTAGTTCTTACAGAGAAATTTGCATTCAGGACATCAATACTTCTTATGGATAATTGGGAAATGTTGTGAAGTTGATAAATAGAAGCACGTCTTGTTCATTAACATCTCGGAAATATTCCACCATAGTTAGGGCATTGTAGTTTTTACTGGTTTCATGAATATATTTATGAACTTTACAGGAATTGCTTGCTCAAGGAAAGGCTCAGGCATCAAGCTCTTACAATGAGGAAGTTGACCTTGACGAGTTGATGGATGTAGGTTTAATGATTGGGGTCCTTCCACACTGCACACTATTGCTCGTGATTTTCACTAATGTTTGCTTACCTGGGTCAGGATCCAGAGCTGGAAAAATTGCATGCAGACAGAATTGCAGCCCTCAAGGTCTGAGTTTGTGTGTAATTGTTTATATACGTTCCATTACTATCATCATCTGCAGTTTGCAGTACTCCATGGGCCGCCAAGTTAGGTTCTCAGAGACTTGCAAAATGTTCATCTTTTCTAAGCTCCCATTAACATGGACCTTGAGATTTTGATTCATCTTTACCAAACTCTTGGCCTTTAACTAACCATATTTTCCCTTATGCACAGTTTATCGTGATTGTTAATGTGTCAGGATTCATTGTGATTTTCAGCTAGGTGCTAACTTTCCCAAATAGGCCATACATTTACATTATCATTTGTTTGAGCAGAAGGAAGCTGAGAAGAGAGAAGCAATGAAGAGACAAGGGCATGGGGAATACAGAGAAATAACTGAGGGAGACTTTTTGGGAGAAGTCACCGGGAGTGAAAAAGTGATTTGCCACTTCTATCATCATGAATTCTATCGATGCAAGTAAATCTTTTAAGTTGAAATCCCTTACTATTCCAAACAATATGCTTGTATATTGTTAAAGTCTCATATTGGATTATTTTTTCTTAGGATTATGGATAAGCATTTGAAGACTCTTGCACCAAAACATTTAGACACAAAATTCATCAAGCTTGATGCGGAGGTTGGTATAAATTTATTTTAACAGCAATATCTGCTCTTTTTGAACCAATTGTTGTGAAAGTTTGTCCGGTTGAAGAACTTGTAGGGGCTAATTATCTAAAAGAAAATTGCAGAATGCACCCTTCTTTGTTGCTAAACTTGGAATCAAGACTTTGCCTTGCGTTGTTCTCTTCAGGTAAACATGATTTCCTTGGTCCATTGATTATTGTAGTCATACCTTTCTAGTTAGTGAAAGGCACATAGGTGGGACACTCTATTGGTTGCTAATAAGTCAAAAGAAAAGGAAAATAATGTAAAAGACAGCCCCGGATACTTGGATAGTGATAACGTGGCTTGAATAGTTGTTCTGAGAGCTAAAAAACTTCTGTTTATATTTAGTTCTAAGTCTGGTGGGTTGGCGTGTACGAATCTGCTTTGAAGGATCTTGGTTCTTGGTTGCAGGAAAGGCATTGCTACAGATAGGCTTGTTGGGTTCCAAGATTTAGGTGGAAAAGATGATTTCAATACAAAGACGCTGGAAACTTTATTGACAAAGAAAGGTGATGTTTCTATCAAAAGCGTTATATTAACTCTAAGTTATGGCATTTTCTGACCGAGGATGCAATATACAGGTATCATCAGCGAGAAAAAAGATGAAGAGGAAGACGAGTACGACGAAAGTAGGCGAAGGACAGTGAGATCTTCTGCCAATGTTGATTCCGACTCAGACTAGGGAACAGAGTTTTCCATTCTCCATTGAATTACAAAGAACCTGTTAAGTATTTTGCGAGTGAACTCCAAAACTAAACATATTTTACAAGCTATTGACATTGAAGTTAAACCATGATAATCTTAATGGCATTGATAAATCATTAAAATTAGTTCTTGATTAAATATCTAATGAACTAGTTTGTTCGATAATATTCTTAAAAATCATCTGAAATTGAATTGTGTTGGAATAGCCAATCAGGATCTCTATGTTTACTTTTGTTTTCAGGATTCAGATTGCTAACATGATGTTGATGGGTTATGGTTTAATGAGAGGGAAAAAAATGGTGTTTTAATTGTAAGAATGCATAATGTCAGTTTGTTTTCAAGCAAAATATTTTTAAATGTAGCAAAATGTCACTATCTAGCAATAGACATCAATAAACAATAACATTTTGCTATATTTGAAAATATTGAATTAAAAGGGAATATAACTTTCTTAATTATCTTGAAAATTATTTTAATGGGTCCAAGTTGTAAATACTTGCAGTACTTTTAACTGCTATTCATTTTATTAATATTTATATTTTAATGGGTCCTAGTTGTAAATACTTGCAGTACTTTTAACTGCTATTCATTTTATTAATATTTATGTGTAGGTTTTGGTTTACTGTTTCCAATGTGTTTTTTTAAAAAAATTAATAAAAAAAAGTGAAAAAAAAAAAAAAGAAAAAAAAAAGTTTTCGATATTGACAAACCGACATGTCCAAGATCTTACTAAAACATCGAACCAAATTACCGGATTGGCTTTGTTCGTCTTGCATTCCTAGTTGTATCAACTAAAAACTTGTAATAAATAACAGAGTCCATTAAGCCTTAAAATTTTTTTATAAATAAATCAGTTGGGACCATTTGTTAATAATTTGTAGTTACACTTTATTCCACTTAGTTTAAAATCACTTCGATAAAATTATTCTTATAAAAGAAAAAGAAAGTTCATTGAAGTAGGAAGAAAAATTAGTGTGGTTCTTTCTAAATACAAGTAAAAGAAAATTTTATACAATGTACATATCCGTGCTTAAGCCGTGGGTTTGTAGAATTAGATTTTACTGAAATGGGTCTACCAGACATGTAAGAGATGATTTACTCTAAACTTTCAAGAAAGTACAATTAATATCTCTTAATTTTAGTTGATAGCAATTTAGTTTCTATATTTTTAAAGTGGTAACAATTTAGCCCTTGAATTTAAATAAGTAATGATTTAGTCTCTGTACTTTAGAATTTATAACGATTTAGTCTCTATCATGAAAAATATTAGTATGATTTAATTAAATTTCTTACACATGTAAATTCACAAACAGATCATAAAGATTAAGTCATTGCATATAGTTTACACTTAATTTGGTGAAAACTAACAATTAAATCGTTACCAACAAAAGTCCAAGGAAAATTGTTACTTTCATAAAAGTTTAAGGATCAAAAGTGTTTTTTTTGCCTTAGTTTCTTTTGGTTGTTGTATTCTTGTATCTCGTGTTTAAAAAGAAAAGGTTAAATCATTACATATACTCCTAAGTTATGGGTCCATTTGTGGTTAAAACTTTAAAAGTTTCATTTTAATCTTTTAAGTTTGGATTTTTTTTTTTTTTTCCATCCAAAAGAATCGTTGAAATATTTTGCCACTAAATTTATAGACAAAAAAAAAAAAAAAAAAAAAAGTCATACTTCAAAGTCATGAAGGCTTTTGTGTCTCCCTAATTTATATGTAGCCCAACTTAGCCCAACTTGTTTATTATGCCAGTGACCAAGAAGTAATATAGATTGAAGTCCTTCCCCCACAGATTTTTGAACTAAAAAGTACTATACTTCATTTAAAATAATTACATAAAGTACATTTGTTACCTAATACAAACGATTTGCAATATAATTAAGCTAAAGAGGCTTCCTTTAGAATGGGATGTTGGCTTTTAAAATTAAAAATATAAAGAAGCCTTCTTATCTTCCTTACGAAGTTTTTTTCATTACCTTTCAATTAAAATCAACAAATTATGAACATTTATCTGACCTTTTCCCCCTTTTGCAAGTAGACGTATCACCAATTTGTTAAGAGTTTATGCATTTTTAGAACCCTTAGGGGATGAAACTTCTGTGCCACATATTGGACAAACCCTTTTGATTTGAAGCCATTTGCCTATACATTCTGAATGGTAAGGATGCTCACAAGAAAGAGCAGCCAATTCTTCACCATCTTCATATTCAACTTGGCAAATCACACACCGATCTATACCACTTCTGTTTTCGATAGTTCGGAACTTGCTCGAGTGCAAGCATGAAGGTATTTCGTTCACTGGTAGGCCCCTCTTTTCTTCTCCAATTAACTCCCCTAATGCAATCAACTCTTCATAAGTTAGCTCGTCCAAATCAAAATCCTCAAGATCCCCATCTTCATCTTCTTCCATATCTTCATTTCCATCGGTAGTCTCCTCATCATCTTCCAAAAAAGCCCACCGCGAGAGAAGCTCTTGCCTTTGCGAGGAGGCATTGGGATCGAGAACATTGTTGCTGTTAGAATCTGAATATTCATCTTCGTCACTATCACTTTCAATGGTCTCGAGCATCGTATAGGCCAGCTCGTGCTCCTGCTGCTGCATTGCTAAGGCCATGATCAAATCTGAGTTTACCTGTTCAACATAAGCGAGAGAAATCCTTTGGGGAAGCTGCTGCTGCTTATCCTCTTGCTCTTCCATTACAAATGATCAAAATCTTAGAAAACATGCAACACAAGAGCCATGGTTTAGGATATATGAGGTTGTATTTTTTGCTGGTTTCTTGATTGAGAGACAACTTTGATAGAAGGCAACTGGAAAACAACTCTGATGAACATTTCAATATTCTAGATTCCCACCTTGTTCAAGTTCTTCAGCCTATCAAAGCCCATCATCTATCTTTAGTGGAGAGGGGTTTTAAGTTTTCTTGGCAGAGAAGGCAGGTTTTGTGCAAAGGAATGGATAGTTGTATATTTCAAGTAACATTATTTTATGCTTGCATCCCTACATTTTAGGGAAACACCAGCCATTTCTTACCTTGCCTCTTGGCGATTCCACGACGGCCTATCTTTGCTGACATCTTTTATTCATAACGGAGGCCGCACCGTATAAGATCTGATTCAATGGATGGATAAGACAGAATATAACAGATGTGCAAAAGCTAAGTTACCATCAAAGAGTAAATGGAAATTTTGGAATCTAAATTAATCGATTTTGGAACCAAAAGGCACATTTCGTTTCATAAACATTTTCTCATGTAGAGAGTTCCAGATAAAGTCAATTCCATGTCAAATTATATAGAGCACATTACAAGTTTCAGCCCAGCATGAAAGTCTTTTGCATTTCACTCGTGAACTCCATTGCCCTGGGCTGCAGCCTAATTGGGAGTAATCATGAAACAAGTCATCTTTCAAACATAAGGAGAAAGATTAATCCATGCGTCCCTTCAAGATTCGCTCTTTTACTTCAGTAGGCGTACTGCAACAAAGACAAATTATAGGATTATGTCAATCAAAAATATATAACGGACAGGGAAAGGTAAACAGATATAACGAATGTAAAAGGGGAAAAAATAAAAGGTAAGAGTTAGGTAGAAATGAATGAAAAATTTATTCGGTATGTGTAAAATGATACTTTTGGAATGTTGATCTAATTGTCAGGGACATCAATAATGGTTTAGATTATTTTATTATTATTACTATATTTTGGATACACCATAGTGGCTTTAATTATTAATTAAAGATAACAAATAACGATAGAGCATAAACCGGTGGAGATGCATCTGAAAATTATATCCAACACATCAAAAACGTTGGAAACGTAAATAGAAAACTAAGGCACTCTTTTGTTTTTGGTTTTCTTTTTTTTTTAAATTAAGCTTATAAACATTACTTCCATCTATAGTCTCCAATTTGTTCTCAGAAAAACGGACGAAGCTAGAATTTTCTTTTCTTACCTACTTTTTTGAAAATGTTTTCCAAATCCAAACCAAATTTTAAAAACTTGATTTTATTTTTGAAATTTGGCATAGATTTCAAACGTGTTTTTAAGGTGAAAAGCTTACCAAGAAGTTGTGAAGAAACGAGCATAATTTTCAAAAATAAAAAACAAAAAACAAAATAGTTATCAAACGAGACCTAAATAATGAATACCTCCTCTAAAACAGTTAATAAATCGCACCAACTTTCCTCATGACATGTTCTGTTATAACTTATAAATATTATCATTATCATTATTATTACTATTTTTTTCTATATAATAAACGATGTACTAAGGTTATGTTCTGTTACAAATATTATTATTTTATCCAAGGTGATATGAATGTTAAGCAAAAGCAACATCTACCAGAATAATCACAATTCACAACAAACCACCTCTTCGAAAACACGTTCACACCAATAAACCAACCATTAAACATAGAGAATTAAGAATATGTGGCTTACACAACATAGACGTGTCCCCCCCATCCACTCAAACAGTCCCTATCCACAGAAGACAGCAGCGCTTGAGAGATGGTTTCAAATAATTCCTCTGGTTCCTGCCCAATACAAAATTGAATCAACAGAGATCACTATATAGTTAAGAACACTTTCACAAAAGAACTAGGAAAATTTTTCCCTAACAAGAATATTTTAGGCTATCTATCAAGAGGACAAATTTGAACATCATGTGCAGCTCTTGGCACAATCAGATAAAACAAACTACAGTGCCTGTCCGTTCTAACTAGATATGTTCAATTCAAAATCCAAAACAGCAAGACTATATTGGTTTATCTTTCAAAAATATTGAAAACCAAAACCAAAAGACCATAAGTCTTTTGGTTTTGGATTTCAATATTTTTTACTGTCAATCTGACCACTGATAACTGCCCAGTGCCACTTCTACATACTTGCCTTAACCTTCAATCACTCTTACTTAGAGACGTCGTCATACTCTCTAGAAACCTCAATAGTCAGATTTTACATCCCTTCATCTGTTCATCACAGTCCATTAAGTCACTATCCATGATCAAACAATTGCCTTCATTTTTTGTCTTCCTTTTTTTTTTTTGCAATGATTCAATCCATGAGATTTATCGTTCCCCTTGTTCAATGATTATGCCTGATTTTCGAACTCCAACGGGAAGATAGTTTTACGTACCAAATTTGTTCTTCCAGTCTCTAAGGTAATGGTTGGTCTATGTTACGTCTCTAATCAAATCCATCCTTTTTTTTCTACTCTCTCAAACACAAACATGCACTAATGTCTCTGCCTCTTCCTTGGACATACACTTAAGGCAAAGCCATGGTGTTTACTGCTCAGTACTCTATTTCACAAGGGGTTTTCTTTTTTCTTTTTCTTTTTTTTTTTTTGTGGTGGTGGTGGTGGTGGTGGTGGGGGGGGGGGGGGGGGGGGGGGGGATAGTAATGTTCCTTACTCAATGCAGCAATATAGAATCCCAATGACGAATATAAAGCATATGTAAATAAATTATACCAACATACCATGTCAGGTTTAAACATTGCTTCACAAGCACCATAAAGGGACTCTGATGCAGTACCAGAAACAACAAAATCCTTAGCAAGCTCTCTGTGAACAATGAATTTGACAGTGTATTAGTTTTACATTTGATAATCCTAAACCTAGAAAAATATTTATCCCAAAAATCAAATTTCATTGCAATGTGTTGCAGAAGCTGCAACTTCAAGTCTGATGCACATTCCAAACAAAATGAAGAAACCCATATAGATGATTTAAGCGAAAATTCAAATCAAACAAAATCAAGAAGTTGGTAATACGACAAAGAAAGAAGAAAGAGAGTGCTCACTTGGCCCCAATGGAATCCATCGTGCAAATGAAGGGTTTGTCTTCGTCACTCAACCCAGCAATTACAGGCTGGCAGAAATATGGACCAAACCTACAAACAAGAAAATTGATATATGAGTATTTTTTATCGATCCTAAAAAGGCCAAATAAGAGTTATAAATTCAACCTCTTATCCTAAAAAAATGCATCTTATAAAGAAAAAGGTTATAAACTCAACCCTTTTCCCATGCAATTTATATCCATGGACGACCTATTAAAAATCTATAGAACAAAAGAAATTTCAGGAGCGATACTACTACCCGATCCAATTATAACACAACTTCATCATGGCCAGTTCTATAAGCTAGGGCAAGACAACAGTTTAGTGTGGTACTGCAGTCCACTTCATGAAAATTGAGAATACCAAATTTTAAGTATTTAGTTCTTGGAAATAGTACTTGTGTTAGGTATCCAAACACCTATAATATACAAAACTAATATATTGCAATATTAAGAATGAACTACAAGATAAACATGTAATTTGTCGTAGTTGCACACTCCCTCTTGAGATCTCTCCCAACCCCTAATTCACTCACCAAATGTCTAACTCCCTCCCACAATCCTTCTATTTACAACCAAACCCCTTAACCACCTCCTTACGTAATTACTAATATACACTTATAATATCCATAATTGCATTCCGATCATTAAGCTTTTGGTGTATTCATGGCAAGCACTAAAAACTAACTTACATATTACTGAGAGAAAAAGTTTATTCTATCATTTCACTTTCGTTGTTATTATGTCACAACAGTTTTTATTGCCTCCAAAAGCTAGGACAGAGACTAGGAACTATCTTGAGATGGAGACCCTTGATCGTTCCTAAGTTTATCCACATTTCAACTATCCAGAAATTCAACTTGTAATCCTATTTTAAACTAAGTATAAAATATCTTGTTAGTCAGTTTGACATATACCAATTCCATAACACGGTTTGACTACACATGTACAGTATTGCAGTGAAAAGCTTGACATGCTATAAACTCTCAACATCCCCGTCAAGTCAAGTTAGCTTATGATCTCACACCAACAGAGGTAAATAAAAACCAAGAATCACGTTGGTAGAAGAATCAATGGACACGCAAAAGAAGCTGTGCAAATTCTGAAGAAATTGCAACCATGTTTTTTAACCAAGACCGAAAATATAGAGAATACGTGATTCAAACTGCTGAAAAAGAGGTAAATAAAAACTAAGTAGTTGTCCAACCTTTTCTCATAAAGACGAGCTGAGACAAGGCTAGCAAATGTCTCAGGCTTCATGTCCCTCTCTTCACGAAGTTGGTACAGTTTGTGCTGATAAACAAGCCGTTGATACCTTTATTTCAAGGGCAGGAGGTAAGCAATGAAAAATTAAACCAAGAAAAAAAAACGAATCTACCAACAGAAACATACAGTGTCTGAGCATCGGTACCAAGGCCCGAAAGGCCGAGAAATAGCTTATCATGAATCCTGTAAATTTTCTGGAAATCTGTGGCAATAGTCTGCAGCTGAACACCAAGCCTACGATCACTGGCAATGGCAAAACAATTTTTCCCCACCATCGCGACTACAGCACTTCCATTATACTCAAAGATCTACAATGGCAATCCATTATCAAAATGCATGAACTACATACTAACTAACACTTCCAGAAGCAGCGCAATAATGCTAAGAAGAAAAACGCACCGACATCAGATCAGAAACCCAAGCTTTCCCGGTAAAAAACTATGAGAATCTCTGCGACATGAGGAAAAGAAAGGGTAAAACAATTGTCAGGCCAGGGCGATCGGAAATGTTCGTACCGAAACCGAAAACGAAATCAAAATCAAAGAAATGAAATCCCGTTCCAAAACCCTAATAAAAAAAAACATTCACAGATAGAAAATGAACTGAATTTTTGAAGATTAAAAGAAGAAATCCAAACCTGAAAGAAGAGGGAGTTGAATCGCAAAGAGGAATGCGGGAATGAACAACACACTGGTTTTTAGTATAGCAATTGATGGCTTGGGCTTCACTCCAACCCCTTGTCTCAGTTTCTTGCTTTGTTAATTTTCTGATTATTACCTATTATTATTTATAATTATCGGAATTTTTGGGGTTTGCTTCTAAACCCATAAGTCCATAACCGAACAGGTGGTCTCCGTTTGTGAAAATGGACAAACGAACGGAATTGGGCTTGTCTTTTGGGCCTTGATAAATTGGGCTACTAAAGAATACATAGAGGCCCAAAAATGACAATAAAAAAATAATAATAATAAATAAATAAATAAAAAGCTCAGCCGTATTGCTAATTTAGGAAGGTCCAAAAAGTATTCGACGGTTAAAATATGTGATTCACTAGTTATTTTTCCGAACTTGATTGATATATATCTAATATACCTTAAAGATGTTTAATATTTGATTTACTATCGATATACCTAAAAAAATTGTTGTTTGCCATCTAATAATGCTATTGATATCTCATACATTTCCTACATATTTGAAATATAATAATGAATATTTTAAGTACAATCGACATATTATTGATACCTCATATATTGCTCAGATACTTGAAATATAATAATAGATGTGTGAAATACAAATGGATGTCTAATACACTGCTCATACATATTGAAAGCTGCTCTTGATATCTAATATACTACTTATATATTTGAAATTTGTTTGATATCTAATGTACTCTTGATATATTATTAATTTATTTGAAACTTGATTGATATTTTATATACTGCTCATGCACTTGAAATACATAGGTGTTTCATTGTAACGACCCGACTAACAACTATCTAATCAGACCATTACCCATTGTATGCAAAAGTTCAAAAAAAAAACGACACTATGCAAAATGCCAAAGAAGAACCCATGTTTTTCATAAAATTACCACTTGTTTTCATTCAAGAAATCAGTGAAATAACAAGTAAAATCTTGGTTCGAGGTACCCCTAAGGAAACAATAAAAAGAAGCTTCATGAATGAAAATTAGCATAAATAAATAAGAAAGACGAGTCTCAAAACATGAAAAACATGAAAAACTATGCAGAAGCTGCTACGGGTTCCTTGATGCCATGAAGGATTCTTTTTGTCATTCACCTGCACATTCCTTCCTTTACCTGAAAAAAATATATAAGAGGAAAGGATGAGTAATTATATTACTCAGTAAGTAACCCCACTACCGGGGTCGGGCTAGGCACCTATGTCCATTAAGTGCGTCAAACATAAGACATGCATATCTATCATATACCATACTTCTATAAGGGAATCGTTGCACCCGCCCCACCGTTGGTCATGGATGCCCACCAACCTCTAGTGAGTCCCGAAGGAGACACTTACCTCTGGTGATCCCGAAGGAACATAAACCTCTAGTGTACCAGAAGGACACAACCTCTGGTGAACCCGAAGGACACAACCTCTGGTGAACCCGAAGGAACACAACCTCTGGTGAACCCAAAGGAACACATCCTCTAGTGATCCCGAAGGACCACATCCTCTAATGATCCTGGAGGAACACAACCTCCAGTGGGCACCCAACCAACGTAGAGGAGTAACCACTACTTATCGTACACGATCAATAAAGCT
Organism: Citrullus mucosospermus; assembly: GCA_030954485.1. Taxonomy (NCBI): domain Eukaryota; kingdom Viridiplantae; phylum Streptophyta; class Magnoliopsida; order Cucurbitales; family Cucurbitaceae; genus Citrullus; species Citrullus mucosospermus. The sequence continues at coordinate 16,928,764 of CM062062.1, forward strand.
CATAATCATTCCATAACATGGATTCATACGCTATCAGTAAAGTTCATAATCGTTTTACAACATAGATTTATACACTAACAGGCACATATAACTTTAAGACATGGAAATCACATATAGGCAAAATATCTCAAAAGTGGCTCTAGGAACCTACTACATCATGGCAACTAAATGTATGGCCCAAAGGCGGTTCAGGTAGTAAGATTACTTACCTGAGTGTTGATCATAAGGCTAACCACACCGTAAACTCTCGCACAATTCCTAAATAAACTGGGAGTAAAATTCCCCTAACTTAAGTTACTCATCAAGTCTAACCCGTCATAAGTAAATTCAAAGTTCATTCGAGAGAGTTCTTACCCAAACGTGGCTAAACTCGCAGTTTCCTCCAATCCTACGAACCAAAGTAATCGCCGACCACCTATCAAGATTTACCAATTAATTCATATTCCCAAAAATTTACCGAACTACGCCACTATCCTAATCGGCTTCAAGATACTCACCTAGGGAATATTGATCCGCAACTGATGGTCAGACGAGCAGTTAGTTGTAGCCGAGAGCGAGATTCTGAGCGAGAGCAATATCCTGAGCGAGAGAGCAAGAGAGCGAGAATCTGAGTGAGAGAGCGAGAAAGCAAGAGAGTGAGAGTCTATAGGAGAGAGCGAGAGAGTGAGATTCTGGGCGAGATAGCGAGATTCTGAGCGAGCGACTTCTAGGAAAAGTAGAATCAATCAAGGCGAGCAGCGACTGAGAGAGACACAGCGGGAAACAGAGGTAAAGAGAGAGTGTGGCGGCGGAGAGGAAATCAGGAAGAGGAAGAGAGAGAGTGGCGACGGAGAGGGAGAGGGAAGAGGAAGAGATTTTTTTTATCTGCACGCAAACCGATGATTTATTTATAATAAACCCTAATTCCTTCTCTTCTTTAATTCCATTAATTTCCACCTTTATCCTTTCCCCAAACAAAATAAAATCTCCTTAATTTAATTATCCAACCCAATCAAATCTACCCATTTTTTTATTTATTTATCCCAAAAATAAATTATCTCTTACCAATTCCAAAAATTTCCTTAAATCCACCTCGCCAATCACTACAAATACCAATTTTAAAAATTAATTCCTTAATCTAAATTAACTTATTTTTTACTACCGAAAATTAAATTTCTCAACTTCCAATTAATCCCCAAATGATGCAAGATGACTTAAATTAACTTAATAGGAGAATTTACCTCAATGATTTGGGTTGTCATATTCATATACTCTATATATTAGGTATACCAAACAATACATTATCTCTAGACAAAACATGATTTTTTCCATAATAGAACTAGTTTAGCAATATTGAACCTAAGCAAATGAATTATTAAGCAATTCAAATGATTTAATTGGCCGAACTAATATATAAAACGAGTACATCAATAAATTAGTTGTAGAATTGATATATCAAATATTAAGTATATTAACTTTACAAATATATCAAGTATAATCTATCTTGTTTACGGTTTTTACTAATCGTATCATGATTTTTGGTTTAACCGTGGCAATATTAAAACCTGATTTAAAGACTGAATAATCCATCAAGACCAAAATTAAAATAAAAATAAAAAATAAAAAAAAACTCACCAAATTGAACAAAAGAATATTAAAGCAAAACACAAGGTTCTCATATATATTTTTTTAAAAAAAAATCAAAATAAAGAAAAGAATCAAATAAACATAAAATACCAATATATGGCGAAAATGAAAAAATTGACAAGCATATAAAATTGCAAAAACACATGCATGATGGTGGTCAAAAGAGAAGAAAATGTGATGATTGGGAGAAAAGAAAGAAGATTAAAAAAATTGCAAAAAATTACATACATGAGGATGTTCCTTTCCATTTTACATAACTTGATTAATACATGATATACTTTAAACTTTATTATATCTAATATATGTATTGCTGGTATACTTAAAAATACAATTACGAGTGTTTAATATACTATTGATATCTCATATAGTGCATATATATTTAAAATATGATAATAAATGTGTGAAATACAATCGATATATTAATGGATGTACGATACATTGCTCACATACTTAAATGTTGTTTTTGATATCTGATATATTATTGACATACTTGAAATTTGTTTAATTGCTAATATACTGCTTATATACTTGAAATACAATTATGAATGTTTGATATAATTTATATTAGGTATATTAAACAATACTATATAAGTATTAAGTCTAAAGATTGAAGCAAATCACATGGATCAAAACGAATGCGTGAAATACAATTTATATTTGATATCCAACAAAATAAAAAACCTATAAATCAAAACGAATCACATAAATCTACCAAATAAAATGAAATTAATCTAGAAAAGAAATTACGAAATCAAAATCGAAAAAGAAATGAAGAAGAAATAGAAAACAAATATTATGCAACTCAAAAACAACAAAGATGATGAGGGAGAGACACAAATCAAACCTAGACGAGCAAAATCGAGTGAGAGAATAGATAAAGATATGATTAAATGAGAAAATAAATAAAAAGGAGGAAGAATAACAGTTCAAGATTCAAATAAAGGGGAAAATTAGAATACTGAACCAAAACAAAAATTAGTAGTTAAAGTTTTTGCTATAATTGCAAAGTTAAAAATACATTGCTATGGATGCATTTTACTAATTTCTTTGTATTTAATATATTACAATTTATATTTTAATTGATATTGGACGACTTATTAGACACTGTATTTTATTTGGCATATTTTTTTCAATTCTATATTACTTTATTGCAGGTAATTCGAACGTCAAAAACAATTTTCTTTTCAAAAACCTATAATAGAATTTGAATGTAAATGAATTATATTAATGAAAAGTTTTAAATGGATAAAACTTCCTTGCGTGTTATTTGAAAATAAATGTTTTTGGGGAAAAAATTGCTTTAAGGCACATCTATTTTTTCCATAAGTGTTTTTCGTTTTTTTTATGAGAAAATAAATTGTTAAAATAATAAGAAGAGTGTTGAGGAGTGTTGTGGACTTTCAAGCATGATTTTTATGAAATTTTATCGCCCATTAGGTTATTCAGGAAATAAACGGTAGGTTTAGATCATTTATGTAATTGGGCTGTTAAAACAGGAAGTTAATGTAGAAAGCCCAAACATATATATATATATATATACATATAACAAAATTTAGATTTAGCTCGAGCTTATTAGTTGTAGACTAAATTGTTGGTGAACCTATCCCTAATAGATTTAACTATATTTGCAATTCTTTAATGATGTTGTTATACACTTAATTATTAACTCTAAAAGTGTTATCAATTGCAATTACCCTTTTTAAATGGTATCGGAAAAAAATGTATTTGATCGTTGAAATTTTAAAAAATATCACCTTTAACAGTCAAAGAAACTTAGGGCGTTTTTGGAATTTCTTTTCAATTGATTAATCTAAAAAATAAGTCATTTTGAAATAAATACAAATGTTTGGCAACCATTCAAATTGAAGTTTAAGAGCCATTAGTATCTTTATTTTAAATAGTTTTTATATAAAAAAAAATGTTTAGATGAAAATAAAATTTTTTAAAACATTTATTTTTAAACTTAATCTAAATGAGTCCTTAAATGTTATTTAGTTTTTTTTTCTTTCAAACTTTCAGATTAAAAGGTGTCCATTTTGAAACTTTTGTTTCTTAAACTAAATAGGTATCATTTTTAAATCTCATAGTAGAAACGTATACTTTTACCAAAAACTCATTTATATACTCCTTTTTTTTTTTCTTGGAGAAAATGAGCATTTTTTAGATATATAAAAAGTGTAAATGCATTTTTTTGAAAAAACATTCCTTTTAGGACAATCCAAATAGTGAAAAAAAAAAGTTGTGTTCAATTATAATCCAATCACCTAAAAAAGTTTTAGTTTACAATTGATTGAAAAAAGATGGAATGAAAATTCACTTTGCCAATGCATGATCTTTAAAATCGTCATATTTCTATTTGTTTATAACTTTATTTAGTACGATAGTAATAAAGGTGAAGAATCGAACCTTATACTTCACGGAGGGAGTGCATGCAACTTATTCTTTTTCATTTTTTCTAATATGCACCAATTACTATTGAGCTAAACTACATTTGATCCTTATTTTTGTTTGTTTGATTTTTAATCTCTGTATTTATCACATTTTTTTCTTAATTCTTAAATGAATACTCCTTGACTATTTATAATGATTTTGTGTTTTTTATTTATTGATTATTTTAAATTAACTATAACTAATTGTGTCTATGTTAAAATACTTTTTTTTTTTTTAATTTCAAAAGTTATATTTGTTTAGTTCCTAAAACTTACCAATTTAATAAAAGATTTTTAGAATCAATAATTAAAAATTAAGTGACATGATATTAATTTTACCCAATATAATTTAGAGACTTATTAGACAACCATTAATTCAAAGTCCAACTTAACCGTAAATTTATATTTATCTATTCCAATTTTTAAATTCTAGACATACTCTAAATCAACATAGTTGGAGTTGAGGAGAGAGTAGTGGCAAGTGTAAATGAACGACATACACTAGACAACCATTTTTCAATCCACAGTAGTCGTTTATATTATTAAACCCGTTCACCATTCATTTTTTAAAAGTCATGTGCTAGATAGATATTCACACTACTTCATTTATAACTTAACAATTATGAAAAATTTTGTAATTCCTTTGAATTATGAACTTGTTAGTTATAAATGAAGTGATTTGTTTTCTCTTTTTATATATCTTTTCTCCTCCTATCTTTTAAACTTAATTTAATTTGTTCTTGTTGGGTCAATACCATAAGTAATATGACATAATATAATATATCAATAATAAATTATGTCATTTTACACAAATACTAAAAAAAAGATAGTCAAAGCAAGTGTAACTTAATCGACATATAATATGTTAGTGATCGAGATAGAGAGATTGTTTTTAAAATAATATTTTTAGGGTGAAAAAAATATTTAAGTAATTAAAAATACCATATTTTAAAATGAATAAAATCAAGATCAAAATGGCAGCTTATTCTAGATGCAGGTTATGATTTGTACTCTAAAAAATTTAGGGACAAAGGAACCAAAATAATATTCTATTTGAATTCAACTTGTTTTATTTTATTTCAACTATAGACTATATTTAGCATTTATTATCCCATTTGAATTTATAAATAAACAATTAATTCGAAGACAGAACCATTGACTACTTAGCTAATATTCAATTTTGTTTGTAGTTCTGTCTTTCGAAGTCAACTGCTCTCTGCTTGGCTTGCTCGAGAGATAAGTCACTATTAGATTCCAGATCTGAATTATTAATTTAATTTTTTTAATTTCTCATTTGGATTCGATCTATAGGATTTATTGGGATTGACTAAAAAAATTGTTTTTCAAAAAGTAATTTTTATTTAACCACTCTTTATAAAAATAGCAAAAAATATTTTTATATACAAATTTGTTTGGCTTATTATATACCTGAAGTATTTCTATTGATGTTAAATTACTATAAAGAATGGATTAAATACTATTAATTAATAATTTTAAAACACTTTTATTTGTAAAGTTCTTTTAACATGTGATTGATAGAATTGGTCATTAAAGTTAGTTATTAGGTGTTGTCGTTGAAGATAATCAATATAGTTGGTTGATGAAGGTGATCGTTGCCAGAATTGGTAGTTAGAGTTGGCCGATAGAGTTAGTCGTCGGTAGTGGAGGTCGTCAGCGGTGATCGCGAGAATTGGTTGTTTGAGGTGGACATCATATGTGGTGGTGGTGGTCATTAGAATTAGCCACTGAAGCTGATCACCAAAGTTGGTTTGCATAAGTGGCCTCTAAAGTTGGGTGGTGATCACCATAAGTTTTGCCATAGTAGGTTGCTGAAAGTGGTCCTCGGAGGTGGTGGGTGAAGGGTAGTGACAGACAGTGCCAACCATGGTATAAAGGAGGCAGAGAACTAATGTATATTATGGTAATTGCATATATTATATAAATTACTGAGAAATTAACCATTAAACATTCAAAATCATTTTTCAAAAGTTGGTTTCATGTGTTTCTCTTAAACCAACTTATTTTGTAAACTTATTTTTCTCAAAAACTGTTTAGAGTATTGTCAAACATTCAACTTTCTCCAAAATGATTTTTATTTTTCAAAACGAACCACTTAGAAATTTAAACCAAATACATCTGTAGAATAATAATATTTTATTATTAATCCAATTATTTGTTCATTTATTAAGAAATAATAATTGATTGACTTTATAAATGCCCACTCATTTTTACTAGTAAAGATATATTAATTTAATAAATTCAATTATTTACTAACACTATTAATTAGTTATAATTTCAATTAAATAATTTAATAGAAAGGTTCATTTGTTAATAATTATAGTTAACACTATTTGCAAAATATATATATAGTTACCAATTTAATTAAAACTATTTATTATTAATGACTTAAGGTTAATTTGAATAGATTATTTAATGAATGTATCATGATAACACTTTTAGTAATAATGTCATACAAAATAGATCTTATTTATTTCCACAAAAGCTTGAAGCACATTGCCATGTATAACTAAAGTCAATTATCTTTAATTTCCATAAAAGAATATTATTATGAGACATTTATAACTTGTAAGTTTTAAGATGGTATCCAATGAAACCTTATTAAACCAAATAAATAGTCTTTATAAAGGCTGAGTTCATAAATCTACAATAAATTAAAGAATAGTCCTTTTTGACGAATTGCTATTAGAAGAGAAAATATAATAAAAGATAAGATAGATCAAATTGTTGTGTTGTACGAGTTTGCAAGAGAGTTATTTATACAAAGATTTTAGATTGAAAGATTAAATCCTTAATTAATTATTTAAACTTTTAACCTCCTGAAACATTTTCCTCTTTAATAGATTAAAAAAACCTAAAGAATCGATTAAATAAAGGTTAAAACTCTTTCAGACATTAAACATTAAAACATTACCACAAAAGTACATAATAACTCATTGATCATTCTAAGGGTGTGTATATATAATATATAATAAAAGAATAGCTCATTGAAGATAAATTAGGTTATGTAATTTATAAAAGACAATGATGTAAAAATGTATCAGTAGAAGAAGAATGCTTAGTGATGGACAAAACAGAATGTAGAATGTTAACTTAAATTTAAGTAAAATATCGGTGAGTGTCTATTGTCTCAAAATCTTTATAGTTTCTATACTTGATGGTCAATCTCCAATACTTGAAGGTCAAAAAATATTTACAAACCCTACTTTGATGGCCAAAATCATCAAGATAGGGTTTGTGTTGATGTTTTCTTTATAGTTTCTATACTTGATGGTCAATCTCCAATACTTGAAGGTCAAAAAATATTTACAAACCCTACTTTGATGGCCAAAATCATCAAGATAGGGTTTGTGTTGATGTTTTCTTTATAGTTTCTATACTTGATGGTCAATCTCCAATACTTGAAGGTCAAAAAATATTTACAAACCCTACTTTGATGGCCAAAATCATCAAGATAGGGTTTGTGTTGATGTTTTTTGGCTATCAAGAAAACGACCTATCTTGATGGATGGACTTTTTAGCTTTATTGATGTTTTTTGGCCATCAAAATATGTCTTTCTTGATTTTTTTGGTCATCAACAAAAGCCAAATTTATAGTAATGTATTTACTACAAATTTTAATGTGTTTTTTTTTTTTTTGATTTTGGTAATGTAATCGTTATCCATATTTCTTTCATAAGCAAATTATATAAATATATATATATATATATCGACATTAATTGATATATCATCTACTCCATTTCTTAACGTTAGGGATTCAAATCTTCTTCACTACGCGTTTATTTGTTGAATTAGAAAACAAAATGAAACTTGTCAATGTGAACATAATTCATCGGTAACTAGCATATCTACTCCATTTCTTAAAGTCAAAAGATTCAAATCTTTGTAACTTCACCATTATTTGTTACATTAAAAAATGTTATATTACAAATTTGGTACATATGGTTGAAGAAAATTTAGAATTTAGTCTATATGGTTTATAATTAGAATTTAGTCCCTATGATTTGATCAAACCTTCATAATTAGTCCCTATGGTAGGGATTATTCATGAAGATTTTATTAAATCATAGGGATCATTTATGAGATTTTATCGAACCTTAAGGATTAAATTCTAATTTTCAAAATCATAGACACTAAATTTTAACTTTTTTTTTTTTTAAATTATAGCGACCAAATTTGCAATTTAACTTAAAAGATGGTGTTGAAAATTTATTGGGAAAAATACCTTTTTAGTCCTTAGATTTTAGGTTTAATTTCTATTTGGTCCCTAGGTTTAAAATGTTACATATTTAGTCCTTAAGTTTTGAGTTTGGTTTCAATTTAGTCTTTAGGTTTCAAATTGTTACAATTTTACCTTTGACATTTGAATTTTATTTCAATTTAGTCCCTAGATTTCAAGATTTACATTTTTAATCTTGATTTTGCATTAGATACACATTTTTCCTCTAGTCTTAATGTATGTTAATAAAATTTAAATAATTAACTCAATTCTAATTAATTAAATTTCAATATTCTTCATCACTTTTAAAATAAATTTTAAAAATTTCACCTCAAAATTATTTTAAATCAATTTACAAATATTGACGTTAATGATTGAAAATAAATTTTTAACAAAAAAAATTGAGGTTAAAAATGTAAAATTTTGAAATGTAGGAACTAAATTGAAACAAAATTAAAAAATCAATGGTAAACTGTAGTATTTTGAAACTTAAAGACTAACTTGAAACCAAAATAAAAACTCAAAAACTAAATGTGTAACATTTTGAAACTAAAGATGAAATAGAAACTAGATATTTTTTTTCAAATTTATTTGAGTGTTTTTATTTTATTAAATTGGGAGGGCATTTTTTTAAAAACTTTTAAAGGCACATTTTTCTAAGTGGAGCAGTAAGACAGCTAAAGACGTAACATTTAATCGGTTTTAGAAGGCAATTTGTGGGAATAACAACCAAAGGGAACATTGCTTGCACGTTTTGCAGCTTCAAACAAGCAGCTTTTTCTGCCTTTTCATTCTCCATTCTTCTTGCTTTACGAAAGATAAGTGTTTTTCTTTCTAAAACAATTTTCTTTTTCTTCACAACTCTTATCAATGTGTTTTTAATCTTTTATTTAAACTTTTAAATCAATCTCATTGTTTTAAATTTAGAACCAAAATAAATAAATAAATAGGCAAATTTTAAAAGAACTATTTTTAAATATAGCAAAATGAACTAAAATATTTATAAATATAGCAAAATTTTTTGTTTATCTGCTGTAAACAGCAATAGACTGTGTATTTTACTATTAATTAAAAATATTTTCAGCAGTTTTGACATTTAAGATAATTTCTCATTTTAAAAAGATATTTAACGAGTTGTATTGATTTCATCCAACAGTTTTGACATTTAAGATAATTTATCATTTTAAAAAGATATTTAACGAGTTGTATTGATTTCATCCAATTGAAATCTAAACTTTAACATATATTGCAATTTTTACCTATGTTTACTTTGTGCTAAATACATCCACTAATTTTAAGATAAAATAAGACTAAAAGCTCTAGAAATTAACTACCTTCAACAAAATCAACCTTGCACGATAATATTGATTGAATTCCTCTATAATGTCCTTTTCAAAAAAAAAAAAAAAAAAAAAAAAAAACTAAACTAACTTGATGAATACATGTTTTTCTATTCATTAAATCAGCATAGGAACGTTTTCATTGATAATTTTTATTTATTATTATTTTTTAGAGTACAACATTTATTCACATTTAAAGTAAACTACACTCCATATGTTGTCAACAGATAATAATAATAATAATAATAATAATAATAATAATAATAATAATAATAAATAAACTACACCATTTAGCAAAATTTAAGACCGTGGTAAAATTTGATACACATTTATTTCTCTTCCCCCGTCTCAAAAAAAAAAAAAAAAAATACAAAAAAAAATTATATATATTATTTATGTTAAAATAATTTATATAATTATTATTTTCTAATATTATTATAATTTATAATATGTTACATAACACATATTACATTTTTTAAGGAGTGAATTGAGTTTATTACCTGACATGTTATATTTTTAAATGTTTTTATTTTGATTTAATATTATTTTAAAATTTAAAATTCAAAATCTAGATACAATTAAAACATAAAAATGTTATTTTCGAAATTTGAATTGTTTGAATCGTAGAATCTAAAAATAATTTTTATAAACAAAATTTAGGTTGCCTGTCAAACACATATATATTGAAATTAGAAAACTAGTAATCATGTACTGCAATGAAAATCGCCCCAAACTTCTTAAACTTTTGCTTAACTTGATTTGACTTGCTCGTTTTATTTGAATTTAAAATATTATTTTACGATTAATTTATTTATATATTTGAGCGGATGTGTCAAGATCGTATACACTTCCAACAAAGTTAAAAAAAATCTACGAACATGATAGATTAAAAAAAAAATTATTATACTTCCATAATCGTTAGTGGTTGTATCGCTCTAAACGTCATATTAATAATTGTATATATTAAAAAAAACCATAAACTTTTCACCATTGAATCAACTTAGATGTTTTATTAGATTTGTATTCTAAATTCGTTAATACATCACCTTTTATATGTATATAAAAACTTATTTAAATAAAAGATGTAAATTAGTAACGAAATTTCGTTCTTATGAGTTATTGTCCACCTTCTTATATTTTTCTATTATTCTCTATTTATTTACACAGAATTATACGAAAATTTTTCTTATTGCTTTTGGTGAGATTTTGGGAGAATAAGATTTATTTTAAACTGATAAGTGTCTAAATTAAACTTTTTTTTCTTAGATTTAATGTGTCAATTGACATTAAAAAAAAAAAAAAAATTTAATAATATATAAACTTGTAACTGAAAAGATGACTACATTTTTAATTACAGTTTTTTTTCTCTAGAATCAATTATTGAATCAAAGTACCACTCTAATTCTAATAAGAAGTTAAAAATATCATTTTGATCTCTATGCTTTAAAGTTTGTTCAACTTTAGTCTATATAATTTCAAATATACAATCTTAGTCAATATATTTTTAATATATCTTAAATTGAGTACTTACTACTAGTTTAATTAAAATTTTTTCATTACTTTTTTATTTTTATTAGCTTTTTCACTATAAATTTTGAAAATAAATTCACATATTGTGCATATTTGCATAAAAATTATCATGATTATTTCATCAATTTCGATAAAAATTAATGACTAAATTTAAGATTTACTAAAAATATAGAGACTAAAATTGAATATTTAAAAGTATATAGGCTAAATTTAAATAAATTTTAAAATAGTGGACCAACCTTCTTATATTTTCTATATTATTGAATCAAAATCTCACACATGTGAATGCAAGTAAGGGTGACTCGCGGTATACGTTTGAATATTTTGCTTATTTTTGTTTTATCTCTCTCACGTGACTCAACAGACGTGACGAGATTCCGCTACCAATGGGTCCGGGTCAGGGTCCACTCCGGTTTTCTTCACTTAATTTACTTACTTACCTACTAATTATCTTTATTTTCATTTCCCCCCCGTTATTTATCCATAATTCTCTTTAAAGGACCGACAAAACTATTTACTAGTTCGTTACCCACTCACCATTGAAATTCGGAAAATTCCAGTTCCACTCTAATCTGCCATCTTCTTCTCCCTCTTCATTTATTTATTTATTTATTTCCCTTTTTGATTTATTTTAAAGTAATTGACAGCCAATTATGAACGAAGCCGCTGTATAAAATCAAGACAAGACGCCTCGTTTCTTACGCAGAAAATTGATATATGAAATTCGCCATTTTACAGATCCAGACGAATTTTTGTATATTTCTTTGAAGTGAGAGAATGAGGAGTGAAAGAGAAGTTGATTTCTAGTCTTGATATAAATTCCGCAGTGAAAAGTCTTTGGAACTGAGAGAATCAATGGCGAAATCAGAGTACGGCTTCATCAGATACAGATTACTGTGCAATGTTAATTCTGCTTTGGTATTGACGGCGGCGTTGTTTTTCCATTGCGTCCTCGGTGGCAACGACGGCGTTACTTACGACGGAAGATCCTTGATCATCAATGGCGAACACAAACTTCTCTTCTCTGGTTCTATTCACTATCCGCGGAGCACTCCCGATGTAAGTTCGATTAATTAGTTCTTACTTTTGTTCATCCGTTTTTGCTCTTCTGTGATGATTCCGACACGACGGTTTCTGTTTCTAATTGGAGTTTAGCAATTAATGGCGGTCGAATTTTGACTGTTTGAAATTTTTGGTGGGAAAATGAAATTTCTATTGGATCATCCGTTTCACATTGTAGTGTAAGAAATGCTAGGTTAGTTCAAAAAGGGAAATCAAATGCATAACCGTATTGGTTCATCATTCGTGTTTGTTCGTTTTTATAAATTTACTTTTTTAAAATGGAATTTCTGTGTCTTTTTTCCTCTTTTTTAGAAACGGTGTTTTGATTGATAAAGTTTCCCGCCAACGAAGGAAGTAAATTACTGTTTATGGCAGTATTTCAAATTTCTGGAGTAAAATTCACTCTATTTTAAATTTTAACTCATAATCCCAAGAAATAAAATACTTTTAGCATTTCTATAGTTTGTTTAAGTGTGATTCAGTTCAAATCAATTTCTTGGATTTAGGTACAATCAAATGCAGCAATTCTGATATTAGCCTATATTGCATTCCCAAAAAGCATGTAGTTATAAATATAAAAATAATTATAAATATTCTTTTTCTTTTTTTTTTTTGGAAAAAAGTAGAAACTATAAATATAAACCAAAGACTTTCTTGCATATTGATACGTGATGTACGGTTCACCTAATTTTTTAAGACTATATATACATATTTTTTTAAGTTTAACAAAGAAGGTAGACTTACTCTAACCGAACCAATATTTTGCTTTGATCTACCAATTATGCATAAAAATTTATTATGTTAAATTTACATTCTGCATTGAAAAAATTTAATTGACATTAAACAACATTTTTAGCATAACATTATATAATATTTGGCGAATACCACAAATATTTCAAGTCACGAAAGTAGAATTATTCAAATAAGATTTTTTTCTTTTTCTTTTTTCTTTTCTTATTTATTTATTTATTTTGATTATGTGGTGTGGTATAATCTAATGTTTGACTTTTGAGTAAATAATACAAATTTTCAATTCAACCGTATGCTCATGTTGGTATAATGACTTTATTTTTAGTTTTAAAAATTTATGTCGGTTTTTTTTTTCAATCTTTTTTTGCTATGATTTTTTCCTTTATAAAAATGAAATAAATAGATTTTTAGTCCATTTTTAAAACAAAAAACACGTTTAGCAAAATTAGAAAAATTATTACTCATGTTGAAAACCATTTAATTTTAAAATCTAAGCATATAAACATTATATCTACTTCTAAGTTTATTTGTTTTCTCATCTAAAAAGTTTTTAAAAATAAGTTAAATTAAAAAAAAAAGTTATGTTAAAAAATCATAATTTAAAATAAATAAGATTAAAAATGAAATCGTCGTCATAATTTTTTTTTTTTTAGCTTTTACAACTTTTTCTAAACGGAAAAGTACATAATAAAACAAACCAAGGGTGGAAAATACCTTTATATTATGTATATTTATATAATTCATGTGATTCACGTCACCGCACGATGGACGAATGGAAAAGCTCTCCATGAAATTCAAAACCAAGGATTCAACTTCAAGCGAAGAAAAGGGCTGGATCCCAATAAGAGCTCATCGTACACAGTTCATTTGGGCCTGGGCCAACCCATAAAGGCCACAGCATTTTTCACCCGTGCTTCAGTTCGTTGAAAGAGTTTGAATTAAGAAGATTATTTTATTTATTTATTTATTTTTTTGGGTTAATTTATTATGCAGATGTGGCCTTCATTGATAGCCAAAGCAAAGGAAGGTGGCATAGACGTTATACAAACCTACGTGTTTTGGAATCTTCACGAACCCAAACAAGGAACGGTAACTCAATCTCTCCCTACTGTCTAACATATCTCTAAAAATTTAGGTGACATGGCAATGAGTTGCATACAAATTGATTTTTTTTTTCCAGTATGAATTTAGTGGAAGACGTGATATAGTAAGATTCGTGAAAGAAATACAAAAACAAGGACTATATGCTTGCCTAAGGATTGGACCCTTCATTGAGGCGGAATGGAGTTATGGGTAAAAGCAAATTAAACTTTTTGTCACAACTATTACCTTATAAATAACCATTTCTTAGTCCTTTGTCTTAACTTTCTAATACAGTGGTCTACCATTTTGGTTACATGATGTTCCTGGAATTGTTTATCGATCCGACAACGACCCATTTAAGGTATACCTCTAATTAAAGGAATATGTGCATTATGAGCTACAATCATGCATCTGCCTGTAGTTGACTCCCGTATACAGTAAAATAACAAAATGATATTTAAAATTAAATTTATAGTAGTCAATCAACTTATAACATTGTTTGAGTTCGGATAACTATGTGAGTAGTTACATTTGATGGTCACTCTGCACCTTCAATGGCAGCTTCACATGCAAAACTTCACCACCAAGATCGTGAACTTGATGAAGTCGGAAGGCTTATATGCTTCACAAGGAGGACCAATTATACTTTCACAGGTTTGAGCGGATGGACAATAGCAACAACATTATTGAATGTCTTTCTATTCATGTTCCAACATTTTTTACTCTGTGCACCTTGTTAAGAGAACTCATGGATGGAATTGCAGATTGAGAATGAATACACATTGGTGGAGGCAGCCTTTAGTGAGAAGGGACCGCGTTATGTTCTATGGGCCGCAGACATGGCGGTTAGCCTTCAGACTGGTGTGCCATGGAGCATGTGCAAGCAAAACGATGCACCTGACCCTGTGGTATAGTTATGTCAAAAGGACTTAATTATACGTTAATTATTTTTCCTCTTTATCTCTCCACTTGTTCATTCCTTATATTTAATCATAGCAGATAAATACTTGTAATGGGATGAGATGTGGAGAAACATTCACAGGACCAAACTCGCCTAATAAGCCATCTATTTGGACTGAGAATTGGACTAGTTTGTAAGTTTTGCGGTTCTATTGTATCCAAATATTTTGCATGACATTTTTCACAAAAATGGAGGAAGAATATGCTTTTTCTTTGAATGTTTGAGATCGTTAATTACTTTAATATCAGATTGAAATTTGTTGTTTAAAGATCGATAAACTTTGTGTTTGTTTGGGGCGTGGGATTACAGTTATCAAACATATGGTGAGGAACCGTACATAAGATCAGCAGAGGAGATTGCATTTCATGTTGCTCTTTTCATTGCTGCAAAGAATGGGACTTATGTCAATTATTATATGGTATTAATACAAATCTCTCTCTCAATTTTTTGTTTGTTCTTCCTTCCTATGAACCTAACTAAATATGTACATGTTTAACTTAAACCAAAACCACTGTTCATTTTTTCCATTAGTATCATGGAGGAACCAACTTTGGAAGATCAGCCTCTGCTTTTATGATCACAGGTTACTATGATCAAGCTCCCCTGGACGAATATGGTATGGCATTTTCTAAAACTACCCATCTTATTTAAATTAGCTCAACTGTTCGAATTTTGCATCAACTGAAAACTATTTACCACATACTGCAGGTTTAACTAGGGAACCAAAATGGGGTCATCTTAAAGAATTACATGCTGCACTTAAGCTATGCACCACGGCTTTGCTCACTGGAACAAAATCCAATTTCTCATTGGGCCAATCACTGGAAGTAAGTATTAATTGTCATGTTTCTAACTCCATTCAGTGCAAAATGAAAAGCTGTTCTAGGATAATGGATAAGAATGAAAAGTATTACTTCTTGAGGTTTTAATTCTGACGATTATAGATCACTCATGGCCCACTTGATTTTTAAAATTATGCTTAGCAACTTGTCACACCCCCTTCCGGATTATCCTCCATAATCCGAAAAGAGATGTGAAGACAGCAGTTACCGACTACCCTGTCACGTAACCCACTGTCAACCTCACTATCCACATGCTCTTGACAAACCTCGATTTCGATCGGCAACGGGAACTGTCATGCTACCTGAAAATGAAAAACATTTTAAAAGGGTGAGCTAACAGCTCAGTGAGTAACGGTTTTTCTGAAAACAATATATATTAACTGTAAAACTGGTCAAACTCGAATAAAATATATCACTTCAAATCATATTAAATTATACTAAAACACAATTGCAAAAGCATGCTTGACCGTTTCAGAATAAATATTCAAAAATCTAATTCTTATAAAATACTTTTTCTTTAGTTGAGGCAAAGATTTGAGTTCTTGCCAAAATGTAGAAAACAACGATATTTTAAAAACTACTCATTTTCTGTACTTGGTTCGAAGTTTGTAAAATAATCCTAAAATATAATCCTAAAATGAAATCAGTAGAGGTAAATAATGTTTATAAGTTGAATTTTTTTTTTTTAAAAAAACAAAAGGACTAAAAATTAAATGATATTACCAAATGGAACTTTATTCATCATCTTTCTATTTTATGGCAGGCAATTGTGTTCGAAACGGAGTCCGGAGAATGTGCTGCCTTTTTGGTGAACAAGGGAGCTACAGACACGAATGTCCGCTTTCAAAATGTTACTTACGAGTTACCTCTCAGTTCCATCAGCATATTACCAGATTGTAAAAATGTGGCCTTTAATACTAGAAGGGTAAGATTTATACTGGCAACTTGCGGGAAGTTTTTTAGCAACAGTTTTATTTTTCCTCATCAATTTCAATCGGTGAACTATACTTGATCAGGTAAGCGTACAACATAATACGAGATCGATGAAGGCAGTACAAAAGTTTGAGTCGTCTGAAGAATGGCAAGAGTTCAAGGAACTGATTCCTAACTTTGATGAAACCAAATTAAGAGCAAACGAGTTATTAGAGCATATGGGTACTACAAAAGACAGATCAGATTATCTTTGGTACACTTTTAGGTAAATAAGCAAAAGAAGAAGTCAGAATGAATTAGTTCAATTTTTTCTGCTTGCCAATAATGTCTGTTGAAATACAGGGTTCAACAGGATTCACCTGACTGTCAACAAACACTTGAAGTGGATTCTCGAGCTCATGCCTTGCATGCATTTGTCAATGGGGTTTATGCAGGCTAGTCTTATATTCCTTTTTATGGTTGAAACTCGAAGAAACCACAATATCAAGCATTCTACTATTGATGTTTTATAGGCTCCGCCCATGGAACTTACAAAGAAAGAGGTTTCTCTCTGGAGAAAATTATTACATTGAGAAATGGCATCAACAACATCTCATTGCTCAGTGTAATGGTTGGATTACCGGTACGGATCTTTTAATCTTCCCTTCCATAGTTGATGCATTTTAACCTTTATATTTTAGCGCTGATAGATATTCGTAACATAATGCACATAGTGAGTTCTGATAGTTTTAATTTGGAAAAGGATTCTGGAGCGTTTCTTGAGACCAGAGTTGCTGGCCTGCGAAGAGTGAGAATTCAAGGCGAGGATTTCTCAGAACAACCTTGGGGATACAAGGTTCTTTAATTTCTAAACTCCTAATATGAGTTCATAAACACTTAAAGTTGGTGTAATATTCACAAAAAGTACACATACTTAAAAATAACCTCTTTTTTATATTTTTGTTGGTCTTTCTAAACAAATTTGCAAAGGTTGGCCTATCAGGAGAGCAATCACAAATATTTTTAGGCACTCGATCGAGCGATGTTCAGTGGAGCAGGTTAGGAAACTCTTCTCAGCCGCTCACTTGGTACAAGGTACTGACAATAATCAATTGCTTAGACTACTCTTTGTACAGCAACTATCTTGAATTCAAATGTTCATTAACTGACCTTTGTCATTGTCATTCATCGCTAATTGAGCAGACTCAGTTTGATGCACCTCCTGGTGATGATCCAATTGCTCTGAACCTTGGTTCCATGGGGAAGGGTGCAGTTTGGGTTAACGGCTGGGGAATTGGCCGATACTGGGTCTCCTTCCTCACCCCGAATGGGGAGCCTTCACAGAAATGGTAGACGGTTTACTCAGACCATCATATATGATGTCATATTACAACTCTGTCTCTCCTTATCTTTCAAAATTCCTTCCACTAGTTTCCTGCATCTTTAATACAATTCGGTCTCTCCTTCAATCTAGGTATAACGTACCGCGTTCTTTCCTCAAGCCAACTGGAAACCAGTTGGTTATTCTTGAAGAAGAAACAGGAAACCCGATTGGGATATCTCTGGATTCCATCTCGATCACCAAAACATGTGGGCAAGTGTCTGAATCACATTATCCTTTAGTAGCTTCATGGATGATGGGTGCAAGGAAACAGGGGGCAAGTGGTATGAAAAACGGAAGCAGAAGGCCTAAGGTCCGATTAAGCTGCCCTACAAAAAAGAACATCTCCAACATATTATTTGCAAGTTTTGGGACCCCGTCTGGTGACTGTCAAAGCTACAGTATTGGAATGTGTCACTCACCAAACTCCAGAGCCATTGTAGAGAATGTGAGTTTTTTCCTGAAACACATAAGCATTCTACAAAGAAAGTGGCATTAAATAAAAAGGTAATCATAACAAAAACTCACATGAAAATTGGTTTGTGATGTTTCAGGCATGTCTAGGGAGGGCCAAATGCTCGATTCCAATCTCAAATCTGAACTTTCGAGGCGATCCATGTCCACACGTCACCAAAACATTGTTGGTTGATGCACAATGCACATAAATGATGGAAGATACCTAACATGAAGTACATGGCATGATAATTCACAGTAGCTTTCAGTAGAAAGATAGCTTTAGCAATAATCTTCTCCATTACCACAGCTTATTTCATTCTTTTAGGAGTCCTAGAAACATTTACCCAATAGTTCAATTATTAATTGATTCATGACAAGTGTCAACAATGAAATGCAACCACAGTTCTCTTGTTACAGAAAATTAATTTTTTTTGCTAGTGCATTTTCCTACCATATTACAATTGAAATGGTTCAAAGAAAGCTACATACAAGATGGAATGTAGGACTTCCCCAAAAGTAGAAATTAAACTTTGAATTCTTCCTCTAGGAGAAAACATCATCAACGAGAAGATTTAAGCAAGAGCTATGCCAAGTGGAATAATGAAAATCTACACCTCGTTCAGAAGCAAACAAAACTCAGCATTAATCACATCATTTCATCTTTCATATCCCACATTTACTAGCAGTTTGCAATTTGAACAAACCTCTTCCATCTTTCGTCTTTGAACTGTAACACCTACGGGTCTTGCACTACTCGTCAAATTTACATCAAGGTCAAAAGCCTGAGACCAACTAAATAGATCTATTCACACTGATCTATATTACCAGTATGCGCCTTATCTTTCTGCTGCTCTGTAGATCTTTTCCTTTTGGTCTTTTCGAGATTTGCAGGTAAGAGGGCCTTCTGTTGAGGCAAATCAGCAACAAAAAGCAGAGTTTGAGCCCAACCAGCATATTTTCCGTACTTGCTGACAAATGCCTCAGCCACACGGTTGCAAAGCTTTGGTGTTAGACGTGCACCGGCAAGCTCAGGGACAAGGTACCTTGTAGCAATCTTTTCCACACAAGAAGAAACTTTTCAATCAACTTCCAACAAAACCAAAATCAATACAACTAAAACAAATCAACTAATGCCTAAGACCCCAAATCTATGGCCACTTATATCTATTTTAACACAAACTTCTCCCTGTAAGCAATTTTTTTTTTCAGCCCCACAGAGGACAAGGATGAAAATTCTCAAGTCTAGACAAGGCAAAGTCCCTTTGGTTCATAAGAATGGAACTTAAATCATTTTAGTTCACATGAAAAGGGAGATACTACCTGCCAGACGTGCGTGTCAACAGGAATGGCGTGGTGCTGATCGAGAGAGAAGAGAGCGACACACGCTGCTACCTTTGGACCCACACCCGGTAATGTAGAAAGGGCTTCAATCACATCTTCAAGATTTGAATCACGAAGGGACAGAAGCCATTCTGCACCTCCCCTAGGCTTGGCTTTTAGTGCATTCACAGTGCCAATTATGTATTTAGCCCTGCTTATTCACATTAAGCTATCAATAAAACCACCCATACAGCATACAGCCTGTTCAATAATCATTTTGTTTTAGTTTTATGTTTTATAAAACTAAGCATATAAACACTTTGTCTACCTAAATAGGTTCCTTACTTTATTACCAGGCCAACAAAAAAAAAAGAAAAAAAAAGGTAATTTTTAATGCCCCTTTGGTTTTTAGTTTTTAAAATTAAGCCTATACCTCTAAACTTCTTGCTTTATTATCTCATTCCTACCAATGTTTTAAAAAACTAAGCCAAGTTTTGAAAACTAAAGAAAGTAGTTTTCAAAAGCTTGTTTCTGTTTTTTGAATTTGGCTTACAACACAATTTTTTACTTAGGATAGATGAAACCATTATAAGAAATTGAGAGGAAATAGGGCCTACATTTATGATTACCAAATGGGGCCTAAAAAGTTTCAATTTTTTGTTTTTGAAACTTGGCCTAGAATTCAAATGTGTTATGAAGTAAGGTGTATAAAAGTTGTTAGAAAACAACTACAATTAAAAAACCAAAAACAAAAGTTTAAGATTAATTATAGTGTTGGCACAATGGACCTATCTTATTTCCCCTAATGACAAGATAATTTCCACTTTTTGGCCCCAAGCTGACATAACTCTACTTTTGGTTCACTTTGGTGTCACCTATAAGATATCATAGACAAAGCTTAAGAGGAGATAGGCTTAAAACTTGCTTTTGTTTTTTGAATTTGGCTTAAAACTCAACTCTTTTACTCATTGAGAGAAATAGGCTTAGAAACCGGAAAATGAAAAAAACCAAATGCTTACCAAATGGGGCCTAAAGATTTGATTTTGTTTTTAAAACTTGACTAAGAATTCAAATGTGCTTTGAAGTAATGTGAAAAAGATTATAAAAATTGTGAGAAAACAACCATAATCTTCAAAAGCAGAAAACCAAAAACAAAATTATAAGATTAACAATAACGTTAGCACAATGGAACTCTCTTATTTTCCCTAATGACTAGATTATTTCCACTTTTTCGCCCTAATCTGACATAACTGTACTTTTGGTTTCACTTTGGTGTCACCTATAAGATCTCATAGATATAGATATTTTCCTTCCTAACATGTCGGAAGTGTTCCCATCCCCACAAACAGAGCTAATGAATAGAGAGATTAACCTGTAACCAAAGCCAGCCTCTCTAAGCTCAGCCTCAGAGACCAAGGACAGCCTCTCCAGAGAAGGGAATTCATAGAAATCAAAACCTCCAACATTACCCAAATAATTCCCAAGTGATGAGATATAATCCACCATTTTAGTGATTCTCCCAATATTATTATTGGAAGAACACAAAAACTGAATCAAACATTCAAGCGGATCTTGCCTGAGAACTCGAGCCCCCTCCAAATGGCGAGCCAACTCATCGAATCTCGGATCAGCCGCCGAGAAAACCTCCCAAATGGAACTCAGGGAGATGCCGGCGTTAAGGAAATCAAGTAAGGCCAATCTGGCGGCGGAGGAGGAGGATGTAGAACAAGAGTGAAGGCAATATGAAACGTCTCCGTTTGGAAGATGGTTGAGAGAGATGAGATGAGAGGCAACGACGCCGGTGAAGTGAAGGGGGCTGGTTTGTTTCCAGCGGAAGGTTTGGCCGGTGGGGAAAGTGAGAGGCAAAGAGAGGTCTGATCTGGTGAGATTTAGAGCGATCCAATTGGAGGAAGATGGAGAATGGGGGGATTTTAGGAGGGTTAGGGTTTTGTTCTGGTTGTTGGATGAGTGGTGGATGGAGACGGTGGTTGGGTTTGAATGGGAGAGCTGAGGAGTCGGAGGGGACGGCGGCGATGGGGGTAGCTTGGTGGAGGGAGTAGAGGGTGGAGTAGGTCTGAGTCTCTTCGTCATTAGAAGGGGTTTGAATGACAATGAAAGCATTTGGAGGGTTGAGAGTGGTGCTTCTGCTTCCCTTTAAATTCTGACCCCCAACGGCCAAACTGCCACTCAAATGTACATTAAAATATGTACAAAATGTCGGATATTTCTAAAAAAATGTAACAATAAAAACTCAATAAATAAATAAACAAACAATTCTATTACTGAGTTAAAATGCTTGTTGCTTTCTTTCTTATATTTCATTGATTTTGTATGATATAATAGAGATTTTGATTCACTCCTTATTTTACTGTCAAATTCACATATAGGTTCACATATGAATTTGTTTGAATTACAAAAAAAAGATAAGGTACTTTTAGTCCCTCGAGTTTTGAGTTGATGTCTTTGGTCCGTAAAATTTCAAAAGATACACTTTAAATCTTTTATGTTTGAAAAATAATTCTATATGGTTGCCGACTTAATTTTAAACTAACGATGTTGACTAGATCATTAAATATTGATGGGGATAGGATGAACTTCATTTAACTATTTGGCAAAATCACTCGATTAGTAGGTAAATAATTTAAAATTTTAATTTCTTATATAAAAATAGAAAGGATAAAATTGTTTCAAATAAATTGACTTATTTTTCTATATTTAAATTATGCAAGAAAAAATTAAAATAGTTTAAAAGTACTAAAAAAAATCCAAAATAACCCTAAATCGATATCTTCTACCACCCGTTCCCCACATTTTCTTAATTAAAATTCTCCCGCCAAATTCCAATCCACTATCCTAAACCATAATTTCATTCATAGTTTTGAAATTTGAAAAATATTTCACAAATGAAAAGGAAGAAAATAGAGCCCCCAAAAGTGGAAGGAAAGAAAATAAAAAGAAAGGGTGATCGTGGATTCGGTTTTGTCAATTTTGGGACATATCAAGAACCAAATTACCAATTAGTTTTACAAAGAAAGGATCCAAAACGTGTCCATAACGAACAAAACCAATTGAATGGTTTTTATTTGGTTCGGTTTTATTATCGACTTGGTTCTTGATTTTTGATATATATTTTTTTAATTTACACTCTTGTTTTGAATGGGTCTTTTTTGCTAATTTTAAATTGAAATTTGGTCTATTTATTTTGTTATAAATTGAAATTGGACTTTTTTTTTGGAACTTTTTTAAATAAAAAAACATACAATCTCCCTAATAATTTATTTTCTTTCTAAACTACATCTATATATATATGCACCATAATAATTAAAATACTGAAAGATACCTAATTTTAGAATTTATTTTTAAGGGTATATATATATAAACTCGGTTCGGTTCGGTTTTGATTAGTTTTTCAATAAAAAAAACCGATCCAAATCAATATTTTTTTGCTTTTCTTTAAATGCAATACAAGATGTTCAATTTTAGATTAAAAAACCAAACAAAACAAATGGATCGGTTTGGATTGGTCTAGTTTTTCGGTTTTTTGTTTCCCTCCTAGTTTGGATTAGTTAGAATCACTTTGTAAACGTGAGAGAAGTCTATTGTTCGAAACTTCACAGACCAATTAAAAGTGCATTTTGCCCTAAAGAAAATCTTTTTGAAAGTACTAGGTAGCATCAATATCTTAGCCATATTTGTGTTGGTCAGGTTTTGTCACAAATGTTTTAAGTTGTGATGATTTAATCTATGTGACTTAAATTTTTGAAATAATCAAACCATTTAATCACTATACTAAAGCTATGTTTATTATTGAGAATACATATCTTAACTAGTTAAACTATGTTCAAGTCAATAAGTTCATATATATATTAAAATGCTATGAATGTACCATTTATTTATTACTAGCAAAGCAAAAATAATGATTTATTGTTTTCACTTGAATTATACGTGTTTGAAATTACATGATACACATCAATTTGAACATAGCTCAAATAGTTTAGATATATGCCCTCGACAATGAACCAAAGTTCACATTCCTCCCCCACCATTAATTCAAAGGAAAAAAAGAAAAAACAAAACACACGAGTAAAATATCTACAGACTACAGAAGCAAATACAAAAACAATAATGGGCCAAGGTGGCAGTAAAAGCCCATAAGCCCAGAGTTGGATACAGGCCCAGACTAGCTATCAAACCTTCTACTCTGGTAGTGGGATATGGGCCAAATCCTCTCTAAAAGGCACAGGGGTGACGTCACGCGGCCCAAAAGCATTGTTCAGCCCACTTTCCAAATGAGCTTGGCCCATAGGATCATCCTTTTCGGGCTCAATGTAAGTCACCACCCTGTCTTTTCGAAACGTTAAGTAAATAACGGCAAGAATATACGTGGCCATTAACGGAAACACAACGATCCCAATGAAAACATTTGCAACTTTGTGTAAATTGTTGTGGATTAGCCAGCCCACGAAGCCCGTACTGAGATAATAGATGTTGATACCGATGATTCCCAGGCCCAATATCCACGAGATTACAATGATCTGAAAAAAGCCCAAATAAATGTAAAAAGTGTTAATGGGCCGGCCCAATATTGGTATTGTGGGCCGAATGGAATGAAAAGGGAGAATATTGGGCTCACGTATATGGAATTCTTGTGGGGGCCCATCTTGGTGGTGCTGCTACTGAATTTGAGGAGTGGAATTAGAGCAAATGGAAGCTCGAAGGAGAGAATCATCTGCCCCAAAATTATGCATTAACCCATTATTAAGTTAATTCTTTAAAATTAATATTTTTATATAAAAAGAATTATAGTAAATGAAAATAGTTTATATTATGTATTTTGGTAAGGAGATAGAAAATTAATGAATAATATGGAAAATGTTCCATCTCCTTGCTAGTGTTTACCAAAATGGAGAAAATGTCTAATATTAAGAGAGTACTACTAAGGGAATGGTGGGACCCGCCACCAATTTAAAAATCCTTAGTAACTGAATAGTGGGACCCACCTTCAATTTGGAAATCCTTAATAAAAACAATCTCATTCTCATTCATCTTCTAAAACTCTTTGTCAATCCAATTCTAGTTCCTTATTTCTCTAATTTACATCATTTTTCTTTTTTATACAATTCTTTCAACACTATCAATAGTTTCTCTCATAATTAAAAATCATATCTATATACTCCAAGGTAATTATTTTAAATGACAAAACTGTTGGAAATATTTTCAAATATAGCGAAATATCACTGTTCTATCAATGATAGATAATGATAGACATTGATAGACTATCAATGTATATCACTGATAGAGATAATAGTCTATCAATGTCTATCACTATCTATCACAAATAAACAATTACATTTTGCTATATTTGTTAATAAGTTGACTTATTTTGCCATATTTGAAAACAACCCTATATTCTTTGATAACATCTATTTTTTATAATTTAATTATTAATTATCTTGTTTTCTAAAAAAATAATTAATTATCTTGTTAGTACAATACTTGTATAGTTAGCCTATATTCTTAAAAGAAGATATTTTTATTTTTTTTTTTGTGTAGATCATGTAATTCTATTTTATTAGCATTATTTAATATTAGATAAGATTTTAAAATTAAAACAGTACTATCAAATGAAATGGTAATAAAATATTTGAATTTAAATTTGTTCTTGATTATTACTTTTTTAATTAAAAGTTAGCACCACATAGTACTTAGTAATGCGTTATAATTAGTTAAAAATATGAACGAGATGTCTTAGTAATTATGATATCTATGATTGATTCCTTTTGAGGTTTTTGATAATCTCTAACACATAGCATAAATCAACTTTTGATTTCGATTTTAGACAACCATAAGTAAACAACAATAAATAAATAATATTATAATCTTCTTCTTTTTTTTTTTTTTTTGAAAGACATGATTCTTGATATTTAAAAAGCAGCTTTCGATTATGTCATCTAAATAGGAAATTCAAAAAATATTTTTATGCTTTTGCATATTTTTTGAATTTGAAAATTTAAAAGGCATAATTATACTAAATAAACATAAAAAAAATATTAATAAAAATAACTTTTCATGAACTCAATTCATTTTTATTAAAGTAAAACATGTTTTTATTACAAAATAATAATTATATATTTTAACCATAAAACTTAAAACATAAAATATATTCATAAATTAATTAATAATAATTTATATAAAAAATATATTTATAAATTAA
Organism: Citrullus mucosospermus; assembly: GCA_030954485.1. Lineage (NCBI taxonomy): Eukaryota > Viridiplantae > Streptophyta > Magnoliopsida > Cucurbitales > Cucurbitaceae > Citrullus > Citrullus mucosospermus. The sequence continues at coordinate 16,954,907 of CM062062.1, forward strand.
TTAATAATAATTTATATTTAATATGTAACTAGTATATAGTTTATAAATATGTTATCAAATATACTTTCAACAATTGTTTGGAATCTAACTGTTGAATCTAATACCAAACATCAAACACACAGTTGAAAAGATAGAAATACAATTTTGTTTGATTAAATATCTTATTTTTAAATTTATGTTTTGAAAGATACTTTAATTTATTATGAGTTTGAGGGAGAAATAATAATAATAATAATAATAATAATAATAATAATAATAATAATAGTAAAAGAAAAAACAAACCGATGCAATAATGATGAGACGGCCAGCTCCTTGAGGTCCACCGATGATGGATACAATGAGACTAGGGGTTATTGCAATGGACCTTGTCATAAGGTTTCTCGCCCATGTTTTCATTTTCAGGTCCAAAAATCCCTTAAACCAATAATTATAAAAAAAAAAAAAAAAAATTCAAATATCCACTTGTATCAATTTAAATTATAAACGGTTAATTATATCAATTTAAATTCTAAACTTTAGGAGTTGCATTAGTTTAAACTCCAATCTAATAATTGTATCAATTTAAATTCTTAATTATGTTTTATTTAAATAAGCATTGCATGAGACTAACGATTTTATCACCGATGATTTTCAAATATAATTTTATTAAAAGTTGTAAATCGATTCACTTATAAGAATTTATAAATTTAATGAAAAAAATTAAATGTTTGGTATAATATTTTTCAAACAAAATCTGAAAGAAAATGTAAATAGATAGAAAGTTTAGGTTTAGTTTGATACAATTATTAATGTCAAAGTGGCAGGTTATAAATTGATATTTATAAAAAATAACTATAATTATTTATTTTAAAAATGAAAAAAATGCATTTAATGAAGGGAAAAATGAAATAAAAATACCTGCATGATGAACTGACCGGCATAAGTGCCGGTGATGCTGGAGCTTTGTCCGGAGGCAAACAACGCAATGGCGTAAATAATGGAGCTTGATTTTCCCAAAACGTTCTGGAAAATTAAAAAAAAAAAAGAAAAAAGAAAAAAAGAAAATCAAAACGGTGTGTTTTGAGTACTGAGTGTAAAATTATGAGGGATTATCGGCGGCGGACCTGGAGGAGGAAGGAGGCGGAGTTGAGAGTTATGTCGGAGCACTGATTAGCAGTGGTTTCGGAGACTTTTCCCACCGTACAAACGGTGCCGGAAACTGAAACCACGGCCACGTTTATTAAAAATGCTATGAACAATGCAAATCCGCTCTCTATTAGGAAGTACCTACACGCGTCCTGCATCCAAGTTTTAAAATGTCAACTCGACTTTAATTTTATAGCAATTTCAATAGAAAATATTGATAACCAAAATATTACAAATATTGATATATCCCGATAATTAGTATTTATGTCTTAAATTGTAGATAAACTTGAATATTTTGCTATTATTTGTAAATATTTTTAACAGTTTTATCATTTAAAATAAATTTCTTAAAAATATACATTTTGGTTGATATATCTAGAAAAATTAAAAATAAATAAATAAATAAATAAATAAACATTTTATGATTTTTAAAAGTCTATTAATTATATTATGTTTACTTTAGTGACATTTGTTGCTTGTATTTTTTTTGTGTTTTGTGATTTTTTTATGATACAATGGAATTAATATCGGTTAATCTCTCATGTCAATGTGGAACTCATAAAAATATGGAAATATTGACATGTCAATATAGATTTAATATTATACTTGCATCCCCAATTTTTATTTAATATTATTTTTTCTTTTTCTATTTTTCCATTTATTTTCTTTTTCAATATAGGTTGATGAATTCAAAACTCAAACCTTTATGAATAAGGGTACATATTTTATGTTAATTGAACTATGTTTAGTTGGACTTTGTTTTATAATTTTGAATTTAAAATTTTGTGTGAAATAAGTAATATATAGGAATGAATTGAATATTTGTTTAATGAGTGTTAGTAGATCCATGAATTGTTAAAAGAAAGATTAGGAAGCAAATGGGAGGAGTTACATACGTTGACACCGCGGACGGAATTGGGGACTTTCCTTGATAGCACCAGAGCAGAATGAAGAAACAGGTTATGCCTGTTGTTCCACAAATTCATTTTTCCAATTTTATTACTAATAATAATAATATAATACCCAATGTTACGTAATTATTATTAATTGAATTGCTTATCAAAAGAAATGGATGAGTTTGAATATTGTACGGCATAACGAGGGCCCCCAGAAGAGCAATGGCGTCGCCGGTGGCTCCTTCCCCCTTCAGCTTTGGAACAAACATTCCTTTTAAAACTCCGCTCGCCGGCGGCTTCACGTAGCTCATTTCCCCGAAGAAACACGCCGCCATTATGAACACCAATATTGCTATCAGCAATTCCAGCTTCCGAGCCTGCAATTTAATTCCCAATTTATAAATTAAAACCTAATTATTTAACAAAATATATATATATATATATATATATATATATATATATATATATATATATATATGATCCAACCCTTTTTTTTTTTAATATTATTTTGCTTCTTCTATTCTACTTTTTTTTTTTTTTTTTTTTCTTTTTCTTTCCATCCCTACTAAACTACTATTATACTTCCATTTATTTCCTCTGAACCTATTTATTTTTTCAATTCTCAATAGTATATTTTAATTAAGTATATAACAACATTTTAAAAAAATTGTAAATATAACAAAATTTATCCATGATAGACCTTGCTATTAATATGGCCTAGTACTTATAAACCTTGAAAACATTGTTATATTTGCAACTGTCCCACATATAATGAGATAAGGGTTTATCTCTAATTTTTCACAAAATTATTTTTATTTCAATATAAAGTTGAAAATTAAAAATTATAAAATATGAAAATAATCATAAACATAATTAATGAATTAATTTACCCCATATCTTTGGAGTCCAAGGAGCAATAGGGTACTTAAGCCGGTGAGAAGAACTCCAGCCCAAACAGGAATATGGAATAGAATATTCAAAGCAAAGGCTGTTCCTATCACTGCAACCAAACACAAATTAATTAACATAAATTAATTAAGAAAAGAAAAAAAAAAAAGGAGATTAATTAGTAATTAGAGTGTAATAAAATAATAAAAATAATAAAATAATGCCTTCGGGAATATCGGCGGCTATTACAGCAACTTCAGCCAGCAACCAAAGGCAATACTTCACAAATATGGGATATTCGGCTTTGCATACTTCCGAAAGGTGTTTTCCTTTTGAAAAAATAACAAATAAAATTGCAATTAGTGTTAATTAATGAAGTAATCAATAACATTTTTTATTTTAAATTTTTATTAAAGCCACGATTTAGGATTTTAATTTTAGTGGGTAACGATGTAGTCTTTGTACTTTCAAATTGTAGCAATTTAGTTTTTGTCGTAAAAAATATTATAAGGTTTAATAAAAATTCAACTTATTGAAAATCAAATTTGTTTATATATTGTAAAGATTAAGTCATCACGTAATAAAAATTAACACTTAATTTTGATGAGAATTTTTATAATAAGAACTAAATTGTTAAAAAAAAAAAATTAAAATATAGAGACTAAATCATTAATTATTAAAGTTTAGAGACTGAATTGTTACAAATTTGAAAATATAGGTACCAAGTTGTTATAAACTAAAGTTTATATTACTCCAACGTGTTTATTACTAATAATAATAAGGGCAAATTGGAAAACCACACTTAAAATATAGCGGTAGTTGCAATTATCTCCTTAAACTTTCAATATTAAAAGTTGAGCTCTCAAACTTATACAAGTGTTAAAATTGGACCCTCAAACTTACATAATTGTATAACTTTGAGAGTTCAATTTTTATCATTTATGGGTTCAATTTCTACAATTATTGTATGTTTCAGGGTTCAATTTTAACACTTGTTGAAGTTTACAGACCTAATATTTACAAATGAAAGTTTTAGAGTGTAATTGCAATTACCATCATATTTGAGGATAGTTTTACAATTTGCCCTAATAATAATAATATATTTATGAGTAATTGTTTAAAATAGTAAAAATGTCATAAATAATATAACAAAATATCACTATTTATAAATTGATAGATGATAGTAGTCTATCATTATCTATCCTAAATAGATAATAAAATTTTGTTATATTTATAAATATTTTAACTCATCCCACTTTTATTTATTTATTTTGTCGGCAAGATTATAATCTTATTACTTACCGGTGCTTACGCCAAGATTTGCAGCAAGGGATTGGATTATGAGCGCAAATATTAATCCGATAAGCACCACCCATAGAAGCTGCCATCAATTCAACATTATATTTTAATTATTTTTTATTCATAAAATTCGCTTTTCTTATAAAAGCAAATGCACTTATATATTTATTTATTTTGTTTTTCATTTTTTTTTTTAAAAAAGACTTATATATATTACAATCCCAAATTAAAATTTATGAAAATCAAACCTACTCCATTCAGCCGATTTGGTCAATGGTCGGTCCCCTATTTTATTTTCAAGTGGCACAGTTAAAACAGAAAAAATAATTTGGTAAAGACGTCAATATCTTTTTAAGACAAAAAAAAAAAAAAAAAAAAACTCTTAAATTTATATCTAGTAACTATTAAAAAAATAAAAAAAATTTTAAATTAACGATTATTATTATGAAATATTCACATTATGGCAATCGAATTGAATAATTTGTCATCTCAAACATAATGTTCTAATTATATGATGTTTGATGAATTTGTTTACCTCGAATCCGTGATTAGCTCCAGCTTGCAAGTCCGTTTCCACTGGAAATTAACAAGGAAAGGAAAAAAAGAAAAAAAAAGAAAAAAGAAAAAGAAACAATATAGTCTGTCAGGTTACAACTTTGTAAAAAAAAATTAAATTTAAATGAAAAAATAGTAATAAAATACCTTGTTTACCCATTAGTTAGTTAGGTACATATACTTTCTACTAAGTTTGTGAATTCTACTGAAATTTTTGAACCATTAAAAATGGTAGAAAGCCATTTTTTTTTTTTTTCAAAAAATATTAATTGGTGTATGAAACGAATTATTATTATTATTATTATTTTTTTTAGAGTGGTTCAAGATATATAAGCATTGTTCCATTTTTGTTTGGATAACAAACGATAAACTTACAATTGCCAGGATCAAGATAAGCCAATGAGACGAGGAAGCCAGGGCCAACGTGTGATAGAAACTTTCTCCATCCAGGTTTCTAAATAATCAACATTTAACATAAAATTAAAAAAATAATAAAAGAAAATAACAAAAGAAAATATTTAATTTCACTTTAATTTATTTTTTTCTTTATTTTTTCTTAGAGTTCATCAACAACCTGATGGGTGGTGGTCTGTGGCTTGACGGCGTTGGCCGGAGTTGTTCTCTCCACCGTGTTAACTGCCGCTATCCGGTTGTTGCCACCACCAAAGGACGGTGTCGCCACCGTACTCATTTGTGCTTCCTTCTGCAGACTTCCCATTTTCTTTTTTTTTTTTTTTTTTTTAATCTCTCTCCCTCTTCAAAGTCGCTGCGGACTACTTCACAATCTAACATAATAAGCAGTTTACGTATTTATAACTTATAAGCAGGGGAGTGCTTCATTTGAAATTTAAAACCAATTATGACAAACTAGTTAGATTTATTTAATAAAATATTAATTAAATTACTATGAATAAAGCTAAGATGATGATGTTGAAGAAAAGTCAGTGTGTGTTTTGAAGTCCCCAAATTATTATCTAAACTCATTGACTCAACACCACTCTGAATCCACCTTATATCAAACTCTTTTTTAATCATAAATATAAAAGAGTACTTCAAACATACACAACTAACTCCCACATACTTTACTCGACTAGAGAGAGTATTAAATTCATTATTTTATTAGACCAATTAAGTAAAAGATATAAGATCTTGGCTTTTATTGATTCATACAATGTTAGAGTTTTATTGTATTAACATGTAGGTTAAAATTTATAATTTTGTCAAATATTATAAAGACGATATTCTAATGTGTAAAATTATATCAGCTAAATTGTAACATTTTTAACGCAAACATTCCTCAAATTTGTTCTTCTCGTTTCATTTATCGCTCTCCTCTCCTTTTGCCAAAAGAAACGACATGTTGATTTCCTTACTAATTACCCTTGAATGATTAGAGCGACAGTTACTTATTCTTGGTCATTTGATATATACATTAAATTAAACAATCCAAACTATTAACCTCTGGTAGTCCATTTTTATTTGATTTAAGGGTTAATCACCCATTTTTTCTTGAAAAAAGAAAAGAAAAGAAAAGAAAAGAAATAAAAAAGGATAAACACCCCCTTGAACTTGTTGTTGTACTACTAATATCAGAAAAGCGTACCGTTTCAAACTATTATAATATATGGTTTTTGTTATATTTAAATCGGATGTATTTGTTATAGTCAATGGGGCTTATTTTACAAAATGTATTACATTTTTTTTTTTTCTGAAAAAGCAAAATGTATTACATTGTTATATGATAACAACATCTGAAAAATAATATAATCTACAACCAATAAACAGCTTATTTAGTTTATTAATAAACAGTAATTAATAAGAGAGAAAAAAGAGGGGGAGTTTTTTGTTTTACTTTCTAAAATTTTGATGCAATCTATTTAAAGTACAATATTCATCAATAAGAATGATTTGATTTGGTCTCTGTTATTTTAGATATGTTGGTGACTAAATGGTAACCTATCTAAGGTTTGAAATATGGATATCGACAAAAAAAATGTAGTGATCTCAATTATATGAAAATATCTACTGAAATTTCAATATCAATATTTTTTTTTTTTGAAAATTATGAAAACAAGAAATCCAAACAAAAATATTTAGATTAATAAATAATATTTTATACTTTTAAAGCAAGTTAGAATGTTTATTATTTGAGGGGAGAAAGATCTTTTTGGTTTATAGGTTTTGAGTTTAGTTTCTATTTGGTCTCTAAGTTTCAAAATGTTATACTTTTTACGTAGGATCGGTATGGCAACCCTAGAGGGGGGTGAATAGGGTTTAATTAAACTTATTCCTAAATATGCTCAAATTAAACTAATTGAATTAATTTTTGAATTAAATTAATAAAAACCTTAATTAATGCTAAATATCAAGATTGATAAAAAATATATGAAATACAAGATTCAATCAATCTCAACAAAGAAGAATAGTAATCTATAACATGCTACTAAAAATTGAATGCAAAATAAATTGAGAAAGAGTTGGAGAAGAAGACACCGTGATTTTTATAGTGGTTCGGTCCAACTCGACCTACATCCACTTTCCCAAGCGCCTCTTGGGATTTCGATTAAAAAATCTCCTTTGACTCTTTCCACGGATGAGAGTCGAACCGCTACCTTGCTCCTTTTTCGGGTTCAAGAGCAAACCCGATCCTTTCCACGGGTTAGGATCCAACCGTTACTATATTCTTGAAGTTTTAAATCACACACTAAAACTCTCTAAAAAGAGTAGATGTACAAATTTGAACTCACAATACTCAATCCTCACAATACAATAAAAGTATCTCTCTAGAATAAGATGAAAAGAAAGAAATTTGAAAGCTTGGAGAGAGAGCAACAATAGTGACCTTTTTCAATTTTTGAGGATTGTAAAATTGTAAAAGTTGGGAAAACTTTTTGGAGAAGATGAAGTATTTAAAAAGAAATGAAAGTGAGTGAAAACCAAATTAATTTGGATCATTAGATCTTTGTAAAAGAAAATTGAATGGTAGAGATTTAAACTCAACTAGCCGTTAGACACAAACATATAATAATATTAAATTAATCCTTTTAAAAAGTCAACTAGCCGTTAGACACAAACATATATAATAATATTAAATTCATATTCTTTTTAAATTCATTTTCTTTTTTAAATCATTTTCTTTTTAACATTAATCCAAAAATAAAAGACCCACCAATTGTCACTTCTCCATTGCTCCAAATGGCACCTTTCAATTTGTCCACTTTGATTAAAAAAAATCTGCCACGTCATCAGCTCGGGATTTTTCCATTAAGCTTGTTTCTGTCATATCTTCTTCATTTGAACTCCGATTTGAGTGATTCAAATTGCATTGGAACTGTTGTTCCAAGCTCCACACAATAGACACTTCAAAACACTCAAATGGTTAATAAATAAAATCAGGTTTGTTATCATCAAAACACTAATTAATCAATCCATTAAAATTAATTAATTTGAGATTAAGGGCCAAAAAGCCAACATTTTAGTCCTTAGGTTTTGAATTTGATTTCAATTAATTTAGACCTTAGGTCTCAGAATGTTACAATTTTACCTTTAAGATTTGAGTTTTGTTTCAATTTAGTCCCCTAGGTTTCAAGATTTTCAATTATAATTACTTCGAATTTTTACTTGTGTTAATGTCTATTAATTAATTTAAATGAATGGAAAGAATTATAATTAACTAAACTTCACTATTAAAACAAATCTCATGTCTCAGATAAAAGTGCAACATTCTGAAATCTAGGGACTAAATTAAAATAACTCAAAACTTAAGGACTTAAAAATGTAACATTTTGAAATCTAGAAACCAAATGAAAACTAGACCCAAAACTTAGAAACCAAAAATGTATTTTCACCTTATTTATATTATATTTAAATTAGTGATATCTTGTTGTTTGTTTTTTTAGGCGTTACCGGAATATTTTTCCAATATAAACTAGATCTAGATCCACCCATCATATTAATATGATATCAAATCCATAAATATGTGAACACATCGATAAACCGTCAGCATATCAACGAAAATTAAAACTTTGTGATATTAGCTTTGAGTAGATTGGTGTTTTTCTTGGTTAAAACTTTTTAGGATGGATTTAGATGCTTTTCTCACTGAAGTGCAGCAGTGATTTTTCTGGATTGGTTTTAAGTTCATTCATTTTTTTTTTTTTTTTTAAGTAAAATATTTCACTCTACTGTTTGTTTAATTTGACCAATTGAACAAGATGTATATTTAAAAAATTACAAAAAAAAAGTTGATAATCTATAATAATCATCTACTTAACATATAATAATTAAGAAAAAAGAAACAAGAGTGAAAAGTATTGCATGACACCCGACTCAACTGACAAATATTTTGGTCGATGGTATATATTTTACCCTAATTGAATTATGTTCATTTTTTTTTTTTCGTCAAACGACAGTGACATTACATGAAACTTGCTTTTGACAATTGGCATGATATGAATACAAAATACGACTAAAAGAGAATATATGACTAGTTTGAAAAGATATGCATAAATGATTAAGTGATGAGTCTAAATGTTGTGACATTTCTCACTTATTTATTTATTGAAATATTAAAAATTCATTGGGACATGTTTCATGCCTTCTAAAAAATTGAAATAAAAATGGTCATTATTCTCACTCTGTGGAATATATATATCTTTCCAATTTGTTTAAACTTTGTTAGAGTATGGAAATGAGACAGAGAGCTGAAAAGAATATGTAGCTTTTAATGAGATTTTGCTTTCATTTAGATTTCTTCTTTTTTGTCTTGGCTAATTAACCTAAGTTGATTGCAATAATGCAACCTAGAAATATATTTTATTTTTTAAAATGCAACCTTTTCTTTTCATTAAGTCGTATAGGATTTTATTAAAAATAAAAAATAAATAAAAATTGAGTGTAGGCTCGGTCTAGATAATACCCAATAAAATTGTACTATCCACTACGTGAGAATTTTTGTTTTTTAAAAAAATTGAATTATTTTTATGTTTTTCTTCTAATGTATAGAAAAGGGACGCATGAAATTAGGTGTAGTCTGTACTACATTTAGTCATTGTCCAATTTTATTTTGTGATTTTCATAAGTAGAGATATATATTTACTAGATAAAAGGATATATATTGTTATATTGGATATTCCATTTTTATTAGAACATGGGATGTTTAATGATATTGATTTGATTTCAACATAATTTTGAAAAATATGTATGAAAAGGTAATTATGTAAAAGGTCGAAAAAATAAGTTATGAGATATGTTTGTGTGTGTGTTAAAGATGTCGATATTGCTTAATTGAACAAATATAATATCAAAATACATAGTCTATTTATCATGATAACAAATGTAAAATATTTACAACTAATAGCAAAATACATCATTTATCGTGGTCTATCGCGGTCGATCATAGATAGACAGTGAAATTTTGCTATATTTATAAATATTTTGGTTACTTTTGTTATATTTAAAAAGAATCCTATAATTAATATTTTTAATAATTTTTAGGCTATAAATAGTCCCCTATTTGATATTTTTTTAGTCAAAACTTAATTAGGAAATAAAAAAATTTCATTGGAAATGACACTTCTATTATTTTTTTTTACATGTATGACAATTCAAATCCAATATTTTATAAGAAATAAATAAGAAAGAAAATTTAAAAATCTTGGACTTTAGAATTCAAGACTAGCCAAGAAGAGGGGCAATAATTGCGCCTTTTTCTTTCTTCCCCCCTTTTATATTTTATCTCTAATATGATATGATGAATTATAGATTATAAGAATGTCGCATTCGCATAATAGCCAAATAGATAAAATAATTAATTTCCCAAATTTAAATTCTAACATATATATGTATTATACTATTTGCCTAAAATATCAAAAGTTAAGTTTGCTTAAATGGTATGTGAATCGTGAAAGGTTGGAATGTAATAAATTTGTAAAGGGTTGTAATTCTAAGTCCACGTTTGGATTGAAGGTTTTGAGCCTAGTTTGTAATTCCTATTACATTTCTTCCCACTGTTTAAATCGAGTTGATACACATAATTATATATATATATATAATTTTAATTTAATTATATATATATATATATTCAAATCTTATTTTAAATTCATTTTTAAGAAATGACAAGTTACCACATTATATTCTTTCAACTTTGTATATAAATGTTCTAACATATATATTGTCAAAACTGCTAGAAATATTTTCAAATATAATAAAAAAAAAAAGTATTTTCAAACTGATAGACATTGATTCACTACTATCATTGAGCGACAATGATAGACTTCTATCAATGTCTAAGCAATAGACTATTTTTTGCCATTTTGCTCTATTTGAAAATAAGTTGGCTCATTTTGCCATATATGAAAATAACCCTATTGAAATATCATTTTAATTTTCAATTTTCTAATTTTGCAATCTATATATATTTGTATATTATTTTAATTTTTAGTACACTTGAAACCAATTTTAAAAACTTAATTTTGTTTTAATTTCTTTCACACACACATATATAAACATTGTTGTTAAAATGATAATGGTAATTGACATGATCCTTCTTTAGAGGTTGAATGTTGGATCTTTCATCTTTGTAGTTGTTGTATAAAAAATATATATAATGTCTAATTTTTAACAAGTTTTGTATAGTATGCGTATAATTTAACCTAACATTTGCCCTAATTATATACCTCAAAAGCTTACGCATGTATTGTACGTAATACGTTGAATTATGATTAATTTTGGGGTAACAGTTTGCAATAAACTTGGATGTGTTCCTATTGGATAATAACGACGTGAGAGTGTTATTTATTTATATTTGTTTGAGAAAGTGTTATTTAATTGGTTAGGCAAATTCTAGTTTCGTCATGAAAATATAATTATGATTTGTGATTATTAAACAAGATTATGGTGTGGCATTTTAAGAGATAAGGCATAACACGAGCCATTAACCATTGGCCACGCAACAACCACGTGATCATTTCTCTGCGCTTCAGTAGTTGACATTGGACCCTTCCCTAAATTATTAGGAACAATAATTACTTCCATTTTTATTTTATGTGAAGATTCCAATTTCATTTTTATTTTCATCCTTATATTTTTTAATATTATGTTTTACTATTATTATTATTATTTCAAGTACAACAATTTGAGTAGTGTTGGAGTAGAAAACTCACACGTGTTCGTCGTCGCTGTAGCCCATTTGTGGGTTTGTTTGCTAGTTCGCTTATCTTGACTGGTCTCGTTCTTCTAGCTAACCTGCATGAGAGTTCTTGACTTTTGAAAAAATATTAGAAGTGTAGTTTCCGAAAAAGTTTAAGGAAGTGATGGACTCCAAACACTATAAAAGAAGTCCATAAGGTTTCAAATTGTTTCGGTTAGAAATACTTGAAGCTTGAGTATGCTAAATGTAGTTAAATTAATTTTTTTGTCTTCTCTTTAGTTTGAGAGTGGAGAAAAGGAGTGTGAGTGAAAAAAAAAATGCTTTGAGAGAGTATTTTTTTTGTAATTGGGGTTGGGGAGAGATTTTTGTGTGATTGTAATAATTTTTCACATAGTGGAATAATGATTTTTTTTTTTTTGGTTCATATGTGGTTTTTCCTCCACTTTGGAGTTTTTTAACGTTAATTTTTGTGTTTCCAATTCTAATGCTTTCTTTTAATTTCTCTTTAATTTTTTTTGCTTATTCTTATGATAGTAGTGAGGGGGTTTTTTCCCCAACAAGTGGTTATCAAAGTTTTAGATTTGTAGTTTCTTGAATTTCTAAGTATGCTCTATGGCTGTAGCATTGTTTGAACTTCCAAATTACAAGAAATGATTCTTGAAACGGGCTGTAGTATTGTGAATAGTGTGGAAGATTTGCTAGGAGTAAAGCAGGTATGTCAAGTTTATGAGTCTAATTTGAGCCACACAATGCCTTGAAGGGAAGACCAAGCAATGGTACTTCTAAAGAGTTAAGTGGTGATGGTGGCCTAGGAGACTCGACGATTCCAATAGAGGTTCTAAGAAATCTAACATGAGTGATGAAAATTAGGAGGAAATGGAACCTTACTTGGCTTACCATGTGTTGACAAGGTTGCGTTGAGGTCCCTATGAGTTGAAGATAAAATTATCTTTATGCGTCAAAGACAGTAGTATAGTTGGCTGAGAGTTAGAAAAGTGAGTAATGAATCTCAAACCTTAAAGGAAATTCAACTAACGCATGTCGGCGTTGAATTGAATTAAGGTTGTTCATTGGGAATGTTGGACGCATAAGATCAGCTTATAAAGGCCAGGTGACTTTGTATAGATTTGACACCTTATTAGTAGGAGGTGTTGAAGGCATGTCAAGTGTTTCATGCAAGGTGACACTTGGGTTAATGCATGGTTAATTAAGCATGCAGCGTGACATGTGGCAAACAAGTGGCAAAAAGAGAAAAAGGGTTGGATGGCAAACTCCCTATAAATAGAACTTTGAGGGAAGGAGTGACTGATGACTCTCAAGGAAGAAGTCTGGAGAGAAAAAGAGAAGAAGGCAACAAGGACGTCTGCAGTAGGAGTATGCAGCTGAGAAAGAAGGTATTTGACAACTTAGTTATCTTAAGTAAAGAAGTTGTCTGGTGTTAAAAAGAGTCGGCTATGCGTTGAGGACAAACGTAATGTCCAAGGTGAACGTGGCGTCCAAAGGTAGATGATGCGTTCATAGTGGACCTTTCGTCCAAGAGAGGGCGACGCAACCGAAGGGGAAGTAAGAAGAGTCAGGATGTACTTTGCGGAAGTCATCAGCCTTGCGTTACCAACCTAGCGTTGAAGGGTAGGGTTGCGTTCAACAGAACTGACAGAGGCAAAAGGAGCCTTGCGTTCCAGAGTTAGTACGTTGCGTTCAGAAAGCTCGGGAAGATGAAAAGAGGAAAGGAAAAAGAAGTATTCTTTGGTTAGTACAGGTGAGTAACACCCGCGTTTTACATAAAAATAAATGAGTTCTCTATGAATGTAATTTTGTGGGTTACTAATGAAACAATGCATGCATTTTCATATATGAAGCATATGAACATGTTTATAAAACTAAGAGCATGCGTTTATGTATATATCAAAGAATATGAGCCAGCTGAGAAGCATGCATTTACTTGAAAACTTGAGAATGCTGAGTAACGCATGGAAACTTTGAGAATGCTGGGTAACGCATGTTGGTTGATATTAGAGCTGGAAAATGAATTTAGCATGCTGATGATGTTTTCATGGAAGATTTGGAAACGGTTAAGTTATGAGCTATTAATATAATGTTTCCAAAATATGTAAGGTGTTTAATAAAGCCTTAAAAAGGGACCCCAATGCTCAAGGACTCGTAGAAGGCATTGTGGGCAGCCCGAGTTATAAAGGTACCCAATGCTCAAGGACTAGATGAAGGCAAATGGGTAACCGGAAAATAGAAGTGGGACCCAATGCTCAAGGATAAAAGGAAGGCATATGGGTAGCCCGAGTAATAATATGCTTGTGCACATAGAAGAATATATATAATCGACGTTAAGGAGCGTTGAGCACTGCTCTGCCTCAACTAGAGAAAAAGTATTTGAAATGAATGATTATGTACACATGTTATAACCAAGAATGAATCATGTTATAAACTGATTTCCAGTGTGTTGTTTTATACGAATTCAATCAGTTTTATACTTAAAGTATAATGATTTTCAGAAACTGTTACTCATTGCGCTGTTAGCTCATGCTTTCATATGTTTTCCATTTTCAGATAGCATGACAGTTCCCGTTGCCGATCGAAGTCGAGGTTTGTCAAGAGCATATGGATGGAGAGGTAGACAGTGGGTTACGTGACAGGGTAGTCAGTAACTGCTCTCTTCACATCTCTTCTCGGGTTATGGAGGATAATCCGGGAGGGGGCGTGACAATCTCCATTGGTATTATTGATGCCAAATTTCTGACAGAAAAAAAAAACGCACTTGACCTTCACGTGATATGTGATTTTCTTAATCTCAAACATGATGAAATCTTATCTTATTTTATATTTACCTTTTTTTAATTTTTGGTATGATGTAAAAGAATGATAAGAGAGATATTTATAGTAAAATTTCGTATTCAAAATTTAATGTATATTAAATAACATTTTCTTTAAGTACCAATCTCCAAATAGTTTTTTTCTTTTGAAAATAATATCATACCACTATGAAGATATCTAAAAGTTTTTTATTTTTTTTATTTTTTATTTTTATCCTTTATCTGTTGAGTAAAACTTAGGTTTCACGTTGTTCTTATCCGTTAAGTTAAACTAACTTTGACAATTTAAGTACAACCATTACAAATATGAATAATCGAGAGTATATATTAAGTACCCTAATTTTTATATATATTTGGGAATGAAAATGATGGTGGATAAGTAGTATTGAATGCCAAATGGTGAAATAAAATATGTGGTGTTTTGTTCCATTATATTTATACCTAAAATAACCAACGAATATAATTTTAAATTAGTTATTTAAAAAAGAATATATATGTGGTTAGTTGGAAAACGACAAAAGGAGTACGATGGCCGAGCATGATCCAGCCCTTTGTGTTTGGCTTTGTTAGTGTGTAAGAGGAAATAAAATTATTAAATTACAGAATTCAACTTATTTTATTTCCACGTGCTGTCTCATTTGCCACTTCGACATCATAAAGCCACGTATGAAATAATTAAATTTACCCCTGATTTCTTTAATTTTCATTTCCACCCCTCCAACATATATATATATATATATATTTATAATATTTGAAATTTGGGTATTATTGTCTTAAGTTTGAAACATGAATCATAATGATCTCTAGATGTTTTGTTAAAAGGAGATAGTAATTGCTACATCGTTGCTAAGTTCATTGCTTGATTTGGTAAAAGTGCACCCAACATTAATGTCTGTGGATCTCATTCTATTTTTAAAAGTATGTTGACGTGACACACAATAAATTGAGGGAGTATTGAAAAATTTTACTACTTTTTATAGTCGGTGTTACACCTCAACGTAGCCCTTGGGAACTGACTGAGTAAAACTTTACTCTTTAAGTTTGTGGGTCATAAGGGACTTAGGTGGGACCAGACTCGTCTACCTCGTTAGTAACCCAATAATGAGTGTTCTATAGGTTAAACATCTATTTATATACATAAGCTTTGAAGTTGTATTACTCTATCAATAATTTTATCAATTGAAACCTTGAAATTTCATAAGTGAATCAATCTAAAATCTCCATTAGAATTCAATTTCAAAGCGTTAACGTTGGATTAAATGAATAATAGTCTATTTTCATTAACTTGAGTAGTTTTTTTTTTTTTTTTTTAATCTTTTTGTCTACCTTTATTTTTTTCCCACTTAGTTAGAATAATTACGTAATGATTTTCTTACCATTTCATTAATATTTTGAGGAAAAAATAATTTTATTCAAGTGATTTTGAATTAATTTAATTATATAAAATCATAAAAACAATTATAAATCAGTAATGAATGATTTAAATTGAATAAATAAAAATTTTAGAATTTAAATAGATACCTATCAAAGTTTAAAAATATATTGACAGATTTTTAAATTTGTTTGGGGTATTAATAATAAATAAATAAATATTTTAAAAATGTCACTGTTTGACGAGATTTTCGAAGAAATTTAGTTCGTGGAATTTGAATTTCGTATTTGTATTACTTTTAGTATTTGTGAGTACAATTTCTAGTATTTGATCTCTTGATTCTTTCTCTAAAAGAACAAAAAAATTACAAGCAACTTGAGTTTTCAAAATCTTCTTTGAGCCTTCAACTTCAAAATCTTCAACTTCATAGTTTTTGATCTTCAGGTCTCTAGAACTTCGGTGCTTGGGAACCTCGATCTTCAGTTCTTTGGAATTTTAGGGCTTCAATCTTCAAAACTTGTGAGCTTGGGAGTTTCGGTCTTTAGATCTTGAGAGCTTCAGTCTCCAATTCTTCAGAACTTAGGTTTCCAGAGTTTTCAGCACTTTGTTCCTAAATTTTCCAACCTCTCCAAATGAAGAGGGAGAACCTCTATTTATAGGGGATTTTCGTGGTCTTGGGCTTATTTGCTTCTGGGCCATTGGACTTGGGCTCAACTGATTTTTGAGTTTGGGTTAAAATTGGTTTGGACCCAGTTTTTCCTTTAGCTCAAGTTTTTGACCGTGGACTTCAAATGGGTGGGATTTTATTATCCAAATAACTTTAATTATTTAACACAGTCTAATTTGTGATTTAAAGCTCAAACCAAAATTTGGCCAATTTTATCAATCACGGACCATGCTTAATCACCGTTGAAGTTGATAAGCCTGCTATCGTGATACAATGGCTGAATTGTAGACACGTGACATTTTCTAGTGGGCCATTTGCTTGTCT
Source organism: Citrullus mucosospermus (assembly GCA_030954485.1). Lineage (NCBI taxonomy): Eukaryota > Viridiplantae > Streptophyta > Magnoliopsida > Cucurbitales > Cucurbitaceae > Citrullus > Citrullus mucosospermus. The sequence goes on from CM062062.1 coordinate 16,972,008, forward strand.
CCAAACTTTCATTTTAAGGGCACAAAAACATTTCATTGGCTCAAAATTTGATACAATTGACTTTGGTCATGATGACGTGACAGTTTTCAATTGGTCAAAATTTCTTCTCTAACAGTCACATCAGCTTTATTTATAGTTAAAAAAAGAAAGAAAAAAAATCACTAACTTCAAATTTGAGTGATTTGATCATTCGCTTTTTATTCTTGGGGTGTTTCGTATACGAGGTTAGAGGAGTAAAATTCTCATTATTGACTCTATGACTAAAAAATATCAATTTTGTGTTTTATTATTTCTTTGTCCCAAACCTTTGTTTAAAGATTAAATTGACATAAATCTCAGACTCTAATATAAAAAGTAAGGTTAAATTACCATTTTTGTCCTTATAATTCAAAGTTTGTTCAATTTAAGTTATACACTTTCCATTGTTCAATTTTAATGCTTATACTTTCAATAAATCTTTAATTTAGTCTCTCAAAGTTAATTTTTACCAAAATTGTTTAAATAATAATAACTTTCATGCAAATAAATAAAATATGTGAATACATTTTCAAAACTTATAGTAAAGATGCTAATAGATAAGAAAAATTTTTAAAAAAATTTGCAACAAACTAGCATTATTTAAAATTTATTGAAAGAGACTAAACTTAGACCATTGAAAATATAAAAATTAAAATTTATTAAAATTTAAAAAACGTAGAAACCAAAATGGTATTTTAACAAAAAAGTAATGTACTTAATATCTTACGATATTTTATTAGCAAATAGGAAAATGAAAAGTGGATATAGGATATGGGTTAGAAATTAGGGTAGAATAGGAGTAGGTGTAGCACTCTTGTCCTAGATGAGATGAGGGCTTATGATACTTTTCAAAATGAAACCCTAAAATATTTTATAACAAAGACAAAATTGAAAAATCTCAAAATTCATTGTATTATATGATTGTTTCTTGAAAAAAAAAAAAATAAATAGTAATAATAATAATAATAACAACAAATTTGTAATTAAACTGTGCAATCTAATTGAGTATTAAAATGTGCTCAATCTGATTGTAGTTAAAAATTACATGAGACCCACTGCCTTTACCATTATCATTATCGTTACCATTGTGAATATGACACATTTATTATTAGGGATTTTTACATAAAAAATCCTCTTTATGCTCTATATTTCATAAATGTCCTTAAAATTTGAAAATTTTGAATGAAGACTTTTAGGGATAATTATGGACAATTTTACCCTTTTCACGTTGACTAGTGTAGCACTTATTGCTATTTATTAGACAATTTTTTCCATATTTTCCAAGCATTCTTAATGATCGAGAGAGAATTTGATAAGTTTTATAGTAATTAATGTATTGAAAAGAAAATATGCATTTATTATAAAATATTAATTAGTTGAGATTTTTTTTCTCATTTGTAATTATATAATTTTTGATCCATTTTCAGGTAAGAAACATTTTTTGCTTTATCGTTTTTATGTACATATACAAGGCTTAGTTCAAATATATACAACGTGTATATTTCAAATATATATGAGGTTATTCCAAATATATTTAGAAGTATAGATTTAATGTTGTTATATAATATGTAATCCTAATTTTAATTATATTAATTAAAAATTGTTGACTAGATCAACCATATATATTAATTATTTGAAATAAACTTGGATACATATGGTTGTGAAATTTTGGATTATATATCACAAGCAAAACTGTTAACAAAGGTCAGCGAAGCTCCAAGATCAACAGGGTTGGAACGAAGATCCACGACGGAGCTCGAACACTTGAATAAAGATGGATGTTTGAACGAACGCTAGATAATCAACCCTTCACACGGTGGTGGCAAATGGAGCTTAGATCTGGAACCGGAGACGAACACTTGATGGAATTGTTGACGAAGGCCGGTGGAGCTTGATAGTCGACGGAGTTGGAACGAAGATCCATGGGGGAACTCGAACGCTTGAACGAAGATCCATGATAAACTCTAGTTAACAGTTGCACGTGGTGGAAAAGGATTTTCGACCGTTGGAGACACGAACGGCGGCAAGTTTTGCTTGCATTGCCGAGAAGAAGAAAAAAAGAGGAGGAGGGAGAAGAAATATTTTAGGGTTTAGAAGAAAGAAGGAGAAAGAATAGGGATTCCAACATTTTTTTTTCTTTTTTATTTTTTTAAAAAAAGAACATTAATGGGCAATACACAAATACCTAGGCTATGCATAGGAGAAAGATACACAAAACCCTACGTGATTTATTTATTTATTTATTTTTGTTTTATAAAAATCATGGATTAAGACATAATGGTAAATATATACCAACATTACTGAAAAATTTGTAGTCCATTGGACTATTTCTGAAATAAATAGAATCTAGAAGACAATAGTGTAATATGAGCCTACAAATAAGGCACTTTATGTAAAAATCCCTTATTATTATCTTTACCTTTACCTTTATCATTACCGTATCGTTACCATTAAAGTCAAACAGTGACAGAAAAATGTAAAAGATCTATAATTTTAGGTAAACATGACAAAAAAAAAAAAAATTACACATATTTGTGATTTAAGCCTATAAAGATTGATCCATTTATGACATCTCATTTCAATTATATTGAAATCTTATTAGGATTTGGAAAAGGTGTGGGTAAGTATAAAGATTTAGAATTAAATTGAAGTTATTGGGGGAGAGAGGGAGAGGCACGTTAGAGGTCCTACAATTCCTTATTACTGCATATGTCATCCATGTAGGAACCCTTGGGAGGTAGTAACAGACTTTTACTTTATTTTCTTTTATGTTTCTTTTTCTTTTTAATGGGACTGGGAATAAAAATACGAGTCCAATTTAGAGTTATTCCAAAAGCCACACATTCAACACCATTTCCAAAGGTAGAGCCTAAAGTTTGGTCAACTCCACACCTCTTTCCAAATTTTTCTACCACCACCACAAATTATAGATGTATCTTCCTAAGTTTAATGGACCCCATATTAATTTTGGTGTGTTGAGAAATTTTTTAATACTATTTTTAATTACATGCTATTCCCATTCTTAATTTAACACGTCATTAAATAATGTGTTAATTAATTATTAAGAACCTATTTGGTAGATAATTTGAAATTTTAAATTTGAAAACAAGGGATTCAATGAAAACAGAATTGCATTTCATGTTTTCAGACATGCGTTTGGTAGCAAACTCAGAAATTAATTTAGTGGGTAATTACAACTAGTTTTATGATTTATAAAGATATAATATCAAACACATTTTAAACAATGGTTTAAAAATACACTTGAACTTTTCAAAAAGTTAAAAAAAATACTCTTACTGTTAGGATATGAACACAAACCATTAATACTCGTTTCATATATCTTTGAACTAAAAAAAGTTAAAAAAATATTCCTAACATTAGTATAGTAGTCAATTATTTGAAGTTTTCTTTAGTTTGAAAATAACCAAATTTAAAACAAATTATATAGATATTCTATTTTTTTTTTCATATAGATACTCTTATTTGTCCAATTCTTACATCAGTTTTGTCACAACAAAATGCAAACCATAATTTTAAGTTAAAGCATAAAATCTCACAAGACTCCAAAAATAAAAATCTCCACCTTAAACATACCAAGTACAAAAAAATGTATTTGTCTACTAACACACTCAACTATTAACGTATAATCTTGTCAAAACATTCAAGTTCTAAGGTCTGCTTGGTATTTTCTTTATTCTCTTTCTTTTTGTTATAATCTATATACTTTAATTAAAAGGGCAATTTTTTTTTTAATGATATAAACAAAAGGTTAAACAGTTAACAAGAAGGAGAGTAAGAAGTGAGAAAAAAAATGGAGAAAATAGAGAAATGATTAGTCATATACTGAAGGGGAGAGAGAAAATAGAAAAGGTGATAAGGTGTAAATTAACAGTGAGAGCATTTGAAACCTTTTTTTAAGGGTACTAAATAAATAGATATTTTTATTCCAGGGAATTCAATTAATATAGTCATCGGCTCCACCTAATTCTGAGCAATTATGCAGGGTGGTTGCTGTGCCTCTTTAACATTCTTAACTCGTAATGCTTAATATATTGGCCCCAAATGTCACTGGTTGATGCTTTTCTGGCTTGGTTTGTTGTCTTTGGCAATAACCATACCCTTTTTTGCTTGGATGCTTAGGTCTCTTCGTAGAGCCGCACTTCGTTGCTAAACTTTTCAATCCTCCTAAATGAAGAAGAAGATTCTTTGTTTATAGAGGATTTCCATGGGCTTTTAGGTATGTCTAGGCCCATTTGCTTTTGGGCTATTGGGTTTGGATCCAATTGCCTTTTGGATTTGGGCTAAAGTTGGGCTTGGACTCAGTTTTTTCTTCGGCCCAAATTTTCCACTGCGGGCTTCAAATAGGTTAGATTTTGGACCCGATTCAATTTATGAGTTAAAGCCCAAGCGGTCCAGGCTTAATCATCGTTGAAGTTGATAAACCCAATATTGTGATCAAATTGCCAGATTGAAGATACGTGGCATTTTTAATTATCAATTTGTTGTCTCCGAACTTTAATTTTGGGCACAATAATCCTTGGTTGACCCAAAATTTAATAGAATTGACATTGGTTGTAGTGACGTGACACTTTGCAATTAGTTGAAATTGGTTGTAATGATGTGACACTTTGCAATTGGTTGAAATTTTTTTCTCAAAAATACGTCTTTGTCTAATCCCAAGAGCTATTAGGTTTTGACCAGGGATGATTTATTGAATTAATTTTGTGTTGCATGTAAATGATAAGAGAGGTCAGCATTGCAGTATGGGATTAATGTGTAGTGATGTAGTTTAATAGCTTCAGTTAAAGTGTTTTAGTTTTTTAATTTAATTTGAGGGTTAACTTCTTGTACTGAACACTTTTGAATCATAATAAGCTCACCTTAATAGCATTCTTGGAGAAGTCTCCCTTTTATTGTTTAGGCTACTTCATTTTGATATTGGAGCAACATGTGTTTTGGCCTACTAAGATGCTTATTTATAAATGTGTCAATGTGCTTATTGCTTGTGAAGTGCTATGTAGTTCTCATTTGTGGCAGCAAAGGAAAATCAAAATTAAGGTACGATACAGGTAAGTTTGTGAATTGTTTTGCGGTTTAAAGTAATAGGCGCAGCAACAAATTAGGACACAACTTAGAAGACAACTTTTTAAAACTGAATATACAAAAATTTAAGTTTAAGATAACATTGAAAGTTTAGGGATTTGTTAGACCTCTACAAATCTCCATAATATTACAAAGTTATCCACTTTAGGAATAAATCCTCTTAAATTTGCTTTTGGAATCATTTAAAAAGCCTCATACTAATGGAAATAATTGTATTCACATACATATCTTTAATCACTTCCTTCTTTAGTTAATATGAGACTTACTTTTTGAAACCTAACTATAATTGAGTGTACATTGTAGCTAATAGGTAGAACTCAATTCTTTTGAACTACCTAGAATTGTCTTGGTGTGCTAAACATATGCCCAGCCCGAGAATGTTGAGAGTATAATAATCAAAATCTCACATTGATTTGGAAATGGTAAGATTGTGGTTATACACGTAAAAACAATAACCTCCATTATTATTATGAGGTTTTTTTTTTTTTTTTTTTAAAAAAAAAAGAAATTTAAAAGTAAAGTTATGAAGGGTTGAAATGTGAAAGGGAAGGTAGACTATAGTTATGCCTCTTTATTTCTCTTCTTCCATGAACCATGTGTTGTTGAGTGTCCTTTGATTGGGATTGTACTGTTACTCCATCATGACATAACCAATATAACCGTGCAGAGGAAGAGTTTGCCATCAAATAATAGATCTGAACGAAAATTGGCTCCTCCTTAGTCCTTAATCCTTCAGCCATTGTATGTGTCAAAATGAGCCATTACAAGAAGCTAGGTAAAGAAAATTAGATAAAAAATTTCGAGCTCAAATTGATGTATAGTGTTAATTTAATGAGTCATGAAGAGATCGGAGTTAGATGGCACAAGAAAAGTTCTATAGTTTTGAAGATAGCACGAAGGTAAAAAAAATGCGTAGATTTCGGGAAGAAAATGCTGCCAAGTATGCACTACATAAGAAAACGTGATGTCAAACCTTGTCAAATGTGCGCTTTAACTTAGCTGCCTTCTAGAGGAGATATTTAAGACAATTTGGAGACTTTCTATCTGTTTAGTTTTGCATTTTGACTTATTAATTAGTATGCAATTAAGTTTTATGTTCCTAAGTAATAATTTATGCAATTTGCATTTAATTGTGTTTGAATGACTTTTGAGCTATTTTAGGATCTTTGCACGACCTTTTGGCCTTTAAAATGACTTGTAATACTCTTCAAATCTCAAATTAATGATAGTAAAAACCTTGTGTTTCTTCAACCCCATTGATGTTGTCTTCTCTTTCAAATCTTGTTTTAGATTTGTTGTTAAACCAATTCATTGGATTAGTTTAATTTTGAAATGAGTTGTCTTAGGATCTAAGAGTGACCATCTTTAGATCTAAGAGTTATTCATTTTCTAATTCAAATCATATTCGTTAAGTTAGCCTTATTTGTGAGTGTTTACAAGGATCTAGAAGGATCTCTAACTTTGCATTCTTCCAACGTCGTGGACAATCACAAAAATTATCTCCTCCTTAGTCCTTAACCGAAACCAATAACCTTTCTTTGTTGTTTTAATCTTTATTAGAAGGTTTGTTGTTTAAGTCAAAGCTAAACTTGCATATTGTTTGAACTTGAATAAGCTAATTTGCACGCATTTCAATTAATTTGCAAAATTCCTCTGAATTTACCCTCTATTACTTTAACTTTAACAGGAATGCTTTATTAGAGATCTTGACACTTTTGTTTAGTTTCAAAATATGCTCCTTTCTTATTGTTATAAGCTTAGATTTCCAAATATTTTATCATTCAGTAGGTGGTTTGTTTTTAAGATTTATAAAATCATAAATTTTTTTCTAACCCCACATGAATTTAAACTTTCTATTAAATATTTTATGGAGTGTTTGTTTTGAGAGTGGGCTCCAAAGAACAAGAGCCTCGCTTCTTAGACCCTTTCCTATAGATTTAAATAATAAAAATTATTTAAACCTACAAATTACTTTTTTAAAAAAAAGATAGAAGAAAATAAAATTAAAATTTATTTTTTTTATCTACAATAATTATTTTTTTATATACTGTTTCTTTCTTCTAAATTTTTTTCTTTTTGAGTTTTTAAAATCATTATTATTATTATTAGATTTTCTTTTTTTAAGTCTATCTCTTTCCCTATTTGTTTAAATTAAAGTGTCATTATATTAAATAATTGTCTTTTGGGTTTGAAAACTACCATGTGTTGTTTACTAGTGTGTGCTTGCACAAGGTACTGTACATGACAATAATGTTTTTGGTTAATTTTACTTAATAATATTTTCATTTTTTTTTTTTTTTGACTAGTTAAATTTAAAGAACTGAATGGTTGGATTTAATAATTCAGAGGTCAAATAAAAATTAAAATTCAAACTTTAGATTTTTTTTTTTCTTCAAACTTTAAGAATTAAAAATATAATTTGATAAATATATATAATTTTTAAAACCCCGTTTGATAACTATTTGGTCTTTAGTTTTTCAAGTTTAACCTTATTTCCTCTCAATTTTTACCATGGTTTTCTATTTTTCTTAAGTAAAAGAGCTGAAAAATTAGCCAAATTTCAAAAACAAAAAACATGTTTTTAAAAAATTAATTTTTTTAGTTTTCAAAATTGGCTTGGTTTTTGAAAACATTGGTAGGAAGTACATACAAAACAAGAAATTTAGAGGTGGAAGGGTTGATTATAAGTTAGATTTTCAAAAATGAAAAGCAAAAAATCAATTGGTTACCAAATAGAGCCTTAGTAATTGATTTTAAGATTAAATACTACTCTATTTTAATTTTAAGTTAGCATATTAGAGTGAAAAAATGATTCAAAAATTATTTAAATTAGCAAAAGGCTTCGAATTTTATTTTTAAACTTAGTAAAAATAAAATATCAAATTATGAAAAATAATTTAAATAAAATCATAATTTTAGTCCAATCTTAATTTCAAAACAACAAAAAATATATTCTTTTAAAACTTTTTTGAAAATGTAATTGAAATTGAGTTGAATTTGAATTACAAGCTACTCAACTAAAATTAGTAAAATAAATAATATTTGATTTTAGATTAATCAAATTAAAAAAGTATTTAATTTACAAATTAAACTTCTTCAAGTCAAATAAATATAGGTATTATATTCAATTTAATCTTAGTTATATACAAATTAAATATATATTTCATTTTCCTCGAAGTCATTAATTCATCTATGGAAATTATTTTAAATGATAAGACTGTTGAAAATATTTACAAATAATAGCAAAATATCACAGTCTATCTATGATAGATCGCGATAGACTACTATCTGTGTCTATCATGACACAAATATACACAGATAGTAGTCTATCACGGTCTAACCCGGATAGATATTAATATTTTGGTTCATTTTTCTACATTTGAAAACATTCTTTAATCTATTTGATGAATTATGTTTAAATTAGCCAAATTTTTAACATGTTTAAATTAGTTACTTTGAAATAGCTAAAATATTAAAACACACCCACACAAATTTAATTTTGAGTATTTGGAAAATATGAAAATTATTTTATTTTAAATATAACTATATAGAAATAATTAAGATGACAAATTAAACTAATTTAAGGCCTCCTATGCCTTAGATTAAAATATATTAATCTCCACAAAAATATTTCATAGGCTTAAGATTTATAAATATGCATTTCATTCCTAGGCCTCCTATGCCTCAACTCCAAACACAAACTTCTTAAACCCAGACTTCTTATACATGCACTTCAAACACAATTTTTCAATACCCAGGCTACGTAAATCTCCCGGATTTAATATTTTTAGGGTTAGGATCTCAATCTACATGCCAAACACCCCCTTATTGTTTTCTGGCCTATTAGACATTTTATTAAATGTAATGCTAAGGGAATTTTTGAACTTATTTTGGAAGTCTAAGAGTATTTTTGAAACTTTTGAAAGTTTAACAGTATTTTTAACACAAAGTACAAAGTTTAGGTATATTTTGTATAATTTAGCCTGTAAATTAAGAGGTTAAAATACCATTTTGGTCAAGTACTTTGGATTTATTCAATTTCTAGTATGTGAAATTTAATATGTTTGATTTTATTGTCTGCACTTTCAATAAATCTTAAAATACTCCATGTAGTTAGTTTATTTTAATTTTTTTCATAAGCAAAATAGTCTATGTTGTTAAATTTTTTTTTTTTTTTTTTTTTTTGTATGAGTTTTAATTTATGCATGAGAAAGTTAGAAAGTTAAAAAGAGGTTTTTATTATTAAATTAGAAAGAATCTTATTTGTCGTGGTTATATGGAGAAATGTTAAATAAATATCATTAATATTACATTATATATCTAAAACTAAAACTTAGTATAAATATCATGTATTTCTTTCTCTCAAATCACAACACAACACACCAACAATAATCAACATATCTTTCTCTCTTACTTTCTCTCATTAGCCCTTTTAAGTACAATTGGTCAAAAAAAGGGTGTTTTAGTTGAAAATGTTTGAGCTCAACCTTCCAGTGCATAGTGGTTAGAGCTACACAACTTTTTAGTTGGGTTGTTATATTCTGGAGGAGATAGACTAGAGAATATATGTTGCAACGGTGGTTGATATAAAGAAATTAATTTAATATACAACACAAAGGGATTGAATCTCCTTAAAGAGTATGAGATATCCGCACCTCAACCTAATTGTTTACGTGTTTGTTTCTCAATATTTACTCTATTTTATTCTTTTATTTATAATTCTACATAAGCTTTTATAAGCATTCTCTTCATAAATTGTGAAAATATATTTAGTGTTATTTTTTGTTTTCATTATGATTATATTAGTTAAGATAAAATTTAACTTTTCATAGATCTAAATTAGAGAATTGAAAGTATAGAAGAGATAGAAAGGAGTAAAATGGAAATCAAATCAAAATAGTGTTTAACTTCAAATTAAATAAATTGAGAAAAGTGTTTTTGGGGAGTTTTCAAATTATTGGATTGAAAAGTGTTTATATTAAATTGAAAAGGCATTTTCAAAACACATCTTGAAAAGGGGTAGCCTTTGAGATTAGAGTTGTGTATTGTATTGGCGTAGCCGTGTAGCACGCATTAGCTGGAAATCTTTCTATTTTACATTTTTTTTTCTTTTTTTTCCCTCCTCACATTTTACTTTTTTAACCTTAATTCTTTTTACGTTAAAATATCATTTTACTCTTTTATATTTTAAATTTTGTTGAATTTTCATTTATATTTTAAATTTTGTTGAATTTTCTTTTCGTTTATTGATTTTTAATAAATTTTAATTTTAGTTTCGGTTTAGTGTTTATTTTTTAAAACTTTTTGTTATTTATTGACTTTTTTACTATAAATTTTGAAAATATATCTCTTTGATAAAAATTATAATTTTTATTTAATCAATTTAAGTAAAAATTAACTCTAAGGAATTAAATTCAAGATATATTAAAAGCATAAGAACTGAAATTAGACAATTAAAAATATAGAGACTAAAATTAAACAAAATTCAAAGTATAAGACTAAAATGATAGTTTAACTTTCTTTTTCCCAAGGTTTATTTATCTGTTTTTTTGTCCATGGAAAATCCATTTTTAAGGTGGAAAATAGAAAGCTAATCTAAAAATTATTTAACCAAGCAATAAGCTAAAAAAAAAAAAAAAAAAAAAAACAAATCTCCATCAAAGTAGGTTTTATTCCGGATAGAGATTAAAATTTTTTAATCTAACAAATCTATTTAAGCGAAAAAGAGCCTAACTCAATTAGCATATAAAAATCTATTAGTGAAAGCGAGCATAACTCAATTAACATATAAAATGTGATAGTGAAAGCAAACATAACTTAATTAACATATAAAATGTGATAGTCAAAGCGAACATAACTTAATTAGCATATAAAATGTGATAGTGAAAGCGAGCATAACTCAATTAGCATATAAAATGTGATAGCGATTAACAATTTTGTGGTTCAAATCTTCTTCCTTCTATTATTCCAATTCTCCTTTACTTTGTCTTTCTCATCATCCTTATAAATAAGAGCTCTAGAGTTTAAGATGTAGTATTCACAAAACAAAATGATTATGTATTATGGGTGTTAAAAGATCTTAATGACCTGAAAAACCTATAAACACAACTCAATTGTGGTTGGGTTGGGTTCAAATACATGAAAATTTTAGGAGTTGAATTAGTTTATGTGTACCTACTATCTTCTTGTTTAGCATAGGATGGTTTACCAAGTTCCATCTTAAAACTAATTGACAATAAGAGGGGTAACACATCTATCTTTTAAAGAGAGTGATGTCCTTGATTTTTTCAATATGAGATTCACAACAGGGACCAAGCAGATCTTGGACCTTTTGCGAGGTCTAGCTCAAACACAATCTTATGTAATCTTTTAATTTTGTGTGTTGGGTTAGTGTACTTTTTAGGGATCCGAACATATCCATATCAATTAAACTATGCTCACTTTGTCCGGACCAGTATATTTCACCGTTGGTAATGTGGTCTTTATCTAAAATAAATTAATCGGAAAAAAATGTGCAAAATATTACAGCTTCCTAGATTTGCCAACCAACCCAATTGGTGAAGATTTAAATAGGTGTTGTAGAATGGTTTGTTTTGATGGGTATGACAATTTGACTCACTCACTATCAAACATTGGACCAATCATTCATTATCCCTAGATTAGGCGATATTGTGTTAAAAAATGTATAAATAAATAAAATACAAACCCAAAAAACAGATTTTTGTAGCGTTACTATTTGAATTCAAAATTCAAAGTGAGTGAAGTTTGAATTAATATTGGTGGCATTGCCCTCTTCAGTTCGAAAACCAATAAACAACAAAAGTCCAACATACAAACAAATTTTAAATATTCAAAACAAATAAGACAAACGAGTGGGGTTTTCGTATTCCCCATCGTAAAATTAGTTCTTTCTTTCTTTTTCTTTTTTTTTTTAACATATATATATATAACTTTTACAATAAATATCAATTTATATCTTAAATTAAATATCATATGATTTAAACAGTCATCCTAAACGGTGGGACTTGTAATAATTTGAATGTATCGATTTAAACCTTTCCTTATCTTTCATTTGAATAAACATATTGTGAAACTCGTAGTTTTATCAATTAAATCTCTAGGCTTATGTGAGTGAATTAACATAGATCCTCAATTAAGGTTTATTTGAAAAGTTTTCATTCGAATTATAAATCATCAATTTTGTTAAATCAACACTTGTAGAAATCTACACACATATAACGTATAAGAATTTATGCATTATTGATGATTTTAAAATATAATCCTGATAAAAGTTCTAAATCGGTTAACTTATAACAATCTATAAGTTTAATTGAAAATTTAAACATTTTACATGATATTTTTCAAACTAAATTTGAAAGAAGGTGTAAATTGGTACACTTATAAAGGCTTAGGGTTTAAATTGATATACTTATATCAAAATTTAGAGTTTATATTGATACAGTTATTAGTTGAGTTTAAATTGATAGCAACTATTAGTTTATGGTTTAAATTGATACAATTCTCGAAATTTTTGATGGTTGCCAAAATGTTTTTGTAATTGGGTTTTGTATATCTATTATAAATGATTAAGGAAGAAACTTCTTGAGTAGTTGATACTTTTGTTATGGAGATAAAAGAAAAAGAAATACATAATTAATTGCATAAGGACAGGAGAAAATTTCAAAAATCAAGGGCAAAGAAGTAAACGGACTTTTAAGAAAATAGTTTAATTGGATTAGTGGTTGTTTTGTCACATTAATTGTGATGAAGTATGTGGCTAATCAAACTTTGTAAGGGTCAATATGAAAATAATTTAATTAGTTGAGACTTGTAAAAAAATATTAAAATATTATTCTCGTCTTTATATTTTAAAATAAATTCAGTTTATACTTTTAATTGTCTAATTTTAATTCATATACTTTTAATAAATCTTAAATTTAATTCATGTGGCTAGTTTATTGTTATTTTTTTAAAAAAAAAATAAAAAATTCTCATCTTATCTATCAACATTTTTACCACATATTGTTCTTGCATAAAAACTACAATAATTATTCTACCAATTTTGGTAGAAATTAATTTTGATGAACTACATTTAAGATTTATTGAAAGTATAGAAACTAAAATTGAACAATTAAAAGTACGTGAGCTAAAATTAAACAAATCTCAAAGTATATGGACCAAAACGATATTTTAAACAAAAAATTTTCAGTGTCGTAGTGGGTGGGAAGATTAGTATCACAACCTCCTAAGTTGAGCTATGCTTGCTGGACATTAAAATTTGTGAATTTAAATATAATTTAATAAATAAAGACACTAATTATCATTTTCAAAGTTTGATTATTTGGTTTCTTACTATTGCAATTATAGAGCTAAAAAAAATTGGTCCAAATATAAATCATAATTAAGAATTTAGAAGTTTGAGAGTACACCGTGGAACTATGAAAAGCCTTATTTTGAAACAAAAAACACATTTTAAAATATTTGTTCTTTTCTATCCCCTTGAATCTTTGTTAAAATTACAATTTCAACTTTTTTGAACTACACCCCTCGTTTTAACCTTTTCATACTCTAGTACAAAAATAAATATGCAAGTGGAGATTTTAGGTTTCAATACAAGTTTTAAGAAAAATTATTTTAAATGGTAAAACTGCTGAAAATATTTACAATTGACCAGATCGCAATAGACTACATAACATAAATTATTTTACTTTAATTTAGAAAAGGCTTCTGTATTTGTAGAAAGAAATCAAATTATCCGTTTTATTGTAAAATATCATAGAATTAAATACCTTATATTTTGCTTACAAATAAAGCAAAAAAAAAAAAAAAAGAAATTGTATTATGATCTTTGACTAATCTTTTATTTTATTGCCCCGGAGTTAAAGAGAGATAATTTCGGTGTAATAACTAATAAGATCCTTTTATTTCATATAATTTCTATAAATACGTGACTAACCTAATTTTCCCTAAATTAATTAAAAAAAAAATAATAATGTTCTCTCTCTCTTTTACTTTGCATCGTAAGAGAGAGAAAAATTGGGGTGCGTTTAGAAAATTGCTAAAAGAAATAAAAAAGACAGATTCAGTGACCGTTTCGAATTCAAATTCAAATAAACTTGAATTCTAATCTGACACCCCTCTGGACTTTCGAATGTTGCAAAAAGGCCCCCACAAAGTCCGACAGGGACAATACAGATGGCGGTATCACATTGGTCTGTGACGCTCCAAAAGAAACCCGCAGGTGAAACTAAGTAGCTTAAAATGGGCCCCGCTTCCAATGTCCGCTCCTAACGAATACCGAGCGTTGAACCGACGGCCAGGATCTTCCCGAATTCAAAATCATCAAAATTCCCCGCCCTAAAGTTAAAACTGTAATTAAAACCCCCTTTATTATAAATCCACACTTGCCTTCTCCTTCACTTTCGATAACGCTCTTCTTCTTCTTCTTCTTCTTCTTCTTTCTTTCTTTCTCTCTCAATCTTCAAAATCAAAATTCCCCATCAATCGTAACTCCTTTCAAATTCCAAGAACTTTAAATATCTTTTCTTTTCCCCCCCCCTTTTTTTTTGGTGTTTTGATTTTTTGATTCTTTGCTTTCTTGGCGTGTCTCTCTCTCTCTCTCAAGCCAAGAAGGCTGAAGTTTGAATTAGAGAGAAATTTGAGCGAATTTGTTAAACTTTTCTCTCAAATTCTCAACTGGGTTTGATTTGATCTGCTATGTCTGCCCATAATCGCCGCCCTTCGTTTTCGTCGTCGACATCCTCCTCGTTGGCCAAACGACAAGCGTCCTCGGCCTCGTCGTCAGACAATGTCGGAAAAGTTATGGCAGTTCCGCCACATTTGGCGAAGAAGCGAGCACCACTCGGTAACCTAACGAATTTTAAGAATGTGTCTCATAGCGCAGCCAAAAGCTCTGTTCCTCCTGCTATTATGGTACTTACTTACTCTACACTTCAATCTTTGATTATTTTGTTTTTTGGTTTCTTTTCATCGCCTTGCATTTTTTTTTTTGTGGGTGTTTATGTCTTTCTTTCAGTAGGGTTTTGACTTTTTGGTTGTTTTCTTAAGGGGGTTTTGGATTTTGGGTTTTGGGGTTTTCTGAAATGAATTGCTTATTTTTGGGATGGTTGTACAATGCTTGAGATTGTTAGAGGCTGAGTGAAAATGGATGAAAAATGTCGCCTGAATGTTTTGAATTGTTCATTAAGAAAGGTTTGAGAATCTCATTTCGCTTAAACTTTGACTGGTATCATACTCAAAACTTGAGCAGAGAAGGGATTTTCTTATCATATCCTTGTCTTTCTCTTGTTAATCAAGAAACTTTGTAGCAAGTAGCCAAGATTAAAATTATGGGCGGATATTTTTTTTAAACAAGAAGGGGTCTAGATTCCTGAACAATTTTATATTCAATGTCACTTATCAGGGATTTTGGGAAGCTTAGAAAACACTATTATAATTTTTTAGCATTGTTAACATGTTTTCGTAGCTGTGTTTGTTTCCTTTCGAAGCAACAAGTATGAGAAGTCGATATATACAATGGTTTTTTTTTCTTCATCCAAACAAGTTCTTGGATTTACAATTTGGATAGCATTGTGGGTCAACCCTCTTTTTTAGTATGTGACAGCAGCATGTGCCTCTTTGTTTGTTTAGATCTTGTCAATGGAACCCAGTTCCATTGTTGAATATCTGTACCCTTTGCTGATTTTACCTATAATCAACCATGATTCTGAAGCCTTACCAAATGGAATTACAAATTTGCAGGTGCCTTGTGCAACCAAAGCTGTCAAGGCTAGAAAGAGTTCCCCTGCTAGAACTCGCAGCACTAACTTGACGACGACTAATACAACCACATTGCTCGATGTCGAAACTACGAATGCAATTGCTCCTAGCAATGTTACAGCTTTCTCAAGAACTGATGCAACCGCTGTCTCTAGTTCTATGGATGTCTCTCCCTCTAAATCAGATGGAGTTTCAGTTTCCTTAGATGAAACTATGTCTACTTGCGATTCGTTTAAGAGTCCGGACGTCGAGTACTTGGACAATACTGATGTCCCAGCAGTTGATTCTGTTGAGAGGAAAACTAAAAGCAGTCTCTGCATTTCAGGTCCTGCACCAATTAGTAGTCAGGCACCAGTTAAAGGTTAGCTCATGGATTAGTTTTTGAGGAAATAATTTTTTAGAACATTGGTAATGAATTGAGATGAATTGATTGTTTTTTTTTGTTTGGTTCCCTTTGCAGGTAGTATATGCAATAGAGATGTAATTACAGAAATGGAAACAGATGGCGACATCGTTGATGTTGACACGGATTTCATGGATCCGCAGCAATGTGCTACAATTGCTTGTGACATTTACAAGCACTTACGAGCATCTGAGGTGATAATCTTCTTCTTTTATATTTTCAAGTATAATCTAAAGACTTATTTTGAGCTCTTGGTTCTCAAATTTGTTCCATTGTGCAATGTTAATGGTTCAGGCAAAGAAAAGGCCTTCAACAGATTTCATGGAGAAAATTCAGAAGGATATAAATTCAAATATGCGTGCCATACTGATCGATTGGCTTGTGGAGGTAACTTTTCCTTCTTGACATTATTAGTTTTCAAAGTCATTTCATTCTTTAATGTTTGACTAAACTTTATGAGATACATTTGCAGGTAGCAGAAGAGTATAGGCTTGTCCCAGATACTCTATATTTGACAGTAAACTACATTGATCGATACCTATCTGGAAATTCGATGGATCGACAACGATTACAATTGCTTGGTGTTGCTTGCATGATGATTGCCTCGTAAGAATTCATTACCATTAATGTTGTTTCCCTCTAACTTTGTTTTTGATTTGATAGTCTGATGTTAACCAGTAAGATTGTATTCTTCCAGAAAATATGAAGAGATCTGTGCGCCTCAAGTGGAAGAATTTTGTTACATAACTGATAACACATATTTTAAAGACGAGGTATTGGAAATGGAATCTTCTGTCTTGAATTACTTGAAGTTCGAAATGACGGCCCCTACACCTAAATGTTTCTTAAGGTAAGTCGAAGACTGATGATGTTCACAACGGTTCTGTTCTTTCACTTTCCTACATTACCGATAAAGTTGTAATTCTGATTTATCGTTTTCGTTATAGGCGATTTGTTCGTGCTGCTCAAGGCGCCACCGATGAGGTTTCATCAATGCAGTTGGAATGCTTGGCCAACTTCCTTGCTGAATTATCTCTTATAGAATACAGTATGCTCTGCTACGCACCATCGCTCGTAGCTGCCTCGGCGATCTTCTTGGCGAAGTTCATACTTCTTCCAACTAAGAGACCATGGGTATGACACTCATCTATATTTCCTTCCCTCTACCACTTTAATAGTGAACGAGAGAAAAAATAACATGGAGTTTGAGTTGAAGCCTGCCAAAATAAACCAATTAAGCTTTATCCTATTGTCATCTTTGGTACAGAACTCCACCTTGCAACATTATACTCATTATCAGCCATCCGACCTTGTCGACTGCGTTAAGGATTTGCATCGCCTCTGCTGCAACACCCACAATTCTAGCTTACCAGCCATCAGAGAGAAATACAGCCAGCATAAGGTTAGCAACTTAGCAGCAGACTCTTGTTCTTCTCTGCCTATCAGAATATGATATTTAGTTTCTTATGAGTTCTTTATGCTTCTATACCTGAAGTTTTGATGGTTTTTGCCCCAGTACAAGCACGTGGCCAAGAAGTACTGCCCTCCGACGATACCGCCGGAGTTCTTCCAGAATCAAACACAGTAAATTTGTATTCCAATGCTCTGTTGGATTAGTAGTAGCAGCAGCCTGACTTAACAGCAGTTAGAGAATAGAGAGACATAAAATGCCCCTCCCCTCCCCCCCATTTTTGTGGATCTCCCCCCCTTTCATTTGTAAGCTTTTTCATCATAGCTTTTGATGTAAGCCAATGCCACTGGTTTTTCTGCATAACGTCAGGATCTCGGCGGTTTGTTGTATCGTTGTAGCGAATTACTGAATACGAAAATGCTGAGATTTGTACAAAGTTCATATGCTTCTATTATCATATTTCTTCAAAACTTGGATATATTAGAAGCAATGTACTTAAATTGAAAGGGGGGCAACTCAAAAATATCATTACATTGTTTGATGTACACAAACATGGTGGAAGAAAGTACAACCATTATTTATCTACCAATATCTCAATGGTATCTTACATTATCTAACACAAGTCAAACCACTTTCCATTTCTCAATCTGACTGCCATTGTTTAGGAATGGAATTTGGGTTTGGAAAGCCCAGTTGATAGGGTTTATGGGCTGCATCGAGGCCCAGTTAAAATGGGCCTAATATCATTATGGACCTTCTTTTGGTTAAGCCAGTGACAATCTTCAAAGCCACAGGGTTCCACGTCATATATACTCTCCACGTCGACGGGACTGATGTAACGTGGGCTCCACGTGGGCGTCCCATCCTCGTAGGAGTTGTGAGTCAGCCTCTGAAGATCAGAGCCGTCCAATTTGATAGTGTAGATCTCGCCGTAGGGTTGATAGTGATGTGGGTTCGATATTGGCTCCGCAGATATTCCCGCATTGTCTGTAGTGAACACTAGAACCTTCCCGTCGGGACTCCAATTCGGGTGGTTCGCCCGACCTGCCGAGCCGCTTTGAAACAGCTTCCTCAACCCGGTTCCGTTCGGGTGGATCAAGAACAGATCGAAACTTCCGGCTCCGGGATTATCCCGGTCCGATGAAAATGCAATCCAATCACCGTCCGGCGACCAACTGCACATCGTATCCGTCCACTTGCCTTCTGTAAGCCGGCGAAGCCCTTTTCTCTCACCGTCGACGGCGTCCATTATGTACAAGTTCTTGTACCCGGTTCGACCCGACCGGAAAACGATCCATTTCCCGTCGGGGGACGGCGATGGGAAGGCATTGTTTACACCGTTCGTCGTCAGCTTCTTGAAATTTCTCTCGTCGTCATCGACGTTGACTGCAATGATATCGACTTCAGAACTCACCGCCGCAAAATCGGGACCGGCGCTGGTGTATACTACACCTTCCCGCACTGGGTCCCACGCGGTGGAGAACGCTGCGCCAGAGAAAACCACCCGTCGGTTCGAACCGTCCCGATTGATGACGTATAATCCCGGGAAGTTCGCGTACGCTATACGGTCACCGGCAGGCGAAAAAGAGGGAAAAGAACCGGCGATTCTGAATAAGGATAAGTTAGAGACAGGGCTACGAACGTTCTCTAAGAATAGGGGGTTGTTTTTTCTTCCATTGTCGTCGCCTCTGCACTTGTGGTAACCGATACTTGTCCCGTCGGCGGAGATGAACGGATTGAAATGATGAGATTTAGGCGAAACCGTTTTCGTCAACTCCTTGAACTCTCTGGTTACGAGGTTGAACAGCTCTATGTGGCGAAAAGATGAATCGGGTCTTCTCGTTGCAACGGCGATGAGGTTTTTGTTGGCCGGTGAAGTGGCCGGAGTGAATACGTGCAAACCAGGTGGTGTGAGTCGTTCGATTTTCACTGAATCGGGAGAAACTTCTCCATGACTCGGTAGAATCGCTCTGTATATACTCAGCCACTGATCATCACCTCTCCGGTGAAAATACAGAGTTGAATCGTCAGCCCAACACGGCCAGCCACCGTGTTCGACGACCTTAACTCGACGTGTTCCGTCGCGAGTTAGGAAGATGTATAAATCAGTACTTAGTTCCTCAACCTCGCCGGCCCAACCCTTCTCACCGTAAGAAGCCACAGCCGTCCAAATTCCAGACGGCGAAACAGAGGGGCTAAAATCGGCGATTCCGTAAGGCGTCAATCGCCGAGTTATACCGGATTTCAAACTCCTTGAGTACACTGCCGCCCAACTCGTTCTAGACTCACCAGGATCCTCGTGAGTCGACACGTACACCAAATAATCGCCACTTAAACTCGGCCGATCTTTGAAGGAAACCCTAACTCCGTCTTCCTTCTCATCATCCAAAAGTGAAATTTGCAGTCGATGAGGAATCTCGAGCTCCGACCGCCGTCTGGCGCTTAATCCGGTACCCCCGAAAATGGCATCGTAGAAGATTCTGGAGATTCCGTCTCTCTCCGTAACATAGACGAGTTCCAAATCCGGCTTTAAGGACTGTGATTGGTTTGTTAAAAGAGATATAAGCGAAGGAGATGACGAGGGGGAAGGGAAATAGCCATTGAAATTGACGGATTGGCCGTCAGTGATTTGGGTTTTATCCGCTGCGGAAGGGTAACTGTTGCCATCAGCCGGGAGGGTGAAGATATCAAAGGCGTAGAAGGACCTGCCGAGGGTGGTGAAGACTATGCTGTTGCCATTGAGAACATCTCCGCCTGTAACCGCCGCAGACGATGGCGGAAGGAGAGAAGAAAACTGGAGAAGGCAACAAAGGAGAAGCAGAGGCATACCGATAGTGAAGACGGTCGACACAGGGAGAGTAGAAAGATGGCTAAAAATCGAGAAGATTAAGATGTGATGCTCTATGATCATTGATCAGTGGTGGAAGTACTCGACACGTGGCAGATAAGTGGGTCCTATTTAAGTAGAATTTTGTTGACGTGGCAATGTCGGATTGGACTGCTTCTCTGCCTTATGCTGTTCAAAATAAAATAACGACCAAAAGTTTATAAACTTTATATAAAGTTCATTTTCTTTTTTGTTTTCTGAAAAAGAAAAAGAAAAAAAACTAAAATTATATATTCTTCACTCTATTTTGAACTTTCTTTATGAAAAATTGAAACGATCAGTCTTCACTCTATTTTAGAAAATTGAAAGAATTACTTATAAAAATTAAATGGGCTGTGTTATCATTATTTGAGGAGTATAATAATTTGTGAACGAGTTTCGAATATAATGAATGTTATTTTAATCTGGATTGAAGTTTTTTTTTTTTTTATCATTATCAATCACATAAATTATAAAAAAAATTTAGGATACTTGAAAATATACCATTATTAAAATTAACCCAAAATTTGCAAATTCTTACAATTTTGGTCTTTCAACTTTCAATTAGTTACATAATTGTTAAAATAAGTTGTTCTTTTATTAAAATTTTTGTTTGAATCATAATTTATTTTTTTCTTTTATAGAACTAGATAAAATATCATTTTCCTACAATTTTTTATATGTTATTTTCTACCGTTCATACACCAATTTTGAAACTAAATTTTAACAATTATAGTATATAAATTTGAGGACAATTTTGAAATATTTAGCCAAATCAACCATTTCCTAACTCTAATGTCACAAATGTCTAAATGTTTGAATTTTTACATAATTAGATTTCAGCATTTACATCCATCTCTCCATTTTAATTTCCATAGATTTTACTTTTTTTTTTTTTTTTTTTTTTTTTTTTAATCTTTTGAGAATCAATTGATTTTACCAATTCTTTCAATTTATTATTTATAGGCTTTTGTATGAATGAGTAATAGATTAATCATTTTCAGATTTGTCTTAAATTTTCATTTATTACGGTGTCCGATTTTAGGTACAAATTTTTCATTTTTAGTTCTCTTCAATTTGTTTGTATCTCGTTTCAGACCTTATATAAATATTAATATATACATTGTTGTCCTTGTATGATAATATAATGCATAATATATTCTTAAGATTTATTTTCAAATTTTCTTTTCAAACTTTCAAATCTATATAGTTTTATTTCAAATGTAAGAATGCCAATAAACTACATTTTGTTTTGTATAGTTATGTTCTAATTTTTCCTGTGTTAACATTTTTTTTAAAAAGTTATATGTTAGCACTATTTTTAGTGTTTGAATTAATTTTTCGGATAAACTTGTTTCGTGGATTTAAACTCAAGTTGATGTAGTTTTGATGTAGATGTGGTTCGATCTCTAATACTTGATCCTCTAATTCTCTCTCAGTTGAATGCGTACGTCTGTTGCATGGAAGTGGAACGCGTGGATGTTCTTAAAGTTGGAGTCTTGGAAGAATGTCTCTGTTTCAAAGAGCTTCAGTCTTCAAGTCTAGTTCAGCTTCAAGAGTCTTCTCATTGTAGAGAGAATTCTCTCTAGGTTATCTAAATGATAGAATTTTCTGAACCCACAAATGAGGAGGACTCTTCTATTTATAGAGTTTTCAGGTGGGATTTGTGGGCTTGGGCTTGGTTGGTTCATAAAACTGGCCTTTGAGCCCAACAAATTGGATTTGAGACTTCATTAGTTTTTGGGCCAAATTAAGTGGATTTTAGCCCAAATAACAATATCAGATTGGAACAAATTATTTTATTTAATCCAACAGTCAAGACAAAAACACGTGGCGTTCTCGAAATTTGTTAAAATGTCCTCAATTTCAAATTGGGACACATGTCAACTTTTAATTGGTCCCAAATTAAATTATTGTAATTTTGTAGGGATGATATGTCAATTTGTGATTGGTCTAAAATTTCTCGTCAACACTTAGAATCAACCACAAATATATATATATATATATATATATATATATATAGGAGAACATATTAATGCATATACTATGAGAATATATGTATATTAAAACATACTTCCCTAATTGGATTAGATTTGTCCAGGTTGGACTCTATCAATTTTGCCGTGAAGCGTTAATAATAATAGTATCTTTTTCCTGGAAAAAGAAAATTAAACAGCCAATAGAAAAATATGGGGTTGTTTTCAAATATAACAAAAATATTTGTAAATATAGAAAAATTTTAGTGTCTATCGGTAGAAGTCTATCGTGGACAAATAGACAGTAAAATTTCTATATTTATAAATAGTTTAATATTATTTTTTTATTTATAATAATTTCTCAAAAATATATATACGGTATATTGAAAACAAGAAACAAAGAGAAAAAAAATAATGAATATATAACCCATAAATAAGAGATTGAAAGAATGGCAAAAAGAAATTTGAAGTGAGAGAACGGGTAAATTCTGAAAAACTAAAGTGTGAGAATGAAGAAAAAAAGGGAAAAAGAATATGTTAAAACGTGGGATTATTAAGCTAAGAGTGAGTGTGTGAGAGAGAAAAAAGTTACAGAGATTTTAGGAATCTTTTGAAGATTGGGCTGTGAATTTATTTTTATTTATTTATTTTTTTTTTTTTTAATTCTTCTTCTTATGATTTTGAAGAATTTATAAGTAATTGAGCTCTAACTTTAATAATAATAATAAAAAAAAAATAATATCTCTACTCGTGTAAAAAAGAGAGTGATTAGAGTTAGTCGATGGATGGTTGTCTAAAAGTGTGAAAAAAGTTAGTCGGAGGTGATTATCTCCAAAATTTAGTATGGTAGTCGGAGGTAGTTGTTGACAAATGGAATCATTTGGAAACATTGGAGGGAGTGAGAGTTTATTATTTTAACCACTTAGTTGTAAATAGTTTTACATTAGCAAAACAGTGTATCCTTAGTCCCCATTATTTTTATACATGCCCTAAACACTAAGTAGACTATTATAACCACTCAACCACTCTAAGTTAGAGTTCCAAACACCCCCAAGTACCTATTTGTGAATAGATTCATATTATTAGAATTTTTTTTTATTAGAACAATTATAGGGATGGAAGATCAAACCTTTAACCTCAAAGAATGATATCTCAATTTTCACTAAGCTAAAAACTCACTTTGATACTTCATTCTATTTTGTTAAATAATTTTTTTAGTACACTTAGATAGTTTAAAATGCTGCTAGAGTGACTAAATATAAATAATTTTCTTACATTTACGTTTTTTCTATCTCAATTTATCATCCATCCTCTAGATAAAAACATCTACCAACAACGGTTTAAATATTCCAAAATGAGCTAACTTATTTACAAATATAGTTAAATGTTATTGTCTCCGTCCTGATAGACTACTATTATTTATCACTGATACACATTGACATTTTGCTACATTTAAAAATATTTTCAACAGTTTTTCTATTTAAAACAATTACTCTTAAAAATTTTAAATTTCTAGAGACTAATAAATTGTTGCCCTTTTGGCCCTTAATCTCAAATTAATTAAT
Source organism: Citrullus mucosospermus (assembly GCA_030954485.1). NCBI lineage: Eukaryota > Viridiplantae > Streptophyta > Magnoliopsida > Cucurbitales > Cucurbitaceae > Citrullus > Citrullus mucosospermus. The sequence continues at coordinate 16,996,129 of CM062062.1, forward strand.
TTTAATTAATTAATTAATTAATGTTTTGATGATAACAAACATGATTTCATTTACTAACAATTTTATTATTTTGAATAGTCCATAGCATAGAGCTCGGAACAATGATTATGACGCCTCTTGAATCACCCTAATCAGAGATCAAACGAAGAAGTTATAGTTGAAATAAGGTTAACTGAAAATTACCCGAGTTGGTGACGTGGCGGCAAATCATCAAGTTGGACAAAGTGCCACTTGGAACTATGGAGTATGTGACACTTAGTGAGTTTTTTATTTTTGGATTGATGTTAAAAGTAAAATGATTTTAAAACAAAAATGAATTTAAAAAGAAGATGAATTTAATATCATTATACATATTTGTGTCTAACGGCTAGTTGCTTTTAAAAAGAATGAATTTAATATTATTTAATGTTTGTGTCTAGTTTAGTTTAAATCTCTAACATTCAATTTTATTTTTAAAGATCTAATAGTCCGAATTGAATGTGGTTTTCACCATCCTCCCTCTTCTTTTAAGCTTCATCTTCTCCAAAACTTTTTCCAACTTTTCCAACTTTACAATTCTAAAAAATTGAAAAAGACCACCATTGTTGTTCTCTCTCCAAGCTCTCAAACTTCTTTCTTTTCATCTTATTCTAAAGAGATATTTTTATTCTATTGTGAGTTTAAATTTGTACATCTACTCTTTTTAGAGAGTTTTATTGTATGATTTAAAGTTTAAAGAATATTGTAACGGTTGGATCCTAACCCATGAAAATGATCGGGTTTGCTCTTGAACCCGAAAAAGGGGCAAGGTAGTAGTTCAACACTCAATGTGGAAAGAGTCAAAGAAAATTTTTAATCGAAATTCCAAAAGAGGCACTTGGAAAAGTTGATGTAGGTCGAGTTTGACCGTACAACTATAAAAATTACGATGTCTTCTTCTCCAACTCTTTCTCAATTAATTTTGCATTTAATTTTTAGTGACATGTTATAGATTACTATTCTTCCCAATTGAGATTGATTGAATCTTGTGTTTCATATATTTTTATCAATCTTGATATTTGATATCGGTTAGAGTTTTTATTAATTTAATTAGTTTAAATTAAACATATTTAAGAATAAGTTTAATTAAACTCTATTCACTCCTTTTATTCTAAGTTTGCCATACCGGTTCAACATAAAATACTAACTATTGAGAGCCTAACAATAAAGTTAACCAAATCATGGTAGAGTGGTAAAGACAAGTTATGATTATTTTGATACTTACATTTCTCCATTAAAATAAAAGAAATAAAAAGAAAATAAAAAGAAAAGAATGATGGAATATCAATATATGAATTAGTCACCATCAAATAAAATAAAATAAACCTTTGAAACTTTGTAATCAAAATAACATTTTTGTAATTTTTGGAATAAAAATGTTGAAGTTTGGTCGATGAAGAACATACTCTCAATTAAATGTATGGATGAACAAATTCACTGTAGCAACTGAAATTTTCTCTGCTCCTCACTTTCCAAGAAACTTACAAGCGAAGTCACTTCCTCTTTCTCTTCGGTTTTCTCCGATTTCAATCCAAATCCATTGGAGCTCGTTTCTCGAGTTCTTCATAAAGTTCCTCTGTAGATTTCTTTTCTTTTTTTCTCTCTTCTTTTCGGTTCTCTCCTTCGAGAATTTCTGCGATTTCAGAAATGAGCTTTTTGAGGCCCTTTCTGTTGTATTCTTCGCTGCGATGGATGAGTTCTCAAAGTTGGGGTTTTCCCAGATGCCCTGGATTTGACGGTTTGCTTAGATTTATTGTGGTTTTGATCTTGTGGTCTATGCTTTTGGAGATTCATTTCATTCCATCGTCGTCAATGTATCCAACTCTTCGTGTCGGCGATCGAATTCTTGTCGAGAAGGTAAAGTTTGTTGAGTTTTGGATTTATCTATTAAATTACGGGCTGAATTTTGAATGATTTCAGAGTTCGAGTAGGTTTTAGGGGTAATTTCGGTGCATGTGAAAATGGTCGTAGAAAAATAGATGAAGCTGGATCGATTCAATCTTCATAATTATGCCTTAGTTATATTTTATTCGAAGAAAATAGATGAATCATGTGTATTGAAGTAGTAATTATGCATTATTTTACAAAAACGTTGATGATTTCTTGTTAATACCTATTATTATATTAAAAGGAGAAAACAATATGAACCTGAACATGACAACGAAATGTAATCTCAGTAATTTAGATGTAGAGATTATTTCCACTTTGATAAGCTTTACAAGACAAGTAGTTGCCTAATTTTGTGAACACTAAAACTCGTTTTGAATAGTTTGATCAGTTTGATCTAAGCTGAGGTAACATATCTAGGTGAAAAAAAGTAGAGGAACTTTGGGGGAATAAGTTTAGATTCTATATGGTCGATGTCCTATGATATTTTGTAGTGTCAAAAGTTCGTCCTATGAGATTACTTGAGACACTCACAATAACAAAGAAAATAAAAACAAGAATGAAAAAGTTTGATACTAACTGTTAATTTCATTTACCTCGACCGTTCTGAAAATTCCTTATGACCTCTGCTCAAACTAATACTAGTGTCCTAGTTGCATTTTCTTCAGGCCTCTTATTACATTTTGTAATGTAAAAAGGTTGTCCTACGAGATTAGTTGAGAGACTCACAGATAATAAAGAAAACAAAAACAAAAAAGTTCAATGCCAACTGTTAATGTCATTTACCTTGACTGTGTTGAAAATTTACATGTGATCTCTGCTCAAACTAATACTAGTGTCCTGGTTGCATTTTCTTCAGGCCTCTTATTATATCAGAAATCCTTCTATAGATGACATTATAACCTTCCAAGACCCGACACAGGTTAGTTGACGGATGACTAACCTGCATGTCTTTTACTTGAACAGTTTTTCTCTAACAGGATCCTGTTGGAATTATGGTGTGCTATAGCAATCTAGCGGCAGAGAAGAGAACATCGTTGTAAAGAGAGTTGTTGCAAAAGCCGGAGACACGGTTGAGGTATGGAAGAGCCTTCTTATTGTTATGTTATTGTATGCAACTAAGCTGTTGAAAAGATCCAGTGATATGAACTGTCCAAGACATCAATTTATTATTTATATTTTATTTAATAATTTTGATATAATTTTAGTATTTTCCAATTTTATCCCTTTTATGATATATTAAGTAAGGGTATTTCTGTCATTTTACTAGAATCTATGATGTGACATTAGGATTTTCATTGAGAGCGATCTAAAGCCTTGTCATTAGGTTGTCTCAACAGATTATGATAGAATCAATTTTGTCTTTTTGTGCTTCTTTTAAGTTTAGCTAGGAGAGCTTCTTGAATTTTCCAATTCATGGTTGCATGCCAAGAATATCCAAGTGTGATTGATCATCCTATCTTATGATGTGTTTTCTGTCTCAAGAGCTTTGATCTTAAGGCAATCTTTAGACAATCCTTACGGTTGAAATCATATCAATTTGGGGGTTTTAGTGATTGAAAATTAGGGGGTTCTCATGGCAAAAGGGTTCTTAATTCCAAGTCAACATAATGCAAGAAATGGGACTTCTCAATACTCCAGTTATGAAAGAAAATTTATATTGGTAGTTTATGTATAACTACTTTTTCTTTGTATTAGTCACAGACTGCTATAAATGCCATATCAATTTGCAGCAGAAGAATTTCTAGTGTTGAAGTTAAAGAAACTAACCATTTATGTGGTTTTTATCCAACACCTTCCAGGTTTGTCAGGGATGCCTCTATGTCAATGGAGTTGCTCAGGATGAAAGCTTCGTAGCGGAGCGGCCAACGTACACCACAAAGTCAACTGTGAGTTTTGTTTCCAATTCTACTTTTGTTTTCATTTTTACTGCATCATCCTGCAATTTTCTATGACAGCAATAAGACTTCTAAAGCACGTCCTTAGAGATTTTATAGTCAAACTGAAATGGCCTAGGCGATTCTATTATGCAAGACAACCCATATTCTTTACAAATCATCTTCAACTTGGCATTGATTTTTATCACAGTTAACTCATTGACATTTTGGTCAGTTGATTGAGTATCCCCCTCCGTCGACTAAAATAACACTAGTTTCCTACAGATTGTGATTCGGAGTTTCTAGTTTGTAGACTGTAGTTAATTTCATTTGTTTCAAACTCGCAGCAAGTTCCAGAAGGCCATGTTTACGTGTTGGGCGACAACCGCAACAACAGCTATGACTCCCATATTTGGTTAGTGTTGTTAACTCCATGTTATATTATGTATGTTTGCTGGTTGTTGGTATAATTTGTTTGTTGATGCTCCAAAGAAAAAGACTCTTATTTGAGGTTAACCAGAAAATTTTGAATTGTCATTGTCCTTGGAATTGGATGCTCCCAAGCTTCTCTATTTCTCTTTCTCAACTTCATCTTCATTTTTCTTATAGCTTTTGTTCTTTAAACAGGGGACCTCTGCCCATCAAAAACATAATTGGGAGATACCTCTGTTCTTGCCACAAACCAACAAGTAAATGATTCATTCAACAAGTTGAAATGAGCCCAGGAAGCATTATTCTGTTTGTATGTGACAATTCTTTTAGTTCCATATCCTAATCTAGGACTAGGATTGTTTGGCTTGGATACAATTTTTTCATTCTTATGTATGCTTTATAAACTTGTGTATTAGCTATGGTGGAAGTCTAAGTTATTTTATTAGTTTATCTTTGTCAACCATGCCATTTGTTTGTATGTTATTCTTTTTCAATATACAAATTAAGGATGGATTTGTGATTGGTTATTCTTTATAATAAAATATATAGTTTCTTAGAATCTGTGCTGTTTTTTGAGAGCAATTAGTTTTTGTCTTTTTTCTTTCAACGACAAAAATTAGTGGATGAATGGACTGGGTTGATTTCATAAAATATATATATATAAAACGGGACTGTTTGGTCCTAAAATTAGTTTAAAGATACCTTTGAATTTAATCTTAAAATTAACATTTTTTTGAAGAATAAAATTAACATAATTTAACAAACGTGGCATTGTGATTTATATACTGGATAAACAAATTATTGAGAAAAGATATGCAATCGAGAGATACATAAATTATTTAGTTTTTTGTATTTTATTTTTGAAAATTAAGTTTAAGATACTACTTTTGACTCTAAATTTTTTTATTTGTTATCTACTTTTTACCAACAGTTCAAAAAATCAAGCCAAAATTTGAAAACTAAAAAAGTAGTATTTGTATTTTAAAAAGATGCAAATCATGGTAAAAAAAATTGGAGGGAAAAGAGGCTTAACTTTTAGAATAAAAAAGAAAAAAAAGAAAAAAAAAAAAACGATTTGTATCTTTATTAAGTACAATGGTTGAATTCTAAGCCAAATTCTAAAAACAAAAACAAGTTTTTAAGGCCCCATTTGGTAACAATTTCGTTTTTGGTTTTTGGTTTTTGAAAAGTAAGCTTCATATTTTTTACCATGATTTGCATCTTTCTTAAATACAATGGTTAAATTCTTAGTCAAATTCTAAAAATAAAAATAAAAGTTTAAAAGCTACTTTTTTTAGTTTTCAAAATTTGGTTTGGTTTTTTAGACCATTGGTAAAAACTAGACAATAAAGGAAGAAATTTGGAGGTGGAAGTATATATAAGCTTAATTTTAAAAAACAAAAACAAAAGCCATTTCGTTTACAAAATGGAGCCTAAAAGTTACATTTTTTAGTTTTAAAAAATTGGCTTGATATTTTAAACCATTAGTAAAAAATAGATAATAAAGGAAGAAATTTGGAGGTAGAAGTAATGGATATAGGCTTAATTTTCAAAAACAAGAAGCAAAAAACCAAATGGTTATCAAATAGGCCCAAATTTTTTTGTCTTTAAATTTTGTCATAGAAGAGGAAATTGTCTAATTATTTGTTCTTACTATAGATTTGTTTTCATAGATACTAGTAAACTTCATGTTAGTGTCAAGGGATTTTACTATATCTTTAAAAGCATGCTAACATAAAATTTTTCACTCCCACAATACTTGAAATTTTCCCAAACAAAGATGAGGAGAAAAGTTGGATAAAGGAAATGCCTTGTCATTTTGCCATTGATGAATGAGAAATTTTGAACGAATCATAAATTACCACGTCATTTTTCAAATTAATGTTCAAATTACAAATCATCAAATTTGGGACTAGTTACAAGTTGACATGTGTCCCAAATTAAAATTAAAGACAAGAACCCGTTGGATTCTAGTAATGCCACGTTTCTTCGTCAAGATCATTGGATTGAACAAGCTAGTTTAGTCCAATTGAGTCATAATATTTGGGCCAAAAGTCAACGAAGCCCAAGCCCAAGCCCATAAAGGATCTTCCAAAACTCTATAAATAGAGGTCACCCTTCATTTCAACATTCAAAAGTTAAAACAAGAAATAAAACAAGTTTATTCCAACAAATTAAATTCTCTTAGTCGAAGGCTTGTGTGAACAACCATATTACAGCTGAACTATATCAAGAAATAATATAAAATTAATGTATTTGCCACATTGCTAGTCACATTAACATGTAATGTCACAGCATATTTTCATTTATCAACTAAGGATGAACTGATGGTAGAGATTATTTAAAATATTTTTTATAACCTTCAAGGCTAAATTGTTCCTTTTCAATGCAGGTTTGGTTTTTAAATAAACATTTTTAATAAGTTGGTTATAAAATAATAATAAAAATGATAATAAATATAAATAGAGGTAATGTTTATAAGTGTCACACTCCGCCTTAGGTTATACCCTACCGAATCTAGAACGTGACATGATGAAAATAGATTTCAATTAAACTATGAAATCCACTATTGTACTCTAAAGCATTTTCAAAATTAAGTGGCTAGTAAATCTTTTGTAGTAAAAAAAAAAGAAAAAACGTTAGAAATAAAATTTATGGATCCAATTTAATAAAATTTTCGGCGGAGTTTGCTCTGAAAAATTGATTAAACCACACCTGAAAAAGGGAAATATACTCCCAAGATATTGGTTTAAAATCAACTAGCAAGTTTGTCTCACCACACCCTCTTGAATAGAAACCAAATAAGGGAAAAGGTGGAAGTTTTGATTTACAAATAATTTGAAACTAAGAGTTAGGCGCTGTAGTTACAAGCCAAGAAATATGATAGCAAATAAAGATGATGGAAAAGGTTCAAGGAGACTTACTGTCAAAAAAAAAAAAAGGGTTATTTTTTTTATAATCAAATAAAATAATTATTAAAGAGAGCTTTAACCAATTGAAATGGAGCTTAAGAACATTACACTATTTGTATGTGTGAAATCTTTTAGTTCGTTACTTCCATCTAGAATTGTTTGCTATGGATGTGTATACCAAATAAACTTGTTGATGTCAAATTTTTGTTTTTTTTGTTTTTTTGTTTTTTTTCAAACAGCAATACTCTTCGTTTGGTTGGTTGTTATTATTATTATTATTATTATTATTATTATTATTTTATCAATACACAATTTATTATCGATTATATCACATAAAATATAATAAATATATTGATTACTATAATTGTTGATGCCAAATTTTGGATGGAGAAAACACACTTGATTTTCACGTGACAACAATGGTAAATTTGTAATTTGGGAGAAGAGAGGACTTGCAAAAAAAAAAAAAAGTAATTAAGCTTTGATGCCAAAGTCAGAGATGGAGAACAAGAGAATGAAGAAGAAGTCAGAAGTTCTAGTTACTTCATATGGAGCCATAATGGTGGATTTATAAGGAGAGTTAACATCGAATGTTTCTTAGTGTTTTAGAGTCGTGTAAGGATAATTAGGTAACCCATCAGCCCGGGAGCATGCTCTATTTCACGTTTGCTTGGGTTGACTTTGACTGCGTCCCTCTCTAGGCCCGTGTTGGTTATAGGGTGGGGCATATGTAGAATATGTCTATTAGCTATTTTACTAAGGTTGACATCGACCTTGGGCTTGGCCCAAGCGGAAGCTGACCATGCTAACTTCGGCTTTGACTAGAACTAACTATTTTTCTTGGACTCGTTTTGGGCCTAGGGTACTAATTTTGGCCCAAACCTCACGATCTTCCCGACTTTATTGCTTCTATTCTCATTTGAAGTTGATTATACCTTTCTCCAAAATCACCTATAACAATAATTAAAGTTATTAGCTCCTATCAAAATGAACTTAACTCAATGATAATTTGCAAAACTTTCCTTCTTGAAAGTCGGAGGTTCAATCACCTACCCTCGCCATTGTTGTACTACAATAAAAGGTCATTAGCTACCTAAGATTTGAATACTCACTCCAATGACTATTAATATTAATGCCCTCAACTAAGAGGGGAAAAATAGCAAGTGATTATAATTACCTTTAAAAATATGGTATATTTTATGAATAGTTTAAAAAGTATATATTTGCAACAATTGAAATAGGAGTATTTCATTTAACGTAATTGCGTTTGTTTAAAAAGCCCAATTTGAAGAGCCCATTACGAGTTGGCACTTCAACGTTTGCATTGGGCCAGTTGGAGCAGTTTAGCCATAAATGATTGGATCTTAACCAGATAAATGACAATCTTCGTTAATTTAGATTTCAAAGTAAATTCAAATTATAAAACAACATAAGATTCATAAATTTAAAGCTCAAATCGTACTATAAAATCTAAAAAATCTGTAAATTTGAGATTAGCTAATGAAATTGACATTAACATTACTCCATACGTATAATTTATTCAGGTAGAAATATCATGTATTCATCTAAAATTCAAAAAAATAATGTCAACTAAAAATTTGCAACAATCTAATCCAATAATAATAATAATAATAAAAAATTGCAATTAAGTAAATGTAAATAACTTATATTTGTGACCCATTAAAAATTGCAAATAAACGAACATCATCTCATCTTGAGAAGAGATACATTGTTTGTTGCTTGATAAATCGTGACTAGAGAAGCCGACATTCTGGTCACTTGCAACCTATTTTCAAAACTGTTTTTCTATTGTTGCTGAGCCTATTTAAATGCAAGATGGTGTCTGGTTAGGGTTGTTGCTTTTGAGTATTTTTTGTTCGAAGCTTTTCATCTTGTAGTAGACATATGATGTATGTCAATCTTTGTGATTGTGATTCATAATTGTTGTAGATCTTGAAGTTGTGTTCGAGATTGTTGTTGAAGCTTACTTCACATGATGGTTGTCTTGATCCTAGGGGGAGGCTAAGACATTATTACTTGAGAAGAGATTCTCAAACTTAGAAGAGCCTAAATTCAACAAGTGAAGTGGTATCCGCTAGAAGGTGGAAAAATTATGATTCAGGGGGAGTCTCACATTCAGGGGAGTCTAAGTAGACATTCACTAATATTCTTATACTTAGGGGGAGCTTAAGTTTCATTGAGAGGGAGTCTTACACTTAAGGAAGCCTAAGTGATCATCATACGCTAAGTTTGACTACTCGAGTGTCAATGTAATTGCAGTTTATTTACAAATTAGTACATCGTCGCAATTACTTGACTTTATATTAGTAAAAAGGTCTTTCTACGGGCACACTGGCCCCAGAAATAGGTGATATGATAATGAACTGTGTTATTATTTTGGTTTTAATTTTCTGCATTTGTTGTACCTGGAATTAGTGTAATATATAGTGCATAATAAACTCTGAACTCAACTGTTTACTCCTTTTCTTGCTAGCATGCTGACGTGTAAAGTGAGTTAATGAGATGTGGTAGTACTGTAAATATTGGGTGAAACATACCCTAAATTTGTCAAATAGGAGTGAATCCAACCAAAAAACGACATCACATTCAATTATTTGATTTTGATAAATTATTATTAGGGCCATAGGGCACAAAAATTGTAATAAATAACAATAAAGACAAAGCACAAGTTGGAGTATTGGCCAAAAAAAAAAAAAAAAAAAAAAAAAAAAAAAAAGAAAAAGAAAAAAGAAAAATAGTGTTAAATTATTGAAGTTAGGCGCAGTTGACTTTGACTTTCCATCTTCTCTTCAATAAAGGTAATCAATTAGGCCCCACCTCTTGCCTTTCGAAGTTGACTTTTGTTCCCTCTCTTAAAATTGTACTTTCCAAATTAAATCTCTACAAATATTTGACCATCTTAATATTCAAGTATAACAAGGAAAGAAAATCTCATACATTATTGTTTTATTTTATAAATTTTACGCTATTTTTAGATATATTTTTTTAATCATAAAATAACAATGATCGAGATAGAGTAATTTTTTTTGTTATGATCGTATGCAAAAGAATATCTTAGGTGTTTGATCCCTACTTTTGGAGTTGTGGTCAATTAAAGAGGAGGTAAATAATTGACAATTGTTTCGACTCTCTTTTTCAATGGCCTCAAATAGTCTTGCTATTAGACTACCCGGGCAAGACAGGAAATTTTTATCCCTTGCTACTTTCCTCGATGATTTTACAAATTGTTGAGAAAAGTTTTCTTTAAGTTAGTTGAGAGCATGGGTTAAGCAAATATAAAAAAGATTAGTAATAAAAAATAAAAGAATTCTTTCAAAATATAGCAAAAGGAACCAAAATATTTACAAATATAGCAAAATTTCATTATCTATCTGCGATAGACCACAATAGATCCCGAAAGACTGACATAGATAGTAGTCTATCGTGATCTATTGCTGTCTATCGCTGATATACTGTGTATTTTGCTATTAGTTATAAATATTTTTAACAGTTTTGTCATTTAAGATAATTTTCTAAAATAAAATGACTATTATATTTTAAAAATTTAGAAACTAAAATAAATATTTGGATAGAAACTTAAACTATATATACACTTACAAAATTATTTCAAAAGAAAACAATTATTTCATAACATATAACAATTAAATGAGGCAAGTGAACATTGTATGATCTCAATTTAAAAGTTAGTTCGATTATCTCCATCCTTTTATATGATTTGATTCCGACGAGATTTTTTTTCTTTTTAGGTGAAAAAACTCCAACGAATTAAAAATATTTGTTTCACATTTTCTAATTCTCTCATCCATTGGTATGCCCTCTCTATCTTGTCAAGCAACTTGCAATTCCAATGGCCAATGATAGCAAATGCCTTGCTCCATCCACACTCTTAAAACACTCTATTTATTTTTTTTATTTTTTATTTTTAAAGACTATTTTAAATTATTTGGAGCACACTTAGTTATTATAGTTGGGTTATAATAGTCTGTATTTGAAATGCAAACTATCTTAGTTTGAATTAAAATAGAGTAGACTCTTTCAATCTAGATTACAAATGAGGAGAGAGTACGATTACAAAATAGTAAGGAATCTAAACAATGAGAGGCTGTTTGGGGAGCTGGAATGTAATAGAATTAATAGGAATTTGAGGAGTATTGGAATGCGTGAGCACTTAAGGAATAAAAGAAAATGAGATCGCGAACCATGAAAACGGTGGGAAATAGGATTGGGTTGAAAACTGTCGGAACTGAATGACTTTTATATCACAGATCGGGTCCAAAATGCTCAATCCAAACATTCATTTTGGATTACATTACATTACAAGCTTATCCTATTACGGTTCCCCAAACGTCCCTGAGAGTTTTCAAATACTTTTAACAATTGTGAGTTATAATAATGGTGTCAAACCTAAGTAATGAGTGGGGTATAATAGCTCACTATTCAAATTCTTAACGATATTTAATAGATAGTTAGGTGTTTCCCATTAAATAAATATATATTTTGAGTGAAAAGGGGACAAGAAAATTTGAATTTAATTGGGGGACACTTTTTTTTAGTACAAAATTTTCAAAAAAAGGATGCATTATATATCATATAAGTTTGGTTTGCAGCAAAAAAGGATAAGGAATCCAACTGTCCAAATGGGACAATAGTCAATAGGGTTGAAGTACAAAAATAGGGCTGTCTGAAAAAATATTTTTGAGTAATATTCTCAAAATTATTTTTAAAAAAGATGACATATTTTTTGTTCTTATTAATTTCAGTTTCTTCCGAAGACTGACCCTAAAAAATTTAGTATTTCTTAAAAATTGAAACTCTACGTCTAAAAACACCTCAGCGGGAATATTTATTTTGCTTTGTTTATTAATTTTAGTCTTTTCGGAAGACTTAACTAAATGGTGCTTTTTTAAATCCAACTTCTTTTATTTATTTATTATTATTATTTATTTTTCCATCTTTCATCTTTTATATTTTATATTCTATTCTTTCTTTATTTTATATTTTTTATCTTATGTATCTTTATTTGTTTTTATATTTTTAAAAATCTTTTATACCTCAGTTTGGATTTATTTTTTATGTTTTACTTTATATTGAAAGTTTTAAAACTCAGGACAAATATTAATTAAAATCTTCAACTAATAATTTTTATAAATTTAAACCTTGAACATTTGTAAATGTATCAATTTACACTATCCTTTAGATTACATTCAACCAATATATAGAGATGTCCACAGTGAGGGGCGAGACCAGGGATGACTTTCCTGCTCCCCGTCCCTACTTACCATTTCATTCTCTATTCCCACGAAATTCTCCATAGGAGATCGAGATGGGGATTCACCATGGGAAGGTCGCGGGGATCGAGTCCTAAAAATTTTCTACGAGAAAGTACGATTCCCGTGGGAAATTTCGTGGGGATGAGAATGAAATGGGAAGTGAAGAAGCCATCCTCGACATTGCCCTGCTCCGTGGACATCTCTAGATATTAGTCAAACGAAATCTGAAAGATGACATAATTTGATACATTTACAAATGTTTAAGATTTAAACATATACAATTGTTAGTTTTGGATTTTAATTGATATAACTCCAAAATTTAGAAATATAAACTAATATTAATATAAAATAAAAAAATAAACTCAAAATTAAGAAAATTATTTTAAATAACAAAACTGTTGAAAATATTTACAAATAATAGCAGAATATCATAGTATATCTGCATTAGAATATGATAGATCGCGATATACTATAATCTAGACACAGATAAACAGTAAAATTTTGCTATATTTATAAATATTTTAGTTTATTTTTCTATATTGAAAAACAATCCCAAATTAAGGTATACAAATATTTTAAAAAATAATAAAACAAATAAATATATATAAATAAATAAAATATAATGTAAAGAAATAAAAGAACATATAAAAGAAAGATGGAAAAAAAAAATGGGATTCTAAAAGGCAACACCCATTTAGTTAAGTATTTATAAAGACTTAATTTAATCAAAATAAAAGTTTTCCTTCTCTTTTTTCTCTCTGCTTCCGAGGAGATTCAATTTTTAGGAAATATAGAATTCCTTAAGGTTTAGTCTTCACAATGTACTAAAATTAATAAAGATAAAATATATGCCCTCTTTTTAAAAATTATTTTGACACCACTCGTTTTTTTTCAAATATTTTTTCAGACCGCCCTATTTTTATACTTAATCCCAATATATGTGAACAAAAGTCAATATTTTACCATAGAAGAAATTATGTAATTGTCGATTTAGTCTTTAAACTTTTGAAATTATTTCTAATAAATCTTTTGAATCTTAAAAAGTGTCTAATAAATATCTTAACTTTCAAAAGTTTAAAATATAATGTCTAACTAATAAATTAGTCCAATTTTAAATTTCAACTTTATTTCTAATACATTTTTGGCCCATAGGTAATTTTTTAAAAATTTATAAATCTATCGAACAAGAAATTGAATTTTGTGATTAATAGGACCAACTTTTCAACTTTTGTATCTAATAAGTTGATAGTTTTAAAAAATATCGATTGGGTCAAAACTTTAATTAGGTAAAATTAAAATTAAAATTTATAGATTTATTAGACACTTCGTAAGGTTTATGACTTATCGGATTCAAATTTAAAAACTTAAAGGGTTCGTTGACACTTTTATCTTGAACAAACTTCTTATACAGTAAAAGTTTTTTTTTTTTTTTTTTTTTAATTTTTTAATTTTTAATTTTTTAATTTTTTAATTTTTAAGTTTTTTTAAGTTTTTTTAATTTCTTTTTAAGACACCATCTTTAAAGTTGTAAGAATTAGATGTGGCCTTATTTCAATTGAATTTGAAGGGTTAATCAAATATATAATTTTTAAACGAAAATATATTAGGTATAAATACTAATAATAAAGATCTGATATATTTCATAACAAAAGAATATTCCGTTGTTGAGTTCAATGACATTGAAATATATTTACAACTTATTATTATTATTATTAAATTACATGATGAACTGATCTGATATGTTTTCAAATATGCCAGTAATTGCAATTATATATTATTATTTAACCAAACAGCACACTATCTGATTTCTTAATCTTCACATGTGAAATATAATAATTAAACTACACCAAATTTTAATTTCTTATTTTTTAAATATGAAAAAAATGAACTGCAAAAATAATAAATACATAATATTTTTTTAAAAACTCTTTATTTATCTAAATAAAGGAATCAAAGAAAAAAAAATTGGAGGGTAGGCTAGTGGGTTAAAATCAATTAAATTTTAATATGTAAAGGGAGAGTTTTATTTTTTTTTTTTTTGTTTAATATAATTCAATGAGAGATTGGTTCTCTATCTTATTCTCTATTATTGTCAATAATTTAAATTTGAATACAAACATCCTGTGAATTATTGAAAGATATTGAAAATATGCATACTCTGTGAAAGATACTCTTTATGATGTTTTATATCTTAAATATTATGCTTTTATAGCAATGTTATTAATTTTATTGAATATCAATAAGATGTGATGGATAATTTTATCTCAAAAGAGAAAAAAAACATGTTATGAATAACAATTATTTGTCATTATTATTTTGAACTTCAATAAATAATATGTTTTGGGTCCTACTCAATAGTATAGAAAGTCAATGTGTTTCTACTTGATCAACCTATACATCAAAACATATTATTGTGGTAGAAAATTTTGGTCAAGTTGATGACTACATTGATTAAGTATCAATTAATGAGATCCTAATTGTTTAAAAATTTGTTAAACAGCTTCAATGTTTTCAGTTAGATCAAAATTGTTTTTAAAAAAGTCATAAAAGTCATAATTAATCATTATATATAATTAAGGATGTGAGTGACAGTAATTCATGAATAAGATGATTATTATACGTGGGGTTGTTCTACCTAGTTCAATTTGGTATATATATATATAGGTGTTTGACTTCATCAAATATTGTATATATTCCAAGTGTATCTTTCTTAGGCTGACATTAATTTGACATACTACAAGATGTGACTATGACACTAAAAGTATTGTCAATATATATCAGTCATGTTTTCATATTAATTAGGCAATGGTAAATCTACTAAGGGTAAGGTGGGGCTTGTGCCTTCCCTCAACTTGAAAGATTATATTGTTTTATATATATATAAAATAGTCTCCCAGATATAAAAACAAGCCCTTTGGTCGGTTGGCTCTGCCCTCAGTTTAGGATTAATGGCCCCAATCCCAATTTCCTTTTGGTGGGTAAAAATTTTAATTTTGTGACATGGAGATTTAATTTCAAAGAATAAAAATACATTTTTCAATTTTTTAAAATAAAAATTAAAACAAAATAATTTAGACCTTAGCTCAATTTTAACTTGAAGTATGGACCAATAAGTATGGGAGTTGATCAATACCCCAACCTTATTATGTATTAAGAAAACTAAATAATTTAGGCTGTTTGTAGTATAAAAAAAAAAAAAAAAGTTCTTTCACTTAATAAACAAGCTAGATTTTCATTCTTTTAACAAATTTAAATTAATCCATGAGATAAAAAGAAGTTAAAATATAATTTTCACCTTGGGAATAGATCTATTTTAATTGATATATTTTCAAAACATTCAAATTTAATTCTTGTATTTGAAATAATTTTTTGAATTAGTTCCTTAATATAATTTGAAGATATATATATATATTTTAATCAAATTGGATAAATAATAATAATCACTTTTATCTTTACCTGAAAAATTCACTATGTGAATATATTTATAAAGTAAAAGGTAATAAAGACTAAATTTATTTTGACAAAGTTAACCATAGACTGACCATAGAGACTAATTTTAAAAATATTAAAATTGTAAGATTTATAATTTGAACAAAAATAAAAAATTGATATTATAATCCAAAATATGAAACGAGTTTTCGATACGAAATAGAAATAGTTCAAAATAATTCTAAAATTTTCTTAAATCATAAGAAAATACTCTAATACCTATTTCAAGTTTCATTTTTCTAGTATGTTTGTTTTGATAATTCTAACTAAATATATTCTCTTTTTAATTTCAATTTATGTATATATAAAGTTATATTTTTTTCTGTTAAAAAAATCAACATCATACTCTAATGATTTATTATAGTTTTGTTGTCGGATATTATATGATTGTTTTAGTATAATAGAGGGTAAGAGGATTCAAGCGAGAGACATCTTGGTCACTAACACATTCATACGCTGGTAGAGTTATGCTCATTTTAACGATATTATATAATAATTTAATATTATATCGATGCATGCGTCTAAAATTAATTTTCTTTGCAATAAAAAAGCAAAGAAATAACATAAGATATTATCTAAAATATTATAAATATTATATTTATAAGAACTTGTGCCCTCTTACATAAAATCCTTGATCTGCCACTACTATTAGAATTGGAGCACCATTTTCTTAGCGACGAAAAAGCAAAGAATAACATAAAAAAAGACAGAAACTAAGAAAAGAAAAGAAAAAATCCTAGATCTAAAGGGTAGTCATTTTGAGAGGCAATGTGGCCCAAGATGGGACCTTTTGATCCAAATTGTCAATGAGGAACCGATCCAAACATGGTTTGCAAGTAAGCAAGCAAACTCATTTGTGGACGAGGAAATAAATGAATCTTCATTATTGCATTCAAGCGAGCCATATGAGATATTTAATGTACGCAATAACAGGCTGAAATTCATTCTGATAAGTATGTTTTACCAGATTTCAATACAAACTTTTCAATAAGACCCAAATACAAAGACATTTGAAGACTATCCAAAACGACATAGCTTTTAAGTACGTAGTAAATGTGGAGTATCATTTGATGGTAAAATCATAACCTAATTAATCGATGATATATGTACCTAATAACCATTATAGGGTATGATATATTGATACATTTAGTTGAACCTCCCATGTTGACATGTGGTGTGGGCTCACACCTTTGTTAGGTAGCCTCTTAAGTCTAACTTTGGTCAAATTGCCACTTGAGGGAATTTGCTTGGACTCAAAGCATATGAAACAATCCCACTTCTTTTAGTGTCCTTGAACTTGAGGTTTGAGTAGCTTCCTTGATGGTGGATGAAGCCTACCTATTCCTAGCTAATCACCCTAAAAAGTATAGCCATTATTCACAGGTATATATTTCATATAGGGGCATATATATTTGACATCAGTTTTTGTCCATTCATAGAGCTATATAAGCTATTATTTTTATATACCCTCTCATTATTTTAATATCTACATATATATTATTTTATGTTTCTAGATTCCCTAGATGAAATTAATTTCATAAATATTTGTTTAACAGGTTTATTTTTTAAATCTGTTTTCTTAATGGTGTGATTTAAACTGAAAATATTATGAAAAGAACGTTATGTTTTTAGTGTATATTTTTGAATTTGAAAATTTAAAATAAAGGATTTTATTAAAAACCATAAAAGAAAATTAGATAAAAATAGTATTTCATAATATAAACTTGTTTGTTTTTTTCCCGTTAAATTAATACATAATATAATGTTATAAATTATAGATTGCAAAATAATAATTATATAGAATAACTAACCTAAACACATGGTTATAAATTAATTGTTAATAGTTGAGATTTAATATACGATTTACATAGTAAGTAAATTTAATTGTATGGTTCATAAATAGAAATATTTTAGATTAGATTCAAAATCTATTTTCAAAATCTATAATAAAACACATATTTAAAAATACTGAGAATATAAAATACAACATTATCTTTCATTGAGTTATTCTTTATTTTCAAAATTTTGTTTGATCACACAATCAAAGTATCCTCCCTTAGTGTGATCTCTTTCATGTTATAAACAAGCTATTTAGAAGAGATAAAAATGTGCAAATAAAACACATATTTAAAAATACTGAGAATATAAAATACAACATTATCTTTCATTGAGTTATTCTTTATTTTCAAAATTTTGTTTGATCACACAATCAAAGTATCCTCCCTTAGTGTGATCTCTTTCATGTTATAAACAAGCTATTTAGAAGAGATAAAAATGTGCAAATAATGAGAATTCAACCTATAACCAAAGTTTAAGATGTTGATGTTAAGAAAATATCAAAGTCTAAATTTAAATTTTGATGGAAATATCGATAGAAATATATTGATGTAGATCGATATTTCTAAAAAAATTATAAAAACAAAAGGTTAAAAAATAAATTTAAATTAGTACATAAGGATGTATTTGGTAGAAAATCTAAAAACAAAAATTTATAAACAAGGGAATCAATGAAAACATAGTTGTGTTTCATGTTTTCATATATATCTTTTTACAGAAGATTAATAAATTGGATTCAAATTTAAATAATTGTTTTAAATGTGTTTGATACTATATTTATAAATCATAAAAGTAGTTGTAGGTATCCACTAAATATTAAGACAATAAACTATTATTAATTTATTTATAAACATGTTTTATGTAAAAAAAAATTATATAATTATTATTTTGTAATATTTTGTAATTTATAATAAATTATATAATACATATTTTAAATTTAAATAATTGAATTAAGTTTATAAGATGCCATATTTCATTTCTAAATGTTTTTATCTTTATTGGATATAATTCAACATTTTAATAAATTTAAAATTAAAAAATGAATACAATAAAAATATAAAAATGTTGTTTTCATAATTTGTACTGCTTGAATTACAAAATCCGAAAAAAAAATTCAAAAATAAAATTTGAATCATCTACCAAACATATATATCCTCAACTCAATGAATTTGAAAACATAAAACAAAATTCGGATCGTCAACCAAAAAAAACCTAAACATTTTATGAATTTTAAACAAGTTATCATATCTATTTTTTTATATTAAATTTTATTAATTACATTTTTTCTCCTCCTTTTTATGTTTCGAGGATTTTTTTAAAAAAAATATAATAAAAATTTCAATTCATCTCTTATATCGATGTCAAATCCTATAAAAATGTAAAAATATTGATGAAAATATTAACGTGGAGAGAGCAATATATATACACATATTATTCTCAAGTATATTTCTGAAAAATGTTTTGTTAATTTAATATTAATGAATGCAACTATAAATCCAGTCTCTCCATATAGGCTTTTATTAGTTGGTCTGAGTTGTCGTTTTGTAGCTGTATGGTATCAAGCTCAATTAATATCCAAGTTGAGAAAGAGAGAGATCCCTTCACAATAACATTATATATATACACACTAAAATAAAATAAAATAAAATAATGTGTGGGTCACAATCTTCATATTTTGTGTTTTTGTATGATGAAGTTGGATAATTATTTTAAATGACAAAATTATTGAAAATATTTTTAAATATAGTAAAAAACAAAAACAAAAACTATCACAACCTATTAGCTAGTGATGAACAATGATAGACTTCTATCAGTGTTTATTATTGACAGACATCTATCTATCTATCTATCTGTGTCTATCACTAATAAATAATGATAGACGACTTTTAACCATCTTGATATATTTGTAAATAAGTTGGTTCATTTTCATATATATATAAAAATAATCTTATGGAATGTTAAAATAGTAAAGTTACAAATATATCGTTAAATTGGACTTTAACCCAACAATAATTAGCAAACATTTCCTTCCTTAATCTTGTAATTATTATACTAAAAAAAAAGCTATAGAGACACTAATTAATTAGGTCTGCATGATCTAAATGTTTCTTTTTGTAGTAAATTATTTGTAAAAAGGTTAATATAAAACATTAAAAATCAATATTGTATTGTGTGTATTATATGATTGATGTAAGGACACTTTTCTTAATTTTGGGTTTGAGATTAGAATAAAACCCTTAGGTGAGTCTCATATTAATTTGTGGTCTGACCTTTAAAATAAAAAATATATACTTTGTTTCATATTTTTAACAAGTTTAATTATGAGTGTAGCCGTCCTATTTGTTCTAAATAGAGAGAATAATTTATTTTTAAGAAAGTCTCCTAATTTTTTCAAACTTTATAAGACGATTTCAACTTATAAAGTTGAGGTTGTGTGGCCTATAAGATTAAATTTCGTATATAGGGATAGACAAAATCTACATATTAATTAATATATAGGTTTTAAGCAAAAAAATTGGGTGCTAACACAAAATAAAAATATGTTATGTGAAATATTCATTTTTTTTTTTTTAAAAAATTGAATTATCTTTATTTTATTTTTAATGTATAAGAAAAAAAGGAGTATAAAATTAGATGCAATCACGTTGTATCTAATCATTGTCCTTTTATGAATCAAATCTCAATCACTAATACACGCATAGTTCAATTCACATTATAAACACATATTATTGATTTCGAACATATATCATATATCATAGATTAAGAGATAAAAAATTTCTAATCTACGTAGGATTGAACTAAAATAAATAAATAAATACAATGTCCTTTTTTTGATTAATAAATCCCCTTAACAACCTCATTAAAAAAAAAGCGTATTAATAATACAATTTGTGATTCCTTAACCAATCACTTCATACAAATGCTTCCTGACCACAAAATATCTGCTAAAGTGATTTTAAAATTTTAAAATTATTATTAAAATATTATTTTAGTTTGTTCAATTTTATTGGTTCTACTATCCAATTTTAGTCATTATATTTTTCAATAAATCTTAAGTCTAGTACTCAAAGTTATTTTTTATTAACATTAATTAAATTTTAATAATATAATTTCCATGAAAAAAGATATATTATGAGAATATATTTTTAAATTTAAAATACTAAAATAGGGACTAAATTCAAAATTTATTCAAACCATGTAAATTAAAATAGAACAAATCTCAAAATATAGAAATAAAAATAATATTTTAATCGAGTAATTTTGATGATGGACTAAGTGGATTTAAACTAAGCTAAAAAGTACGGAGGGTGAAAATTACTTTCTAAAATCATATCATTTTACTACCACCTTGCCCTCTTTACCCCTTTTGCAATAGGGATAGTCAACTTGCCTTTTATTTAAAAAATAGATTCAGTTAATATCTTGGAATCTATTTGTTTAATTTATTTTTTAATACGAAGACCACTGCACTTTCTCATTAAAAAAAAAAGAAAAAAAAAGCACTTAAATTAGTGTAGTAGTGTGTTCGAAATGATGAACAAACTTTGAAATACTTCAAAGGTTACACATTTCAATTAGATTAAACTTTGATTTATTATTATTTTTAATTTGTGTTAATACTAGTTTGTTATATATAGATGTGACATTCCATTTCTAAAAAATTGAACAAATTTAGGTGACTATTATTAAGCAGAACAAACAGACAAAAACTAAAAGTAAAAGTGATTTAAGAATAAAATATAATTATTGAGTAATTAAATGATGGAGATTTCTAATCTTCCATGATAAAAATTTTATCGTATTAATTATTCTATTAGAGTAATTATTTTAAATAAAAAAATTATAAAATATTTTTAAATATAGCAAAATCTTATTATTTATTAACTATAGATAGTGATAAAATAGTGATTATGATGATGGTATATAACTAGTGATAATTTTTTTATATATTTATAAATATTTAAATACAGTAATTGAGGATTTTAGAGATTTAAATCTATTTTTTTTTTTTTTTAACAAAACCATAAGATACAACAAATAGAAAACTAACACATGTTACCTCAAATATTAACAATATTTTAAATTGTTAAAAAGCAATTGAGGATGAAAAAGACTAAAATGGGTTCAATTAATGAATTAAAGATTTAAAATATCTTATTCATGATGAAAATACTTAATTTAATGCAAACCACCAAGAATTTTAACAGCAAACTTCGATGTTGGAGGATTCGCCACGTGTATTGAAAGAAAATAAATTGGGCCCTCACACACCCATCACCTCAAGTATCACTCTGATTATATTAATTACTTTAACCATAGTCTTCCATTTGACCTAAAATAAAAATTAATACATTTTAATAACACTAAGTGTTCAAAAATTCGATATAACTTTATTTAATTATTTAAATGCTTTAATATAATTTTCTATTTTATTGTCGGTCCAATGAATTAATAAAACAAAACAAATATGGATAAAATTATTTTGAGTTTATTTGTATTATAATTAACATCGCGATTTGAGATTTAAACCTCCATTCCACGTAATAAAAAAAAAAAAAAAGAATATATTAGATTCTATTAACTTGGTAGATATTATTAATATTGAACAACATTGCAATTGAAATTCATATACTCAATAACAGTTGTTTTTTATACTTCTAACTTACGATAAAATTCTTTCTAATTAAACATTCTAAATTATAATATTTTAGATTGTTTGCTTTCGCTCTACTTCACTATTCTATACACATTATGAATGAATGATTATCTATCAATCAGTGTATGTTTGCTACACACAATATTACAATTATTGCAATGACAATCAGTAAAACATAGATCAAAACTTTAAAAGAATAAACATAAGATTGGTAACTCAATTTGATGCAATACCACCTATGTCTAAGAGCAGCGTGTTTAGGAAAGATAATTTCACTAATATAAAGTCAAATGATTACAAAATTGTACTTATATATAAACAAATAGTAAATATAATAAAATAACTCAACTTAATGAATAATCATTTAGGCTCCTCCTGAGACTCTCTCTCAAAGAAACTTAGGCTCCCCTAAGTATGAGAATATTAGTGAATGATCACTTAGGCTCTCCCTAAGTGTACGACTCCCTCTCACCAAGAACTTCTATCTTTCCACCTTCAAATGAAGAGCACTCCACTTGATAAACTTAGGCTCTCCTGAGTTTAAAAATCCTCTCTCAAGCAACAAATAAATTAGCTTCAAGACGATCTAGAGAAACACCTCAAGATCAACAATACATCTTGCTTCATAATCTGTAAGATCGACACACGTTTTTGTTGTTCGGCCACCATAGGAGACAAGAACCACAACAAGCAAATCAAAATGACAACTCTAGCAAGAATACAACTTCCTCTAACAAACGCCAATCATAATCTATAGAGCCCATAGAAGGAAAAAATTCGTGAAGAATGATTAGAAAAATATGCACAACAGAATTTTCAAGATAAGAAAAATATAATCTGTAGAATCTGTATTTCGAGAGACATTCTATACGACATTTCTAGAGACCAACCAACAAAATAACACTCATGGGACAAAAGCCAAACAACCTTGAACAAATATAACTAATATCAATTCTTTGACACATTGTACAAAAGAATATAGACATTGTAGTTTAAATAAAAACGAAAGATCTCGGATAGATCATGACAAGTTTCACTAATATTGATTGTATCAGAATTACAATAAAAATCCCGACAAATATTTTCTCTTTATCTTTTTCCTTAAAAGTTCTCTTTGAAACATTCTTTTAAACCCCTAAGCCACTCACTCAATTTCTTCTTACACTTCTACGCACTTTATAAAATGAAATGACAATTAAATCAAGAAACAAGACCCTAATGTTGTGCATTGAACATGATATTGTGTGGTACCTAAGTGACATTGTCTCTTTGCCTCCCTTGCTTTAGATTGACGCTTAGGAACCTCGAGATTACTTGACCTACGATTTTGATACTTTTGATTCGCTAGTTTCTACTTCCTCAAAATTTAAATGAATCAACCGTATTACATATAATTAGGCTCTAAAAATCTAATATATTATAATCCATTTAACATCCAACATATATAGATATATCTATGAAGAGAGAAGTCCTATATTGGCTTGGTTGTGAGGTTCATCATAGGAAAATAGGAATGTTTTACCATATAACACTTAAAATAATAATTAATCAAGAACAATTCAATCACATTTATTAATTTAAAAAAATAAGATTGTTTTTCTTTTTCTTTAACAAATGATCCCTCTAATTCCCTATTGAAACTTTTAGTCTGGCTCGGTGTATATCAAATCAAAGGAGGTGGAATCTAAAAGATTGATAATGTCTTATAGATGATGCTTCAAAATTGCTTCATATTCTTTCCTTTTTCAATTTATTATTGATAAATGAACTGCAAAAGAGTGTTAAATAATAAAAATATGTGTCACGGTCTCCCTTTCAAGGTGAAACTTTTGACAAATATTCCTTCAGAAAAGCAAAATTGGGTAAGAGATAGAGGAAATATATACTATACCTTATTCAATGGTGGTTTTTTTCACTCCTTTCTCTATTAAAAAAAGAGGGAATTTGGACTATTCAAAGATACTTTTTTTCAATATCCACATATTCTTTTTTATTTCATCCTTTCTATTCATTTCATTTTGATTATGTATAGTCATTTTGATCCTATATTTAGTACGGAGTATTAAAAAACTAAAATAATGTATGTTTTGTATACAAGTTTAGAAAATGTTAAAGGCTATTTAAACCATTGTAAAATATTGAAGGTAAAACAATGAGTTAAACTAGGTTTGTATATAACATAAATCAAAAGTAGATATATCGAGCAATGAGAGAGATACTGTCGTTGATCAAAGAATCTTACCATAGGTTCATGCCAACTTCGAATTGAGGTAGTGAGTAATATGACTAAATTGACCTGTCCGAGGCTAAGCTGGTGGGTCACCTAATTAGGTTAACATATTGTTCTTAGTTGATCAAAGTGTGTCAGGTCACATGAGTTGACCTATCCTCTTCAAGGTGTCAGGTCTCCATGACTGAACTGACATGCCCCAATCAATTAAGGTGGTAGGTCGTTTGAGAGTTGACTGATCCTAGTTGAGGTGGCACGGTCATGAATCTAAGCTAACATATCTTATCCAATTTGACTAGTTAAGAAAGATACTTGCACACTTATGTAAAGTTGTGTCCAACACTCTCGAATGATATTCTTCCTCACTGTGCAACTATCAAGGTCATACGTGGTAGCAATGAAAAATAAGTAAATAAGATGGGGATACACATACCTTAACTCAATCAATAACGAGCTTGGTATGCTAGACTCATCATACATTTTAGGCAATTGGTACCACTACCTTGACTTTAGCTATCATGAAAAGTCTCACCGAAGATTTCATCGTTCATTTATCCATATTACACTTAAGGGAACCACGTGGATGGTGGGCCCATAGACCTAATTTGATCCCACCCAAAAACAATTGTCATAGGAGTTGAGTGACCCATCTCAAAATGCTGTGGTCTTTGATTAGATATAGTACCTCTCTTTGAGTATCCTCTAAAGAATTTTATGTAACTTCTCTTTGTCCTCCCTTATTCTCAAGTTCTCTAAAACAACTAAAATCCCTTTTTGTAATCTTTCAATTGGTTGTTTTGTTCCCTTCTATCGTCCACTTGAATTCTTTTTTTCAACTAAAAAAAAAAAAACTTTAATTCTCATAAAAATAGAAAAGAAAAAAGAAAAAAAAAAGAAAAAAAGAAAAAGAAA
The DNA here is from genome assembly GCA_030954485.1 of Citrullus mucosospermus. NCBI lineage: Eukaryota > Viridiplantae > Streptophyta > Magnoliopsida > Cucurbitales > Cucurbitaceae > Citrullus > Citrullus mucosospermus. The sequence continues at coordinate 17,021,670 of CM062062.1, forward strand.
GAGAGAGATTAGCTTTGTATGATGACCCTCCTTTCCTCCATCGTTGGGAAATAAAAGAAAGGTGGGAATAAGATTCCCATTATCAACCTATGGGAATTGATTTATATGAGCAATTATTACTTTAGACAAATAATAAATATATACATATATACTATATAGTATATAATGTGAAGAAGCTAGAGAAGCACAAAGAGTGATGGTCCATTGCCTTGTGATTTATTTAATAATATCACTTTCATGCAAAATGTTAATATTATAATACAATACATATACAATTATTATTATTTAAAAAAAAATAAAAAAGAATTGTCTCCTTTGGCTCATCAACACTCTTTTTGTGTATGGCAATGGTTTAACAATCCAAGAACCTTATTCTTCTTCTTCATCATCTACATTCCCTTCCAATTAATAATGGTGGGAGGAGAGTGCTAGCACGTGACCTTTCTTTTTTTTTTTTTTTAAAAAAAAAAGAAAAAAAGAAAAAAAGAAAATCAAGATGTGACTCTCTTTCAACATTAATTAGAAAGACAAAGATTTTTTTTTTTTTTTTTTTTTGAATATTGGTATTTAATGATCTATATAAAGGCCTTATAGACATTATTTGGATTCACCCAAACTCAAAGCAAACTTGTGCTAATGCCCTTCACTCTCCTCTCCTAAACTTGAGCTTAGAGAGAGAGAAAGAAATAAAGATCTCTTTGAGATCTAGAGAGAGAGAAGGGCATCACAAGTAATTTCAATTACTTAATTGGGGAATTTGTTTATCATCATTAATGAAGGTGAGTTATGCATTATATTGAAGCTTTTCTAAGTTATGTATTAATTTTTCTTGCTTAATTAAAATTCTATTTTGTTAATTTGTTTTATCTCTTTAATTATAAGCTTGTTAGTTAATTTCATGAATATATAGACTTTTAGAAGAAAAAAATGCAACTATATATCTACCCAATTTGAACTGGCTAGATTCTTAGATTTTGACAAGCTTTAATTTTGTTGACTTAGCTCCTTCATTAAAAGAAGATAATTGTTGGTTAAAGTCTTTATAGTTGTCGGTAGTTGATATTAGACTAAGTTAAGTAGTAAAAGTTTTCTCTACAGTTAATATTATATATATAAACTAAATATAATAGAGATAAATTACATATTTATGCATGCAACCAAAAATATTTAAGATCCTTTATTAGATTATTAGATTAGAGGGTTTTTAATTTGTTAGTATTAGTGGGGGAAGTAGGATTTCAGGCCAATTCCAAAGGCATTTATAATATAATCTTACAAAAATGATAATATAAACCAGTTATATTTAAAAATAAATGAGTCAATTGACTGTCTATTTAGTGACATTTTGTTATATTTGAAAATACTTTTAACAATTTTGTAATTTAAAACAATTGTTTTTTTTTAAAAAAACTTTTATTAGCATTTTAGCACGTTATATTATATATATATTTGATGGAGGTCCTTGAAATCAAAGATAAAAAATAAGTTTTGTGCCGACCGAACTATGTTTATATTAAAAAAATTACAATGAAATATTGAAAACTAAATGCTTAGCTTGAGTATCTTGTTTTTAGTTTTAAATTTAGCAAATAGATGAAGTATTTTTGAAAAATGAAAACATAATAAATTTAAATTTAGAAATAAAAATAAAAACATCATAAACCAAAAAAGTTAATTTTTTATTTCAAGCTTCGACCACGTAGGATGGGAGGTTCATATACTATAATCTCTTAGTCGAGAGTTCAAATTTTACGTTAGTTGAATCGTATATTTATACATCTAAGCTGAATATTTAACTAAAGGAGTCTCCACTTTTACATGAAAGAGTATAGATGTGAAAAAATAATAAATAAATAAATAAATAAATAAAAAGGGAAAAAGAAGCCCCCCTCCTATTTTGGAAAAAAATGGTATATGCCTTTTACTTACTATACTATTTCCTATATTCCTTTCTCAATATTCCTTAGTAGTTGAAATTTAAAAACAAAGAAAAGAATAATACTAAAAATCAAGTTAAATATATGATGTTAGCAGTGATTCAACCATTATGAACATTTTGACATATCATTATTTTTTTTATTTACAATTTGCTCAATAAAAAATTCGTATTTCTAATTTCATACAAATTGAACTGTACTTGTTTTGACAACTCAATCTTATCATATGTTTATAAGAAAATTTGATTGTTGCTTTAACTATATGTCAAAAATCATTAAATATCTTCCTCCAAAAAAGTCAACCGACAAATATTTTCACTATATTTTAAACAAAATTTCAAACAAAAAAAGAAAAAGGTAGGAACAAAAAAAGACACAAATTTGTTATCAAATTCAAGGGGTAGAATTCTGTCTTTTACATAAAATGAGGGGGAAAAAAAAAAAAACAAACACACACAGTTAACTTAGGTATATTAAGATTTTAATTTCTATAAGCTTCCATTTGAAATTCTCCAAATATACTAATCTCTAGACCCTAAAAATAAAATCTCTCACAATATATATATATATATATAACAATTACAATGCAACTGGAACACGTAACATAATTTAGCAACGAAAAATTCTATCTTTTCGTTTATAAGAAAAATATAATAACCAAACAAGGAAAAGAAAAACAATTTTCGCTTAAATTGACGTTTCAATTTTTCAACTTCAATTTTAATTTTAGATGCAATCTTTAACTTTAAATTTTAGTTTTTGAAAAGTTTAGGTCCAATTTCATCTTTTATTTTCTATTTTTAAAATTTATATAGATTTATTTCTCTTAAATTATGGACTCTGTTTCCTATTGTTTGGAGAAATACTTAAATTACTAGTCAAAATCTAAAGATAAAAAATAAGTTTTTGAAAACTATATCTTTTAGTTTTCAAAATTTGGATTGATTTTTTTTTTTTTTTTTAAAAAAAGAGTTATAGAGAGTGAAAATACTGTTTATAAGCTAAATCTTCAAAAAAAACCAAAACTAAGGGAATATGTTTGGAGTGCTAAGTTGGTTTATTATAGTCTATGGATTATAATAGTCTACGTTTATTGTGTAAACTATTAGTTTAGGTAGAAAATAATAAACATTGTAACAAGGTGAGAAAGAGAGCATGAATATGAAATAGTAAACACTGCAACGAGGAGGGATTTAAAATAGTAATATTGTAGTTTATTATAGGTTATAATAGTTGAAAATATCGACTATTATAATTGGAACTCCAACATGGAGTGAACTATAATATACACTCCACTCACTTGAAAATGGGATTCAAACACCCCTTATTATTTTATAGCAACTTTAAAATTGAGATTTAAGTTTTCAATTCCCTGCATGATTAACGACTCACCCCTAAAAAACATATGAAATCTAACCTTATACTTAAATCTGAACTACCGTTATTTATACACTGTCCCATTAGAGAGAGATTATTTCTACGGTAGCCCTATATGTTTATTTATTTATTTATTTATATATAGGATGAGTTATTAATTATGCAGAGGACTGAATAAAAAAAATAAAAAAAAAAATCTTTAGAATTGAAAATTAAATGTTTATATTTAATTTGAAAAAAGTGGAAGGATTTTGCAACTTCGAAGGAAGCTCATATCTCGAGTCAAAGTGATGAGAAAGTATAGTCGGCCGTCAACATATACGCGCTTTTAATAATAGTGTCCACTCCACGCGCCACCATTGGTTTTCTTCAAACAACACGTGCTTAGCTTTTTCTCTTCTTCTCTATAAAACTTAAATTCCCAACTCCTTCCCCAAAACAAACTTTAAGTTTAAGCCTCTGTTTTTCTCCTTCTCTTTCAAACTCTTCGAAACTTAACCAAAAAAAAAGAAAAGAAAAGGCTGATTTTTTGTTATTATTGTTTGATTTTGAAGATGGGTGAGAACCAAGCTTTTGGAATTTCCACCGACGTGGTTCCACAAGGCGGTTCCAAGTGCTTCGATGACGATGGCCGGCTCAAGCGAACCGGTAATTTCATAGTTACAACATTTCTTACACCAACTTTTTTCTTCCCTTTAAAAACAGAGTCTTATGGTGTTTTTTGTTTAATAAAACTAAAACAGGGACTGTATGGACGGCGAGTGCTCACATAATTACAGCCGTTATCGGCTCCGGCGTTCTCTCGTTGGCTTGGGCGACGGCTCAGCTTGGCTGGGTCGCCGGTCCGGCGGTTATGTTTTTGTTCTCTTTGGTTACTTATTATACTTCCATTCTTCTCTCTGCCTGTTACCGTTCCGGCGACCCTGTTTCCGGCAAGAGAAATTACACTTATATGGATGCCGTTCAGGCCAATCTCGGTGAGTTAAAATCCCAGTTTTACCCTCATCTATTAATTGAGGCTCTCTTTTCTATAACAATTTGATTTTTTTTAGATCTCTTTTGATAAAGATTTTGTGTTTTTAAAATTTATGTTGGTTTTCTTTGATTTTCGCTTAGTTTTGTAAATATATTTCCAACAATTTTTCCATTTAAAACAAAAACAAAAAGGAAGTTTTGTATTCCAACTTGGTAGCTTGTAGCTCACAATTGAAGAATATGGAAAAGAAAAGTTAAAAAAAATGCTTGCTTTAATTTTTTGGGGTTAACCTTTTTGGTTCTGTTTCATTAATTTACAGGTGGATTGAATGTGAAGTTATGTGGAGTTGTTCAATATGCAAATATTGTTGGAGTGGCAATTGGCTATACAATAGCTTCAGCCATAAGCATGATGTGAGTAAATTTGTAAATATATATATATATATATATATTTTTTTTTTTTAAATTAATGAGGGGGAAATTTAATTTCTGACCTTCTGGGAATCTGAATTTTGCAGGGCAATTAAAAGGTCAAATTGCTTCCATGCAAGTGGTGGGAAAGATCCTTGCCAAATTAATAGCAATCCTTATATGCTAGCTTTTGGTATTATAGAGATAATTTTTTCTCAAATTAAAGACTTTGATCAACTTTGGTGGCTATCCATTGTTGCTTCTGTTATGTCTTTTACTTACTCAACAATTGGACTTGGCCTTGGGATTGCTCAAATTGCTGGTAAATTTTTAGACATGTTTTTTTTTTTTTTTTTCATAGGATTCTAGGAAGGAGATTGAGACTATGTTCTTGTTTTGGTGTTTGTTTTAGCAAATGGGAAAATTGGAGGTAGTTTGACTGGAATTAGCATTGGAACTGTCACTCAAACCCAAAAAGTATGGAGGAGTTTTCAAGCTCTTGGAGACATTGCTTTTGCTTACTCTTACTCGATTATCCTCATCGAAATTCAGGTACGAATCTCGGGAAAATTGGTGTCAAGTTGGGCTATTCGTCGTTTTTTAGGTGATTGATTGATGGAGCTATGTTATGTTTTATGGAACAGGACACACTTAAATCGCCACCTTCAGAGGCTAAGACGATGAAGAAGGCAACTCTAGTGAGTGTGTCGGTGACGACGCTTTTTTACTTGTTGTGTGGCTCTGCTGGCTATGCCGCGTTCGGGGACATGGCACCGGGAAACCTACTCACCGGGTTTGGCTTCTATAATCCTTATTGGCTTCTTGACATTGCCAATGCTGCCATTGTTATCCACCTTGTTGGTGCCTACCAAGTTTATTGCCAACCCCTCTTTGCCTTTTTGGAAAAATATGCATCTGAGAAGTTTCCTGAGAGTGAATTCATTACCAAAGATATTGATGTTCCAATCCCGGGCTTCCGTCCCTATAAACTCAACCTATTCCGGTTGGTTTGGAGGACGGTTTTCGTGATCATCACAACCGTGATCTCGATGCTTCTCCCGTTCTTCAACGATGTCGTCGGACTCCTCGGAGCTCTAGGATTTTGGCCTCTCACCGTGTACTTCCCGGTCGAGATGTACATTGCTCAAAAGAAGATACCAAAATGGAGTTCAAGATGGTTGTGCTTGCAAACCTTAAGTTTCGCTTGTCTCATAATCTCGATAGCAGCTGCGGCTGGTTCGGTGGCTGGGGTTGTTCTAGATTTAAAGACCTACAAGCCCTTTAAGACAAGTTTTTGATTCTCATTCTCATAGATTTGGGTTTTGTGGAATTCAAGGTTAATGGAAGGGGCTGGTCAAAATGGGCATTTTTAATTCAAGTTCTTCATAAAGAAAATGGCTTCAAACACTGAAGCTTCTCTTCTCTGTCAGTTATTTTTACTGTTTTCCCAAGAAAATAGTTGAAATCATGGATGTACATGTTTAAATTATCACATTTCCAACTTTGTACCCTCTATTTCACAATGAATATATATATATATATATATGAAAGATTTCAAGTCAATGAAACCATATTTATTAGGTTGAAAGTATCATTTGGTTCTTCGTATTTCTTCCTGAAGTAAATTTTTTTCTTTTTTTATTTTTTTTATTTTTATTTTATAGAAACTGAATAAGTAATAATGATAATCACCCTGTAAGAAAATCTAATAAATGATAAAAAAAAATAATAATAATAATAATAATAAAAATAAAATAAAATAAAAAGTTTTTTTTTACAGAAAATATCAACTATAAACTAGCCATCAATAAAATTAAATAAGTTTCAAATTTGAATAAGTATTATAAAAAGCACTTTGGGTGATGAAAATTTGTTATTACTTTTCTTTTTGGAAATATTTTAATGTTTTTTGAACGTGTGTGATGAGATATTTGCATTGCTTAATTTCAATAAAACTTATCTTGGCTTAAGCCCTCAGCCTCAATAAATTCCCCATGAAACCTCAAAAATTCAGAAGTGGGTAAAACAATATTTGACTCACCATTTTTATACATTTGACTTCGTGTTACCATAAAATAATTTGTATACCAAGTTTAAAATAGAAATTTCGGTGTCTAAATTACAGAAATATAGATAGAAATATGAGCATATAATATATATTTTATTTTATTTTTTTCTAAAAGTTAAAATGTCTACTGCTTATATCATATTTAAATTAATGACTTGTTTTTCCTTTTTTTTTTTTTTTACGTTTCATAACTTTTTCTATAATATAATAAAAAATTATAATTCATCTTTTATATTAAATCTACGAACATGTGAAAATATGTAAACTTAGGATATAAGATTTTAACTTTATAAATCTGTCTCAAAACTCTTTTGGCATCTATTTTCAAAACAAATCCCATCAAACACCAAGAGGTCAAAAAAGATGTAAAGCAATATTCGACCAACATTTTCGTAAATTTGACTTTGTAGTATAAAATCAAGTAAAGTTTATAAAGTTAAAGTTAATACTTTTGAGATATAAATTTGAGTGGCAAATAAGATATTATTTTAAAAACAAATTAAAGACCAAATATGATTTAACTTTATTTATTAACTACTTGGTAGTTTAATATTCCAAGTATTTTGGAGTAGTTAGAACCATTTAAATTTATAAATCTAACCAGGGTTTTTTCTTAAATTTGTAAATATATTAAAAATAATATTAAATCTGATTTATGTTTTTATTATTCTTATTTTAATTTTATTGGTGTATCAGCATGTATATCAATTATATATACATGAATACTTTTTGTTGGTATATTAGTCAACTTATATACTGCATATTTGGTATATCGGTGCTTGTACATTTATTATTATTCATTTATTTCATAGTATTATTTTTCATGTACATTATTATCAACTTATAATAGTTAAATTTGTCTGTTACTAACCCTTTTGAATGAATGTTGATAAACTATCGATACATCAAAGTTACATTTGACATTGGATATATTTTGAATGTGTGTTGATATATTATTGATATATTGAACAAATACATTCTTAAAAAATACTAATATATTGATGAGACATCAATATTATACTTGAAATGAATATTGAATTATTGTTGATATATTATTAATTAACTAATGTTATATTTGAAATTTTATTTAGAACGAACGTTTGATATTCTACCGTTACACATTAGTATTAGTCATTAATGTTATACTTTAAATAAACTTTGAATAAGGGCTAATAAACCACTAATTCACTAATAAAATACTTAAAACTTCATTTTAAATGAGTGTCGATATATTTATGATACATATTACCAATATACTTAAAAAACATTTTGAATAAGTATTGATTTACTGATACATTAATTATATATTTTTAATAAATTTTTAATGACTATATTATGGATATCGATGTATTTGGCCTCTTTTTTTTTTTTTTTTTTAAATTTAGTTTATAACATTACTCCCGCTTATAAATTTTATTTGATTTTTTATTTACTTTCTAGTAATATTTTGAAAAACCAAGTCGTGTTTTGACAATTTAAAAAATAGTTTGTTATATATATATTATAGTAAGAAGGTGAAAACAATAATAAAAGAAATAGAGAGAATAAGTATACATAGATTTTAAAAACAAAAACACCAAATCATAATTCTCTTTGCCATATGTTAAATGGTTAAAAACCATCCCATTTATTTGTGGGATCAGTGTGTTCAAAACTTTTGTAAATCTCCTTCCCATTGATAACCATTGACTTTCTATAATACGCATTTAAATTTAATCGCAAAATATATGAGACTATCATGAATTATTGTTTTATTTATTTATTTATTTTAAGATAAAATATTAATTAAAAAAATTGATAGTTAAACTGCAAATTTAGTCCTTATAATTTAGAAAAAATTAGAATTTCGTTAGTGTGATTTTAAAATTTAGAATTTAATCTTTATGGTTTGAAAAATTCTTCTTAAATAGTCCTGAGATTGTAGGAACTATTTATGGACTTTTTATCAAACCAAAAAGACTAAATTCTAATTATAAACCATAGGAAAAAATTCTAACCTTTTTTTTCAAATTATGGGAATCAAATTTTGCAATTTAACCAAAAATAATTAATAAAGGGTTCTTTTTCTCCCTCTAATCTAAAAAAAATCTTTTATTCGAACGAGCTTAACTCAACTGCAATTGTAATTGACATGTTTTAACGGTAGAGGCGTTTGATTCACAATTCCATAATGTTATACTAAAAGGAAAAAAAAAAAAAAAACCCTAGAAAATCTTTTGTTTGTAAGCCAACACACTTCCCTAAAATATGAAAACTCAGCAACCTAATAATCTGCCAAAGTGATCATATGAATGAGATCAATCTCTCACTAGCTCTTGGAAAGAAGAAGGGGCAACTTAAGAGGAAAAGAAATTTGTATATTGCATGCAATTAAATGAATATGGTTGGGGCAGATAAAAGATTCTTTGAAGAGCACCATTGAATGTGCAAAATCATGTTCTCAACTATAATAAACAGAAAATGAATTTGAACCAACAAAGCCATTACAATCTCTAGTTGAATTTTGAAAGAAATTTTATATCAACTTATCAGAAGACTGTTCATGGCCCACTTATCTTTCTAAAACCCATTTTCAGCCTTGTTTTTGCTTCTATATATGTAATGCTTTTGGGTGAGAAAGTGGAAGATACATATTCTACTTTAATTCCCATGGGAAAAATGTGCACTCTTTGTTGAGTGATTCAAAAGAAAGATTAAGCAATTATGTTAAGAAAAATCTGTTCAACTCTTAATTCCAAATTCTAACACTCATAAATCAATTTGACGTCAATCTAAAAGAGAAGGATTAGATTTTGGATTACCTTTCAATCGAAGACGAAAGATAAGAAAGAACTAGTCCTCTACTCGAGGTTTTGAACACTCATAGGCAAGTTTATTAATCTTACTTGAATGCTCAAGTATACAACCTTAGATCAATAATTGCAAAAATGTTGGTGATGAATCTCCGTCATCAACACTACAAAAAGATTGTTTTGTGGTGTGAAGTTGAAAGTTTTATTTGTAATATAATCTCCGTATTATATTAGAACCTATAATTACAAAAGATTGGACGTGGACTTGAGTTTTCCAAAATTTAAGAGCCTCTAAAAACAAGGAATTTAGTGAAAAACAAAGTTGTATTTTATGTTTTCAGATTCACTAAGTTTTTGGTAGACAACTTGAATTTTGTTTCCGAAAATTGATTCTAAATTCTATGATCCAAACTGTGCAAATTTTATCAACTAAACATGCCCTAAATTGCCAACTAAACATACCCTAAAATTTCCCGAAATTAGTTCAAAGATGGATCAAGATTATGCCATTTTGCCAATCCAAATCCACTAATATATGTTTCATTTTCAAGCACAAGATTCACCATATTCTCTTAATGGTGCACATCAAAATCCCCATCAGCCACCTAGAGAAGTTTGGGTTCAAAACCCATGGCTTCATTTTTCTACGTGTACCATTCTAAAAACCGCATTTATCGCTTCATACAAAATTATTGGAAGAAGCCACCACAATATTGACGATACTTTTTTAACACAAGAAAGGAGAGAAAAATGTACGACAAAAATATTTCATATCAACGTCCAATAGTTAGTAAAAACATGAATATTTTTAAAGAAAAATACCTAAGTGCATCTCGGATGCATCTATTTTTGTGTAACTCATCCAGTTATCTAATTAATATTTCTCACATTTCAAACTTTTTTTTATTAAAGAAATTTTCTTTTTTGAAATCTTTTTTACTATGTAACTAAGGGCATGTTTGAGAGTGATTCTAAAATAATTAAAATTATTAATAAACATGGTTTTTATGATTTAAAACCAATTTTGACTAAATGAAAATTGAATTTAAAAGTGTAATATTACAAATTAAATTAATTTTGAGCGATTAAAGAGCTTATTCCAAAACAATTTTGAGCATGATCAAAGTAATTTTAACTATTTTAAAATCATCTCTAAACATAAATTGAGAGGGATATTTGGTGATAGAGTATTACTCATTTTAGAATAAAGATTTTTGTACGAGTGGCCTTTTCACAAGCCCATTTATAATTGATAAACCACATGTACTCACAAACTTATGAAATAACGCATTTTATAACGAATCACGTTAAAGATGGTCATGTCTATCGTAGCTCTAATGCAATGACAATGTTTATCGCCATGCTTATTTTTCTCACAATTTGTTGTGTTTTCACTAGAAAATATTGCACTTGAGTGAAGAACGATAAAGATTGCGATAAACATGAAGATCGCATTAAAGATAGGATATACATGACCATCCCTAACGTGATTTGTGAGGAATGAGTAGGTGATGTGATCAATAATAATAACGGTGAAAGGATCATAAAAAAGAAAAAGAACTACTTTCAAACACATACGTGAGTGTTCATTAAAAGATAATCCATATTATGACTACTTGATTGAATGACTTTTGTAGATTTGTTTCTCGGCTGAAAAACTATCATCCCTTAAAATCAAACCTAACAAATAATTTAGGAGTGAAAACGCCGGAAAGTCTAAAATCGGCGGCCGCCCACTTGCAGAGGATTAGTGGGTTGGTTTCGTCTTGTCATTGTGGAGTTTTACTTTATGGGAAGTTTATCTTTTCATTGTTAAAACTAAAAGTGATCGCTTTATCTCTTCCCTTTCGATGGGATTTTCTGCTTTTCTTTTTAGTGGACATCTGGAGGAATCTCCAAGGACAGAGGAAAGCCCCAGATATGTTTTTTTTTTCTCCTTTTATTCAGTGCATTATTTTTAGTGCTTCTAATTGGGTTAATCATTACAAGCAAACACAAAAAGGCTCCATTTCTGAGAAACTGCATCTTCTTTTATGGTACATTGAAGGTAGTAGTTGCTTTTCATTATTGAAATTCTAGAGTGGACCAAAATGGTGTTGGAAATGCGACTAATGTACTATATTAATCGATTCATTACAGATATATTACTTAAAAGATAACTATAGTATGAAGTCTTTTGTATTAAATTAAAAAAAAAAAAAAAAAATCATGTCCCAAGAATTCAAGTGAACATTAGGGTCGTTATCACAAGATCTCCATGGACCATAAATTGTCAATTGAATCAAAAGCTTAACGTAATGGGTGGAAGCAAATTTAATCCAATATCATCTAAGAGTTTTCACCCACATCTAGGTTTAATTTAGACCATAATTACTCTAATATCAATTGAAATATTATCCAGTTTTGACATAAATTCTCTCAAGTCCCAACCCTGCTTTTGGAACCACAAGATTTCATACTAATAGAGATAATTGTTTTCATTTATATACTTCCTTCACTAATCAATGTAGAAGTTTATTTATATCTAAAGTTTGATATGCTTTGAATCATCATAAAAATTTCATATCCCATATGTAGACGAAGTGACACTATAAGAAATGTGGTTTTTAGAGACGAAATATTAGCGACATTAGAAATCGTCGCAACATTAGCGACGATTTTGTGTTTCAACGCACCTGTATGCGACGATCGCGTTTTTCATCACAATTTTATGCGACAATACATAAATACGTTGCAAAATGCGACGAAACTGACTTTCGACACATAAGTTTGCGACGATTCCTTTTTTCGTCGTAGACAATTTCGTATTTCGTTGCAAATGTCATTTCACTTCACTCTTATCCTTTTTTTTCCCTTTTCAGAGATAGGGTTTTTCACCCGACGTGGCCGGCTGCTAATCTCTACCCTCCACCCATTCGAATCTCAGCCAACATCTTGCCGTCGGTTGCTCTCCTCCATTCGCTGCTGTCAGCGGAAGCATCACACATCCGGCTGCTCTCCTCCATCCACCGTCATTTCGCCGCCGTCACTGGTACGTAATTTCCATCTCTCTTCCTTTTTGTGTCTCAACATATACATTTAGAGTTGCAGTCATCAAGCACATTTGTCGCTGTTGTCAGATTTGTGAAGTCGAGGACGATGATGAAGATGAAGAAGACTATTGATAATAATAGACTTGATGTGGACACATGATTAGTATATTGAACTTTTTTATCTTTATTTTTCTAATATAATTTTATGTTTTACAGGAAAGAATGTCATCAAATAATAAAGAGAATGGGTCTACACGAGGAATCGAATTACATCGTGTGATTGAGGCAAATGGAGGAAGAATTCCTATCTCAGATCCTTTCCCCAGGAAACCAGTTGGGAAAGTTGTGAATCTTTTTAGCTGTGAGATTGGTACATTGGTAAGGCAAACTGTCCCTTTGACTTGCAAAGGAAAAAAAACATATTCCATATGACATTTACACTACTATAAGAACGACGGCTGGTAAGTTGATTTTTTTTAAAGATTATATAGTTCATTACTTAATTACAATGCAATATTCATTAATGATATTTCATATTTTTTGAAGAATAAATTTGGCATGAATTGCTCTCAACCACATATCAGAAAGTACATTGAATACGAGATTGGTACTCGCTTTAAGGACTATAGAGCGAGATTATACCAATACTATAGAAAATTGGGTGATCCGGTCCAAGGTAAACATTAATTAATTTTTATTATATAAAGGTGTAACACTTGAAGAATGACAATTTCTGTGTAATAAATGGGAGGCTCCTACGTGGAAGGTAAACATTAATTAATTTTTATTATATAAGTTAATATTTTCTTTTTATTAATATACATTCTAATGCAGGAAAAGTCAGAAAAAACAAAAAGTAGTATAAGTAAACTCCCTTTCAATCATTTACAAAATCATTTTTATCTCATCGAGAAGAAAATGTATGATATTATACTTTATCAATAGTTACCCATATTAGATTACTTACAAATTTTGAATAATATGTTCGAATAGAAAAGAGATGATGACACTTACTTAAGTCGCATTAATGTCTTTCACCAAACTCATTGAACTGTTGCAAAAGGTTGGACAGATGATTCAGCATGTCAAGCATATGTAAGTATTATTTAAATTGTTTTAACAAATAATATTATTTTAAAATATTTTGATGTTTATGGAATTCATTTGTCCGTTTCGAATTATGTAGGAAAAAATGGTTGCTTTAAAACTAGAGCAAAAAAACTCAACACATCAATGAGTTAAGAAGAAATTATAGCAACTATTTTAGGGAAAATAACTTCATATGTTAAAAGGGGATGAGATACGGACCAAAAAATGTTGTTCTTATATTAGAAAAATGAAAAAGAAGAAGAGTTGAGATGCACAGTAGAATTGAGGTTTGGTTGTTAGAAAGGAAAGGAAAAAAAAAAGTGCTGGTGAATTTTTGGGGAAGGTGGGAAGGTTTTTTTTTTTTTTTTTAAAGGGTTAAAATCAATTTTTTTCATTTTCAAAATCACCTTAGAACATATTTTTAATCCTTCAAACTAATTATGATATGAAAATTGCATAAAAGTGTAAAATTGAAAACTAAATTAATTTTGAGTGATTCAAATTGAAAAGTAAATTCAAATAACATTAGTTGGTATTTTCTCTTTTTGTTTTTGTTTTGATGATTTGTTATGCTTCAAATGAAAATTTTGATATTTTTGTTATGTAAAACCCACACTAATAGTAGTGCTACTAATTTTGTTCATCTTTTAATTGTTCGTTTGATATAACTTGAGATCATGAAGAATGAATAACCAGGTTGATATAACTTGGCTAAACAAACTTGTGAAAAGTTTATGTTTTTCCATTTTGTTTCAATCATGATAAATGTTAAGCTTCAAACGTGTATCATCACTTTTATTTTTCATTTAAATATAAAATGACCAGTAAAATTTTAATTTGTTTGAAAAATATTATATTTTAAATTTTATTTTAGGTTTTGCATTTGGACGTTATTTTTTATTAATAAATAAATTTAAGTAACGTTTATCTATGTCACAAAATATGCTTGCAATGGCCAAAAATACATATCTAGCAACAAGTTTACATAATAAAAATACACTTCCAAAGACAAGCTTGCAACATCACTGTATCAAACAAATAGCTACACTCTAACCATTGTAAAAAATAAACTTTCATCAGCTATATGCAATGAATTAGTCACTAAAACATATTACTAAGTGACAATTGCAACGTTTATTACAACACACTTCTATGCATTGTCAACACGTTTAGCAACATTTAAGTCTGTTTTGGGTGCAAGATTGTTTAGTCTGGAGTTAGAAAACGTTAGAGAGAGGGAGGGAAAAAGAGATAGAAGATAGAATTTTTCAATAAATGTAAAAACTTCAAAAGTGAACATTGTTAAAAGTTAATGGAATTGAGTTATTTAATACCAATTTATGAATTCAACGAGCCAAAAATCTCCTAAAGTTGAGTTGATTTATCTTGTAAACCCCATTTGTTAGCCTGAAAACAAATGGAGGTTGGTGAACTCAATGAAGAGATTTGTCTTGAAGTCTAAAACAGAAACCTAATCTCTTGACTTTCTTTATTCAGTTCTGGACTATCAGAGGGAGTAGTTTGATTCCTTTTCGACTAAGTCATCAAAATGGATTGATTCAAGTTCAGAAAGAAAATGAAACAATAATCAAATCAAATAAGATCGTTGGACACATGAAGAGCAGATAAGTTGAATTTTTACCTTCTTGATGGTTACGTTCTTCAATCGTTTGACAGTCTATTTTAGCTCTATAGCTGCTTCCAATTTTCCAAAGGCAAGTAGGAAAAAAATGAATCATTGAGAAAATGTCTTAATCAATTATCGTTTTGGCCGAGAATGGCATCTACATACATGCCTAAAACTATGAAAAAGAGTCATTGGAGAAAAAGAACGCGAAAGTTAATTAAGAAGAGTTCCCAAGGTTACAAAATTCAAGGACACTGAACAGACAATACAAAATGTTGAATGTACACTTCACAAAAATACAGTTTACAGAAAGAAAGATAAAGGTGTATATATATTTCAAACTTCTAATCCACAACTTCCTTCCAGGAGAGAGAAAGAGGAAGATAGAAGGGGAAAAACAAAACTCTACAAAAGCAATGAATCTGGCGCAAATTTAAAGAATTATCAGCACTATTCTATAATGAAACCACATAAATCACAACATAATTTGGGTATGAAATTATGGTTTAGCTCATGGAATACAAATTTCTGGTATTACCCCAATGTCAAGTAGTCGACCTTTTAGATCTTTCTCTGAGAACATGTTGAACACAATATCGACCGCCAGACGGCCTCAAGACCGACCTGCTCAGAAAGCAAACAGACTCTTGTCACGCTACTCTAGTTGTCTTTCCCTGATAAGGATATTCATACTTTGCAGGTGACATGATGGTTGAAGAAAACAATCGTCCGAGGTGTGTCTAAAGTTCCTCTTTGCTGAATTTATTCCAGGCTTCCTGTTTCAACCAAGACAGATTTCACAGTCATATAAGACATGACAAGCAAAACCAGTAACTGAATTAGACTTTGAATCTAAAATCAGTCATAAATTGAACTAATTTTGGACAAGAAAGATGAGAAGAATAGTCATAAATCAATCCTTTGTCTGTTTATTTCTCCTAGGAATGCACTGCAATTTGCCATAAAAATATTCCAAATAAGAAACTATTAAGACCTCATTTGGCAACCATTTGGTTTTTGGTTTTTGAAAATTAAGTTTATGACACCCCTTTCATCTCTAGGTCTCTTCTCTACTTTGTTATCTATTTTTTACCAATGTTTTAAAAAATGAAACCAAGTTTTGAAAACTAGAAAAACGTTTTTAAAAACTTTTGTTTGTTTTTGGAAATTGGCTAAGAATTCAATTCTTTTACTTAAGAAACATGAAAACCATTGCAAAAGAACCAAAAATGATTACTAAAGGGGCCTAAGTAATCTATAATTCTATAAATTATCAGCATCCACATGGGAAGATTAAGGGCCCGTTTGGATTAACTTAAAAAATAAATGTTTTTCAAAAATGCATTTTCATTTAAACACTTTTGATGAGAATTATTTTAAATAAAAACATTAATGACTTTCAAAATCTATTTTGGGTGGTTACCAAACACTTGCATTTCTTTCCAAATGACTTATTTTTTAAATTAAACACTTCAAAATGTATTCCAAATACACCCTAAATCTAGACAAAAAATTTAAATAAAAACAAACCCACCCAATTCTCTAACATGTAACCAAACTCGTAAAATCATACACCTTCATCAATTAAAAACAGGGACCAAGCCGATAGCAAAGCTTGAAGCGAAGGATGCTAAATAGTGGAAAAGGAAAATGAAAGAAAATGAGAATATTGGCAAGTCACCTTAAGGATATCAAAAACCTTCTCTGCTGTATATTTCTGTTCAATACTGGCACCCTTCTGTTGAACCTTATCTGGATGAATGCACAAGACTGCCTTCCTATAAACTTTTTTGACTGAGGTTGAAGTAATCATCTCTGTCAATGAAACTGGCTCCCAACCACATCCGGACCAAAGAACCTAATAACCAGTAGAGTGAAGATTGATCAGCATGCAATGATGCGAATAACTGAATCTATATTGTTGCCAATTAAAGCTAGAAAATCTGGACTTGTTGAATGTATGCCCGTAATTCGACGATAAAGATGGCTTTCATGAAAATATACTTCGTTACAATCATCAGGTGCAACCACCAGCCCGTGATTTCTTAAGTTTCTACAAGAGGTTATGTATGTTCATGTAGGCATACACACACATAATAAAAGCAATACCGAAGAAGCACATGTTAAATATATAATTATTTGAATACAGAAAACAATGATAGTAGGAGGCTTCCTTTAAAACTAACATGTCGTTAGTCCCAAAAACCAGATCTATCCAAGATCATGGCCCATAAACGAAATACACCATAAAATTCAATAATAATTGATCAAGTCTTCATAGCATTACCACACGTCATGCAAAAGGCAAGGGAAATAAACACAATCTAAGAGTGCTACTATTTACAGTATTACAAAAAGAAAATAGATGGTTTTAAGTTTTTCTTTCTCCTCTCAAACCAGCCTACTGCCAAGTGTCTTTATTTAAACATGTTTCCAATAGTAACTTATCTAATTACTAAGTCAAAAGAAAATTTTATACATTTTTGGTACTATGATTTTCCTTTACTAGCCTACATACCAGCCTATACTTTTCTGGATCCTGAGTCTTTCCTATCACAGAACCCTACAGGAAATACATCATAAAAAAGTTCCAAAAATGCCATGAAGGGGAAATGCACAAGCAGTCGGTAACTCTTTTACAATAAGATCTTCAACTCTTCTAGGATCTCAACTCTTACTCCATTAAATAGGGTCTCTAATTCCAACTTTCCCACTATATATACTTGCTGGTGTGTTTCCAATAATACTTGAGATCTTCAGCTGAGAAAAGGTTTAATGGAAAGCAAATTAGAGGAATGAGCGAACCCCACTGTCCTGCTCCAATATAAGCATCCAGTCAAGCCAATGATTTGGTTTGTTGGATAGCAGACCATTTGGGCTATTCTCGGTGAACTGGCCAACATAATTCATCACCTTGGGAGTCCTCTCTTACTTCCTCAGCAAGTTAATTTGGAAAGGCAATAGTCCAACAACAAACAAAAAGTTCAAAAAAAAATCTTTTGATTGGTCCGGCGACATGGGAGCTTGAATACTACGGATGGAGTTCAAGAGAGAAATTCAGATCTAGTCTCATCTCCAAATATGTGGGTGATGTGTATGCACGACTTTTGTTAACTTCAGTCAAAATATTCAGCAGACAACCGCCAATTGAGTGCCTTAGACAAATCTTTTTGTAATATTCCCTCTTTCTCTATATTTTAGATTGAAGGCCTTTTCTTCGATTCCTCCTTTGTACACCCTAGAGGTCCAATCCCTAAGGCCTTTAGGTTGAGCTTCTTCTTTGGTGTGTTCTGGCTTTATTTCTCATTTTGAAAAAAAATATGAAAAAAACAGTATATATACATATTTAAAGATTTAAAGGAAAAAAAAGGAAAAAAAAGCTAATCGCAATGATCTCATTGAGAAAAATAGAAAATAACGAACACTAGGTAAGGAACATTAGAATGAGAGAGAAAAACTAAAACCAATAAACATACATATTGCAATGATGATAACAGTGCACGCATATTCCCTTCCTTTCCTGCAGCCCAGCGCTTGATATCAATATCTAAAGATTCAGCAATCCTCTGGTCAAAGCAAACAAAATTGGCATTAAACCAACCAAGCCTTTGGATATAACCCAAATGAGACTTATAACTGTACGTCAAAACACAATATAGCAATTGAATACTAACACGCTTCTCTTCTTGCTCATGCTGTGTTAGAAAGTCACGCTGATTCAAATCAGCCACTGCTCTTGCCTGAAAATAAAATATTAAGATGACGTAAATGTTCCTGTTAAAGATAAACAAAAAAGAAAATACAAACTTCATAAACTTTTGCCACCTTTTCCATTAAGTCTATCTCTTTGCCTCAAATCCTAATAGGAATCAGTTTGGACTGCTTTTAATTCAATGAATAAGAACGTCCATCTAAGAAGATAGATCTGGCCTCTAATAGGTACAAAATGTAACAAAGAAGAAAGAAGAGAGAGAGAGAAACACAAACTGCACGCTCTTGGGTCCTCTGTAGACGCCCCAATCTAGCTCTTCTTCTTTCTTCACTCTCTCCGTCAACTTCTTCAAAATGTCCAAATGAAGGAGCATCTACCATGAGAGAAAAGACAGGTTGGGGAAAAATCAACTTTTAAAAGATGGAAGGAAAGAACAATAAAAAAAATAGTAATCAATTGCATATAGTCATAGCTGAAGCGCATTCCATAGTATGTATATCACCTCCGAAAACCGATGAAAGATCATCCACAAGATTTACAACAGAAGAAGACTTCTTTATGTGGGACGAGGCTACCGAAGGAGCAGGTTTGGGTATTTCAGGTGGTTTGTTGTATTTAGGAATGTCAAATAGAGGATCCTGAAAGATAGCCACACAACAATAACAGAAATGTCCATCCAGTAGTTTAGGATACAAATAAATAAATATAATATTGCTTTAACTGCAACAAATTTTCATATTCTTTTTTCTTCTGTAAAAGAGTTGGTGGTGTTAAATGGTTCTTCTCACCGAAGTTGTTGTTCGTGACCTTGGAGCACTCTTTGATCGAGGACCCACACTGAAAAAGGAGTCCAGATCGTCAACAGTCTTTTGATTACTTACTCCTGCAGTATCTGCATCTTTACCATTTCTATTTGTTGTGCGTGTTGAGGCATCCACTTTCCTTTCACTGTTATTCTGCACCTTCCCCTTTGCAAAGTCCTCCAATTCATCTATAGGAGAGGAAGAGGAGCTCATAACTGCACGGGAACATCTTCATATTGTCAAATTTAGAAGAGATTGGACATATCAATACTTATGAATTTTAGGGAAGCTAAAGCACCTTTAACTGCCTTATGACCCGGCTTTGGTACTGGAGGAATCCTGAATGGTGGAGAAGAATTGGAGGAGCTGTCAAAGTTTGTACCTCCAGAATTATTACACTTGGTAATTTCCTCAAGTGGATCTGGAAAAGCCTCAGACGAATTATAAGATGGTATTGAAGCTGATTCTAGTTCTATAAAAGGATCTTTGGCTGAACTGAAAGTTGATTTAGTATGAGACGATGATTGCTGGGTCAGATTGTCCTGCATGCTTGCTCTGCGCAAACAAGTAAAAATTGAATGCATCAATTGTACAACTTAAAACTAAGAGAGAAATAGAGATTCATGAATAGAAAGAGTATGCATGGAAGTCATCTACTCAACAATGGAAACACCATAGGGCGAGAGTTTGGCCAAAACAGGGCACATGGAGCATACATAAAATAGATTTCAGCAACAATCAGGAATTTTTTTTCCCCTATTGAAGAGAGTTTCTCTTGCTGCACAATATTGAAAATAATTAAATATGATTGAAGTTAAACTGTTTGGCTATCATGGTATTTAATTGCAGATGAAATATCGTTTGTTTCATTCCAGTTAGATAGTTTATACTTTCATTAACAATACAAAACAATGCGTTTGATTGGCGAGCAAAGTTAAGCCTTGTTTTTTTTCCAAGAGAAACTTTAAGCTAGTAAAATTTGCTCCTGAAGCAGATACGAATAGATGCAGCCTGGAATAGATCACTTGAGGTAAGTAATGAAAGTCTTTGAATGGTTTCTCAGCATATATGGGAACCAAAATAAGGAAATGACAAGCATTTTATCAACGACAGGTTTCAGATACCATAAGAAACTAATCTTACAGTACAGAGAATGAAACTGTGAAGCCAAGATTGCTTCTTATCATCTAAGAAACTAGAAATACGCAATAAATGAAGCTAAATTCTATGTCAATTTTTTTCCTAAGTTCAGTTCACACTGCCACAATGATACAGTAATTTCACCAACAAAAAGCAGTAATTAAACCATATTTTTCTGGCACAAACGACATAATGTAGGCCAGTTTGTCAAGCATCATACATTGATTATACCTGTTAATTCGAGAGTTGTTATCACCAAAGCCAGAAATCAATTCATCAAAAGGAGCAGCGTTATTTGCTGTATTTTTTAATCCGTTCGGCTTCGGAGTTGTTTTTGCCACATTGCTGCTAAAATCACCAAATAAATCATCAATTTGAGATGTCTGATTCAAAGACGAGGGGAATGATCGGACTGGATCCTCCTTCTTCGCCGTAACCGAGCTCTTGAATCCAGGAATCCCATCAAAAACATCATCATAACTTGGATCTGAATTCTTCGACCCAAAAAAGATCGAATCGTAGTCAAAAGAAGACGGACAACTTCCAGAATTCGCCGAATGTTTCGTTGACTGGTTGAGACTCCCGAAAAAATCATCAAGCCCGGCGTAAGAGTCGGATTTAGTGTTTTTCTGAAAAGATACGTCACCAAAACCAGAATCAAACGAGGATTTGCCATTCAAACCCGAATTAAACCCGGAATTCCGAGACTGGAAGGTGTTTGAAGAAGCAGATGCCTTAGATGCAGCCATTGGAGCCGATTTTCCTTGCGGTTTCAATCCAAATCTTTCGGTCAATACCCCAAACTCGTCCATTGTAGACGCAATCAGAAATTTTCAAAGAATGGGATCAAAATTGAAGCAACGAATTCCGACCCCGGATCAAAAAAAAAAAGTGAAGTAAGCGTGAGAATTTCTGTTGGTTTTAAAGCAACCCCCAATATTCTTGAAAGCAAAAGCGAGCAGGAATCAGAAGGAAAGGAACGGGTTCGCTGATTACTGTTCCTCAAAGACAAAATCAAAAAATTAATGTGATCCCAATCCGAATCCGAATTGAAGCATAAACATGAAAGAAAAAAGCTTGAGAAAAACAAATTCTAAAATTAATAAGAAAAAAATATCCGAAGTTGGTGTTCGTGGCCCCCCCGCCTCTATCTCGGTGTGTATGAAGTCACCGTACGAATATTTGAGTGGAAACCACGAGGCAATCACCAACTATCCTTCTCGCAAGCGCAACATTTTTTTTTTTTTTTTTTGGCCTTTCTGAGTCCGTGTCGGTGAGAGACTATCAATTTAAATTTATGGTTTAGTTACATTTCGGTTTTTATTTTAATCATACTAATTTTAATAACTAAGCATAGTATTAAATTTCCGTCAACTTATTTATCTCGAAGAAAAAAAAATTATCAACATGTTAATATTTCTATCGATATGACTTTTTAATTATTTGTTGGGATTATATCTCCTTTTAATTATTAGGCCAAACTCATGATGGATGATATCAACATTTTAAATATTGTATGGAAGTAACCATTAGTTTTAGAGCATGTTTGAAATCTTTTTCAAAAAATCATTTTTATTTTAACCCGAGTTTGGATTGACTTAGGAAAAAAATGTTTACAAAAAAACTCGTTTTTATTTAAACTCTTTTGATAAAAATTATTTAGAATACATTTCAAAATCCATTTTCAGTGGTCGACGAACACTTCATTTTTTCTCAAAATGACTTAATTTTTTTAATTGATTGTCAACATTTTATACGTTGAAAATATTTCAAAAATTATTTTGAGTAGTTGTCAAACACTTTAATTTTTTTTTTTGCAAAATGACTTATTTTCAAAATTAAACACTTTAAAAATTAAACGAAAAACACCCTTACTTGTTAACGATTTAGTAATAATTAATCTTACTTATTAACAATTTATTTTTACTTTTAAATGTAATCTTTGAACTTTAATAAGAAATAATTTAATCCTTACACCTTACAATTTTTAAAATTTGTAAAACTTTAATCTTGATGATGAAAAATCTCTTTAAAATTAAGTATCAGTTTCAATTACATAACAACTTATTATTTATAGTTTATAAAAATAAAATTAAAAAAAAAAAAAAAACATCTAATCTTGAATTAATTTATTGATCTACATGTATAAATTCTTTTTATTAAATCCTACAAGAAAATCACGATAAGTACTAAACCATTGCAATCTTTAAACTTTAGAGATTAAATTGTTACAAACAGGGTGTTTGTAGGCTAGGTTGGTTTAAGCACTATTT
Organism: Citrullus mucosospermus; assembly: GCA_030954485.1. Lineage (NCBI taxonomy): Eukaryota > Viridiplantae > Streptophyta > Magnoliopsida > Cucurbitales > Cucurbitaceae > Citrullus > Citrullus mucosospermus. Next base: position 17,044,906 of record CM062062.1, read on the forward strand.
AGTTCTAATTCAATTGTTTAGGTTGTAACTTTTTTCAACCCAAGTAATTTTCATTAAATAATGAACCCTACCCAACCCACCCGTGAAAATGTTTGGGTTCGGTTGGTTCAGGTTATTCGAATTATTTATTTAAATTTTTGTTGGAAAAATACGCAAACTGTTAATATGTAAAAAATTTATTTAATCATTTTCGTACCTACTCATCTCTTCCATTAGTATCTTTTTTTTAAAAAAAAAAAAAAAAAAAAAAAAAAAAAAAAAAAAAAAAACTATTTTCACATGTTAAATTGAGAATAACAACTCAATTTCACTTTATACTACGAAAAGTTTCATTTCAAAGTGCTAAAAAATTGTTTTTAAAAGTTAGGGAGAATGTATTATCCAAAAATAATGAGATTAAATAAAATTAAAATATATATATATATATATATAGTTTTGGTTATTTAAGGTGAACCATCAACCCAACCCATAAAGTTTTAATTTACTTAAATCCAATTCGTTGAGTTGATTAGATTTTGTTATTATTTTTACATATTTTCAACAATTTTGTAACTTAAAATAATTTCCCTTTTTTAAAAGCAAACATAGCCTTTATTAATGATGTATTAATGTTGCCTTTATAAATTGTGAAAATGTATTCATAGTATTTTTTTCCTACATAAAAATTATTATTTATTATTTTTAAGCAATTTCAACAAAAGAAAAATATAAATTTGAAAAATTAAATTTAAGATTTATTGAGATCATTTGGACTAAATTTAAGATCTATTGAAAGTATATGGACTAAAATTAGATAATTAAAAATGCAAAAACTAAAATTAGACATTTAGAGGATATAAATTGAAATGGAATGGAACCCAAAATATATTTGACCAAAATGTTAATTTAACCCAAATTTGTCTATTTTAAAAGGTAACTTTTATCCAATGAATTTTAAGTCGTTAAACTTTTAATTTGGTGTTTGAAATTGTATCTTATAAATTTGTAAAATTTAATTTTTTTACATCTTTGACACAAAATTCAATTATGTAATTAAAATATTTTATAATTTTTAAGATATTAAACAAGGCAATGATCTATCAAACATAAAATTTAGAAAAATTATTATAAATAAAAAAAAATATCAAACTATTTACACATATTGCAAAATTTTAGTTTTCATATGTGATAAACCACAATAAACCTAGATAGAAATCTATCTGTGTCTATTTAGTAAAGTGATAAATGTTTATCTGAGTTTATTGCAGTATAGAACATAAAATTTTGCTATATGTGTAATTATTTTCGATCGTTTTTCTATTTTTAAAAATATCTCTAAAATTAATAATGGAAGGATATATTTTACATTTTTAATGTTTTAGAACCTTATTAACCCAAAATTAAAATCTCAGTAGATTTAAGTTTAAAAATTATTAAAAACAATTTTTTAAGTTTTTAAACTAAATTTGTAGTCTAACCTAATTTATTTAACTCAAACTTTGATTCCATACCTTTCTATTTTATTTTTTTATTTTTTTATTATTATTTTTTTTTTACTTCCACTATGTAATTAAGAAATTTTTAATTTTAAAAGTTTGGGTCCACGCTAGTTTGATAACCATTGTCCCCGTTTTGTATTTTAAAAATTATGATTGCTTAATCTTTACAATTTTTTTTTAATTTTCAAAACAAACCCAAGTTTTAAAATTACTTTTTTTTTTATTCTCAAAATTTGGCTTCATTTCTTTAACATTAATGACAAGTTATCACCAATAAAAAATTTGGTGTGGTATAATTAGATTAAAATGGACCATTTCTAAGCACTATATATGAAAATATATCTAATATTTAGGTTAAAATAACCTTGGAAATATCAATGCCAGTTGGATTTTAGGAAAACTAATGAAATTAATTTTAATTATTAAATTAAACTTTAATTATTGTCTAATAAACTATAACAATTTGTTGACGTTGGGACATCATTTTTAATGTGAGATTTTCGACAGTCACATCCAAAAAGTATACATAAATATTTTTATTCAAATGTTCATTGCAAATTTGAAGATTGAAAACTATTGTTTGTCTAAAAACACATGGACCAAAAGTTTTAAGACAAAATTTAAATAAACATTGGAGTATATAATTTTTAATTCGAGAAGTATCCAATTAAACTTAGCTAGCCAAAGCAAGTATAACTCAAATCGTATATTGATGTGTTAACCATTAAATTGCTAAATTAAAAGAAAAATTTTTAAAAACTTATGAACTAGTCAGAATTATTTAATTATTTCAATTCTAATATTTTTAACTTGTAGACAAAAAAAATGAGACCTAAAAACGAGTGAGGTGGTGCCTTGTAATTATGTGGTTGTGTTCCAATTCAATTATTTGTTTAAGCTACAAAAACACCCTTTTAATTCTCAATTTGTTTTCAAAAAATGGTTATTTAATAGTCTTGAAACTTTATTCTTCTTTTTTTTAATCAAATATCTAACATCAAAAATTAATAATACAAATTTTATGTTAGCAGAGTTAAACTCATTCTTTTTTAATGTGGGGAAGAAAAGGCTATATTCATTTTGATAAAACCTATATAAAAGGAGTAATATTGTTTTACATAATAATAATAATAGGTTTAAATACTATTTTGGTCTCTATACTTTTAAATTTGGTTCATTTTGGTCCTTGTACTTTCAACATTAGTTCATTTTGGTCCTTAAACTTTAAAAAAGTGATCATTTTGATTCCTTAAAAATGAATATGAAGAGACCAAAATTATCACTTTTTAAAAGCACTAGGGCCAAAATAAACATTTTGTGTTATTTGACATTGAATCCGAAAGCAATTTGTTGTGTCGTGGAAACCACTACCTTGAAAGCAAATTTGACACTATTGTGGTTCGAATCGTTCTTGCTGGTTGCTCCCCAAGGTTAAAACAACACTCTCCTTCAGACGTGCGCTCATTGGATGGATAAAAAAAGTATGCTTAGAATTAGAGATGAAAAGAAAATATGGTTTACGAAATCTAGTAGCTCATTGTTTTTAAGAAGAAGAAGATGATGATGATAAAGAAGAAAAAACATTTTAAAAGCTAAATGGTTTAAGAAAATATTAAACAAAAAAATAAAACTTTTTTTCTTCTTTTACACAAGCACGATTGATCAAAGCCCACCCAACCAAATGATGACAACACACATGTGGGGAATAGGCCCTTTACTCTCACTCTCTCCAATTTTGCAAGTCACTAGAGGTACTCTCCTATTTATACCATCTAGTCGTCCCTAATTCTACAATGTGGGACAAATAAAAGGTAAAAACTCCCCATGCTCTTATGAGCCATGGGCCTTTGTATGTGTGGGTCATTCTCAACATTTTGAACGTATAAGGATCAAAATGAACCAAAGTTGAAAGTATAGAGACCAAAATGAATCAAAGTTGAAAGGATAGGGACCAAAATGAACATTTTGAAAGTAAAAGAACCAAAATGAACATTTTAAAAGGAAGGGAACCAAAATGAACCAAAACCAAAAGTTCAGAGATGAAAGTATTATTTAAACCAAAATAATAATAACAATCCAATTCCAAAACAAAAATGGGAAATTTGTACAGATGGCCCAAATTCAAGGGCCCAAATTAAATTTGGCCTCTTTCCAGTGTTGGGACCGGTGTGTCCTAAATTTTTTGGGGTCTCGTAGTTTTGTAAAGTTGTAAATATGTTTTATTTATTCAATAAAATAAGAAGTTATTTTATTTCTCTTTTTGCATTAACTAAATCCAATAAACTAACATGTTTATTTTAATGTAAACTTAAACATGTATGTGGTTGACATACTAGGATGGATCATGTTTAAGAAATAACCAAAAGATCTGTAGTATAAGGATAAGGTTGGGTGCCTTATTTTGGTAGCACTACAGATACGATCCATTTTGTAATTGTTACGAGAGTTGTAAAGTGTTACAAACGATTTGATCCTAATCGTTCATGTCACACCCCTTCCAATTGTCACACCCCCTCCCAGATATTCCTTATCCCTAGAAATGAGTGTGAAACCGCACTCTCTTTAGTCTATATCTAAGGCATAAACCATGTGAATATCGAAGCTTCGTAATTAAATTAATTGCCAGCTTAATCTCAAATAGGAATACCTTTACTATTAAGCCATGCGAAAGAGAACAAGCTAACATCAAGTATTCTATATATACATGTAATACGGAATTATCCTTCCAGCATTCCCATGGAACATGTACATTACAAAACATGGACATAAACTGAATATTTACAACTATCCCAGAGGTCTGCTTTGGAGTAGGCCCAGACGAGGATCTTCTGTAGGCTAGGCGTCCCGGACACACTCGCTACCTAGAACAACAATCAAACAAACAAATTGAGTGAGCCTAAAACCCAGTGAGTGACTAAATTCATTTAGTCATTACAAACAATCATGAGCTAGTATAAACCATAGTAACCACTACAAATAGCATATTATAAATCTCTAAACCTCTACTATAGAGTACATCCATACGATCATCCATACGATTCCATGGCAAATTATCTAACCCTCGCTGTGACGAAGCACAACTCAACTCCTTCACATTTCAGTACAAATTCTCATTTCTAATCACATATAAATGCCCTAACATTATATTTCTCGGATTTGCATACTATCAAGTGCCTTCACGTTCTGTCCCTCAGCACTGTGTTCAACTACAACAATACCACCATGTGCTTTCACACGAGGTCCCTCAGCACTGGTAACCAATTTAATCTTTGCTCAAGTGCCTTCACTCATGGTCCCTCAGCACGAGCTAACATATGATGGATTTCCACACGCTTTCACTCAAGGTCCCTCAGCTCTGAAATCCATTCCACTTATCTACTCAAGTGTCTTCACGCATGGTCCCTCAGCACTGAGTATCACATTACATATTAACTTAGGCCTTCACCATAAGGTTCCTCAGCCATGATTACATTTAGATACTATACCTTGTTTCCTTTAATCTTTACCCACAACATAATCACTTCAAGTACTACATCGTACCATGACTTCCTACTCATCCATTGCCAAATAATTGTGCTAAGAGTAACCACAAGATAAGTTAGAAAGTCACCCACAACTTGTCTCGGCTCCAAGTGGATTATACGCCCTCCCGAGCTCTTTCTGGCTTGAGGAGCGACACCCAGCGAGACTTCAGCGAGAATTGTGAGACACAAAGTCCCTCTTGCGTTTTCAGCGACACTAGCTTCGTTGCCCAGTCTCTCGCTCTCTCAGCGATACTTCCGCCGTAGCAGAACAACTCTTCTTCTTTCCTTCTTCTTCTTTCCTTAACCTGCTAAACATCGCATTCTGGCCAATTTCAGAACTTACTTACTTCTACAAACTTATAAAGACATAAATCCTTCATCTTACCTCAAAATCTCATAAAGAATGTCCTCTTCGTCTAAGATATATCCTTCAACAACTCCGGATTGCTCCTAATCATCCGGCAATTCAGCTCCGACCTCTTCTACCTAGAGTTTAACACACATTTACTCAATTTCAGCTCAAGTACTCTTCATGAAATTTGCTAAAAATCGAGTTAACCTTACTAACCTCAAAATTCCGGCTTCAACCATCGTTTCCTTAGTTTGTTCTTCCCTCAAAACTGAACGTTACTCTTGATTAAGTAACACCAGCTGAATCCTCCGTTCCAGCTCAAGTTTCCTCCACGGAAACGACGAGAATTCCACTCCAAATCAGCATGAACACCTTCTTCTACCTCCCTTTATTGTTTAGCTTCGAAATGGAATCAACTCGAGCTCTGAAATGTGATCAAAACAATTGAATTCTCGGTCCACTTATATATATACCACCGACTTAAACTCCACTTCATCTCTATATAATAATCTAATTAACGCATACCTTCTATACTTGGCTTCAGCAACGCACAGCTTCGGTTTTGTATTATTACAATTTCCCAACTCCCTCGCCGGATCGCTGACAAACGCATTGTTCTTTCAGCCAACCTTCTATGCACCAACGCATACCCTCATTCAACGCATGGTAGTGTTCACTGCATAGTGACCTTCATCGCAGATTGATTCTCAACGCCTCGTGGCCATCACTTTCAACACCTTGTGGCCTTCCCTGCGTTCATCGCATAGTAACCTTCAACGCATAGTGGCTCTCCACACCTCATGACCTCAACGCCTAACAGTCTTCCCTCACCTCTGCGTCCACGCCAAAACTACTTCCGTAAAGGCATGATGCCACCACTGCATGGCTGATACTTAGCCATTTCCTGCCCCCACACACACATCTCAGCCAACTATCCTACCAAATGCCTATCTCTTGATCTCTTCTTATCCTGCCTTCTCACAAAGTCAAGTGCGGGGCTTACAGTTCATGTGGAGACATTGTAAGCGGGGTATCTTATACAAGGAGTTTGTATAAGACCAGGCCGCAAAATGTTTAATTTCTCTTTGGAACGCCCTAAATTGAAGAACTTAACATTTCATAGGATGACTATAGGTGACTCGACCTTAATCCTAAGTGAGTTATGAACTTTTGTCTATGAGGACAATCATTTGATCTGTATGGGTAAAAGTGGTCAAATCGTCAACTTAATATGCCTACCATTTGGGGATTTGTCTGAATAGGCATCTGGGAACATATCTTCATAAGATAAAATTCACTCCTTCCCATGTTTAGGGTAAGTAGATAAATTGCTCCCTTAAGGGCTGATTCCGGGTCTTGAACATAGAGACCTCACACTCTCATTGGTTTGAGAGAGGTTAGTTTGTAGTTGAACTATAAACTGTTCGTTCATTAGAGGGATCCATGGTAATTAAGGAGTAAAATGTAACTATAGGGGTAAAACGGCAATTTGACCCAATTATAGTTATAGGTAATTTGTGAAAGGTTGACTTACTGTTGATTAGTTATTTTTGTAGAGATAGAGAAATAAATCTATAGTGCAAAAGTATATGTCTTTAGTGGAATGATCGACAATTAATGAATATTGATTAATCTAATTAAAGAGTTTAATTGATTAATCTCATATTATTGTAGCTTCTAATCTATAGGTTCGTAAGGTCCCCTTACTTGCTCATTAAGGCTTTGAATAAGAATCAAATATTTTGGTTTAATTTGAAATGTTCAAATTAATAAAGGAGTTAATTGTATATGATACAATTAGTATAATGTACATAAATACATTATAATATAAAGTTATTTTTTAATGAGATTCAAAATTTATACTTTATATTATAAGAGAGATAAATATTTAAATAAGATTTAAATTTTAATGATATGAATGAGATTCATATAAAAACTATAGGTTAAAATTAATATGAATGAAATTTATATTAAAACTACAGGTTATGTGAGAGAAGGTTGTTTGAATATGATTCTAACTCTTAAATTCTTCTCAATGACATGTTGTTTTTGGTTTATCCTAGTTTTCTCTTCTCTGTAATTTTTGTTTTCAAAAGAAACTTATTGGCATAAGGTGATCACTCACTTCCGTAGAGGATTCAATTCCTTCAATTGGTATCAGAGCCAAATCGTGTCTCTAAATTTCAATTTGAAAACAAAAATTTGAAGAAAAGGTGGGTATTTATTCTGCATTGCGAATGTGGGTTTGCAAAATAGATGTTTTCAATTTTTGCACCTTAGATTTACTATTTTGATGTCATCAAAATGTGTTAGGGTCTGTTATTTTGGGCATTTAAATTCTACTATCGAGTTTGTAAGTTCGTGTCGTTCGAAGAGCAGGGGTTACTGAGGAAGAAGTTTGAAAACAAACTAAAATTGGAGCAAAATCGAAGCAAAGGAAGCCGTCTGGGCTTCAGCGTAGAGCGCAGCATCGCGATGTTGTGTGCTACATTGCGACACATAGGGGTAAGCGTCGCAACACTTGCCTTGAGCGTCGCTGCACCACGACTTCAAAAGCACAACACTTCCATTAGCGTCGTGACACTTCGTTCATTGGACGTGCACCCAGAAACTACCAGATTATGGGTTCGAGTCGGGTTTGAGCGATTTATTCATTTTTTTAATGTTATTTTAATTAATTAAATTGATATTATTTGATTATATTGATTTAATTAATTCTTAGAGGTGGCAAGAATTGGTCTATTGCCGTTTTAATTTAATTTTTACATGAGATGTATGATTGAATTAGAATTGATATATATTGCGTAATATATGCCATATAGTTTAAAATCTCACCTTTAGGATAAATATTATCATGCATCATATTAAGTGTTATATTATTCGATTGTATGATATTATTTAGCATGTGCATACATTCTATTTAAAATAAATGTTATATTATATAGTTGAATGTAATAAGCATATCCATGCATCATACCTCAATATAATTATTATATTGTATGGTTAGATATGTTTGTTTTTCATTAACTAATATAAAGTGTTATATTGCTTAATGAAAATGAATTTGCATTGAGCATGACATTACCTTAGTAAATATAATTGTTATATATAGCTAATGTCATTAGAATGCATGTTATAGATTTTATTTTTTCATTGAAACATAAGGATTATGTGTTTAATGGAAGAGATTAAAATCTATAATAAAAACTTACATGCAAACATGAGTTAGGAATTATTTTAAATGGTTTAAAATTGATTCACCTAGATTTATGTTTAATATTTCTAATATGATTAGAAATAGGATAATCTTTTATAATTGTTTTAATAACATTAAAATAATGCAATAAAAGATTAAATTTATAAAATATTTGCTTATAAAGGACCTTTGTCTAAGGAAAGTTTTGTCTAAGATTGGGTATTCACGCTGACAGAAATTGAACACCCCTACTTGGAAACCGACCTAGAAGGTGAACTAATCAAATATTTTATAACCATATAACGGTTGATTTGACTTTATTAATGTGTTTAATAAATAATAATCAAAGTTGTTAAACTATCCAATATAAAAGTTATATTGGGCAAATTAACCAAGGACTTAGATAAACTATTTGCCGGAGATTTACGTAAGTGATAAACTTAGGTTTAAAATACTCAGTGGGAGGAAAAAAGTATATATGATATGTCATTTTCTTTTCATGTTTCTCCTTAAAAGTTCATACCGTAAGATCTATGCTCGGCCTCGTGGCATCTCAATTTGTGTCCCTCTTCGGATGGTGTTTGCATAGGTCAATATCAAGGTGAATGGAGAGAGTGTTTATACTAAGTGGGAGAGGTATGTGTGTCAACGGTCTCCTTCATTGGTTTGCTAGATAACTTTCATGCTCGACCTCGTGGCACCTCGATTTGTGTCCCTCTTTGGATGGTGTTTGTATGAAATTTATCTCAAACTCATGTTATGGATAGGGTCACTTAGTTTTTGCCCCAATTGGTTTTTCCCGTTGGTTGGCTCATTGAGGCAAAACTTTAAAATCTAGAATAAAGGGTTACACTTACAAGAAATTGTTAAGCAAATTAATGATTTTTTTACCAAATGAATGGTGATTAATTATTATAGGAATAAGAGTTATTTTGGTGTAATAATTAGTTGAGAATGTCTCAATTCAATGAAGGGATGACTGACTACCTTTCGATGGCTTTTATCCTAAATCATTGAAGCGTCATTGCAAAATTAGATGTTAAAACTTTGAGTACATTAAAGATTTTGCTAAATATTGATTGGGTTATATGAGTTATGCATGTTTCTAATAGAAATAATTTGTATGTTTCAATATCTTCAATCATGTCAAATGCTTTTATTACATTGCTAAGTGTCGAAAAAATGAATTGTGAAAATTACACATCTTGAAAAAACACGATTAATATTGTACTTATCGTTGAGGACCTAAAATTTACCACCAATGAGGAGTGTCCTCAAATCCCTACTCATAATGCGTCACAAAATGTTCGTGATGCATATGAGAAATGGGTGAAGGCAAATGAGAAGGTCAAAGCATATATTTTTGCCAGCTTATCTGAAGTCTTGTATGTATGAACGAAGGGGCCTTAGTGCGGGAACATGTTCTCAATATGAGGGTCCACTTCAACGTGATAGAAATAAATAGGGCCATCATCGATGAGGCCAGTTAATTTAGTTTTATTAGGAAATCTCTACCTAAGAGTTTCCTACAGTTCAGAACCAGCGTTGTTATGAACAAGCTGAACTACTCTCTCACTACCCTCCTAAACGAGCTACAGACTTATGAATCCAATGCATAAAAGCAAAGGACATAATAGGGGAGGCAAATGTTGCCAATTCCTCTAAACAGTTCCACAGAGATATGACCTCTAGAACAAAATTTGTACCTTCTTCCTCTAGCAAAATAATAATAATAATAATAATAACAATAATAATAATAATAATAAGGGAAATAAAACTAACCAAGTTATAACCTAAAAGAGCAAAAAAAAGGTGCACCGAGATCAAGTGTAGTAGGGGACGAAAGTATTTTCAATTCGTATGAGGCGCGAGTAATGTAGAGGGTTGTGGGAAGGTTTTAGGGTGCTCTCGGTGGATGGTTAAGAGTCGAGGGTCAAGTGTACTTATGTGTGTATCGAGACCTAGGGTTATAGACAGACTGAGAGTCGAGAGTCTCTATCGAGAGTTTAACAAAATGCATTTTTTTTAGATATTTGTTTCTTTTCCTTTATCTAATTTTTACTTGCACTTGTAGATGGCTAACTTCAAGATTGTTGCTGAAAACCGTTTTCCTGCCCAAGCTACTAGCTTGTCATCTCATATTGGGATTATGAACTGGCTAATCAAAGAGAAGCTGACAGATAGTCAACTCGATATGTTTAGGAGGACTGTCTTTGGGAGGTTTATGGGCATGGACATAGTTTTCAACAATCCATTAGTCCACCACATTTTGCTTAGGGAGGCACATCTCAAGAACAGTAATGTTGAGTCCATGCACTTCAACATCAATGGTAGGGGTGATCGTTCAAACTGCAGAAACCGAACCGAAAAAGAATAAAAATTGAATTCTGCAGTTCGGTTCAGTTTCCTATAATTGCTAAGCCGATTTTTGCAGTTTGGTTATGAAGGAATCAAATTCCCAGCGGAAGTGAATGATCGCGTTGTGCCATTAAATTTGTTTTAGAAAACCAAAATATAGAGAACAAAAATACAGGATAAACAATAACCAATTAGCATGTTTTTTAGAAGAATTAAATGATAAGAGATATCCTATCTTTTGAAGACTATCTTCAGTGTGGAATTCTTCTTTTCCAAGTCACGAACCGAAAAAACTTCTCCAACGAAACAATAAAAATCCTTCTTGTTCTTTGGATCACCACCACAACGGAAGCCTCAATATTCTCAAGGTAGAATCAATAGTGGAGTGTGTGGGATCTCTATCTTTTGGCAAGGGAATTGTTATGGAGGAATAAGAGAGAATTGGAGAGGGTGAGGAAGATTTTACAGAACTCTTCTGTGGAAGTGATATTGTAACTTCCCCCCTTCCCTTTTACTTTTTATGTATAATGTGAGAGAGATAAGAAATAACTTCCTACATTTTTTAGGAAGTTATTTCTTTAATAATAATAATAATATAATATTATTATTAAGTAACACTAATTTAATTATATTCTATTAAATCATATTTAATAAATATAATTACATAAAATTAATTAATTAAATATCTCATATTTAATTTAAATTTGAATCATATTCAAATAACATTCTCTCACATAACTTATAGTTTTAATAGAAATCTCATTCATATTAATTTTAATCTATAGTTTTTATATGAATCTCATTCATATATTTAATATTTAAATCTCATTTAAATATTCATCTCTCTTATAATATAAAGTATAAATTTTGAATCTCATCCAAAATAAGCTTTATATTATAATGTATATATATACATTATGCTAATTGTATCACATACAATTAATTCCCTTATTAATTTGAACATTTCAAATCAAACCAAAAAGTTTGATTCTTATACTAATCCTTTATGAGCTAGCAAGGGGACCTCATGAACCTATAATTAGAAACTCCAATGATATAAGATTAATCAATTAAACTCTTCAATTAAATTAATTAATATTCAGGTCACTCCATTAAAGACTTACAGTTGCACTCTTCACACAATAAATATACTTCTGTGTCCACAGAATTTACTAATCAACTGTAAGTCGACCATTCATAAATTACTCATAACTACAGCTAGGTCAAATTATCGTTTTGCTCCTTTAGTCATATCTAACTTCTTAAGTACCACTGATCCCTCTAATGAACAAACTGTTTATAGTTCAACTATAAACTAACCTCTCTCGGGGCAATGAGAGGGTGAGACTTCATTGTTCAAAGATCCAGAATCATCCCTTAAGGGAGTAATTTATCTACTTACTCAAAACACGGGAATGAGTGAATTTCATCTAATGAAAATATGTTCCAACTCCCTAATCAGACAAATTTCCAAAATAGTAGGCTTATTGAGTGGCGATTTGACCACTCTCATCCATACAGATAAAAGGATTACCCTCATAAATTGGAGTCCATAACTCACTTAGGATTCATGTCAAGTTACCTATATTCATCCTATGAAATGTTAATTTTTACAATTAACGGCATTACAAAGAGAAATTAGACATTTCGAAGTCCGATCTTATACAAACTCTTTGCATAGGATACCCCCACTCACATGTCTCCACATGAACGATTATGATCAAATCGTTTGTACACTTTACAACTCCTTGTAACAATTACAAGGTCGGTCGTATCAGTAGTGTTACTAGAATACGACACTCAACCTTATTCCTATACTACAAACATTTTGGTTATTACTTAAATAAATAAATAACTTCTCATTTTTACGATGCGCTTCCTTGACATGTATTGTTATGATGCTCTCTGTGACTTTTTCTGTAAAGTTCCGATCAGCACTTTACAGGAAAAGTGACAGAGAGCTAATTTCGTCCCGGTAAGTTCAAACTTACTCGAAAGGGAGCTCTCTATCACTTTTCCTGTAAAGTTCTGATCAGCACTTTACAGGAAAAGTGACCAAGAGCTAATTTCCAGTAAGTTCAAACTCCTCGCTTCTCGCTTCTCATTTTCCTTCCCAAGAAGGGAGCTCTCTGTACTTGCTTCTTCCTTTCATTCTGATTCACACTCCAACTTACATCTTTTATTCGAAAAACAAGAGGGCGAGAAGAAAATCTCATTAGAAAAATGAAACAAAAAATAGGGCGACATAAATAGAAATCTCTGAAAAAGAAAAAAGGAAAATCCCGAAACAACCATAAACATAAAAAATTTCTATGTATGAAAAAATAAAGGAGAAAAGAAGAAGAAGTAGAAAAAAAATAAAAATAAAAAAAAAGAAGAAAAAAGCTGAAAAAAAAAGAAGAAAGAAGAAAAAAGGGTTAAAATAGTAAATTCATGCAATAACAACACAAAAGACCAAATTTCGATCGTTTTTTTTTAAAATAAAGTGAGACCAAATTTCAAGCCAACCTCTCCAAAATGGGTCGGTAGAAATATCTACTTGAATTTGAGTCAAATTTCCCAACCGAAATTCGTCTTCTGCCCCCGAAAAACAAAACCCCCAAATTCGAGGGAATTATGGAACTGTGCCGTCGGACGAGCAAAATCCAGCCCCCATTCTACACCAAATTGGATCGTTCCGTTCAAATTCGAACCACCGGCTTCGCAGGCTCGCACTGACCATCACCATTCACACCAGGCGATACGAATTTCTTCGCCCGCGCCACCGTCGTTTCGGGAAGAAGATAACATCGGTGCGACACCCTGGCCATTTTATGTTTTAGTTACTTAATTCTACTATCACTCGATTGATTATTGATGGATTTATAAGTTTATTCAATCTAGCAATAGTTCGATTTGGGAATACGCATAATTTGTTTTCCAACTATCTGATTAAGAAGCTCTGCAGCTTCTTAAATGGTGGTTTCTTCCATAATCACATCTATAGTTACTTGTTTTCATGTGATTGATACTGATTGAGGTAAAGTTCAATTCTGGGTACCATGATGAGAATTTGTAGCCATCGAAGAAATAAACTTACAGTGTGTAGATTGTTAGCTAGGTTGTACAGTTCTGGTGAACAAACTGATACGGTGTCGGATTCAATCAGAAGTATATGTAAAACCATGATGACATGCCAAACGCTGGCGCTTGAGACTGCCCTTGACCAAAATGGGATTAGGATTTCACCTGAGATAGCTGAGGCTGTCCTCAAAAAATTTGAGAATGCCGGCATGTTAGCTTATAGGTTCTTTGAATGGGCTTCCAAACAGCGAAGCTATGTCCATAGTGTGAGGGCTTACCACTCTATGATCGAGTCTTTAGCTAAGATTAGGCAGTACCAGTTGGTCTGGGATCTGGTGAATGCTATGAGGAATAAGGAGATTCTAAATGTTGAGACATTTTGTATTATCATGAGAAAGTATGCTAGAGCTCAGAAAGTAGAGGAAGCAGTTTATACATTTAATGTCATGGAAAAATATAATATGAAACCAAATGTAGCTGCATTTAATGGATTGCTGAGTGCTCTGTGCAAATCTAAGAATGTGAGGAAGGCTCAGGAAATTTTTGACAGTATGAAGGACCAATTTGTTCCTGACTCAAAAACTTACAGCATACTCATTGAAGGATGGGGGAGGGCTCCAAATCTTCCAAAGGCAAGGGAGATTTTTAGAGAAATGATTGATAGCGGCTGCATTCCCGATATAGTGACATATAGCATTATGGTTGATGTTCTTTGCAAGGCCGGAAGAGTGGATGAAGCAGTTGAGCTTGTAAAAGAAATGGATTCTAATAATTGTAAATCATCATCGTTTGTCTATAGTGTTTTGGTACATACATATGGCGTAGAAAATCGGATTGAGGATGCAGTCTCTACGTTCTTGGAGATGGAAAGAAATGGAGTTATGGCTGATGTGGTGGCATATAATGCTTTAATCACTGCTTTCTGTAAAGCAAACAAGATTAAGAATGTTTATAGGGTGTTGAAGGACATGGACTTAAAGGGTGTTAGCCCCAATTCAAGGACTTGCAACATCATTATAAACAGCTTAATAGGCCGTGGTGAGACAGATGAGGCATTTAGGATCTTTCGTAGGATGGTCAAAGTGTGTGAACCAGATGTAGACTCCTATACCATGATCATAAAAATGTTTTGTGGGAGGAAGGAGCTTCATATGGCTCTTAAAGTCTGGCAGTATATGAAGAAGAAGCAGTTTGTTCCAAGCATGCACACATTTTCTGTTCTTATTAATGGACTGTGTCAGATAGGCAATGCTACACAAGCTTGTGTGTTGTTGGAAGAGATGATAGAGAAGGGAATCCGACCTTCTGGTGTCACATTCGGAAGGTTGAGACATTTATTAATTAAGGAAGGCAGAGAAGATGTTTTAAAATTTCTGCAGGAGAAAATGAATTTGCTAGTCAAGGAGCCATTAATTGATTGAGGGATCCTGGCTAACTGGTCCTCTGCTGTTCAAAACTCCTGTCTGTGCTGGATGGACTATTAAGAGATATTGAGATGAAGTCTTTGGAGGTCTGCTTTCTTTTCAGCCTTTGTAGTTACCATTTCCCCTGTTGGCCTGTTCTTCTGCATTTTTTTTTCAACCGGTTTTGCTGGTATGTTTGGACATGATCTTAGTATAGAACATGATTGAATGTGAATAATAATTTTGGACGTGAGCTGCACTGCACATATCATCTTTTCCCTCTTGTTAGAAATGAGTGTCTATAGTTGCTTATGTAATAATATTGATAGTGGTAGACACGATTTCTGGGACTATATTGTATGATTTGATGGTGGTAAACTAATAAGACACTAATTGGAAAGTCTTATTCAATTGATAACAAGCCTCTTGGCAATTACAAAGATAAGGATTCCATAGAGGAACTCAATTCATCCTCCCGCTCTCGAGAGAATGCCCTCAACCCTGGAGATTCACAAAATGAAAACTAACTTGACTTTCCCTCCCAAGGTGCATATAAACCTCACCTCTCACCCTTAATTAACTGTGGGCCCCACAGTCACAATTAGAAGATGAAGCTACACTCCCCACTACATAGGCAGTACCCTTTTTACCCCTCCTACTATATTGTGATAAATTAGGAGGTCTATCATTACCCTCCCCTTCTAAATCCACCTTGTCCTCAAGGTGTAATGTAGGGAACTGCTTCTTAAAATCTTCAATGATCTCCTAAGTAGCTTTATATTCAGGCAAACCCTTCCACACCACCAAAAATTCCCAAGCCTTTGTTGATGGATTCTTCCAATACTCGAGAACTTCAGTTGGTTCAGTAACCCATTCAAACATATCCGTAAACACTGGGCTTGGAGGTTGCACCTCATTAAAATGCTCCAAAGCTTGTTTCAACTGTGAAACATGAAATACTGGGTGAATGGCAGACTCCGGTGGTAGCTGCAACTTATAAGCCAAAGACCCAATGCGTTCCACCACCTTATACGACCCAAAAAACTTGGGAGACAGCTTCTCATTTCTTCTTTTCCGCAAAGCGTTTTGACTATACAGTCGCGACTTAAGGAAAACCTAATCACCCAATTGGAACTCCACCTCCCTTCGTTTCTTTTCCGCACTCTTCTTCATTTTCTCTTGTGCTAACCTCAAATGCTCCTTCAAAATTCCAATAATCATGTCACGCTCCCTCAATTGTTGATCAAGAGTTGAATTAGACATGGGATCATCACCATAAAACATCAAAGGAGGTGGTACCCTACCATACACAGCTTGAAATGGAGACATACCAATGGAACTATGGTATGTGGTATTATAGCAGTATTCTGCCCACGACAACCACGCCTCCCACTCCTTCGGTCTCTCACTGCAAAAACACCTTAGATAAGCTTCCAAGCAACGATTCACAACCTCCATTTGGCCATCAGATTGGGGATGATATGCGGAACTTCTACAAATCTTCGTCCCAGCAGCCTTGAACAATTCCCTCCAAAAATTGCTCAAGAAAATCTTGTCTATATCCGAAACTATAGATCTTGGGAATCCATGAAGATGCACCATTTCCTTGATAAACACGTCAGCCACAAATTTAGCAGTAAAAGGGTGCTTAAGATTGATAAAATGGTTGATTTACTCAAACGATCCACTACTACCAATATAGTATCGAACCCTTTTGCTTTTGTTAATCCCTCAATGAAATCCATTGAGATTCTTCTTCCCACTCAGCATCAGGAATCCCTAAAGGAAGCAACAACCCTACCGGAGCTAATGCCAATGTTGTATTGCATTGGCAAACCACACACTCATCAACATACTTCTTTATATCAGCTTTCATCCCTTCCCAAAACAATTCTCCAATCACACGTTTGTAAGTACGAAGAAAACCAGAATGACCCCCCAATATTGAATCATGATATGTATGTACAATAGTAGGAATAAGAGAAGAAGACTTGGGTAACACCAACCTACCTTCAAACTTAAGTATTCCTTGTTGCAAGGTGTAATGAGTGACTTTGAGGATCCTTTCGAAGTTGCTTGTTGCTGCTAACTTGGGGTCGTTTTCAACCTCACTTTGACTCTTGTGAACATCAATCAATGAAGGTGCTTCCATTTGCTCCAAATGCACATTGGGTGGAACTCTGGACAAAGCATCTTAAATTCTCTCGACCATGTCGATAACAGACTTCAAAATCATATCCCAACAATTTGTATATCCACTTTTGATGCTGCGGTTGGATTACCCTTTGCTCCAACAAAAGTTTCAGGGCCCTTTGATCTGTTTTAATCACAAGCTCCTGTCCTAACAAATAAGGACGCCACGTCTGCATAGTCATAACCACGGCCATCAATTCCCTCTCATAAATGGGCTTGGCCTGATCTCCCAAGGACAACATACAATTAAAATAAGCCACAGGTTTCCTCTTCTGTGCTAACACTGCTCCAATTCCATGACCAAAGGCATCCGTTTCCACCTTAAGGGCAAATTAAAGTTAGGCAAAGCCAATACTGGTAGTGTTACCATGGTTGTTTTAAGCGATTCCAACGCCCAATGAGCTTCTTCACTCCACGCAAATGCTCCCCTCTTCAACAGTTGAGTTAAAGAAGCTGCCATTCCTCCATAATTCTGCACAAAAAGCCAATAGTAACTCGTTATTCCCAGGAATCCCCTCACTTCTTTAATTGAAGTAGGCGTCAGCTAATTAAGCATTGCGTGCACTTTCTCAGGGTTAGCTTCCACTCCACTCGAGATATTAGATGCCCAAGATACTCAATCATCTCCCGTGCAAATTGGCATTTCTTTTTATTAACATACAGACGATTCTCCCTAGAAACTTGCAACACCACAATTAAATGTTTAAGATGTTCCTCCAAATCGTGGGCTATACACCAAAATGTCGTCGATGAACACCAATACAAACTTCCTCAAATATGGCTTAAGAATCCGATTCATCAACGCTTGAAAAGTCGAGGGAGCACTGGTCAAACCAAATGGCATTACTAAAAATTCGTAACCCCCATGTGTGTGAAATGTTGTCTTCTCAATGTCCCTTGGATTCATCCTTATCTGATGATACCTGAATTTCAAATCAATCTTCGAAAATATTGTAGACCCGTGCAACTCATCAAGTAACTCTTCAACCACTGGAATCGGAAATTTGTCGAGTATAGTCACATTGTTCAGTGTCTTGTAATCCACACAAAACCTCCAGCCCGCATCCTTCTTTTTAACTAATAACACTGGACTCAAGTATATACTAGAACTTGGTTGAATGATTCCCAAAATCAACATCTCCTTCACTAACCGCTCCATCTCACCTTTTTTATGATAAACATACCTATATGGCCTTATGTTAATCGGATTGGCATCCTTCAAATGAATATGATGTTCAATCTCCCTCCTTGGCGCCAATTCATCAAGCCAATCAAACACATCATTGAACTGTTCCAACAAAGTTGGTAAAGATTCCTCCCGAGTAGCCATTTCATCAACCTCATTCCATTCTACCATAGAAACTCCCCCTTCCAAAGCTCTTCATTCAATCAGATACCCTTGATCCTCAGTTTCCCATATCTTAACCATTCTCTTCAAACTCACTCTAGCTTTAGTCTAGGACTCCCTCCAACACTATCTTTTGACCATTTTGGTTTATAACCATAGATAAGTTCCCCCAATCCACTTCGGTAATGCTCAAGGTATACAACCACTGCATTCCTAAAATTACATCGACTCCCCCTAGCTCCAATGGCAAAAAACTATCAACAATCATCAACTCCCCTAATTTCAAGTTAACCCTGTCACGAACTCCTTTACCCTTCACCGCCGCTCTTGAACCCATAATAACATCATAATTTTCGGTTTCAGTCACCACAATATGTACTTCCTCCACCAACTTTTGCGAAATGAAATTGTGTCGCATCGCAATCCACCATCACTATCACGCTTCGCTGATTAATCAACCCCCGCAGCTTCATGGTTCCCAGATTACTAAGCCCCACCACAGAATTTAATGATAATTCCGCTACTGGTTCAACATCGACTTGCTTCAATTCGACTATTCCCGTCATCTCTTCTTCACCTTTAAGCACTTCCCATTCTTCATCACTTTCCTTGATTAGCAATATTCGCAATTCCTTTTGATCTCGCTCCTTGCATTTATGACTGGCAGAATATCGCTCATCACAACAAAAACACAGACCCTCGTCCCTCCTCATCTGGAATTTAGCATCAAACAGACATCTCGATGGTCCTTCACGTCTATTCCCCATCGTGGAAACCCTGCAACGTGATCGTTTGCATCGCTAGGGTTTCATTCGCATTCATATTCTCCTTTGTAACCGTCAAAATAATATTTTTAGTAATCGTAGTTTGGGATTGGGCTTTACATATTGTATTTACTTCAAGGCCTGCTTCATTTCGTGTCAACTCCCTATTTTTGGCTATCTTCATCATGCTTGTAAGCCTAACAGGTTCCCAACACTCCACTTCCGCTTTGATCCACGGTAACAACCCATTCATAAACGTCTCCTCCAACACTTGATCGAACAACTGCGAGAATGGTGCCACCAACTTGTTGAAGAGAATTTGATACTCCTCCACCGTAGTCTCCTGTTTGATTGCTAGAAATTGACCACGCGCTGATCCTTTTTTAGAAGAACGAAATCGCACCAGCAACTTGTCCTTCAAGTCCTTCCAATCTTTAAATGGAGTTTGTTCATCCTTCCCACGAAACCAATCCAAAGCCACGCCTTCAAAACTGATAACAGCCACGGTCATCTTCTCCGATTTTGTCAATTTATGATTACTAAAATATAGATCCGCACGGAACAACCACGCATTCAGATCTCTTCCATTAAACACCGGCATTTCCACCTTCTTGAACTTACTCCCATTTTGACTACTATTGACATTCTCTATCTTCTCCATTTCAACCAACACTACTGAAGTTTCTCCTAATTGCTCCTTCTCTTTTTCTTTTCGACTACTTCCTTCAATAACAGCCGATTCAAATACTACTTGTTTCTTACCTTCTGCCAACACTGAAACCAACAACTTCCGAGTATCCTCTGATGTTCGTGGCTGTTTGTCAACCTGAATGCTCAACTGCTAATCGATTCCTCAATCGTCAATAACTTCTAAACATTCGACCGCCATCCAAAAACTCCTGATCATTGCTTCTAGTCATTCTTCAATCCTCTTTTGCGCCATTTTACCCAATCTTCCTAGTTTGTTTTGTTCTAATACCAATTTGATAAGATACTAATGGGAAAGTCTTATTCAATTGATAACAAGCCTTCTTAAGCCTCTTGGCAATTACAAAGATAAGAATTCCAGAGTAACTCAATTCATCCTCCCTCTCTCGTGAGAATGCCCTCAACTCTAGAGATTCACAAAATGAAAACTAACTCGACTTTCCCTCCCAAAGGTGCATATAAACCTCACCTCTCACCCTTAACTAACGGTGGGCCCCACACTGTCACAAATAGAAGATCTACACTCCCCACTACATAGGCAGTACCCTTTTTACCGGTCCTACTATATTTGCAATAAAATAGGAGGTCTAGCATAAACATAAAAAGTAACTAAGTGGAGTGGTAATAGGAAACAAAGGTAAATCTAAAGCCGTAAAATCCAGTTAGAGAACATCTCCCAGTTGTGGATTTGATCTCACTAACTTAATTTGGTCCCAGGATGTCTTGTCTCCCTGACCATCACCAATATTATTAGAAATGAACTCAATAGGCCTGATTTACTTCTCATCCCTGTATTTGATTCTTGCTCACTTATATTCTCATTGCATTTAAGGTCTCATGTATGAAAGCTATTGATTTTCACACTATGAATTCTAAAAAATTGCATATTTTTCGCCTCCAAACAAAAAATAACCTCACACCTTAATCTACTTGCAACTATCATTGTTTCTATTATAGAAAAAAAAAAAAAAAGTTAAAAAGGATAGAAGATACCATTTCCCTAAAATGCAAGGACTTATAATTTCTACATATTCATCATATTCTTGCAGGCTAAATGTCATCCAGATTCTGTTTCTTCCTTTCTTCTGTCGCAGAGGTGAACTGCAAAAGCAGAGGAAGGAAGGGGGTCAGATAATTTCTCATTACACATCAAGCTCTTCCAAGTGATTTTCCAGGCAAAGCATCAAGCGATTTCTCAACAGCATACAAGCTGGTGGTTGGATCAGGACAGGTCCCATTGTTTCCATCAAAGGGATACTTTAATTGCAGATCTAAGCGATTTTGCAACGACTATACAAGTTGAAACTGGTGATTTTGTTTGGTAAATTTATTTACAACTACCAATTTTGTTCTTGAAATGCGTGTTAGGTCTATGCTGAAGTCAGTTAAATGAAATAACTTTCAGTACTATCTTATTTTTATTTAAACTGTTGTTGCAAACAGGGTATTAAATCATCTGTGTATCGATATTTCTAACAAAAGATCTTTTATTTTATTTGTAAATTAATTTTTTTTTCTTTTTTATAATCCTTTCAAAAATATCTAACGAAATAATATTTTTTTTGTATAATTTTTTGTAACTTTTTTTAATCAGTTTTTAAAGTTTACAAATTGGTAATGTTTTCAATATCAATGGTGTTTAGGATCCCATGTCGAAAAAATCAATGGACTTCACACTTTTTATAAGATAGATGAGTTGTTCCTTTCATTGCCAATTAGTTTGAGTTGGAACCTCATGTTATCTAATAAGAATATTTAGAGATATAAATAGGGTTGGCAAAAAAAACCCATGGAGCCCCGACCTGAATCCTTGATTTGACTGAGGATCGGGGTCAAACCAGGTAGGATCCCCATTT
Organism: Citrullus mucosospermus; assembly: GCA_030954485.1. NCBI lineage: Eukaryota > Viridiplantae > Streptophyta > Magnoliopsida > Cucurbitales > Cucurbitaceae > Citrullus > Citrullus mucosospermus. The sequence continues at coordinate 17,067,149 of CM062062.1, forward strand.
GGGGACTGGGCGGGGACAGGGAGGGTATCCCCGACCCCGACCCCAACGACACCAACCCGTCACTCTATGTCTCTTACTCTCTCTCACACTCTCGTTCTCGCTCTCTTTCACACTCTCGCTCTCGCTCTCTCTCTCGCACTCTCACACAAACCCAACCAAACTCTAATTACACTCGCTCTCGTTAACTTGCTTGCTCGCTCTTGTGGAGATTAATGGAGAATGGGTTCCATTGGACCCGTTTCCTTGACGGGGAATCCCCGCCCCCGTCCCTACTTATAAATGGCGGGGGTGGGGGCATGGATGGGAGTAAATTCCCCTAGGGAGCACCCCCTGCCCCGGTATCGTTGCCAACCCTAGATATAAACCTTCTATAAAACTTATTTTAATAAATGTCTAAAATATTGAATATTTACCTATATAGGATTTACATGCACATTTTGTACCAAAATACCCCTTCGAAGGTTAGCTGGGAGTGCATTTATGACCATTTATTAGGTTTTTTTTTTTCTTCCATATTTTCGAGGGTTATTTAAAGCTGGAAAGGGATCTCAATGATAGTATATTAAATTAGAGTCATTATATTTGAATATTGGTTAGCATGGACAATTTATTATAATTTCTTTTTCATATTTTTGAAGATTAATTAATGTTGGAAAGAAGAAATTTTGCATATTTTTTTTTTAAAATGTTTAAAGCTGAAAAGATATTTTAATGATATTTTATTAAATTTGAGTTATTATATTTGAGGATTCTAAATCGGTTAGAGTGTCAATTGAGTGTCATGCATACATGTAATATCAAGAGTTTTCTGGTAAGTACTGGGGTTGAACTTAGGGACTTAAGAATTAATAAAAAAAAAATGGTTCAAATGAATTTTACTGAAGGATGTTGTTCAAATTGAATAATGGTTTTCTTTAAAAACAAGAAAATAACTAAAAGCAAATACACAGAAGAAAGGGGTGAAAGTGGAAAGGAAGAATGATGATAGAAGTGAGATGTGTTAAATGGTGCGTTGAGTGAAGGAGAATTGCATGCATTGATGGATGAGATTCAACACAAATGATGTGTGGAATGAAGAAATAATCAGTTAATGAAGTAGGGTTGAGAAGGTTCACTAACATTTCACTTAAGTTATGCATAAGCGTTTGTTCATGTTTTTTACTTGTCAAAATGGAGTATTCACCTCTCGCCAGTTATTCTCTCGAGTAGTTAAAATGCATTGATAAGATGAATTCAAGCAATAGATTAAGCACATATCAAACAAGATGAACTTCAACTTATGCAAAACTTGTTTGAATGTTAATTTATTGTTCCTTAACCCACTGAGAATTTAGCAGGTCGTGATGAAAAGTGAATAACACATGGATAAACAAGACGTGATGGAAAACATGGTTTATATTCAAGATAGAAATGTCACAATATAAATATGTTAATACAAACTCAATGTGAAAATAAGAAAAAGTATGGAAAGGATAAAATGCCAAGCCATCGGTCACAATATCTTGCTCCCTTTGGCTTTTATGGATGACTGCTCCATTAATGTTGGCTATGGAGGTTGCTAGAGGTTTCTCTATAACAAGAAAGACTAAGCTCTCACTTAGAATTTCTTGAGAAGAGGTTGAAGACGGTGGAGAATTGAACATGAGTGTAGGTTGATGGCAATTAGAAGAGAGGATAAAACAAAAACGGAGAGGAACCCTCTTAATATATGAGCTTGGGCTACTTATAATCGTCAATTGGGAAAATCTTCAGCTTGTCTCTAACGATTATCTGACATGTTTGCATTTAATTCCATGCCATGTTGCACCGAATTCCTCGCGTCACAGGTTCGTTGGCTCTGCTGTGTCTATCTCAAATTAGATCTCAACTTGTACTTTGATTTGATAGGTCATCGCCCATGCATTTATCGTTTTCTTCACTTCATGCTTCTGCTCGTCACATGGTTCTTCTTTCTGTGCAAGGTTAAGTTGATTTGATTCTTCTTATGGGTCCAACGGCTGCGGTGTTAGCTCCTTTTTCCAATTTCTGCTTCTTTTATATTCAAATCCTACATTAAGAGATGTTAAACTTATAATATTTTAGGACAACAAGTTTTGCCATTGTTGGACGCAAAAATATTTGTTTTGTATGCTTTCTTTTTCAAGCTAACGTATTTTCCATTGCATTTCCTTAATTATTCTACTTAAAAGACCACAATAACTTGTATTTTTATAAGTTATCAGTGCCTTTATGACAATTTAATATAAAAAAAAAAATCCATATTTTCTCTTCCATTGTCACAGTTCAGTATTATTTTTAAATATACCTTACAATATTGTGTAAGGTGTTTGAAAATATGTTAACTAATATATGAAATATACTAAGATTTGTTATATAATGAAATATATTGTAAAATATTGTTTAAGATGTTTTCTGGCACTTACATTCAAAAGTATATTTGAAATGTACTCAAGTAGATGGTTGTACCATTTAAAGTTTCGATATAACAGTATCTATATGACAATACGATATATAAATTAAAAATGTATATTGTTTAACCAAATTCTTTTATCAGTTATACCACAGTATATAAATCACAGATTGACTAAATGTTCAACATAAAACATATATATGCGTATATATCATAAAACAAAAAGCCTAAATAAAAAAATTATTTTTCACACCTCATTTATATCAAATAAACAAATACATATATTACAACATGTATGAAAATTTTATAAAAGCTTCGGAAAATCAAAGAAGAAGCACATATATCCTTGTATATATTGAAAATCCTACAAAAACTTCAAAAAATAGAAGAAGAAGAAATACATATATCACAGTCTATATTGAAAAACCTACAAAAGCTCCAAAAAATCGAAGAACTACATATATCACAATATATATTAGAAAATTCTATAAAAGCTCTGAAAAACCAAAACATAATATGTCATCTCTCTCACATTGAGCAGTTGTGGCGTTCTAAATCTTGACATCAATAAGAAATCGAAGGAGTTTCCTCGGGATGGATAGTTTCGTCGGAAATAAGAAATGCAAAGTTTCATCGGATGGCTTAGAGTCAAACCGCTACATTATTTTTTTTTTTTAGCGCAAGAACAAACTCAATCATTTCCACAATTGAGGATCAAACCATTACAATACTTCTAATATATGTTCAAGAGTAACCCTTTATAATAGATTCACAAATGAAAAATAAGATGAGAAACACTCTTTAGAGTAGATTTACAATTTTGAAACACTCAATAAATCAATTCTCACAATATAATATATTCCTCTAAAAAATTAGATGAAAAGAAGAAAATTGAAACTTAAAGAGAGTAACAATGGAGGCTTAATGAATTATAAAGGATTGTAAAAGATGTGAAATTGTTGTTGAAATTTTGGAGAAGAAAATGAGTTAAAAAAGAGAGAGAAATAAGTGAAATCCAAATTCAATTTGAGCCTTTAGATCTTTGTAAAAGAAATTGAAGGGTTGAGATTAAAAATAAAAATAAATGTAAATTTTTTTAAGTTAACTAGTTGTTAGACATAAACATATATAATATTAAATTTATTTACTTTTAAAGTCAACGAGTCGTTAAACACAAACATATATATCAAAAGCCCATTGTGTTCAAAACACTAAAACTTTTAGCGGATAAAAACAAATTTGTTATCATCAAAACAAAGACATTGAACACCCTTCGAATTAAGGATCTTTGAGTTTCCAATTTTTAAAATTCGTGCAACTACATGTTGACGACAAAAAAGTAATTGAGCCCTAATATTTGTGTAATTAAGAAGTCCACTTAGACATTCTCGTAAATAATGAAAATGTTGGACATAAAGGTAATATAAAGCCTTTATTAGCACCTTATGTGTTGTCAACCCCATCTAATATGGCATTATAGCCCATAAAATCCAAATGGGTAATCGACCTAATAAATTGAAATTAGGATCCGATAAAAAATGGTAAACCTAGAGGCACCATTTTGAGAGGGCATATTGAGGATCCCTCAAGGGTTCCCTCTCTAGAAGATAAATGAGCTACTCATCCCATTGTCAATTGTCAATTGTCAATTATTATTATTATTATTATTATTATTATTATTATTATTATTATTATTGTTTTTTTTTTCTTTTTTTTTTTTTTTTTTTTTTTGCATATTATCTAATAAATAGAAAGAGTTCTAGATTACATAACAGACGATAGACCTCTAACAAGGAGATATGCGCTACGTAACAAAAGAAAGAAGTGTTTGAAAAAGTTAACACCATTGTTAATATTATGATAACTATGAATGTAATAACTGTTCCCAAAGCCGCCCCTCTCCTAATACGAAAACGAAAACAAAAACACAACTAATCAGCAGCACCAAAAGGTGCAGTGATCCTGCAGGAGGTAGGAGTAAGAGGAAAATCTCAAAAATAACGTTGTTTCAATCTGAAGAGATTAGTTTCCATCTCAGTGCCTTTTGGCTCTAGATTCAGATTTAGAAAGTGCCACACCCGAAAGCTTGTTCAACTCATACAACAGTCCAGCGGAGAACAAGAAACTGCAGCAGAAGAAAATCATAAAGCTGTAAGTAAAGTTAGACTTACAAGATATAATGTGATTGGATTTATTAATCTCAATATTTTAAGTGTGAACAAACGTGAAGAGTTTGTTCCCTTCTCTTCTCAAGTATTCGAAGTGAAATTACCGTTTCAATTCCTATGCTGCACATTAGATTATGACAAGATACGTTTTCAGTCTAATAATCATAACTTTTGAATCTTTATGCTATGTGTTGTAGGCTTTAGAGTGGTTCTTTTTACATTTCTTTCTTCCCACTGGAAATAGATTTGATAACAGTAAAAAAAGAAAATGAGGAGTCAGAATACCATGTTGTGATGCAAACTCTATGAACAGTGCTTGCAGCAATCAATGCAACTGCTTCTGCTACGATGACTGCAAAAGAAAGTAAATGGCTAGTTGACTCTGATTCATCTCCAAGGAAATTTGGAGATGTGGGCGCTATGCTGTTGTTTATAATAATATATGGTCTATTGAATTAATTTACATTAAGGTTTTCATTTTTCAACAAACATCAATGAAAATTCGTTTGTTATGAAAGAACATAAAGGAAAACAGCATCTAGAGCCACAAAGTCTCCAAACTTTCAAGCTCATCTTTAATCAAAGTCCAGTTCCAAATTTGCAATTGAAATTCTAGATATAACACTGTGAAATATAATGAATTCTATTAAAAGATTAGTACAAAATCAGGACAGTACTACTGAAATTTCCATCTCATTAACGATCCACATATCAAGTGGTACATGATTGACAGGCATCCAATTAACAGAATAATCGAAGCAACATAATATGAAGAAAAGACCAAAAATACAGATTTGGATTCGTACACAAATTTATTTCAACTCACTCATGAAAATAGATTGTAGTTGCTATGAGTGTAAACCCTACCCCAGAATGTCCAGATTAGTCACTTAATCTAGCAATTACGAACATTTACAGAGAACAGATAGGCTTGTTGCAGGTCTATACAAGAAATCATCAAATATTCGCAATCTGCAGCATTAGTATTCAACAATATTGCAAAATTGTTTGTGCTTGCCACAAAGCCTACACTCAAGAGGCATCCAGGGTTTATTCCTTGTTAAGCTCACCCAAAGTTTCGATTGCAGTTTCAAATACGCAATCTATGAGTGGGTGTACTCAGAGACCGCAAGCTTTAGCCAACAGGCCACGTCTTGGGACTAGTATTAGACAAACTTATTAAGCAGAAAAAAAAATTGTGCAAACAAGAACACAAGCAACTAAACTTACCAGCCCCCCATCCAGTTCGCATGCCACATGTTTCCTGGAAGTTTCCTATTAACTGCAATAAATAAACCAAGAAAATGAAAATCACCGTGCTGAATCAACAATTTTAACTGAAGTGAAAAGCATAAACTAAAGATAAATTGAGCTCGTAAATTGCACGTGTAATTGAAGCAATAAGACACAATCCCAAGTTCAATAAGACACACTCTATGCAACTTTGCATGTAGCTGATGCAATTCATAACTTGGCTTAAATCCATGAAATACAATTGATTCCATTACGTTTGACAGCAAAACCAATTCCAAAATGTCATAACCATTTCCAATCAATGCAAACAACGGAATATGGAATGGAAGTCAACGAAATAATCACTTATGTCGGTGTCCATGTAATTGACAAAAGATGTTACAAAGGTGAATGCAGCTGTCTAAGGGATGGGACTAAAAACTCATAAAACGTGAACTGTTGCATAAAATTTCTGTTAGATCCTCATCCAGTTAAAGCTACCGGATCGAGAGATACCCTAGAAGATAAAATGCATCCGCACGTTTGTCAATCTGGTTTAAGGATAAAAAAAACATATGAACTCACTGTAAGAAGCACTAGAAACAGAAGAGAACTGACGAATCCTCCAAGTATGGTAAACAACTCCGATGAAGCCAACTTTCCTCTATACATCTCTTGAAGCGAAAGAATGACAGTGAACAGAAGAAATGAGTAAAGCATGGAACTCCCAGACCCCGCCATGGCCTTCAGTAGTCAAAAAGCACAAAAACGTCATAACCAATAGTCAACTATCAACCCAAGAGGAATGACAGCAACAGAAATCAAAAACCAGCCAAACAACTAGATCGGCGATTAAAATGAGCAACAATATACAACAAATTGACAGTGCATCATCATGTAAAACGATTACAAAGGAAAAGAAAAATGCGGATCCGAAACAACAGAGGGAATACACATCTCAGCGTCACTACAAGCAATAGATTAGTCTTAGATAACCTAATCGAAAAATCGGAAACAAGCACCAACGAAAGATGCAATTCAGTTCAAATTCCGATCAATCGAGTGGGGAAAAAATGGTAAAATTTAGATCCAGCTGAATATTTTCCCCTACGATTTGCCCGCCAACAAAAGGAATCGAATGAGCGGAAAGCAAATACCTCGGGCAGCAGCTCAATTGCAGAAGCTTTCGGTTCCTCTTCTCTGACGACGCGTCGACGATTCGAAGCCGGTCTCCTTGCTAACCTGCTTGGCTGCTACTAATACTCGATAGAAGGTTTATAGCAACCAAACGTTGTCGTATCGTATCAAAAAAAAAAATATTCGAGAGAAGGTTTAGAGCAACCAAACGGTGTCGTATCCTATCAAAAAAAAGATATATTTTTTTCTAAACCTCTTTTTCTTTTATTTAATTGGTGTAAGCAAGGAGCGATCATATACTTTTTTATGTAAACGATAATTTTGTTTTTATCATATCTTTATAAATACAATTTCGTTTTAACTAAATTACCACTCGTTTTCATGAGATTTTTTTTTAAGTTCTTTCCAACCATATTTATAAAGTAAGCAAAATGTTAAAACATCTTTATTTTCAAATGACTTCGAATTCTTGTTTTGTTGTTGGAAGGGAAGAGCAAATGAGACGTAGGAAATACATGGAAAAAAACATTTAATATTGAGGGTAAAAATGGTATTCCACATGTCAAAAGGATCAATAACAAACTAATTTTTAAAAAGAGGTCACTCATAAAAAAGTTTTTGCTTTTTTAGTCATTTTGTACAAATTTCCAAAAAAATTATCAAAAAAAGAAAAAGAAAGAAAAAAAATTCAAACCAACTACTCCATCACCTCCTCACCACAAATAAAAAAGAGAATACAATTGGAAAAGATATCTTAAGAACAATCTTGAGAGAAAGCTAAACCCGTAATAGTACGAGAAGATTCGTTTTTCTGTCTAGGGATGTGACAAAAATGAGAAATGTTAACAAGGTTACCGAAATAATATCCTCAATGACGACCTTGATTTCTGGGAACGAAGAGTCCAATCCTTGTTACAGGAGATTAATCACTTTCAGCGCATCAGAATCCACCTCAAGCGACATATTCCAAACTATTTTTGCTCAATCACGATTAGCCCCTCCAGCACAGCTTCAACTTCTAGCATACAAACGTTGTAGTTATAAACTTTGCAACCCACAAGATCATTTGACCTTTCATGATCACAAACAAGTCACCTCTCTTGTTAAACCAACAGCATTCGCATTCAATTTCCAATAACCTAGCTTTGGCGGAGACCAACAAGGACGAAGCTAGGGACCCTTCACACCCCTAGCAGGGACCTCAATCTTAACCAGCTTCTGAGAGAGACAATGTCAAGTACTCCCTTCCTAAAACATATATCATTTAGCAGATTTCCCAAACTCTAAAAAGATAATCAAATCAATGTTCAACTCTTCACGAGAGTATGCGATCTCAAGCAATCCCAATGGTCAAAGGGAGTCCACAACTCCCTACCAAAACACAACCTAACATTAATTGAAAGAAAAGTGCTCCAAATTTTTCTTGAAAACTTACGCTCTCCATTATATGGCACATACACACCATGTGCTTCCTCTAGAAAAAACAAGACGAGTTATTATTAATTTATTTATTTATCTATCTTTACAAGTAGGGGACTACTTTTCAACTTTAGGGGCTATTTGAGGGCTCGTGATGTAATGAGTTCAAATTGTAATAAGTGTTTTGAGCTCGATTTGTAATATTAAACTCATTTCGTTCAGACAGTTTTTAACCAAACACACACTCTTTCTTACTGTTTTCACATTTCACAATCTAATTTCCATTCTGCATTTGATACTTCACACATTCCAACACTCTTCTGATTCTCAGTAATCCTAATTACATTCCAGCCTCCCAAACAATCACTTAGCGATAACGAAAATGTCAAAGGATTTCATAATGATTATTGAGCTTTTGGGTTGAAAACATCAATTATTTACTAGAGCAATTTTCTTTCTTTCTTTCTTCCTTGTGTGCATGTGTAACCAAACTTAACATGAATCCATTGATGCAACTTCATTGCATGTTATCAACTTCAATTATTTGAGTCTAAGTCATACTTTTCTTTTTTATGTCAAAAGTTCAAATCTCAATACCTCACTTGTTGTACTAAAAAAAACTGAAAACCAATTCAATTATTTGAAATTTGTTAAATGAAAAGCTCACATATAAAAATGAGATTCAATCCATTATTGGTGAACTAATTTTCACCTCAATTGCTAAAGTAAGCTTAGTTCAACTAACATAAAATTGTGTTAACGACTAAGAAGTCTTTGACATTATGAAGTTTGCACACACGGCTTTAATGAAAGCTATAGATGGGTACTTGCATATCTCTTGTGTTGTATTTCCTTTTGTACTAAAAAGAAATTGTAGACTTAGATTTAGGGCCTTGCATTGCTTTGAATGAACTAATGAAATAACATTATACCATAATCCAACAGTTGTTGGAGAACTAGAAATGATCTCAACTTCAAACAAGACTCGACAGAAAAAGTTAAGAGAGCTATTTTCATGGAGTGGGCACTTAAATTATAATAAAAGATTGCATTAATAGGAAAGGAGGCAAATCAAGAGGTCTATAAATTAATTTTATCAATATCGATTAAAAAATAAGTATTCTAATTTTTATTAAATGACAGTATACAACCATTTTCTCTTCCACTTTTGAGGAACTATTAGAAAATGAACTATTTACTGTGATAGCCAAATTTTCTATATATGTACAGTGATTTACAAGAAACCTCATTTATTGATTTGAAATGATTGATGGTATGGCTTCAAAGGGCCTTTTGATCAAGCCTTTCATTCCAGTTCAAGCAGCGAATCAAGCTGCGAAACCAATCACCAGTTTGATCAGACTTGTTTACAGTTGGAAGTGGATGTCTGCTCATGGATATCCTAACAGAATCTCCTCTTGAGAGTTGTTGCCTTCTCTTTCCATCGAAAGAAACCCACGCATTACTCCGTGCGTCCTCGGGAATCTGCCAATATAAGTAGAGTCGTCATTGATTAAAACGCTCAGCTATAAGAAGATAAAAGAGTATGCATTCGATCACCATATCATATTATTGGTAATTGGAGGTAGAAATATTTGAATACTAGATAAACTACTTTAGACAATGCAGGTATGAATTAACACAAGCCTGTGTCGATACTCGAAAGCATGGTTTCTCAATGAAATCACCTTTAACTCTAGTCGTGCAGAGTCTGGAAGTATAACTGGTCGAAATGAGAGAGAATGGGGACATATTGGAGTAAAAAGCATGCAAGGAACATTTGGATGCACCTGCAAGATAGACGACTATCAACTCAAAGATGCATAATCACCTTTATTGAAAGAATAACTAAGCAATTTTCTTGCTTTCCACATCCAAGAACTTCCTGTTTGATTTAAAAAGAAGTATATTTGCCAAAACAAAATAGTTAATAATAATACAAAGCTTTTTAACACTTTCCTGACAGGGTAAATAAAATTATCCCATGTAGAAAAAGAAGTAAATTTCCCAAGAAATGCAGAGCTTTATACTTGCCTAACAAAGTACATAAAAGTATTCTATATAACAAGGAGTCGCAGTTAATAAACAAAAATTGCACTCAGGGAATGAAAATAACAGACTAAAGAAAAGAAAAAAAATATCACGGTTTAAGGTGTGTTTGAAATACATTTTCATGTGTTTAATTTAAAAAATAAGTCATTTCGAAATAAATACAAGTGTTTGACAACCATTTAAAATGGATTTTGAAAGTCATCGGTGTTCTTATTTTAAACCGTTGTCATCAAAAGTGTTTAATGAAAATGAATTTTTGAAAAACATTTATTTTTTAAGTTAATCCAAATGGGCCCTTAACAAGAATGAGAACACAAGATATGTTAAGATTTCTACAAAGCTGCTTGCACACTAAACAAAGTTAGTCAAATATATAATTTCATTGCAACGGCTAGTTCTCCATAATCACATACAAGAACCACATTTTCCAATATGCAACTTATGGCCAGAAACCACTTCAAGAATGTGGCATGTAAAAAGAAATCGGCATAACTGACAACTTACCTGCTATTTTTAGGAAACTAAAGGTACAGCAAACCCCAATGTACTGGCAACTATTTGTAATGCTTTAGAAAAACCATTAAAAAATGGTTTTGCAAAAACTTTTAAATCAGTCAAAAGAAAACCAATTGCATACATGACACGGAAACAATAGCTTACCATAGAGCCCCCGGCTGCAGTAGAGTAAGCAGTGCTTCCGGTAGGGGTGGCCACAATGACACCATCGCCCTGGACCTGAAAAACATTTCCAGATGATATCACGCTTGAAGATAAGATATGATGGTGTGCATAACAACCAGTCTAATTTTCAAAAAGAAAACCCACCTTTGTTATGAGTCGATCATGTTCATAACATTCAATTTTGGAAAGGTATGGATTGGAGCCTCGATCAACAACAACCTCATTAAGAATATTAAATAACTTCCCAGGAATAGCTTTCCCATTTCGGAAAATTTCACACTGAAGACGCATTCTTAGAGTTATATAGACACCATCGAGTGAATCATTTCCATGAATGACTTGTCTTAAGTCCTGCCTATAACTATCAAACTTATCAAAAAAATATTATCATCAACCAGATATTCATCATCATCATCGTAGTAGTCAATCAGAAGAAACTGAAATCTCGAGTCAGAGAGCTTACAGTGTGGGAAGTCAAAAATCCAAGAGACCCGAGATTAAATGAAACAACTGGGGGAACAGCACCTCTAAATAAATTTGATGCATGGAGAATAACCCCATCTCCACCCAAGCATGCTACAAAATCAACTTTCTCATGCAGGTCACTGCACTAAGCATACAACAGGATAAGCAAATCCCGGAAAAAGGAAATGTCAACAAGTACATCAACGCAGTCATATTTAGATCATAAATGTTGTACCTGGTGTCTTGGCTATAAAAAGTTTGGACAAATCCAAACCCTGGAATTCTTGCAAATATGTCATGTATGTCAGGTTCGACAAGGACATTCATCTTCTCTTGATGATACAAGAACAAGGCTACCTACAAAAAGAATATACGAGGTAATGTTTGGGACTTTGAGTAGATAGAAATTATCACTGAAGAGAAACATCCCAAGTTAGAAGTTCCACAACAGTCCTCCATAAGTATCAATTCAGAAGCCTTGATCTTGAACAAACACAATATTCCATGTACTGCAATTGCTTGATATATTTCACTTAATTTTAGAGAATTAAATAGTATGTAAATTCAAATACGTGTCACTTATGTCTTCTTATGTAAGAGAAGAACACATTACAATTAAGGAAACAAAATAAATATCTGTGACAAATATTTACAAACAAAGATCTCCAATTAATAGCACAAGAATTTAAATGTATTCTTCAAGGTTCCATGTATTTTCCAGTCTTTGGCAATGGAGAGTCCAACTAACAGAAGAGAACAAAGTAAGAACAAATGCACGAAGTCCACTTGTTTTCTGGCATAACCAGAACCTATACATTTATAAGTTTAATTGAATGTGTGTACAAATGGCATCTACAGTTAACCTTTCCCCTTAATAATTAGGGATGGAGTTTTCCATGTAAAATTATATGTCATTTAAAATCAAAAGGGTGGTACCTCTTTAGCTTCTTCCATGAGCTCTTGACCCAGCTTTTTCAGAAGTAATACAGTCTTAGGAGTGGATTTCCACATAAGCATCTGTTGTTGTGTACTAGGATGAGTAAAAGCCAAAGAGGATTCAGTCACTTTTTCTCTGGCACATGAAAACCCATCTGTTCGAACTAAAAACATCTCAGCCTTCCTTCTTGATTGCACCCTTACAACACCAGTGGCAGAAGCACACATATTTCCCTCCGCAGATTCCACGTTAACATTGCTAGAAACTGAAGTTGCTTGACCATTGCTCTTTAAGCCATTTGTTTCTGATTTAGACGGAACTTTACCTCCAACAGCAGTAGAGGCTACACTGGTCAGAGGATTCCTTCCATCCACTCCAAGTCCTTTAAGTACAGGATTGGCAGATACATGACTATCACCATTGACATAATTTATCTTCGTAGTAGATAAATATTGGGTCTTTGAGGACGAATCTTTCGCACTTGGGCTGCCATTAAAGTTTCCTGCTTCAACAATCCCAGATTTAAGATCACTATCATTAACACTAAACCTTTGAACTTTGCTTGCAGGTATCTCCGTAGAAATTTTTTCTTTTGTTTTCATTCGACGGTGTAAGTAGTTTTGAGGAGAAATCTTTTTGGTCTTAAAAAAGTTGGACATTTCTTTTCTTGAAAAAATATTGCATGGAGGAATCTGAGCTTTCAGAGGGTCAATTTCAATCCCACCATTATCAACTGCTCTTGGAGATGTTATATCTTGTGTAGGAATAGGCCTGTTGTAAGCTCCATTTACATTCTGACTAACTTCGTCAGTTTCTGCATAATTTTTTCTGTTCATTGTATGATGAGCACTTTCAAGCAGCAAAGATTGACTACCTTTTTCACATGGAAATGTTTCTTCAATTATTGAAATTTCCAGCGACTCTTTTGCTCCATTTTGATTATCTGCCAATTTGGAAGAGGTGTCTCTAAGGGGAATATCGCCTGGAACAATTGTCTGATTAGAGACAATCTGTGATCCACAGCGAGTTGCATATTGCCTCCATCTGGATATCATGGCCGACGTTCTCCACACACCCTCCTTACTGTGAAGATAGATCAGCCCATTGCTATCGTCTGAAACCAACGATGCAAACTTCTCAACCTGATCCGCTGTTGGTGCAGTCCTAACTTCAACAGGAATCTTGATCACTTTAACTTTTGAAGAACCAATAGCATCATGCAAGGATGCACTATAAAATTCGTCTTTCACTGTCTCTGCCCTAAGGTCAACAATCGTTTTAAATCCTCTCTCAATTAACCACTTCAGACCTTCTTCAGTTACCTGACCACCACTCCAGAAGGCTACATCAGAATTTTTTGCTGACGTTTCGTCCTTGAAATTCTGTAGATAAACAGGAGTCCAATTGGCAAACAATGTATGGCAGGGATAATTTTCCCCCCTAGTAAAACCAGAATCATAACAGACATTCTTCAGCCTCTGAAGTTTCCTCCATATATCCAAACTACGGTCATCACCAGGAGTCAAAAAGTTTTCAAGAGCAACATGCAAGCTTTCGCAACACCTTTTCATCTCACTCCTAAAGGCAGCTAGTGGAGGAAGATTATCCTCCGTTGCATCTAAATTTGCACCCCGGAAAGAATTTATGGCGGATGATCTTCCAGAAAGTACATCCTCCCTTCCTTTGTTTAGAAGAGATACTAAACATCCAAGAACAGAAACTATTTTATCCTCAATTAGTGGATTTTCCCCTGGTGAAACATCATATGAAACACTACATTCACCAGTTAAGGGATTGCAAAGAGTATCCATCAGCACGGAGTGAAGTCGTTCAGTTGTTCTAAAGATCCTACAATATGCCTCAACTTCTGCAATATCACCAGGAACAGGACCCATCCATGGTAACTGTAATAGATTACAAATTGGGAATGGCTTACAATCAAAAATCAAAAGAGCAAAGTTAAAACACAAAATATAAATCATCCTACAGACTTCTATGGCACCATACGCTCAAAGACAACATGGAATACAACAAATCAGTTGCTCAAGTTCCCCACAACTGAGTAAAAAAATTTTAATTGAGGGCCATCTCGAGAGGGCCTTCATTGGCTTAATTTTGCCGCAAAATTCAATCTACAGAGCCGATGTAGATAAAGGTTGCTAGTGGGTGAGGGAGGCCGGGTGGCAGAAGCAGGAAGAAGATAATTGTAGCTGATTTATCACAAAACAGCAAAATCCAAAGTTCATGTTTGATAAAGACGCCATTTTCTGATAATCCTGCGATTTCAGGCCTCCAAAAACTAAAGAATCGAGAAGACCAACAGATTATAACACTAAATTAGAAAACAAGGGAACCATCATTCTCATTGCCCCAACATCACGCTCACAATTATTATACAGTAGCAAAGCAATTAATTTCCCTAAACAAGCCCAAACTAAAACCCTTTTCCATAAACAGACAAAACGAAAATTTCCAACTATCTCGGCCAGAAAACACAAGGAAACTGAAAGATAAATGAATGAAGAAGAGATACCTGAAAATCCGAGCCAGAATTGAGAGATGCAGACTTCGAGAGCTCCGCAGTGACAGCGAACTTAAGCCGCCTCCTGATTCGCTTCCAAGTCTGCAATTGGAATCCGAGAAATCTGGCATTATTACAGGAAGGAAAGAGAGGGCGAAATGGGGAGAGATAAGAATGGATCACGGAGGCCGGAAGAGAGCGATTCATGGCGACGGCTACGGCGTCCAAGTGCCACTCGAAGCAACATAACACCATACACAGTTAGCTCAACTCTCTCTCTCTCTCTCTCTCTCTCTCTCTCTCTCTCTCTCTCTCTCTTCTCTTTTCAGAATTGAATAATGCAAACGAAAAACGACAGGATGAACTTGTTGAGAAGAAAAAGAAAAATGGCGGGTGGTGTCGGATTTCAGATTATTTCATTGAATTATTTGTGGATGCCATTTTTATGAATTTTTCGTTATTTTTTTCTCTTTTCATCAATGGATTTGAGGCGGATGGCAATCTCTAACACTAAAGTCTATGTCTGTCTATCGCCTTTTTATTTGGAAATTCAACTTTTATTTCTTGATTTTTCTTTTCGTTTTAAATTCTATTTTCACACACAAATAATTACAATAATCATAACAAAATACACCGTTTCTAACCAGGATGTTTTTAAAAATATAAAAATAGGTGAAAATAATTATAAATATAACAAAATTGTATTTTTTATTTGTAATAGACCGAGATAGACATCTATCATTTTAGCACTTTAACGGATAGACACGGAATTTATTTGAATCTATCGCAATCTATCATAGATAGAAAGTAAAATTTTGCTATATTTGTAAATAGTTTGATTTTTTTTTCTATTAATAATTATTTTTCTTCTTTTTATTAGAATTTTAATAAAAATATAAATTTGTAAAAACAATTTAATGAAATAACTAAGGGTGTTTAATTTGGTTTGTGTGAGGTAGGTCATAAGCTCATTTGAGATGACCTTGTTACAAAACATGAGATCTTTAAAAGGATTTGATTGGCTTTTGATGTTACGAGACTTTGAGTTGTGTTGGACATATACTATTAAATTTACCTTCATCCTTTAGTTTAACTTTTTGGGTTAATCATTGATTTAAGATGGTATCAAAACTGATTCAACAAGTTCAAATGATGTATGTATGGTAATATATAGTATATTTAAACTTAATTAGTTGATTTCATGAGCTATATAATCAAATTAAATTTTAATTTGTTGATTTAATTTAGGCCAAATATCAGTTTATACCTCAACCTTGGGACTATATCAATTTAAACTCCAAACTAATGGTTATATAAATTCAAACCTTGAACTTTCATAAGTATATCAATTTAAACCCTTAACTTTCATCAATATATCAATTTACACACTCAAATTTAGTTTTAAAAATATAATGCAAAACTTTTTCAATTAAACTTATAAATTGTTATAAGTTAACCGATTTAGAAGCTTTATTGAGATTATATTTGAAAATTATCAATGCATAAATTCTGACATGTGTGTAGATTTCTACAAATGTCGATTTAACAAAATTGATGATTATAATTTGAATGGACAACTTTCAAGTAAGTCTTAATTGAAAGTTTAAATTAATTCACTTACGTAAGTTTAGAGTAATTGATAAAATTAAAAGTCTCACATAATGTATGATTCACATTATGGAGAGTTTAAATTGATACACTTGTGAAAGTTCAAAATTTAAATTGATATAAATATTAGGTAAAAATTTAAAAATTTAAATTGACACAACTCTCAAAGTTCAAAATTGATATAACTCCAAAATTCAGGGGTATAAATTGATTACAAAGACAGATATATACATTGCTGAATTTTAATTTCATTGTCCTTTGTGGATAAACATAAAATGAATGGTCTTTAGCAATCTAAATAGAACATTTTGAGAAAATCGAATCCAGAGCATATGCAAAAAAATATATCTACGATCTCTTTCAAAACCTCAACGGAATTCAATTCAATCCATGAACATTAAAGAAAACTTACCTTATTAGTTCTCGAATTTGGAAAAATATAGGTTTTCAGTCTCATAATTTCTAAAATACACCTTTAACATGTCTAGTAAATTAATTTTATTATTTTAAATTAGAAAAATAATTTAAATGATTCTCTCCTCTCCCTAAAATCATCTTCTAAACTTATTTTCCTTATCCAAAATGTCATAATTATTCAAAATAAAAAGAATTATTCCGAAAACCTTTTAAACTTATTCTTGTACATTATATAATAAAAACTCATAAGGTCAAATTCACTTTTTTTTTAAAAGTCGGAACATTAAAAAAAAAAAAAAAAAAAAAAAAAAAAAAAAAAAAAGTATATTTAGAAACAAAATGCATCTATCCTTTAAAGCTCGTGACTAAAAAATTAAAATCTTTAATAAACTACATAAAAACATGGATCTCCATTTATTTGCTCAATCACAAACATTCAATTATTTTAAGTTGTCAAATTACTGAATTAGAACTCAAATTCTCCCAAGTACTTTAAATAAAACTAAAATCGAAAAAGGAAAAAAAAAGGTGATGAAATTTCGCTAACGTAGGCTGATAGATCAAATCTTAAGGATTATCGGTGTCAAGAAATTTCTCGATGATCCCAGACACTGGGCGATCATCAAAGTGTTGAGTTTCAAGCTTTAAATCTGGAGGTTAATTCCTGTCATAAAAGCCATAAACTACAAAGTAAAAGAAAGTTAGGCAGGAAAAACAAGTAATTTGAACCTTAAAGAGTTGGAAAATGAAGGCCTTCAAATTGACTACTTGCCAAATAAAATTGCTACTTCAGCTCTCCCTACTTTAAGATACATTTCTAATCCAGAAAGCGCCATGCACGAACCAACATGTAATTACAAAAATGGCTTCTTCATTTTGGCTTTTTTCGCGGGTCGATAAATGAAACCCGAGAGTAAGAGAAAAGAAGGGGAGGGGGAGAAAATTTTGTGCGACGAAATGAGGGGTGATGTGTGATAGAACATTATTATGGTGTAGATTAGACTCATGAGAAGTAATATCATGTTAGCTTGACTGTTCCAGACTTGAAGGAGCAGCTGATTGAATTGTTGGCTTAGGAGGAAGACTGGCAGTTGGCTTGTTCATGGACTTGTGTTTTTCATCTCCATGTTGGATGGATGCCTTTTCAGGGCGATTATGAGTTTCGTCCAACTCCAGCTCTGCCTTCCTCTTTGTCTTTTTCTTGGTTAAGGCACCGTCCACCATTCTTGCATCCTCGTGGGAACTGCTTGAGCTTACCTTCAACTTCTCGGATTTTAGCCTGTCTAAATTTCCAACACTCATGGAAGGACTCGGTACCTGGGCCACTGCAATTGTCGAAACAGATGTAGGCTTGGTTGCTGGGGTTGGCTGTAAACCTGACTCTGAGGCTAATCGTTCTCGGGCATACTGTGGCTGAGCAACTGAACCAACATCAGTTCTAACGGTCTCTTCTACTCTAGGTGGTA
Source organism: Citrullus mucosospermus (assembly GCA_030954485.1). NCBI lineage: Eukaryota > Viridiplantae > Streptophyta > Magnoliopsida > Cucurbitales > Cucurbitaceae > Citrullus > Citrullus mucosospermus. The sequence continues at coordinate 17,085,663 of CM062062.1, forward strand.
ACATCTTTTTCCTCTTGATTTTCTCTTGATCCTACAAAATTGGATGAGTGCCGAAAAAAAAAGTTACAAGCGACAGCCAATATTAATCCAGAAATGTAACACTGATCTTACATAGATAGAATATCAACTCAAGGGGCTGAGTGTACATGCAATTCTATCAACGAAATAGAACAATTTGCTTGCTGATGTTTACATGCCTAATAAGAGGTGAGCGTTACACTTCCACATCAATTATCAGAGAGTAGATTGTTCACCAAAATTTTCTGATGGCTTAAATAGAGAATGAAAAAGAAAGGGAGAGTAACATTACCTTATGTCTGCCATGCAACGCTCTCCGCCTCTCTTTTGCCCTGCATATTGCACGTTTAATCCCATGATTATCCATGAACCCATTTGGCCACAATTCTGCAAGCTGGATAAGATGATAGTCAATGACACAGATTTAAGGTTGCATGAGTTTAAAAACTATGATATTGATAAGAGGAACTATAACTAACATAAAAAAATTTACATTATATTGAAAGGAACTTCAAATAAATTTGAGGGATACTACACAAATTAATAAAAGTAATAAAAAAAATATATATATATATATACTGGAACTAAATAAATGACACAAAGTGAGCGTGTGCAGTTAAGCAACTTTAATTGCAAAAACCTTCTTTTACAAGAAACCATTCCATTGAACTTGAACGATACTAAGTACCCATGAAAGATAAACAAACTGACGGCTTTTGTGTCACATTTTGTGACCACTTGCTAACATCATCGTACCCCCTTCTCCCAAAATGATGTAGGCAGCAATCGAATATAAATAGCTGATTGAGAAATTTAAGAATAAATGAGAGAACAACTACCTCCGCGTACAACTTTCTGATTTGTGGACCAGCATCCTCATCCAGTCCCTAGAGACATAAAGAAACAGAGACGTAAGAAAGTTTAAAGCTAATCGGAAAAGAAGCCATTTGAAGGTCACTCAGGACATGAAGCAGTACATCAACAAACAGATCATAGAGATCACAAATCTTGTCCTCCAATGCAGGATCCATAACAAATTTTTTTTTCAGAACTCCTTTTTCTTCAGAAACAAGTTCGCGGATATCATGAGGTGCTCCCCCTTGTTGTTCGATTGCCTGAAAGTTATTTGATACTCTATTAACAGCAATGTAAAGTGAAAATCATCTTCAGGGGCAAAGAATAAAGTAAAATTAAATTTAGATATATTTTAAAAAATATACAAGTTTGTAACATTATAAATGTGCGGGCAAGAATTCAAGCCTTCAATCTACAAGGAAGCTTATTGATGCCTTAATCACGTCAACCCGAAGGTTGCCGACTAAAATTAAATATTCAACAAACTTCAAACTATATAAATTAGCCCAATATGATTATCATCTATATTAGACTAAAATGAAGGGATTGTTCAATGGCTTGCCTGCAAAATCATATCTAAAAAAGGTAATCATGTTCTGCACAATAATTTTTAAAGAGGGTAACCAACTGGGGATGGTTAAGGCTGAAGTTAATTTACGTCACTTCAAATTACTATGCACAAACTGTGATTTTTTAAAGGAAAAAGAACTTCACTTGTTCTAGAAAATAAGCCCCTGCAATATCAAATTAAAAAAAGGTATAGAAACAAATTTAAAATTTATGGAGTGGGGAAAATAACTGTTTAAAGAGCTAAATAGCTAATCATATATCTCCCTCTAAACTTCTCATGCGACAGTTTTCAAACTTAATTCCCAAACATCCTTAAGACTTGAAGAATGAACCTAACTTAGAAATCAACTGGGCCTCTCCTTGAATACCTATTCTAGAAGGATAACAAGGGTGGTAGGAAAAGAAAAGTTGGGGCAACAAATGAGGAAGTTAGCTACAATCGAAGGGGACGTTTGAAGCCATATAACACTATCAAGAGGAACGGGAGTTAAAGGTACACCCAGCTTTTGGTTACCATAAATATGAGGGCCCCACTCATAGAAATGGCAAAGTCGGGATGGACAATTTTCAAAATTATATAGTATGTAGGGATATTAGAGTGACTTAACATTCGTTGTCTATAAAGGTAAAGTGACTTAACATTCGTTGTCTATACACCTTGAGGAAGATGTTGGGATCTTCAATTTTAGCATACAGACAACGAACACCAAGTCAACTCTAATATCACTACATACTATATGGTGTTTCTTTTTTTTTTTTTTTTGAAAAGGAGCAAGGATTTTTTCATTGATGAAATGAAAAGGGACCCTTGCTCAAAATACAATGATACTGAATACGCTAATAATAATAATAATAATAATAATAATACACATAACTGTTCTTCTCCAAAAAAGTAAGCAAGAATAATCAATTACAACCCAAAGCAGAACCAGATGACTCTTAAATGAAGAACACTGAGACTGAGACTATGAGAACAAGCAACCATGAGATGAGGGAGATGAGGGTGAATAATAGGAGGCAAGCCAACAGAGAGAAAACCAATTCCAAATTCATAAGAGCCGATAAGAAATCCAGAAACCCATCAAACCAAAACCATATTGGAAAACCAACTCGACTAATGCATTAAAACCAGCGACACCATTGAAATATAGGCAGTCATAAAAACCAGAAGAGTCCAAAGGAACATGGAAAGGTGGCAAACATATAAACCACTTTTCCAGCTCAGTAACAAGGCCACCCTCCCTTAAAGTACAATATGTAAATAACTGCTCCAAAGAAAAACTCTTTGATAATCACATGCTTGAGACCTATATTTAGCCATTTCATGATATATGGATTTTTTTAAATTGTCGACCCTGATTTTGCCATTTCTATGAGTGGGGCCCCCAGACTTTTTTTTTTTTAAGCCAACGAAGGAACTTTAGTGATATCAAAGAAGATTTTGGTACAGTTTGATTTTTTTTTTGAAAAGGAAGATTTTGGTTCAGGTTTATTGTAATCCTCTGCTTGAAAAAATAACCAATTTGAATCTACAAAAGAGAAATAGAGCGGAAGTGCTGCAAGGCAGGAAGGACAAGGTTAAATCCCAAACAAGGACAACTTTAATAGGGATCCAGAGGTAGTCTGAGAAGATTCCAGACAAAGTTATAAAAGAATAGTCATTGGGATATCTAGAAATACGAATCTTCAATTGAAGAAGATCTAATTAATTGTCTAGAGCTGAGTAGTAATTCGTTTTGGATAAAAAAATTTCATCTATACATGAAATAATCCAAAGAATACAATAGGATGAACCAACAACAATTTACATAAGAAGCCCAAAAAAGATGAAGAAAGATAAAGAAGACAACCCCGGTGATGAAACAAAGGAGAACAGAAATAAGGGGAGCCAACTCTCCATGGTTGCTTTTTTGTCTTCTCTTCTTCCTTAGATGAAAGGTTTGTTTCTTGTCACAAAATATACGTGCAAGTATAAAATATAAATTTTGGCAAAACGATAGAGAGAGGGTAAAGTGAAACGATTAAACATTACCAGCCAGCCTGCCAAACAAGCATCTTTGGAGAAAAATGTGTTAGGCTTGGCAGACCCAGGAAAGAGAAGTAAAGAAGGTTTCAGAATATAATACCTTAGACTCCATGGACAAAGGCCGGATTTTAATCATTTCGATAACTTCCTTCTTTATCTGTTGAAACCTATCATCCTTCTCCTGCTTCACTGAGACACCCATGCTGACCATGACTTTTAAATTTCTCTATAATAGGACATTGCATGTACAAATATGAAAAAGATCAATAAGCAGCAAAGTAATATAGACTCAAGTTAAAAATATTATACGAGTAAGTTTCACAGAATAAAAGAAAAAATGGATAGAACATACTTTTTCTACACCGAGTTTACAAATACCACGAGAATCGTTTTTTCTTTTTTCTTTTTGTAACAGCTACAATTACCATTAGAATCTAGAATTGTAATACAAAAATATCAACTACAAAGCTGATACGCAACACAGAGTCTATAACCCTCTTCAACATCAGCACAAAATACGCTGTATAGTTACATAGACAATAACAGGGAGTCCAAACTTGCAGTTGCAGATGCAACTCATCCTATTCAATTAGGAGTGAAAACCATACATTCCTTTTAACAAAAAAAAAAACAAAACTTTTCATTGATGAAATGAAAAGAGACTAATCCTCAAAAGAAACAAACTCCACAAGGGAGAAAAAAGGCAGAAAAATATAATGGAAGAATAAAATCAAAACCAAATGACGCATAAATGCAATGCATATTAAACTTAGCAAATTATTAATCAGGAAAACGAAGGTTTTGATGTTAAATTGAACATGTTGCCCGTACCAATGTGATATTATAAAAGGTTCAGGACCCTAGTTTCCAGACCAATGATAAACCGAACTCCAAGTGAAAGAAATAATAACAGGATAGCAAAATGTCAGAGATAATTTTTCTTTGATAAGAAAATGTTAAAGATAATCTTACTTCTCAATATGCATGGATTTGATGTAAAAGAAAACTGAACTCGCAGAATTACAAAAGGGAAATTATTTTTTCTTTTTATAAATATGAGAGATACACATTAATAACAAAAAGGAGAACAAATTAACAGCCTTAGAGATGAGAGTCCCTATGCGGAAAAGGAGGAACCAGAAAAGAGAAAGAAATTCTAAGCATTATATCTTTATATTATATAATGGAAGGCAATACCTTTAAAGTTCGCAGTTGTATCAAGTGACCAAGAATACTCATAAGTCGGTTAATCAACCCCTTTGACAATTTCCCATGGCTTGCCTGTTAATTAACTAACAAAGTCAGAATCCTTTCAGTATACAGTATAACATGGAAATAACTTTTCTATGATTGATCATAGGCACTTCGTTCAAACAAATGTTCAGTTACTAAGAAAAAGAATGTACAATGGGACTCAGGAACAAATAACCAACAAGTTTGAAAATTTTTTTAAAAAAAGAAAAGCAGCTACCAAAATTGTAGGAAGAAGCCAACAAGCTATAAACATTGAACCTGAACTACATGCCATGTTTCCCCATTGTACTCTCCTACTGATATTAAAAAATTTAACATTTAACCATTTTCCCACTATCAACAAAATAGCCCAAAACAAGTCAACACACATTGTTTCCACTTATTGTCCGAAAGGGAGACCAAAGGCAACCTCAAAGTCAAAATTATTTACATCCCTAGCAGCAGTCCCACTCATGGAGTAAGTCTCAGTGACATGTACATCAAACAGCTAATAATAACTTTTTTGATAGGAAAACAACTAATAACAAATTAACAATCAGAGCATCAGACCGCTAATCTGGCAACTTTAGCAAGCTTGAGTTTGATTTCTCTGGGCAATCTCCTTTTGATAGCCTGAGATGAATTATCTGCCTCTGGATTTTCCGTAAGCGGTGGCCTAGCTGCAACATTTTTACATTAAAAGAACAGATAAATAGATTGTAAAGAAGTCCCCATATGTGAATTAAAAAATAGATATACAAAAAGGAAATCAAGCTTACATTCG